>CM075870.1:7062500-7662500 GCA_038021265.1 Cyprinella venusta | reverse complement strand
TGCAATGTACTGAAACACGTCTTAGGCGTTTTCCTTTCACCGCACAGAGGTTAGTTATTGCGTGCGTATTGCATGATGAAGAACAAGTCAGATAGGTCATGCAATGCACTGAAACACGTCTTAGGCGTTTTCCTTTCACCGCGCAGAGTTTAGTTCTTGCACGCATATTGCATAACGAGGAACAATTCAGATAGATCATGCAATGCACTGAAACACGTCTTAGGCGTTTTCATTTCACCACGCAGAGGTTATTGCATGCATATTGCATAACGAGGAACAAGTCAGATAGGTCATGCAATAATGCACTGAAACACGTATTAGTCGTTTTCCTTTCACCGCGCTGAGGTTAGTTATTGCGTGCATATTGCATGACGAGAAACAAGCCAGATAGGTCATGCAATGCACTGAAACACGTCTTATGCGTTTTCCTTTCACCGCGCAGAGTTTAGATCTTGCATGCATATTGCATGACGAGGAAAAAGTCAGATAGGTCATGCAATGCACTGAAACACGTCTTAGGCATTTTCCTTTCACCGCGCTGAGTTTAGTTCTTCCACGCATATTACATAACGAGGAACAATTCAGATAGGTCATGCAATGCACTGAAACACGTCTTAGGCGTTTTCCTTTCACCACGCAGAGGTTATTGCATGCATATTGCATAACGAGGAACATGTCAGATAGGTCCTGCAATGCACTGAAACACGTCTTAGGCATTTTCCTTTCACCGCGCAGAGGTTAGTTATTGCGTGCATATTGCATAACGAGGAACAAGTCAGATAGGTCATGCAATGCACTGAAACACATCTAGGCGTTTTCCTTTCACCGCGCTGAGGTTAGTTATTGCGTGCATATTGCATGACGAGGAACAAGTCAGATAGGTCATGCAATGCACTGAAACACGTCTTAGGCGTTTTCCTTTCACCGCGCAGAGGTTAATTATTGCGTGCATTTTGCATGACGAGGAACAAGTAAGATATATCATGCAATGCAACGAAACACATCTTATGGTGTTTTCTTTTCATTGCTCAGAGTTTAGTTATTTTTGTGCATATGCATAACTTAGGAACAAGTTGGTCAGCATGATTTTTTCAAGTAAGACATGGTCCTGGATCAACATATTTTGATGACCCTGGATCAACATTCCTGTCCCAAAAATGTTGTCCTTAACCAATCCCTACCCCTAAACCTAACTCTACTCATAACTTTTCCCTTATCAGAAGGTACAAAGGTGAATGACACTGATGTTTAAGTACTTCACTCTGGTTCTAAATCTAAACCTAAAATTGACATAAACTGTAAACTTGTTCCTCAAATCTGTTTGGTTGATTGAAAAGTTGATCCAGGATCAACAATGATGTTGATCCAGGAACATGTGGTAGTTGATGAAATCACGTTCACCGAACAAGTTAGATAGGTCATGCAATGCAATGAAACACGTCTTAGGTGTTTTCTTTTCATTGCACAGAGGTTAGTTTTTGCGTGAACAGGCCTAATGAGGAAGAAGTTAGATATGTCTTGCAATGCAATTGAAACACATCTTAGTTGTTTTCTTTTCAATGCACAGAGGTCAGTTATTGCGAGCATATGCGTAACGAGGAACAAGTTAGAAATGTCATGCATGGCTATGAAACACATCTTATGGTGTTTTCTTTTCATTGGTCAGAGTTTAGTTATTTTTGTGCATACGTATAACGAGGAACAAGTTAGATAGGTCATGCAATGCAATGAAACACATCTTAGGTGTTTTCTTTTCATTGCGCAGAGGTTAGTTATCGCGTGGACAGGCATAACGAGGAACAAGTCAGATAGGTCATTCAAATGCATCGGAACACATCTTAGGTGTTTTCTTTTAATTGCATAGAGGTTAGTTATTGCATGCATGTACAATGCAATCCTAAAGCACATGAATTGCAAATCTCTTCGTTGCACAAAGGAACAAGTTCGTTTATGCGTTGTAAATCGATCACTATTGTAATGTTTTCTCGTCAAAACACAAATTAATTAGTTGTAGAATGAAAATGCATGGGAAAGCACTTGTGTTTTATCTTTTCTTTTCAATGCAAAGAACAAGTTAGAAAATTTAAGTATTGCAATGAAACACACATTTCAGCCAGACATATATTTGACCTACTGAAGATATTTCTGGCCCAAAAGTACTTGATCTTGAACTTTCCATACATACTCACAGACTCCAATAGATGCTACCTAAGCCATGGAAAAGTCCATATCTGACCTTTTGAACTAATTTCTGGTCAAACGTTCCTCAAAAAGTTTAAAACAATATAGACTCCTTCTGATGTTATATTTACTTAGGTCAATTTTTGACCTCCAGGAACACATTTATGGCCGACGGTTCCTTGATCTGTGGGTTAATATACCGAGAGATTTACTTCTCATGATGTCATTTCAGCCAGACAAATATTTGACCTACTGAACATATTTCTAGCCCAAAAGTACTTGATCTTGAACTTTCCATACATAATCATAGACTCCAACAGATGCTTCCCTACATATACATAGAAGTCCATATCTGACCTATTGAAATCATTTCTGGTCAAAGGTTCCTCAAAGGGTTTTAAACAATATAAACTTATAGACTCCTGATGTTACATTAGCTATACATGGGTCAATTTTTGACCTCCAGAAACACATTCATGGCATACGGGTATTTGATCTTTGGGTTAATATACCGAGAGCTTTACTTTTCATGATGTCATTTCAGCCAGAAAGATATTTGACCTACTGAACATATTTCTGGCCCAAAAGTACTTGATCTTGTATTTTCCAATCATACTCATAGACTCCAACAGATGCTTCCTAAGCCACAGAGAAGTCCATATCTGAGCTATTGAACTCATTTCTGGTCAAAGGTTCCTCACAAAGTTAAAAACAATATCAACTTTTAGACTCCTTCTGATGTTATATTAGATATACAAAGGTCAATTTTTGACCTTCAAGAACACATTCATGGCACATTTCCAGAAGAAAACGTGAAGTGGATCTTGAAGCGGCAAATCTCACCACCCGGTTGCTAGAGTATTCTGGGAGGTTGCTTCGGTGTTCTGGGTGGTTGCTAGGCGTTTTTTAGGGTATTCTGTGTGATTTCTGTGGTGTTCCGGGTGGTTGCTAGGGTGTTGCTAGGCGGTTGCTGGGGTGTTCCTGGTGGTTGCTAGGGTGTTGCCAAATGGTTGCTGGGGTGTTCTGGTTTGTTGCTAGGGTGTTCTCGGTGGTTGCTAGGTTGTTGCTAGGTGGTTGCTAGGGTGTTGTGGTGGGTTGGAGACTTACTTCTCATGATGTCATTTCAGCCAGAAAAAAATATTTTACGTAAAGAACATTTTTCTGGCCCAAAAGTACTTGATCTTGAACTTTCCATACATGCTCATAGACTCCAGTCGATGCTTCCTAAGCCATAGAGAAGACAATATCTGAACTATTGAAATCATTTCTGGTCAAAGGTGCCTCAAAGTGTTTTATACAATATAAACTTATAGACTCCTGATGTTACATTAGCTATACATGGGTCAATTTTTGACCTCCAGAAACACATTCATGGCATACGGGTATTTGATCTTTGGGTTAATATACCGAGAGCTTTACTTTTCATGATGTCATTTCAGCCAGAAAGATATTTGACCTACTGAACATATTTCTGGCCCAAAAGTACTTGATCTTGTATTTTCCATTCATACTCATAAACTCCAACAGATCCTTCCTAAGCCATAGAGATGTCCATATCTGAGCTATTGAACTCATATCTGGTCAAAGGTTCTTCAAAAGGTTTTAAACAATATAAACTTATAGACTCCTGATGTTACATTAGCTATACATAGGTCAATTTTTGACCTCCAGAAATACATTTATGGCCCACGGGTATTTGATCTTTGGGTTAATATACCGAGAGCTTTACTTCTCATGATGTCATTTCAGCCAGAAAGATATTTGACCTACTGAACATATTTTTGGCCCAAAAGTGCTTTATCTTGTACTTTCCATTCATACTCATATTCTCCAACAGATGCTTCCTAAGCCATAGAGATGTCCATATCTGACCTATTGAGCTCTCTTTCTGGTCAAAGGTTCCTCAAAAAATTTAAAACAATATAAACTTTTTGACTCCTTCTGATGTTATATTAGATATACATAGGTCAATTTTTGACCTCCAGGAACACATTGTGGCACATTTCCAGAAGAAAACATGAAGGGGAGCTTGAAGCGGCAAATCTCACCACCCGGTTGCTCAGGTGTTCCGGGAGTTTGCTACGGTGTTCTGGGTGGTTGCTAGGCGTTTTTTAGGGTATTCTGGGTCATTGCTATGGTGTTCCGGGTGGTTGCTAGGATGTTGCTAGGCGGTTGCTGGGGTGTTCCTGGTGGTTGCTAGGGTGTTGCCATATGGTTGCTGGGGTGTTCTGGTTTGTTGCTAGGGTGTTCTCGGTGGTTGCTAGGGTGTTGCTAGGTGGTTGCTAGGGTGTTTTGGTGGGTTAGAGATTTACTTCTCATGATGTCATTTCAGCCAGAAAAATATTTTACGTAAAGAACATTTTTTCTGGCCCAAAAGTACTTGATCTTGAACTTTCCATACGTACTCATAGACTATGTAATATAACATTCTGATGTTATAGGTCAATTTTTGACCTCCAGGAACACTTTTCATGGCACACGGGTGCTTGATCTTTGGGTTAATATACCGAGAGATTTACTTCTCATGATGTCATTTCAGCCAGACAAATATTTGACCTACTGAACATGTTTATGGCCCAAAAGAACTTGATCTTGAACTTTCCATACATACTCAGAGACTGCAGTCGATGCTTCCTAAGCCATAGAGAAGTCCATATCTGAAATTTATTGAAATCATTTCTGGTCAAAGGTTCCTCAAAAGGTTTTAAACAATATAAACTTATAGACTCCTGATGTTAAATTAGCTATACATAGGTCAATTTTTGACCTCCAGAAACACATTTATGGCATACGGATATTTGATCTTTGGGCTAATATACCGAGAGCTTTACTTCTCATGATGTCATTTCAGACAGAAAGATATTTGACCTACTGAACATATTTCTGGCACAAAAGTACTTGATCTTGAACTTTCCATATATACTCATAGACTCCAACAGATGCTTCGTAAGCCATAGAGAAGTCCATATCTGACCTATTAAACTCATTTCTGGTCAAAGGTTCCTCAAAAGTTTTTAAACAAATATGAACTTATAGACTCCTGATGTTGCATTAGCTATATATAGGTCAATTTTTGACCTCCAGAAACACATTTATGGCCCATGGGTATTTGATCTTTGGGTTCATATACCGATGGATTTACTTCTCATGATGTCATTTCAGCCAGACAAATATTTGACCTACTGAACATGTTTATGGCCCAAAAGAAATTGATCTTGAACTTTCCATACATACTCAGAGACTGGAGTCAATGCTTCCTAAGCCATAGAGAAGTCCATATCTGAAACTATTGAAATCATTTCTGGTCAAAGGTTCCTCAAAAGGTTTTAAACAATATAAACTTATAGACTCCTGATGTTAAATTAGCTATACATAGGTCAATTTTTGACCTCCAGAAACACATTTATGGCATACGGGTATTTGATCTTTGGGCTAATATACCGAGAGCTTTACTTCTCATGATGTCATTTCAGACAGAAAGATATTTGACCTACTGAACATATTTCTGGCCCAAAAGTACTTGATCTTGAACTTTCCATATATACTCATAGACTCCAACAGATGCTTCCTAAGCCATAGAGAAGTCCATATCTGACCTATTAAACTCATTTCTGGTCAAAGGTTCCTCAAAAGTTTTTAAACAAATATGAACGTTTAGACTCCTGATGTTGCATTAGCTATACATAGGTCAATTTTTGACCTCCAGAAACACATTTATGGCCCATGGGTATTTGATCTTTGGGTTCATATACCGATGGATTTACTTCTCATGATGTCATTTCAGCCAGACAAATATTTGACCTCCTTCTGATGTTATATAAGATATACATAGAACAATTTTTGACCTCCAAGAACACATTTATGTCCCACGGGTACTTGATTTGTGGGTTCATATACCGATGGATTTACTTCTCATAATGTCAATGAACTCATTTCTGGTCAAAGGTTCCTCAAAAGGTTAAAAACAATATAAACTTTTAGACTCTTTCTGATGTTATATTAGATATACATAGGTCATTTTTTGACCACCAGGAGCACATTTAATGCACATTTCCAGAAGTAAATGTGAAGTGGAGCCTGAAGTGGCAAATCTCACCACCCGGTTGCCAGGGTTTTCTGGGTGGTTGCTACGGTGTTGTTGGTGGTTGTTAGGCGTTTATTAGGGTATTCTGGGTGGTTGCTATGGTGTTTGTATGCGGTTGCTAGGGTATTCTGGGTGGTTGCCAAGGTGCTAATGTTGCTAGGGTGTTGCTATGCGGTTGCCAGGTTGTTCTCGATGGTTGTTAGGGTGTTGCTAGGTGGTTGCTGGGGTGTTCTTGTTTGCTGCTAGGGTGTTCTGGGTGGTTGCTAGGGTGTTTAGGTGGTTACTGTGGTATTCTGGGTCATTGCTATGGTGTTACCAGGTGGTTGGTAGAGTTTATAGTTATAGTTACTATAGAGTTTCTATAATGTTTTTGGCATGATTTAGCTCTTAACTATACAATTATTTTATTACATTTCATGTTTATATTGTTTGAAATCTTTTGAGGACCCTTTTACCATAACCATATAAACTTATAGACTCCTTCTGATGTTTTAAGAAGGACAAGGTCAATTTTTGACCTCCAGGAACATATTTATGGCACATTTCCAGAAGAAAATGTGAAGTGGTGCTTGCACTGGCAAATCTCACCACCCGGTTGCTAGGGTGTTCCCGGTGGTTGCTACAGTGTTCTGGATGGTTGCTAGGCGGTTGTTAGGGTAGTCTGTGTGGTTGCTACGGTGTTGCTAGGTGGTTGCTAGGGTGTTCTGGGTGGTTGCCAGGGTGTTGCTAGGCGGTTGCTAGGGTGGTCTGGTTGGTTGCTAGGTGTTGCTTAAGGTGTTCTCGTTGATTGCTCTGTGGTTGCTAGAGTGATGCTAGGGTGTTCTGGGTGGTTGCTAGGGTGTTTTAGGTGGTTACTATGGTGGTCTGTGTGGTTCCTATGGTGTTTCTAGGTGGTTGGTAATGTCCCCAAATGGTTACTATAGAGTTTTTATAAAGTTTTTGGCAATTGATTTCTGGCCCAAATCAATTTTTGATTTTGATTATGTATCATCAAAAGGTAGTTAAAATAAGGACTCTTGTATGGCTTCAGTGACATCAAAAGGTGTTAATGAGTATGTTTAGATCATTCAAGATCAAGTACTCGTGTGCCACAACTATGTTCAGTAGGTCAAAAAGGAACCTATCTATAGCTCATGTAATATCAGAAGGAGTCTCATAGTTTTTCTTGTTTAAAAACATTTGAGGACCCTTTGACCAGAAATGAGTTAAATACATAAGATGTGGACATTCTATATGGCTTAAGAAGCATCAAAAATAGTCTTTGAGAATTTATAGAAAGTTCGAGACCTAGTACTCGTGGGCCAGGACTATGTTTGTGGGTCAAATAGAAACCTCTAGTTCTAGGAAACATAAGAAGTAGTCTATTAAGTATGTATAGAAAGTTCAATATCAGGTACTCGTGGGAGAGATATATGTTCAGTCAAATATCAGTCAAATATCTTCCTGCTCGTAAAACATCACAAGTAGTAAAAATCAATGTATAGTAACCTAACGATCAAGTACCCTTTGACCAGAAATGAGTTCAATGGGTCAGATCTAAACAATCCATGTGGCTAATATGTTCATTAGGTAAACTAAGGACTCTTATATGGCTTCAGTAACATCAAAAGGAGTCAATGAGTATGTTTAGAAAGTTTAAGATCTAGTACTTGTGGGCCAGAAATATGTTCAGTAGGTCAAATAGGAACCTTTGTATAGCTTAGCTTTTACCAGAAATGAGCTCAATAGCTATACCATGCACTGTAAAGTGACATCTCATGTGATGTTTTCTCGTCGGTGCACAAATAAATTAGTTTGTAAAATAAAAATGCATGCAAAATCACATTATATATTTTCATTGCAACGAGGATAGGTCAGATAGGTCATGCAATGCACTGAAACACGTCTTAGGCGTTTTCCTTTCACCACGCAGAGGTTATTGCATGCACATTGCATGACGAGGAACAAGTCAGATAGGTCATGCAATGCACTGAAACACGTCTTAGGCGTTTTCCTTCACCACGCAGAGGTTAGTTATTGCGTGCATATTGCATCACGAGGCACAAGACAGATAGTTCATGCAATGCACAGAAACATGTATTAGTCTTTTTCCTTTCACCAAGCAAAGGTTAGTTATTGCGTGCATATTGCATGACGAAGAACAAGCCAGATAGGTCATGCATGCATGCAAAGGTTAGTTATTGCATGCATATTGCAAGACGAAGAACAAGCCAGATATGTCATGCAATGCACTGAAACACGTCTTAGGCGTTATCCTTTCACCTCGCAGAGGAGAATTATTGCGTGCATATTGCATGACGAGGAACAAGTCAGATAGGTCATGCAATGCACTGAAACACGTCTTAGTCGTTTTCCTTTCACCGCGCAGAGTTTAGTTCTTGCACGCATATTGCATAACGAGGAACAATTCAGGTCATGCAAATGCACTGAAACACATCTTAGGCGTTTTCCTTTCACTGCGCAGAGTTTAGTTCTTGCATGCATATTGCATACTGATGAATAGATCAGATAGATCATGCAATGTACTGAAACACGTCTTAGGCGTTTTCCTTTCACCGCACAGAGGTTAGTTATTGCGTGCGTATTGCATGATGAAGAACAAGTCAGATAGGTCATGCAATGCACTGAAACACGTCTTAGGCGTTTTCCTTTCACCGCGCAGAGTTTAGTTCTTGCACGCATATTGCATAACGAGGAACAATTCAGATAGATCATGCAATGCACTGAAACACGTCTTAGGCGTTTTCATTTCACCACGCAGAGGTTATTGCATGCATATTGCATAACGAGGAACAAGTCAGATAGGTCATGCAATAATGCACTGAAACACGTATTAGTCGTTTTCCTTTCACCGCGCTGAGGTTAGTTATTGCGTGCATATTGCATGACGAGGAACAAGCCAGATAGGTCATGCAATGCACTGAAACACGTCTTATGCGTTTTCCTTTCACCGCGCAGAGTTTAGATCTTGCATGCATATTGCATGACGAGGAACAAGTCAGGTAGGTCATGCAATGCACTGAAACACGTCTTAGGTTTTTTCCTTTCACCACGCAGAGTTTAGTTCTTGCATGCATATTGCGTACTGATGAATAGATCAGATAGATCATGCAATGTACTGAAACACGTCTTAGGCGTTTTCCTTTCACCGCACAGAGGAGAGTTATTGCGTGCATATTGCATGACGAGGAACAAGTCAGGTCATGCAATGCACTGAAACACATCTTAGGCGTTTTCCTTTCACTGCGCAGAGTTTTGTTATTGCGTGCATATTGCATGACGAGGAAAAAGTCAGATAGGTCATGCAATGCACTGAAACACGTCTTAGGCATTTTCCTTTCACCGCGCTGAGTTTAGTTCTTCCACGCATATTACATAACGAGGAACAATTCAGATAGGTCATGCAATGCACTGAAACACGTCTTAGGCGTTTTCCTTTCACCACGCAGAGGTTATTGCATGCATATTGCATAACGAGGAACATGTCAGATAGGTCCTGCAATGCACTGAAACACGTCTTAGGCATTTTCCTTTCACCGCGCAGAGGTTAGTTATTGCGTGCATATTGCATAACGAGGAACAAGTCAGATAGGTCATGCAATGCACTGAAACACATCTAGGCGTTTTCCTTTCACCGCGCTGAGGTTAGTTATTGCGTGCATATTGCATGACGAGGAACAAGTCAGATAGGTCATGCAATGCACTGAAACACGTCTTAGGCGTTTTCCTTTCACCGCGCAGAGGTTAATTATTGCGTGCATTTTGCATGACGAGGAACAAGTAAGATATATCATGCAATGCAACGAAACACATCTTATGGTGTTTTCTTTTCATTGCTCAGAGTTTAGTTATTTTTGTGCATATGCATAACTTAGGAACAAGTTGGTCAGCATGATTTTTTCAAGTAAGACATGGTCCTGGATCAACATATTTTGATGACCCTGGATCAACATTCCTGTCCCAAAAATGTTGTCCTTAACCAATCCCTACCCCTAAACCTAACTCTACTCATAACTTTTCCCTTATCAGAAGGTACAAAGGTGAATGACACTGATGTTTAAGTACTTCACTCTGGTTCTAAATCTAAACCTAAAATTGACATAAACTGTAAACTTGTTCCTCAAATCTGTTTGGTTGATTGAAAAGTTGATCCAGGATCAACAATGATGTTGATCCAGGAACATGTGGTAGTTGATGAAATCACGTTCACCGAACAAGTTAGATAGGTCATGCAATGCAATGAAACACGTCTTAGGTGTTTTCTTTTCATTGCACAGAGGTTAGTTTTTGCGTGAACAGGCCTAATGAGGAAGAAGTTAGATATGTCTTGCAATGCAATTGAAACACATCTTAGTTGTTTTCTTTTCAATGCACAGAGGTCAGTTATTGCGAGCATATGCGTAACGAGGAACAAGTTAGAAATGTCATGCATGGCTATGAAACACATCTTATGGTGTTTTCTTTTCATTGGTCAGAGTTTAGTTATTTTTGTGCATACGTATAACGAGGAACAAGTTAGATAGGTCATGCAATGCAATGAAACACATCTTAGGTGTTTTCTTTTCATTGCGCAGAGGTTAGTTATCGCGTGGACAGGCATAACGAGGAACAAGTCAGATAGGTCATTCAAATGCATCGGAACACATCTTAGGTGTTTTCTTTTAATTGCATAGAGGTTAGTTATTGCATGCATGTACAATGCAATCCTAAAGCACATGAATTGCAAATCTCTTCGTTGCACAAAGGAACAAGTTCGTTTATGCGTTGTAAATCGATCACTATTGTAATGTTTTCTCGTCAAAACACAAATTAATTAGTTGTAGAATGAAAATGCATGGGAAAGCACTTGTGTTTTATCTTTTCTTTTCAATGCAAAGAACAAGTTAGAAAATTTAAGTATTGCAATGAAACACACATTTCAGCCAGACATATATTTGACCTACTGAAGATATTTCTGGCCCAAAAGTACTTGATCTTGAACTTTCCATACATACTCACAGACTCCAATAGATGCTTCCTAAGCCATGGAAAAGTCCATATCTGACCTTTTGAACTAATTTCTGGTCAAACGTTCCTCAAAAAGTTTAAAACAATATAGACTCCTTCTGATGTTATATTTACTTAGGTCAATTTTTGACCTCCAGGAACACATTTATGGCCGACGGTTCCTTGATCTGTGGGTTAATATACCGAGAGATTTACTTCTCATGATGTCATTTCAGCCAGACAAATATTTGACCTACTGAACATATTTCTAGCCCAAAAGTACTTGATCTTGAACTTTCCATACATAATCATAGACTCCAACAGATGCTTCCCTACATATACATAGAAGTCCATATCTGACCTATTGAAATCATTTCTGGTCAAAGGTTCCTCAAAGGGTTTTAAACAATATAAACTTATAGACTCCTGATGTTACATTAGCTATACATGGGTCAATTTTTGACCTCCAGAAACACATTCATGGCATACGGGTATTTGATCTTTGGGTTAATATACCGAGAGCTTTACTTTTCATGATGTCATTTCAGCCAGAAAGATATTTGACCTACTGAACATATTTCTGGCCCAAAAGTACTTGATCTTGTATTTTCCAATCATACTCATAGACTCCAACAGATGCTTCCTAAGCCACAGAGAAGTCCATATCTGAGCTATTGAACTCATTTCTGGTCAAAGGTTCCTCACAAAGTTAAAAACAATATCAACTTTTAGACTCCTTCTGATGTTATATTAGATATACAAAGGTCAATTTTTGACCTTCAAGAACACATTCATGGCACATTTCCAGAAGAAAACGTGAAGTGGATCTTGAAGCGGCAAATCTCACCACCCGGTTGCTAGAGTGTTCTGGGAGGTTGCTTCGGTGTTCTGGGTGGTTGCTAGGCGTTTTTTAGGGTATTCTGTGTGATTTCTGTGGTGTTCCGGGTGGTTGCTAGGGTGTTGCTAGGCGGTTGCTGGGGTGTTCCTGGTGGTTGCTAGGGTGTTGCCAAATGGTTGCTGGGGTGTTCTGGTTTGTTGCTAGGGTGTTCTCGGTGGTTGCTAGGTTGTTGCTAGGTGGTTGCTAGGGTGTTGTGGTGGGTTGGAGACTTACTTCTCATGATGTCATTTCAGCCAGAAAAAAATATTTTACGTAAAGAACATTTTTCTGGCCCAAAAGTACTTGATCTTGAACTTTCCATACATGCTCATAGACTCCAGTCGATGCTTCCTAAGCCATAGAGAAGACAATATCTGAACTATTGAAATCATTTCTGGTCAAAGGTGCCTCAAAGTGTTTTATACAATATAAACTTATAGACTCCTGATGTTACATTAGCTATACATGGGTCAATTTTTGACCTCCAGAAACACATTCATGGCATACGGGTATTTGATCTTTGGGTTAATATACCGAGAGCTTTACTTTTCATGATGTCATTTCAGCCAGAAAGATATTTGACCTACTGAACATATTTCTGGCCCAAAAGTACTTGATCTTGTATTTTCCATTCATACTCATTAACTCCAACAGATCCTTCCTAAGCCATAGAGATGTCCATATCTGAGCTATTGAACTCATTTCTGGTCAAAGGTTCTTCAAAAGGTTTTAAACAATATAAACTTATAGACTCCTGATGTTACATTAGCTATACATAGGTCAATTTTTGACCTCCAGAAATACATTTATGGCCCACAGGTATTTGATCTTTGGGTTAATATACCGAGAGCTTTACTTCTCATGATGTCATTTCAGCCAGAAAGATATTTGACCTACTGAACATATTTTTGGCCCAAAAGTGCTTTATCTTGTACTTTCCATTCATACTCATATTCTCCAACAGATGCTTCCTAAGCCATAGAGATGTCCATATCTGACCTATTGAACTCTCTTTCTGGTCAAAGGTTCCTCAAAAAATTTAAAACAATATAAACTTTTTGACTCCTTCTGATGTTATATTAGATATACATAGGTCAATGTTTGACCTCCAGGAACACATTGTGGCACATTTCCAGAAGAAAACATGAAGGGGAGCTTGAAGCGGCAAATCTCACCACCCGGTTGCTCAGGTGTTCTGGGAGTTTGCTACGGTGTTCTGGGTGGTTGCTAGGCGTTTTTTAGGGTATTCTGGGTCATTGCTATGGTGTTCCGGGTGGTTGCTAGGATGTTGCTAGGCGGTTGCTGGGGTGTTCCTGGTGGTTGCTAGGGTGTTGCTAGGTGGTTGCTAGGGTGTTTTGGTGGGTTAGAGATTTACTTCTCATGATGTCATTTCAGCCAGAAAAATATTTTACGTAAAGAACATTTTTTCTGGCCCAAAAGTACTTGATCTTGAACTTTCCATACGTACTCATAGACTATGTAATATAACATTCTGATGTTATAGGTCAATTTTTGACCTCCAGGAACACTTTTCATGGCACACGGGTGCTTGATCTTTGGGTTAATATACCGAGAGATTTACTTCTCATGATGTCATTTCAGCCAGACAAATATTTGACCTACTGAACATGTTTATGGCCCAAAAGAACTTGATCTTGAACTTTCCATACATACTCAGAGACTGCAGTCGATGCTTCCTAAGCCATAGAGAAGTCCATATCTGAAATTTATTGAAATCATTTCTGGTCAAAGGTTCCTCAAAAGGTTTTAAACAATATAAACTTATAGACTCCTTATGTTAAATTAGCTATACATAGGTCAATTTTTGACCTCCAGAAACACATTTATGGCATACGGCTATATTTGATCTTTGGGCTAATATACCGAGAGCTTTACTTCTCATGATGTCATTTCAGACAGAAAGATATTTGACCTACTGAACATATTTCTGGCACAAAAGTACTTGATCTTGAACTTTCCATATATACTCATAGACTCCAACAGATGCTTCGTAAGCCATAGAGAAGTCCATATCTGACCTATTAAACTCATTTCTGGTCAAAGGTTCCTCAAAAGTTTTTAAACAAATATGAACTTATAGACTCCTGATGTTGCATTAGCTATATATAGGTCAATTTTTGACCTCCAGAAACACATTTATGGCCCATGGGTATTTGATCTTTGGGTTCATATACCGATGGATTTACTTCTCATGATGTCATTTCAGCCAGACAAATATTTGACCTACTGCACATGTTTATGGCCCAAAAGAAATTGATCTTGAACTTTCCATACATACTCAGAGACTGGAGTCAATGCTTCCTAAGCCATAGAGAAGTCCATATCTGAAACTATTGAAATCATTTCTGGTCAAAGGTTCCTCAAAAGGTTTTAAACAATATAAACTTATAGACTCCTGATGTTAAATTAGCTATACATAGGTCAATTTTTGACCTCCAGAAACACATTTATGGCATACGGGTATTTGATCTTTGGGCTAATATACCGAGAGCTTTACTTCTCATGATGTCATTTCAGACAGAAAGATATTTGACCTACTGAACATATTTCTGGCCCAAAAGTACTTGATCTTGAACTTTCCATATATACTCATAGACTCCAACAGATGCTTCCTAAGCCATAGAGAAGTCCATATCTGACCTATTAAACTCATTTCTGGTCAAAGGTTCCTCAAAAGTTTTTAAACAAATATGAACGTTTAGACTCCTGATGTTGCATTAGCTATACATAGGTCAATTTTTGACCTCCAGAAACACATTTATGGCCCATGGGTATTTGATCTTTGGGTTCATATACCGATGGATTTACTTCTCATGATGTCATTTCAGCCAGACAAATATTTGACCTCCTTCTGATGTTATATAAGATATACATAGAACAATTTTTGACCGCCAAGAACACATTTATGTCCCACGGGTACTTGATTTGTGGGTTCATATACCGATGGATTTACTTCTCATGATGTCAATGAACTCATTTCTGGTCAAAGGTTCCTCAAAAGGTTAAAAACAATATAAACTTTTAGACTCTTTCTGATGTTATATTAGATATACATAGGTCATTTTTTGACCACCAGGAGCACATTTAATGCACATTTCCAGAAGTAAATGTGAAGTGGAGCCTGAAGTGGCAAATCTCACCACCCGGTTGCCAGGGTTTTCTGGGTGGTTGCTACGGTGTTGTTGGTGGTTGTTATGCGTTTATTAGGGTATTCTGGGTGGTTGCTATGGTGTTTGTATGCGGTTGCTAGGGTATTCTGGGTGGTTGCCAAGGTGCTAATGTTGCTAGGGTGTTGCTATGCGGTTGCCAGGTTGTTCTCGATGGTTGTTAGGGTGTTGCTAGGTGGTTGCTGGGGTGTTCTTGTTTGCTGCTAGGGTGTTCTGGGTGGTTGCTAGGGTGTTTTAGGTGGTTACTGTGGTATTCTGGGTCATTGCTATGGTGTTACCAGGTGGTTGGTAGAGTTTATAGTTATAGTTACTATAGAGTTTCTATAATGTTTTTGGCATGATTTAGCTCTTAACTATACAATTATTTTATTACATTTCATGTTTATATTGTTTGAAATCTTTTGAGGACCCTTTTACCATAACCATATAAACTTATAGACTCCTTCTGATGTTTTAAGAAGGACAAGGTCAATTTTTGACCTCCAGGAACATATTTATGGCACATTTCCAGAAGAAAATGTGAAGTGGTGCTTGCACTGGCAAATCTCACCACCCGGTTGCTAGGGTGTTCCCGGTGGTTGCTACAGTGTTCTGGATGGTTGCTAGGCGGTTGTTAGGGTAGTCTGTGTGGTTGCTACGGTGTTGCTAGGTGGTTGCTAGGGTGTTCTGGGTGGTTGCCAGGGTGTTGCTAGGCGGTTGCTAGGGTGGTCTGGTTGGTTGCTAGGTGTTGCTTAAGGTGTTCTCGTTGATTGCTCTGTGGTTGCTAGAGTGATGCTAGGGTGTTCTGGGTGGTTGCTAGGGTGTTTTAGGTGGTTACTATGGTGGTCTGTGTGGTTCCTATGGTGTTTCTAGGTGGTTGGTAATGTCCACAAATGGTTACTATAGAGTTTTTATAAAGTTTTTGGCAATTGATTTCTGGCCAAAATTAATTTTTGATTTTGATTATGTATCATCAAAAGGTAGTTAAAATAAGGACTCTTGTATGGCTTCAGTGACATCAAAAGGTGTTAATGAGTATGTTTAGATCATTCAAGATCAAGTACTCGTGTGCCACAACTATGTTCAGTAGGTCAAAAGGAACCTATCTATAGCTCATGTAATATCAGAAGGAGTCTCATAGTTTTTCTTGTTTAAAAACATTTGAGGACCCTTTGACCAGAAATGAGTTAAATACATAAGATGTGGACATTCTATATGGCTTAAGAAGCATCAAAAATAGTCTTTGAGAATTTATAGAAAGTTCGAGACCTAGTACTCGTGGGCCAGGACTATGTTTGTGGGTCAAATAGAAACCTCTAGTTCTAGGAAACATAAGAAGTAGTCTATTAAGTATGTATAGAAAGTTCAATATCAGGTACTCGTGGGAGAGATATATGTTCAGTCAAATATCAGTCAAATATCTTCCTGCTCGTAAAACATCACAAGTAGTAAAAATCAATGTATAGTAACCTAACGATCAAGTACCCTTTGACCAGAAATGAGTTCAATGGGTCAGATCTAAACAATCCATGTGGCTAATATGTTCATTAGGTAAAATAAGGACTCTTATATGGCTTCAGTAACATCAAAAGGAGTCAATGAGTATGTTTAGAAAGTTTAAGATCTAGTACTTGTGGGCCAGAAATATGTTCAGTAGGTCAAATAGGAACCTTTGTATAGCTTAGCTTTTACCAGAAATGAGCTCAATAGCTATACCATGCACTGTAAAGTGACATCTCATGTGATGTTTTCTCGTCGGTGCACAAATAAATTAGTTTGTAAAATAAAAATGCATGCAAAATCACATTATATATTTTCATTGCAACGAGGATAGGTCAGATAGGTCATGCAATGCACTGAAACACGTCTTAGGCGTTTTCCTTTCACCACGCAGAGGTTATTGCATGCACATTGCATGACGAGGAACAAGTCAGATAGGTCATGCAATGCACTGAAACACGTCTTAGGCGTTTTCCTTCACCACGCAGAGGTTAGTTATTGCGTGCATATTGCATCACGAGGCACAAGACAGATAGTTCATGCAATGCACAGAAACATGTATTAGTCTTTTTCCTTTCACCAAGCAAAGGTTAGTTATTGCGTGCATATTGCATGACGAAGAACAAGCCAGATAGGTCATGCATGCATGCAAAGGTTAGTTATTGCATGCATATTGCAAGACGAAGAACAAGCCAGATATGTCATGCAATGCACTGAAACACGTCTTAGGCGTTTTCCTTTCACCGCGCAGAGTTTAGTTCTTGCACGCATATTGCATAACGAGGAACAATTCAGGTCATGCAAATGCACTGAAACACATCTTAGGCGTTTTCCTTTCACTGCGCAGAGTTTAGTTCTTGCATGCATATTGCATACTGATGAATAGATCAGATAGATCATGCAATGTACTGAAACACGTCTTAGGCGTTTTCCTTTCACCGCACAGAGGTTAGTTATTGCGTGCGTATTGCATGATGAAGAACAAGTCAGATAGGTCATGCAATGCACTGAAACACGTCTTAGGCGTTTTCCTTTCACCGCGCAGAGTTTAGTTCTTGGACGCATATTGCATAACGAGGAACAATTCAGATAGATCATGCAATGCACTGAAACACGTCTTAGGCGTTTTCATTTCACCACGCAGAGGTTATTGCATGCATATTGCATAACGAGGAACAAGTCAGATAGGTCATGCAATAATGCACTGAAACACGTATTAGTCGTTTTCCTTTCACCGCGCTGAGGTTAGTTATTGCGTGCATTTTGAATGACGAGGAACAAGCCAGATAGGTCATGCAATGCACTGAAACACGTCTTATGCGTTTTCCTTTCACCGCGCAGAGTTTAGATCTTGCATGCATATTGCATGACGAGGAACAAGTCAGGTAGGTCATGCAATGCACTGAAACACGTCTTAGGTGTTTTCCTTTCACCACGCAGAGTTTAGTTCTTGCATGCATATTGCGTACTGATGAATAGATCAGATAGATCATGCAATGTACTGAAACACGTCTTAGGCGTTTTCCTTTCACCGCACAGAGGAGAGTTATTGCGTGCATATTGCATGACGAGGAACAAGTCAGGTCATGCAATGCACTGAAACACCTCTTAGGCGTTTTCCTTTCACTGCGCAGAGTTTAGTTATTGCGTGCATATTGCATGACGAGGAAAAAGTCAGATAGGTCATGCAATGCACTGAAACACGTCTTAGGCATTTTCCTTTCACCGCGCTGAGTTTAGTTCTTCCACGCATATTACATAACGAGGAACAATTCAGATAGGTCATGCAATGCACTGAAACACGTCTTAGGCGTTTTCCTTTCACCACGCAGAGGTTATTGCATGCATATTGCATAACGAGGAACATGTCAGATAGGTCCTGCAATGCACTGAAACACGTCTTAGGCATTTTCCTTTCACCGCGCAGAGGTTAGTTATTGCGTGCATATTGCATAACGAGGAACAAGTCAGATAGGTCATGCAATGCACTGAAACACATCTAGGCGTTTTCCTTTCACCGCGCTGAGGTTAGTTATTGCGTGCATATTGCATGACGAGGAACAAGTCAGATAGGTCATGCAATGCACTGAAACACGTCTTAGGCGTTTTCCTTTCACCGCGCAGAGGTTAATTATTGCGTGCATTTTGCATGACGAGGAACAAGTAAGATATATCATGCAATGCAACGAAACACATCTTATGGTGTTTTCTTTTCATTGCTCAGAGTTTAGTTATTTTTGTGCATATGCATAACTTAGGAACAAGTTGGTCAGCATGATTTTTTCAAGTAAGACATGGTCCTGGATCAACATATTTTGATGACCCTGGATCAACATTCCTGTCCCAAAAATGTTGTCCTTAACCAATCCCTACCCCTAAACCTAACTCTACTCATAACTTTTCCCTTATCAGAAGGTACAAAGGTGAATGACACTGATGTTTAAGTACTTCACTCTGGTTCTAAATCTAAACCTAAAATTGACATAAACTGTAAACTTGTTCCTCAAATCTGTTTGGTTGATTGAAAAGTTGATCCAGGATCAACAATGATGTTGATCCAGGAACATGTGGTAGTTGATGAAATCACGTTCACCGAACAAGTTAGATAGGTCATGCAATGCAATGAAACACGTCTTAGGTGTTTTCTTTTCATTGCACAGAGGTTAGTTTTTGCGTGAACAGGCCTAATGAGGAAGAAGTTAGATATGTCTTGCAATGCAATTGAAACACATCTTAGTTGTTTTCTTTTCAATGCACAGAGGTCAGTTATTGCGAGCATATGCGTAACGAGGAACAAGTTAGAAATGTCATGCATGGCTATGAAACACATCTTATGGTGTTTTCTTTTCATTGGTCAGAGTTTAGTTATTTTTGTGCATACGTATAACGAGGAACAAGTTAGATAGGTCATGCAATGCAATGAAACACATCTTAGGTGTTTTCTTTTCATTGCGCAGAGGTTAGTTATCGCGTGGACAGGCATAACGAGGAACAAGTCAGATAGGTCATTCAAATGCATCGGAACACATCTTAGGTGTTTTCTTTTAATTGCATAGAGGTTAGTTATTGCATGCATGTACAATGCAATCCTAAAGCACATGAATTGCAAATCTCTTCGTTGCACAAAGGAACAAGTTCGTTTATGCATTGTAAATCGATCACTATTGTAATGTTTTCTCGTCAAAACACAAATTAATTAGTTGTAGAATGAAAATGCATGGGAAAGCACTTGTGTTTTATCTTTTCTTTTCAATGCAAAGAACAAGTTAGAAAATTTAAGTATTGCAATGAAACACACATTTCAGCCAGACATATATTTGACCTACTGAAGATATTTCTGGCCCAAAAGTACATGATCTTGAACTTTCCATACATACTCACAGACTCCAATAGATGCTTCCTAAGCCATGGAAAAGTCCATATCTGACCTTTTGAACTAATTTCTGGTCAAACGTTCCTCAAAAAGTTTAAAACAATATAGACTCCTTCTGATGTTATATTTACTTAGGTCAATTTTTGACCTCCAGGAACACATTTATGGCCCACCTATTCCTTGATCTGTGGGTTAATATACCGAGAGATTTACTTCTCATGATGTCATTTCAGCCAGACAAATATTTGACCTACTGAACATATTTCTAGCCCAAAATTACTTGATCTTGAACTTTCCATACATAATCATAGACTCCAACAGATGCTTCCCTACATATACATAGAAGTCCATATCTGACCTATTGAAATCATTTCTGGTCAAAGGTGCCTCAAAGGGTTTTAAACAATATAAACTTACAGACTCCTGATGTTACATTAGCTATACATGGGTCAATTTTTGACCTCCAAAAACACATTCATGGCATACGGGTATTTGATCTTTGGGTTAATATACCGAGAGCTTTACTTTTCATGATGTCATTTCAGCCAGAAAGATATTTGACCTACTGAACATATTTCTGGCCCAAAAGTACTTGATCTTGTATTTTCCAATCATACTCATAGACTCCAACATATGCTTCCTAAGCCACAGAGAAGTCCATATCTGAGCTATTGAACTCATTTCTGGTCAAAGGTTCCTCACAAAGTTAAAAACAATATCAACTTTTAGACTCCTTCTGATGTTATATTAGATATACAAAGGTCAATTTTTGACCTTCAAGAACACATTCATGGCACATTTCCAGAAGAAAACGTGAAGTGGATCTTGAAGCGGCAAATCTCACCACCCGGTTGCTAGAGTGTTCTGGGAGGTTGCTTCGGTGTTCTGGGTGGTTGCTAGGCGTTTTTTAGGGTATTCTGTGTGATTTCTGTGGTGTTCCGGGTGGTTGCTAGGGTGTTGCTAGGCGGTTGCTGGGGTGTTCCTGGTGGTTGCTAGGGTGTTGCCAAATGGTTGCTGGGGTGTTCTGGTTTGTTGCTAGGGTATTCTCGGTGGTTGCTAGGTTGTTGCTAGGTGGTTGCTAGGGTGTTGTGGTGGGTTGGAGACTTACTTCTCATGATGTCATTTCAGCCAGAAAAAAATATTTTACGTAAAGAACATTTTTCTGGCCCAAAAGTACTTGATCTTGAACTTTCCATACATGCTCATAGACTCCAGTCGATGCTTCCTAAGCCATAGAGAAGACAATATCTGAACTATTGAAATCATTTCTGGTCAAAGGTGCCTCAAAGTGTTTTATACAATATAAACTTATAGACTCCTGATGTTACATTAGCTATACATGGGTCAATTTTTGACCTCCAGAAACACATTCATGGCATACGGGTATTTGATCTTTGGGTTAATATACCGAGAGCTTTACTTTTCATGATGTCATTTCAGCCAGAAAGATATTTGACCTACTGAACATATTTCTGGCCCAAAAGTACTTGATCTTGTATTTTCCATTCATACTCATAAACTCCAACAGATCCTTCCTAAGCCATAGAGATGTCCATATCTGAGCTATTGAACTCATATCTGGTCAAAGGTTCTTCAAAAGGTTTTAAACAATATAAACTTATACACTCCTGATGTTACATTAGCTATACATAGGTCAATTTTTGACCTCCAGAAATACATTTATGGCCCACGGGTATTTGATCTTTGGGTTAATATACCGAGAGCTTTACTTCTCATGATGTCATTTCAGCCAGAAAGATATTTGACCTACTGAACATATTTTTGGCCCAAAAGTGCTTTATCTTGTACTTTCCATTCATACTCATATTCTCCAACAGATGCTTCCTAAGCCATAGAGATGTCCATATCTGACCTATTGAACTCTCTTTCTGGTCAAAGGTTCCTCAAAAAATTTAAAACAATATAAACTTTTTGACTCCTTCTGATGTTATATTAGATATACATAGGTCAATTTTTGACCTCCAGGAACACATTGTGGCACATTTCCAGAAGAAAACATGAAGGGGAGCTTGAAGCGGCAAATCTCACCACCCGGTTGCTCAGGTGTTCTGGGAGTTTGCTACGGTGTTCTGGGTGGTTGCTAGGCGTTTTTTAGGGTATTCTGGGTCATTGCTATGGTGTTCCGGGTGGTTGCTAGGATGTTGCTAGGCGGTTGCTGGGGTGTTCCTGGTGGTTGCTAGGGTGTTGCCATATGGTTGCTGGGGTGTTCTGGTTTGTTGCTAGGGTGTTCTCGGTGGTTGCTAGGGTGTTGCTAGGTGGTTGCTAGGGTGTTTTGGTGGGTTAGAGATTTACTTCTCATGATGTCATTTCAGCCAGAAAAATATTTTACGTAAAGAACATTTTTTCTGGCCCAAAAGTACTTGATCTTGAACTTTCCATACGTACTCATAGACTATGTAATATAACATTCTGATGTTATAGGTCAATTTTTGACCTCCAGGAACACTTTTCATGGCACACGGGTGCTTGATCTTTGGGTTAATATACCGAGAGATTTACTTCTCATGATGTCATTTCAGCCAGACAAATATTTGACCTACTGAACATGTTTATGGCCCAAAAGAACTTGATCTTGAACTTTCCATACATACTCAGAGACTGCAGTCGATGCTTCCTAAGCCATAGAGAAGTCCATATCTGAAATTTATTGAAATCATTTCTGGTCAAAGGTTCCTCAAAAGGTTTTAAACAATATAAACTTATAGACTCCTGATGTTAAATTAGCTATACATAGGTCAATTTTTGACCTCCAGAAACACATTTATGGCATACGGATATTTGATCTTTGGGCTAATATACCGAGAGCTTTACTTCTCATGATGTCATTTCAGACAGAAAGATATTTGACCTACTGAACATATTTCTGGCACAAAAGTACTTGATCTTGAACTTTCCATATATACTCATAGACTCCAACAGATGCTTCGTAAGCCATAGAGAAGTCCATATCTGACCTATTAAACTCATTTCTGGTCAAAGGTTCCTCAAAAGTTTTTAAACAAATATGAACTTATAGACTCCTGATGTTGCATTAGCTATATATAGGTCAATTTTTGACCTCCAGAAACACATTTATGGCCCATGGGTATTTGATCTTTGGGTTCATATACCGATGGATTTACTTCTCATGATGTCATTTCAGCCAGACAAATATTTGACCTACTGAACATGTTTATGGCCCAAAAGAAATTGATCTTGAACTTTCCATACATACTCAGAGACTGGAGTCAATGCTTCCTAAGCCATAGAGAAGTCCATATCTGAAACTATTGAAATCATTTCTGGTCAAAGGTTCCTCAAAAGGTTTTAAACAATATAAACTTATAGACTCCTGATGTTAAATTAGCTATACATAGGTCAATTTTTGACCTCCAGAAACACATTTATGGCATACGGGTATTTGATCTTTGGGCTAATATACCGAGAGCTTTACTTCTCATGATGTCATTTCAGACAGAAAGATATTTGACCTACTGAACATATTTCTGGCCCAAAAGTACTTGATCTTGAACTTTCCATATATACTCATAGACTCCAACAGATGCTTCCTAAGCCATAGAGAAGTCCATATCTGACCTATTAAACTCATTTCTGGTCAAAGGTTCCTCAAAAGTTTTTAAACAAATATGAACGTTTAGACTCCTGATGTTGCATTAGCTATACATAGGTCAATTTTTGACCTCCAGAAACACATTTATGGCCCATGGGTATTTGATCTTTGGGTTCATATACCGATGGATTTACTTCTCATGATGTCATTTCAGCCAGACAAATATTTGACCTCCTTCTGATGTTATATAAGATATACATAGAACAATTTTTGACCTCCAAGAACACATTTATGTCCCACGGGTACTTGATTTGTGGGTTCATATACCGATGGATTTACTTCTCATAATGTCAATGAACTCATTTCTGGTCAAAGGTTCCTCAAAAGGTTAAAAACAATATAAACTTTTAGACTCTTTCTGATGTTATATTAGATATACATAGGTCATTTTTTGACCACCAGGAGCACATTTAATGCACATTTCCAGAAGTAAATGTGAAGTGGAGCCTGAAGTGGCAAATCTCACCACCCGGTTGCCAGGGTTTTCTGGGTGGTTGCTACGGTGTTGTTGGTGGTTGTTAGGCGTTTATTAGGGTATTCTGGGTGGTTGCTATGGTGTTTGTATGCGGTTGCTAGGGTATTCTGGGTGGTTGCCAAGGTGCTAATGTTGCTAGGGTGTTGCTATGCGGTTGCCAGGTTGTTCTCGATGGTTGTTAGGGTGTTGCTAGGTGGTTGCTGGGGTGTTCTTGTTTGCTGCTAGGGTGTTCTGGGTGGTTGCTAGGGTGTTTTAGGTGGTTACTGTGGTATTCTGGGTCATTGCTATGGTTTTACCAGGTGGTTGGTAGAGTTTATAGTTATAGTTACTATAGAGTTTCTATAATGTTTTTGGCATGATTTAGCTCTTAACTATACAATTATTTTATTACATTTCCTGTTTATATTGTTTGAAATCTTTTGAGGACCCTTTTACCATAACCATATAAACTTATAGACTCCTTCTGATGTTTTAAGAAGGACAAGGTCAATTTTTGACCTCCAGGAACATATTTATGGCACATTTCCAGAAGAAAATGTGAAGTGGTGCTTGCACTGGCAAATCTCACCACCCGGTTGCTAGGGTGTTCCCGGTGGTTGCTACAGTGTTCTGGATGGTTGCTAGGCGGTTGTTAGGGTAGTCTGTGTGGTTGCTAGGGTGTTGCTAGGTGGTTGCTAGGGTGTTCTGGGTGGTTGCCAGGGTGTTGCTAGGCGGTTGCTAGGGTGGTCTGGTTGGTTGCTAGGTGTTGCTTAAGGTGTTCTCTTTGATTGCTCTGTGGTTGCTAGAGTGATGCTAGGGTGTTCTGGGTGGTTGCTAGGGTGTTTTAGGTGGTTACTATGGTGGTCTGTGTGGTTCCTATGGTGTTTCTAGGTGGTTGGTAATGTCCACAAATGGTTACTATAGAATTTTTATAAAGTTTTTGGCAATTGATTTCTGGCCAAAATCAATTTTTGATTTTGATTATGTATCATCAAAAGGTAGTTAAAATAAGGACTCTTGTATGGCTTCAGTGACATCAAAAGGTGTTAATGAATATGTTTAGATCATTCAAGATCAAGTACTCGTGTGCCACAACTATGTTCAGTAGGTCAAAAAGGAACCTATCTATAGCTCATGTAATATCAGAAGGAGTCTCATAGTTTTTCTTGTTTAAAAACATTTGAGGACCCTTTGACCAGAAATGAGTTAAATACATAAGATGTGGACATTCTATATGGCTTAAG
This sequence comes from Cyprinella venusta, assembly GCA_038021265.1. NCBI lineage: Eukaryota > Metazoa > Chordata > Actinopteri > Cypriniformes > Leuciscidae > Cyprinella > Cyprinella venusta. Next base: position 7,637,003 of record CM075870.1, on the reverse strand, counting down.
AAGCATCAAAAATAGTCTGAGAATTTATAGAAAGTTCGAGACCTAGTACTCGTGGGCCAGGACTATGTTTGTGGGTCAAATAGAAACCTCTAGTTCTAGGAAACATAAGAAGTAGTCTATTAAGTATGTATAGAAAGTTCAATATCAGGTACTCGTGGGAGAGATATATGTTCAGTCAAATATGAGTCAAATATCTTCCTGCTCGTAAAACATCGCAAGTAGTAAAAATCAATGTATAGTAACCTAACGATCAAGTACCCTTTGACCAGAAATGAGTTCAATGGGTCAGATCTAAACAATCCATGTGGCTAATATGTTCATTAGGTAAAATAAGGACTCTTATATGGCTTCAGTAACATCAAAAGGAGTCAATGAGTATGTTTAGAAAGTTTAAGATCTAGTACTTGTGGGCCAGAACTATGTTCAGTAGGTCAAATAGGAACCTTTGTATAGCTTAGCTTTTACCAGAAATGAGCTCAATAGCTATACCATGCACTGTAAAGTGACATCTCATGTGATGTGTTCTCGTCGGTGCACAAATAAATTAGTTTGTAAAATAAAAATGCATGCAAAATCACATTATATATTTTCATTGCAACGAGGATAGGTCAGATAGGTCATGCAATGCACTGAAACACGTCTTAGGCGTTTTCCTTTCACCACGCAGAGGTTATTGCATGCACATTGCATGACGAAGAACAAGTCAGATAGGTCATGCAATGCACTGAAACACGTCTTAGGCGTTTTCCTTCACCACGCAGAGGTTAGTTATTGCGTGCATATTGCATCACGAGGCACAAGTCAGATAGTTCATGCAATGCACAGAAACATGTATTAGTCTTTTTCCTTTCACCAAGCAAAGGTTAGTTATTGCGTGCATATTGCATGACGAAGAACAAGCCAGATAGGTCATGCATGCATGCAAAGGTTAGTTATTGCATGCATATTGCAAGACGAGGAACAAGTCAGATAGGTCATGCAATGCACTAAAACATGTCTTAGGCGTTTCCTTTAACCACGCAGAGGTTAGTTATTGTGTGCATATTGCATGACGAAGAACAATCCAGATATGTCATGCAATGCACTGAAACACGTCTTAGGCGTTATTCTTTCACCTCGCAGAGGAGAATTATTGCGTGCATATTGCATGACGAGGAACAAGTCAGATAGGTCCTGCAATGCACTGAAACACGTCTTAGTCGTTTTCCTTTCACCGCGCAGAGTTTAGTTCTTGCACGCATATTGCATAACGAGGAACAATTCAGGTCATGCAATGCACTGAAACACATCTTAGGCGTTTTCCTTTCACTGCGCAGAGTTTAGTTCTTGCATGCATATTGCATACTGATGAATAGATCAGATAGGTCATGCAATGCACTGAAACACGTCTTAGGCATTTTCCTTTCACCGCACAGAGGTTAGTTATTGCGTGCATATTGCATGATGAAGAACAAGTCAGATAGGTCATGCAATGCACTGAAACACGTCTTAGGCGTTTTCCTTTCACCGCGCAGAGTTTAGTTCTTGCACGCATATTGCATAACGAGGAACAATTCAGGTCATGCAATGCACTGAAACACATCTTAGGCGTTTTCCTTTCTCTGCGCAGAGTTTAGTTATTGCGTGCATATTGCATGACGAGGAAAAAGTCAGATAGGTCATGCAATGCACTGAAACACGTCTTAGGCGTTTTCCTTTCACCGCGCTGAGTTTAGTGCTTGCACGCATATTGCATAACGAGGAACAATTCAGATAGATCATGCAATGCACTGAAACACGTCTTAGGCGTTTTCATTTCACCACGCAGAGGTTATTGCATGCATAATGCATAACGAGGAACAAGTCAGATAGGTCATGCAATGATGCACTGAAACACGTCTTAGTCGTTTTCCTTTCACCGCGCTGAGGTTAGTTATTGCGTGCATATTGCATGACGAGGAACAAGCCAGATAGGTCATGCAATGCACTGAAACACGTCTTATGCGTTTTCCTTTCACCGCGCAGAGTTTAGATCTTGCATGCATATTGCATGACGAGGAACAAGTCAGGTAGGTCATGCAATGCACTGAACTACGTCTTAGGTGTTTTCCTTTCACCACGCAGACTTTAGTTCTTGCATGCATATTGCATACTGATGAATACATCAGATAGATCATGCAATGTACTGAAACACGTCTTAGGCGTTTTCCTTTCACTGCGCAGAGTTTAGTTATTGCGTGCATATTGCATGACGAGGAAAAAGTCAGATAGGTCATGCAATGCACTGAAACACGTCTTAGGCATTTTCCTTTCACCGCGCTGAGTTTAGTTCTTGCACGCATATTGCATAACGAGGAACAATTCAGATAGATCATGCAATGCACTGAAACACGTCTTAGGCGTTTTCCTTTCACCACGCAGAGGTTATTGCATGCATATTGCATAACGAGGAACATGTCAGATAGGTCCTGCAATGCACTGAAACACGTCTTAGGCGTTTTCCTTTCACCGCGCAGAGGTTAGTTATTGCGTGCATATTGCATAACGAGGAACAAGTCAGATAGGTCATGTAATGCACTGAAACATGTATTAGGGGTTTTCCTTTCACCACGCAGAGGTTAGTTATTGCGTGCACATGGCATGACGAAGAACAAGCCAGATAGGTCATGCAATGCACTGAAACACGTCTTAGGCGTTTTCCTTTCACCGCGCAGAGTTTATTTCTTGCATGCATATTGCATGAAAGGAACAAGTCAGATAGGTCATGCAAAGCACTGAAACACATCTAGGCGTTTTCCTTTCACCGCGCTGAGGTTAGTTATTGCGTGCATATTGCATGACGAGGAACAAGTCAGATAGGTCATGCAATGCACTGAAACACGTCTTAGGCGTTTTCCTTTCACCGCGCAGAGGTTAATTATTGCGTGCATTTTGCATGACGAGGAACAAGTAAGATATATCATGCAATGCAACGAAACACATCTTATGGTGTTTTATTTTCATTGCTCAGAGTTTAGTTATTTTTGTGCATATGCATAACTTAGGAACAAGTTGGTCAGCATGATTTTTTCAAGTAAGACATGGTCCTGGATCAACATATTTTGATGACCCTGGATCAACATTCCTGTCCCAAAAATGTTGTCCTTAACCAATCCCTACCCCTAAACCTAACTCTACTCATAACTTTTCCCTTATCAGAAGGTACAAAGGTGAATGACACTGATGTTTAAGTACTTCACTCTGGTTCTAAATCTAAACCTAAAATTGACATAAACTGTAAACTTGTTCCTCAAATCTGTTTGGTTGATTGAAAAGTTGATCCAGGATCAACAATGATGTTGATCCAGGAACATGTGGTAGTTGATGAAATCACGTTCACCGAACAAGTTAGATAGGTCATGCAATGCAATGAAACACATCTTAGGTGTTTTCTTTTCATTGCACAGAGGTTAGTTTTTGCGTGAACAGGCCTAATGAGGAAGAAGTTAGATATGTCTTGCAATGCAATTGAAACACATCTTAGTTGTTTTCTTTTCAATGCACAGAGGTCAGTTATTGCGAGCATATGCGTAACGGGGAACAAGTTAGAAATGTCATGCATGGCTATGAAACACATCTTATGGTGTTTTCTTTTCATTGGTCAGAGTTTAGTTATTTTTGTGCATACGTATAACGAGGAACAAGTTAGATAGGTCATGCAATGCAATGAAACACATCTTAGGTGTTTTCTTTTCATTGCGCAGAGGTTAGTTATTGCGTGGACAGGCATAACGAGGAACAAGTCAGATAGGTCATTCAAATGCATCGGAACACATCTTAGGTGTTTTCTTTTAATTGCATAGAGGTTAGTTATTGCATGCATGTACAATGCAATCCTAAAGCACATGAATTGCAAATCTATTCGTTGCACAAAGGAACAAGTTCGTTTATGCATTGTAAATCGATCACTATTGTAATGTTTTCTCGTCAAAACACAAATTAATTAGTTGTAGAATGAAAATGCATGGGAAAGCACTTGTGTTTTATCTTTTCTTTTCAATGCAAAGAACACGTTAGAAAATTTAAGTATTGCAATGAAACACACATTTCAGCCAGACATATATTTGACCTACTGAAGATATTTCTGGCCCAAAAGTACTTGATCTTGAACTTTCCATACATACTCACAGACTCCAATAGATGCTTCCTAAGCCATGGAAAAGTCCATATCTGACCTTTTGAACTAATTTCTGGTCAAACGTTCCTCAAAAAGTTTAAAACAATATAGACTCCTTCTGATGTTATATTTACTTAGGTCAATTTTTGACCTCCAGGAACACATTTATGGCCCACGGTTCCTTGATCTGTGGGTTCATATACCGAGAGATTTACTTCTCATGATGTCATTTCAGCCAGACAAATATTTGACCTACTGAACATATTTCTAGCCCAAAAGTACTTGATCTTGAACTTTCCATACATAATCATAGACTCCAACAGATGCTTCCCTACATATACATAGAAGTCCATATCTGACCTATTGAAATCATTTCTGGTCAAAGGTTCCTCAAAGGGTTTTAAACAATATAAACTTATAGACTCCTGATGTTACATTAGCTATACATGGGTCAATTTTTGACCTCCAGAAACACATTCATGGCATACGGCTATTTGATCTTTGGGTTAATATACCGAGAGCTTTACTTTTCATGATGTCATTTCAGCCAGAAAGATATTTGACCTACTGAACATATTTCTGGCCCAAAAGTACTTGATCTTGTATTTTCCAATCATACTCATAGACTCCAACAGATGCTTCCTAAGCCACAGAGAAGTCCATATCTGAGCTATTGAACTCATTTCTGGTCAAAGGTTCCTCACAAAGTTAAAAACAATATCAACTTTTAGACTCCTTCTGATGTTATATTAGATATACAAAGGTCAATTTTTGACCTTCAAGAACACATTCATGGCACATTTCCAGAAGAAAACGTGAAGTGGATCTTGAAGCGGCAAATCTCACCACCCGGTTGCTAGAGTGTTCTGGGAGGTTGCTTCGGTGTTCTGGGTGGTTGCTAGGCGTTTTTTAGGGTATTCTGTGTGATTTCTGTGGTGTTCCGGGTGGTTGCTAGGGTGTTACTAGGCGGTTTCTGGGGTGTTCCTGGTGGTTGCTAGGGTGTTGCCAAATGGTTGCTGGGGTGTTCTCGTTTGTTGCTAGGGTGTTCTCGGTGGTTGCTAGGTTGTTGCTAGGTGGTTGCTAGGGTGTTGTGGTGGGTTGGAGACTTACTTCTCATGATGTCATTTCAGCCAGAAAAAAATATTTTACGTAAAGAACATTTTTCTGGCCCAAAAGTACTTGATCTTGAACTTTCCATTCATGCTCATAGACTCCAGTCGATGCTTCCTAAGCCATAGAGAAGACAATATCTGAACTATTGAAATCATTTCTGGTCAAAGGTGCCTCAAAGTGTTTTATACAATATAAACTTATAGACTCCTGATGTTACATTAGCTATACATAGGTCAATTTTTGACCTCCAGAAATACATTTATGGCCCACGGGTATTTGATCTTTGGGTTAATATACCGAGAGCTTTACTTCTCATGATGTCATTTCAGCCAGAAAGATATTTGACCTACTGAACATATTTTTGGCCCAAAAGTGCTTTATCTTGTACTTTCCATTCATTCTCATATTCTCCAACAGATGCTTCCTAAGCCATAGAGATGTCCATATCTGACCTATTGAACTCTCTTTCTGGTCAAAGGTTCCTCAAAAAATTTAAAACAATATAAACTTTTTGACTCCTTCTGATGTTATATTAGATATACATAGGTCAATGTTTGACCTCCAGGAACACATTGTGGCACATTTCCAGAAGAAAACATGAAGGGGAGCTTGAAGCGGCAAATCTCACCACCCGGTTGCTCAGGTGTTCTGGGAGTTTGCTACGGTGTTCTGGGTGGTTGCTAGGCGTTTTTTAGGGTATTCTGGGTCATTGCTATGGTGTTCCGGGTGGTTGCTAGGATGTTGCTAGGCGGTTGCTGGGGTGTTCCTGGTGGTTGCTAGGGTGTTGCCAATTGGTTGCTGGGGTGTTCTGGTTTGTTGCTAGGGTGTTCTCGGTGGTTGCTAGGGTGTTGCTAGGTGGTTGCTAGGGTGTTTTGGTGGGTTAGAGATTTACTTCTCATGATGTCATTTCAGCCAGAAAAATATTTTACGTAAAGAACATTTTTTCTGGCCCAAAAGTACTTGATCTTGAACTTTCCATACGGACTCATAGACTATGTAATATAACATTCTGATGTTATAGGTCAATTTTTGACCTCCAGGAACACTTTTCATGGCACACGGGTGCTTGATCTTTGGGTTAATATACCGAGAGATTTACTTCTCATGATGTCATTTCAGCCAGACAAATATTTGACCTACTGAACATGTTTATGGCCCAAAAGAACTTGATCTTGAACTTTCCATACATACTCAGAGACTGCAGTCGATGCTTCCTAAGCCATAGAGAAGTCCATATCTGAAATTTATTGAAATCATTTCTGGTCAAAGGTTCCTCAAAAGGTTTTAAACAATATAAACTTATAGACTCCTTATTTTAAATTAGCTATACATAGGTCAATTTTTGACCTCCAGAAACACATTTATGGCATACGGATATTTGATCTTTGGGCTAATATACCGAGAGCTTTACTTCTCATGATGTCATTTCAGACAGAAAGATATTTGACCTACTGAACATATTTCTGGCACAAAAGTACTTGATCTTGAACTTTCCATATATACTCATAGACTCCAACAGATGCTTCGTAAGCCATAGAGAAGTCCATATCTGACCTATTAAACTCATTTCTGGTCAAAGGTTCCTCAAAAGTTTTTAAACAAATATGAACTTATAGACTCCTGATGTTGCATTAGCTATATATAGGTCAATTTTTGACCTCCAGAAACACATTTATGGCCCATGGGTATTTGATCTTTGGGTTCATATACCGATGGATTTACTTCTCATGATGTCATTTCAGCCAGACAAATATTTGACCTACTGAACATGTTTATGGCCCAAAAGAAATTGATCTTGAACTTTCCATACATACTCAGAGACTGGAGTCAATGCTTCCTAAGCCATAGAGAAGTCCATATCTGAAACAATTGAAATCATTTCTGGTCAAAGGTTCCTCAAAAGGTTTTAAACAATATAAACTTATAGACTCCTGATGTTAAATTAGCTATACATAGGTCAATTTTTGACCTCCAGAAACACATTTATGGCATACGGGTATTTGATCTTTGGGCTAATATACCGAGAGCTTTACTTCTCATGATGTCATTTCAGACAGAAAGATATTTGACCTACTGAACATATTTCTGGCCCAAAAGTACTTGATCTTGAACTTTCCATATATACTCATAGACTCCAACAGATGCTTCCTAAGCCATAGAGAAGTCCATATCTGACCTATTAAACTCATTTCTGGTCAAAGGTTCCTCAAAAGTTTTTAAACAAATATGAACGTTTAGACTCCTGATGTTGCATTAGCTATACATAGGTCAATTTTTGACCTCCAGAAACACATTTATGGCCCATGGGTATTTGATCTTTGGGTTCATATACCGATGGATTTACTTCTCATGATGTCATTTCAGCCAGACAAATATTTGACCTCCTTCTGATGTTATATAAGATATACATAGAACAATTTTTGACCTCCAAGAACACATTTATGTCCCACGGGTACTTGATTTGTGGGTTCATATACCGATGGATTTACTTCTCATGATGTCAATGAACTCATTTCTGGTCAAAGGTTCCTCAAAAGGTTAAAAACAATATAAACTTTTAGACTCTTTCTGATGTTATATTAGATATACATAGGTCATTTTTTGACCACCAGGAGCACATTTAATGCACATTTCCAGAAGTAAATGTGAAGTGGAGCCTGAAGTGGCAAATCTCACCACCCGGTTGCCAGGGTTTTCTGGGTGGTTGCTACGGTGTTGTTGGTGGTTGTTAGGCGTTTATTAGGGTATTCTGGGTGGTTGCTATGGTGTTTGTATGCGGTTGCTAGGGTATTCTGGGTGGTTGCCAAGGTGCTAATGTTGCTAGGGTGTTGCTATGCGGTTGCCAGGTTGTTCTCGATGGTTGTTAGGGTGTTGCTAGGTGGTTGCTGGGGTGTTCTTGTTTGCTGCTAGGGTGTTCTGGGTGGTTGCTAGGGTGTTTTAGGTGGTTACTGTGGTATTCTGGGTCATTGCTATGGTGTTACCAGGTGGTTGGTAGAGTTTATAGTTATAGTTACTATAGAGTTTCTATAATGTTTTTGGCATGATTTAGCTCTTAACTATACAATTATTTTATTACATTTCATGTTTATATTGTTTGAAATCTTTTGAGGATCCTTTTACCATAACCATATAAACTTATAGACTCCTTCTGATGTTTTAAGAAGGACAAGGTCAATTTTTGACCTCCAGGAACATATTTATGGCACATTTCCAGAAGAAAATGTGAAGTGGTGCTTGCACTGGCAAATCTCACCACCCGGTTGCTAGGGTGTTCCCGGTGGTTGCTACAGTGTTCTGGATGGTTGCTAGGCGGTTGTTAGGGTAGTCTGTGTGGTTGCTAGGGTGTTGATAGGTGGTTGCTAGGGTGTTCTGGGTGGTTGCCAGGGTGTTGCTAGGCGGTTGCTAGGGTGGTCTGGTTGGTTGCTAGGTGTTGCTTAAGGTGTTCTCGTTGATTGCTCTGTGGTTGCTAGAGTGATGCTAGGGTGTTCTGGGTGGTTGCTAGGGTGTTTTAGGTGGTTACTATGGTGGTCTGTGTGGTTCCTATGGTGTTTCTAGGTGGTTGGTAATGTCCACAAATGGTTACTATAGAGTTTTTATAAAGTTTTTGGCAATTGATTTCTGGCCCAAATCAATTTTTGATTTTGATTATATATCATCAAAAGGTAGTTAAAATAAGGACTCTTGTATGGCTTCAGTGACATCAAAAGGTGTTAATGAGTATTTTTAGATCATTCAAGATCAAGTACTCGTGTGCCACAACTATGTTCAGTAGGTCAAAAAGGAACCTATCTATAGCTCATATAATATCAGAAGGAGTCTCATAGTTTTTCTTGTTTAAAAACATTTGAGGACCCTTTGACCAGAAATGAGTTAAATACATAAGATGTGGACATTCTATATGGCTTAAGAAGCATCAAAAATAGTCTTTGAGAATTTATAGAAAGTTTGAGACCTAGTACTCGTGGGCCAGGACTATGTTTGTGGGTCAAATAGAAACCTCTAGTTCTAGGAAACATAAGAAGTAGTCTATTAAGTATGTATAGAAAGTTCAATATGAGGTACTCGTGAGAGAGATATATATTCAGTCAAATATCAGTCAAATATCTTCCTGCTCGTAAAACATCGCAAGTAGTAAAAATCAATGTATAGTAACCTAACGATCAAGTACCCTTTGACCAGAAATGAGTTCAATGGGTCAGATCTAAACAATCCATGTGGCTAATATGTTCATTAGGTAAAATAAGGACTCTTATATGGCTTCAGTAACATCAAAAGGAGTCAATGAGTATGTTTAGAAAGTTTAAGATCTAGTACTTGTGGGCCAGAACTATGTTCAGTAGGTCAAATAGGAACCTTTGTATAGCTTAGCTTTTACCAGAAATGAGCTCAATAGCTATACCATGCACTGTAAAGTGACATCTCATGTGATGTGTTCTCGTCGGTGCACAAATAAATTAGTTTGTAAAATAAAAATGCATGCAAAATCACATTATATATTTTCATTGCAACGAGGATAGGTCAGATAGGTCATGCAATGCACTGAAACACGTCTTAGGCGTTTTCCTTTCACCACGCAGAGGTTATTGCATGCACATTGCATGACGAAGAACAAGTCAGATAGGTCATGCAATGCACTGAAACACGTCTTAGGCGTTTTCCTTCACCACGCAGAGGTTAGTTATTGCGTGCATATTGCATCACGAGGCACAAGTCAGATAGTTCATGCAATGCACAGAAACATGTATTAGTCTTTTTCCTTTCACCAAGCAAAGGTTAGTTATTGCGTGCATATTGCATGACGAAGAACAAGCCAGATAGGTCATGCATGCATGCAAAGGTTAGTTATTGCATGCATATTGCAAGACGAGGAACAAGTCAGATAGGTCATGCAATGCACTAAAACATGTCTTAGGCGTTTCCTTTAACCACGCAGAGGTTAGTTATTGTGTGCATATTGCATGACGAAGAACAAGCCAGATATGTCATGCAATGCACTGAAACACGTCTTAGGCGTTATTCTTTCACCTCGCAGAGGAGAATTATTGCGTGCATATTGCATGACGAGGAACAAGTCAGATAGGTCATGCAATGCACTGAAACACGTCTTAGTCGTTTTCCTTTCACCGCGCAGAGTTTAGTTCTTGCACGCATATTGCATAACGAGGAACAATTCAGGTCATGCAATGCACTGAAACACATCTTAGGCGTTTTCCTTTCACTGCGCAGAGTTTAGTTCTTGCATGCATATTGCATACTGATGAATAGATCAGATAGGTCAAGCAATGCACTGAAACACGTCTTAGGCATTTTCCTTTCACCGCACAGAGGTTAGTTATTGCGTGCATATTGCATGATGAAGAACAAGTCAGATAGGTCATGCAATGCACTGAAACACGTCTTAGGCGTTTTCCTTTCACCGCGCAGAGTTTAGTTCTTGCACGCATATTGCATAACGAGGAACAATTCAGGTCATGCAATGCACTGAAACACATCTTAGGCGTTTTCCTTTCTCTGCGCAGAGTTTAGTTATTGCGTGCATATTGCATGACGAGGAAAAAGTCAGATAGGTCATGCAATGCACTGAAACACGTCTTAGGCGTTTTCCTTTCACCGCGCTGAGTTTAGTGCTTGCACGCATATTGCATAACGAGGAACAATTCAGATAGATCATGCAATGCACTGAAACACGTCTTAGGCGTTTTCATTTCACCACGCAGAGGTTATTGCATGCATAATGCATAACGAGGAACAAGTCAGATAGGTCATGCAATGATGCACTGAAACACGTCTTAGTCGTTTTCCTTTCACCGCGCTGAGGTTAGTTATTGCGTGCATATTGCATGACGAGGAACAAGCCAGATAGGTCATGCAATGCACTGAAACACGTCTTATGCGTTTTCCTTTCACCGCGCAGAGTTTAGATCTTGCATGCATATTGCATGACGAGGAACAAGTCAGGTAGGTCATGCAATGCACTGAACTACGTCTTAGGTGTTTTCCTTTCACCACGCAGAGTTTAGTTCTTGCATGCATATTGCATACTGATGAATACATCAGATAGATCATGCAATGTACTGAAACACGTCTTAGGCGTTTTCCTTTCACTGCGCAGAGTTTAGTTATTGCGTGCATATTGCATGACGAGGAAAAAGTCAGATAGGTCATGCAATGCACTGAAACACGTCTTAGGCATTTTCCTTTCACCGCGCTGAGTTTAGTTCTTGCACGCATATTGCATAACGAGGAACAATTCAGATAGATCATGCAATGCACTGAAACACGTCTTAGGCGTTTTCCTTTCACCACGCAGAGGTTATTGCATGCATATTGCATAACGAGGAACATGTCAGATAGGTCCTGCAATGCACTGAAACACGTCTTAGGCGTTTTCCTTTCACCGCGCAGAGGTTAGTTATTGCGTGCATATTGCATAACGAGGAACAAGTCAGATAGGTCATGTAATGCACTGAAACATGTATTAGGGGTTTTCCTTTCACCACGCAGAGGTTAGTTATTGCGTGCACATGGCATGACGAAGAACAAGCCAGATAGGTCATGCAATGCACTGAAACACGTCTTAGGCGTTTTCCTTTCACCGCGCAGAGTTTATTTCTTGCATGCATATTGCATGAAAGGAACAAGTCAGATAGGTCATGCAAAGCACTGAAACACATCTAGGCGTTTTCCTTTCACCGCGCTGAGGTTAGTTATTGCGTGCATATTGCATGACGAGGAACAAGTCAGAAAGGTCATGCAATGCACTGAAACACGTCTTAGGCGTTTTCCTTTCACCGCGCAGAGGTTAATTATTGCGTGCATTTTGCATGACGAGGAACAAGTAAGATATATCATGCAATGCAACGAAACACATCTTATGGTGTTTTCTTTTCATTGCTCAGAGTTTAGTTATTTTTGTGCATATGCATAACTTAGGAACAAGTTGGTCAGCATGATTTTTTCAAGTAAGACATGGTCCTGGATCAACATATTTTGATGACCCTGGATCAACATTCCTGTCCCAAAAATGTTGTCCTTAACCAATCCCTACCCCTAAACCTAACTCTACTCATAACTTTTCCCTTATCAGAAGGTACAAAGGTGAATGACACTGATGTTTAAGTACTTCACTCTGGTTCTAAATCTAAACCTAAAATTGACATAAACTGTAAACTTGTTCCTCAAATCTGTTTGGTTGATTGAAAAGTTGATCCAGGATCAACAATGATGTTGATCCAGGAACATGTGGTAGTTGATGAAATCACGTTCACCGAACAAGTTAGATAGGTCATGCAATGCAATGAAACACATCTTAGGTGTTTTCTTTTCATTGCACAGAGGTTAGTTTTTGCGTGAACAGGCCTAATGAGGAAGAAGTTAGATATGTCTTGCAATGCAATTGAAACACATCTTAGTTGTTTTCTTTTCAATGCACAGAGGTCAGTTATTGCGAGCATATGCGTAACGAGGAACAAGTTAGAAATGTCATGCATGGCTATGAAACACATCTTATGGTGTTTTCTTTTCATTGGTCAGAGTTTAGTTATTTTTGTGCATACGTATAACGAGGAACAAGTTAGATAGGTCATGCAATGCAATGAAACACATCTTAGGTGTTTTCTTTTCATTGCGCAGAGGTTAGTTATTGCGTGGACAGGCATAACGAGGAACAAGTCAGATAGGTCATTCAAATGCATCGGAACACATCTTAGGTGTTTTCTTTTAATTGCATAGAGGTTAGTTATTGCATGCATGTACAATGCAATCCTAAAGCACATGAATTGCAAATCTATTCGTTGCACAAAGGAACAAGTTCGTTTATGCATTGTAAATCGATCACTATTGTAATGTTTTCTCGTCAAAACACAAATTAATTAGTTGTAGAATGAAAATGCATGGGAAAGCACTTGTGTTTTATCTTTTCTTTTCAATGCAAAGAACACGTTAGAAAATTTAAGTATTGCAATGAAACACACATTTCAGCCAGACATATATTTGACCTACTGAAGATATTTCTGGCCCAAAAGTACTTGATCTTGAACTTTCCATACATACTCACAGACTCCAATAGATGCTTCCTAAGCCATGGAAAAGTCCATCTGACCTTTTGAACTAATTTCTGGTCAAACGTTCCTCAAAAAGTTTAAAACAATATAGACTCCTTCTGATGTTATATTTACTTAGGTCAATTTTTGACCTCCAGGAACACATTTATGGCCCACGGTTCCTTGATCTGTGGGTTCATATACCGAGAGATTTACTTCTCATGATGTCATTTCAGCCAGACAAATATTTGACCTACTGAACATATTTCTAGCCCAAAAGTACTTGATCTTGAACTTTCCATACATAATCATAGACTCCAACAGATGCTTCCCTACATATACATAGAAGTCCATATCTGACCTATTGAAATCATTTCTGGTCAAAGGTTCCTCAAAGGGTTTTAAACAATATAAACTTATAGACTCCTGATGTTACATTAGCTATACATGGGTCAATTTTTGACCTCCAGAAACACATTCATGGCATACGGGTATTTGATCTTTGGGTTAATATACCGAGAGCTTTACTTTTCATGATGTCATTTCAGCCAGAAAGATATTTGACCTACTGAACATATTTCTGGCCCAAAAGTACTTGATCTTGTATTTTCCAATCATACTCATAGACTCCAACAGATGCTTCCTAAGCCACAGAGAAGTCCATATCTGAGCTATTGAACTCATTTCTGGTCAAAGGTTCCTCACAAAGTTAAAAACAATATCAACTTTTAGACTCCTTCTGATGTTATATTAGATATACAAAGGTCAATTTTTGACCTTCAAGAACACATTCATGGCACATTTCCAGAAGAAAACGTGAAGTTTTCTTCTGGAAAAGAAGCGGCAAATCTCACCACCCGGTTGCTAGAGTGTTCTGGGAGGTTGCTTCGGTGTTCTGGGTGGTTGCTAGGCGTTTTTTAGGGTATTCTGTGTGATTTCTGTGGTGTTCCGGGTGGTTGCTAGGGTGTTGCTAGGCGGTTGCTGGGGTGTTCCTGGTGGTTGCTAGGGTGTTGCCAAATGGTTGCTGGGGTGTTCTGGTTTGTTGCTAGGGTGTTCTCGGTGGTTGCTAGGTTGTTGCTAGGTGGTTGCTAGGGTGTTGTGGTGGTTTGGAGACTTACTTCTCATGATGTCATTTCAGCCAGAAAAAAATATTTTACGTAAAGAACATTTTTCTGGCCCAAAAGTACTTGAAATCATTTCTGGTCAAAGGTGCCTCAAAGAGTTTTATACAATATAAACTTATAGACTCCTGATGTTACATTAGCTATACATGGGTCAATTTTTGACCTCCAGAAACACATTCATGGCATACGGGTATTTGATCTTTGGGTTAATATACCGAGAGCTTTACTTTTCATGATGTCATTTCAGCCAGAAAGATATTTGACCTACTGAACATATTTCTGGCCCAAAAGTACTTGATCTTGTATGTTCCATTCATACTCATAGACTCCAACAGATCCTTCCTAAGCCATAGAGATGTCCATATCTGAGCTATTGAACTCATTTCTGGTCAAAGGTTCTTCAAAAGGTTTTAAACAATATAAACTTATAGACTCCTGATGTTACATTAGCTATACATAGGTCAATTTTTGACCTCCAGAAATACATTTATGGCCCACGGGTATTTGATCTTTGGGTTAATATACCGAGAGCTTTACTTCTCATGATGTCATTTCAGCCAGAAAGATATTTGACCTTCTGAACATATTTTTGGCCCAAAAGTGCTTTATCTTGTACTTTCCATTCATACTCATATTCTCCAACAGATGCTTCCTAAGCCATAGAGATGTCCATATCTGACCTATTGAACTCTCTTTCTGGTCAAAGGTTCCTCAAAAAATTTAAAACAATATAAACTTTTTGACTCCTTCTGATGTTATATTAGATATATATAGGTCAATGTTTGACCTCCATGAACACATTGTGGCACATTTCCAGAAGAAAACATGAAGGGGAGCTTGAAGTGGCAAATCTCACCACCCGGTTGCTCAGGTGTTCTGGGAGTTTGCTACGGTGTTCTGGGTGGTTGCTAGGCGTTTTTTAGGGTATTCTGTGTGATTTCTGTGGTGTTCCGGGTGGTTGCTAGGATGTTGCTAGGCGGTTGCTGGGGTGTTCCTGGTGGTTGCTAGGGTGTTGCCATATGGTTGCTGGGGTGTTCTGGTTTGTTGCTAGGGTGTTCTCGGTGGTTGCTAGGGTGTTGCTAGGTGGTTGCTAGGGTGTTTTGGTGGGTTAGAGATTTACTTCTCATGATGTCATTTCAGCCAGAAAAATATTTTACGTAAAGAACATTTTTTCTGGCCCAAAAGTACTTGATCTTGAACTTTCCATACGTACTCATAGACTATGTAATATAACATTCTGATGTTATAGGTCAATTTTTGACCTCCAGGAACACTTTTCATGGCACACGGGTGCTTGATCTTTGGGTTAATATACCGAGAGATTTACTTCTCATGATGTCATTTCAGCCAGACAAATATTTGACCTACTGAACATGTTTATGGCCCAAAAGAACTTGATCTTGAACTTTCCATACATACTCAGAGAATGCAGTCGATGCTTCCTAAGCCATAGAGAAGTCCATATCTGAAATTTATTGAAATCATTTCTGGTCAAAGGTTCCTCAAAAGGTTTTAAACAATATAAACTTATAGACTCCTGATGTTAAATTAGCTATACATAGGTCAATTTTTGACCTCCAGAAACACATTTATGGCATACGGATATTTGATCTTTGGGCTAATATACCGAGAGCTTTACTTCTCATGATGTCATTTCAGACAGAAAGATATTTGACCTACTGAACATATTTCTGGCACAAAAGTACTTGATCTTGAACTCTCCATATATACTCATAGACTTCAACAGATGCTTCGTAAGCCATAGAGAAGTCCATATCTGACCTATTAAACTCATTTCTGGTCAAAGGTTCCTCAAAAGTTTTTAAACAAATATGAACTTATAGACTCCTGATGTTGCATTAGCTATATATAGGTCAATTTTTGACCTCCAGAAACACATTTATGGCCCATGGGTATTTGATCTTTGGGTTCATATACCGATGGATTTACTTCTCATGATGTCATTTCAGCCAGACAAATATTTGACCTACTGAACATGTTTATGGCCCAAAAGAAATTGATCTTGAACTTTCCATACATACTCAGAGACTGGAGTCAATGCTTCCTAAGCCATAGAGAAGTCCATATCTGAAACTATTGAAATCATTTCTGGTCAAAGGTTCCTCAAAAGGTTTTAAACAATATAAACTTATAGACTCCTGATGTTAAATTAGCTATACATAGGTCAATTTTTGACCTCCAGAAACACATTTATGGCATACGGGTATTTGATCTTTGGGCTAATATACCGAGAGCTTTACTTCTCATGATGTCATTTCAGACAGAAAGATATTTGACATACTGAACATATTTCTGGCCCAAAAGTACTTGATCTTGAACTTTCCATATATACTCATAGACTCCAACAGATGCTTCCTAAGCCATAGAGAAGTCCATATCTGACCTATTAAACTCATTTCTGGTCAAAGGTTCCTCAAAAGTTTTTAAACAAATATGAACGTTTAGACTCCTGATGTTGCATTAGCTATACATAGGTCAATTTTTGACCTCCAGAAACACATTTATGGCCCATGGGTATTTGATCTTTGGGTTCATATACCGATGGATTTACTTCTCATGATGTCATTTCAGCCAGACAAATATTTGACCTCCTTCTGATGTTATATAAGATATACATAGAACAATTTTTGACCTCCAAGAACACATTTATGTCCCACGGGTACTTGATTTGTGGGTTCATATGCAGATGGATTTACTTCTCATGATGTCAATGAACTCATTTCTGGTCAAAGGTTCCTCAAAAGGTTAAAAACAATATAAACTTTTAGACTCTTTCTGATGTTATATTAGATATACATAGGTCATTTTTTGACCACCAGGAGCACATTTAATGCACATTTCCAGAAGTAAATGTGAAGTGGAGCCTGAAGTGGCAAATCTCACCACCCGGTTGCCAGGGTTTTCTGGGTGGTTGCTACGGTGTTGTTGGTGGTTGTTAGGCGTTTATTAGGGTATTCTGGGTGGTTGCTATGGTGTTTGTATGCGGTTGCTAGGGTATTCTGGGTGGTTGCCAAGGTGCTAATGTTGCTAGGGTGTTGCTATGCGGTTGCCAGGTTGTTCTCGATGGTTGTTAGGGTGTTGCTAGGTGGTTGCTGGGGTGTTCTTGTTTGCTGCTGGGGTGTTCTGGGTGGTTGCTAGGGTGTTTTAGGTGGTTACTGTGGTATTCTGGGTCATTGCTATGGTGTTACCAGGTGGTTGGTAGAGTTTATAGTTATAGTTACTATAGAGTTTCTATAATGGTTTTGGCATGATTTAGCTCTTTTAACTATACAATTATTTTATTACATTTCATGTTTATATTGTTTGAAATCTTTTGAGGACCCTTTTACCATAACCATATAAACTTATAGACTCCTTCTGATGTTTTAAGAAGGACAAGGTCAATTTTTGACCTCCAGGAACATATTTATGGCACATTTCCAGAAGAAAATGTGAAGTGGTGCTTGCACTGGCAAATCTCACCACCCGGTTGCTAGGGTGTTCCCGGTGGTTGCTACAGTGTTCTGGATGGTTGCTAGGCGGTTGTTAGGGTAGTCTGTGTGGTTGCTAGGGTGTTGCTAGGTGGTTGCTAGGGTGTTCTGGGTGGTTGCCAGGGTGTTGCTAGGCGGTTGCTAGGGTGGTCTGGTTGGTTGCTAGGTGTTGCTTAATGTGTTCTCGTTGATTGCTCTGTGGTTGCTAGAGTGATGCTAGGGTGTTCTGGGTGGTTGCTAGGGTGTTTTAGGTGGTTACTATGGTGGTCTGTGTGGTTCCTATGGTGTTTCTAGGTGGTTGGTAATGTCCACAAATGGTTACTATAGAGTTTTTATAAAGTTTTTGGCAATTGATTTCTGGCCCAAATCAATTTTGATTTTTTTGATTATGTATCATCAAAAGGTAGTTAAAATAAGGACTCTTGTATGGCTTCAGTGACATCAAAAGGTGTTAATGAGTATGATCATTCAAGATCAAGTACTCGTGTGCCAAAACTATGTTCAGTAGGTCATAAAGGAACCTATCTATAGCTCATGTAATATCAGAAGGAGTCTCATAGTTTTTCTTGTTTAAAAACATTTGAGGACCCTTTGACCAGAAATGAGTTAAATACATAAGATGTGAACATCTATATGGCTTAAGAAGCATCAAAAAATAGTCTTTGAGAACTATTTAAGATCTAGTACTTGTGGGCCAGAACTATGTTCAGTAGGTCAAATAGGAACCTTTGTATAGCTTAGCTTTTACCAGAAATGAGCTCAATAGCTATACTGTCACTGTATCACTGTAAAGTGACATCTCATGTGATGTTTTCTCGTCGGTGCACAAATAAATTAGCTTGTAAAATAAAAATGCATGCAAAACCACATTATATATTTTCATTTCAACGAGGATAGGTCAGATAGGTCATGCAATGCACTGAAACACGTCTTAGGCGTTTTCCTTTCACCACGCAGAGGTTATTGCATGCATATTGCATGACGAGGAACAAGTCAGATAGGTCATGCAATGCACTGAAACACGTCTTAGGCATTTTCCTTCACCACGCAGAGGTTAGTTATTGTGTGCATATTGCATCACGAGGAACAAGTCAGATAGGTCATGCAATGCACAGAAACATGTATTAGGCTTTTTCCTTTCACCAAGCAAAGGTTAGTTATTGCGTGCATATTGCATGACAAAGAACAAGCCAGATAGGTCATGCATGCATGCAAAGGTTAGATATTGCATGCATATTGCAAGACGAGGAACAAGTCAGATAGGTCATGCAATGCACTAAAACATGTCTTAGGCGTTTCCTTTAACCACGCAGAGGTTAGTTATTGTGTGCATATTGCATGACGAAGAACAAGCCAGATATGTAATGCAATGCACTGAAACACGTCTTAGGCATTATCCTTTCACCTCGCAGAGGAGAATTATTGCGTGCATATTGCATGACGAGGAACAAGTCAGATAGGTCATGCAATGCACTGAAACACGTCTTAGTCGTTTTCTTTTCACCGCGCAGAGTTTAGTTCTTGCACGCATATTGCATAACGAGGAACAATTCAGGTCATGCAATCCACTGAAACACATCTTAAACGTTTTCCTTTCACTGCGCAGAGTTTAGTTCTTGCATGCATATTGCATACTGATGAATAGATCAGATAGGTCATGCAATGCACTGAAACACGTCTTAGGCATTTTCCTTTCGCCGCGCAGAGTTTAGTTCGTGCACGCATATTCCATAACGAGGAACAATTCAGGTCATGCAATGCACTGAAACACATCTTAGGCGTTTTCCTTTCACCACGCAGAGGTTATTGCATGCATATTGCATAACGAGGAACATGTCAGATAGGTCCTGCAATGCACTGAAACACGTCTTAGGCGTTTTCCTTTCACCGCGCAGAGGTTATTTATTGCGTGCATATTGCATAACGAGGAACAAGTCAGATAGGTCATGTAATGCACTGAAACATGTCTTAGGGGTTTTCCTTTCACCACGCAGAGGTTAGTTATTGCGTGCATATTGCATAACGAGGAACAAGTCAGATAGGTCATGCAATGCACTGAAACATTTCTTACGGGTTTTCCTTTCACCACGCAGAGGTTAGTTATTGCGTGCATATTGCATGACGAAGAACAAGCCAGATAGGTCATGCAATGCACTGAAACACGTCTTAGGCGTTTTCCTTTCACCGCGCAGAGTGTATTTCTTGCATGCATATTGCATGAAAGGAACAAGTCAGATAGGTCATGCAAAGCACTGAAACACATCTAGGCGTTTTCCTTTCACCGCGCTGAGGTTAGTTATTGCGTGCATATTGCATGACGAGGAACAAGTCAGATAGGTCATGCAATGCACTGAAACACGTCTTAGTCGTTTTCATTTCACCGCGCAGAGGTTAGTTATTGAGTGCATATTGCATGACGAGGAACAAGTCAGATAGGTCATGTAATGCACTGAAACATGTCTTAGGGGTTTTCCTTTCACCACGCAGAGGTTAGTTATTGCGTGCATATTGCATAACGAGGAACAAGTCAGATAGGTCATGAAATGCACTGAAACATTTCTTACGGGTTTTCCTTTCACCACGCAGAGGTTAGTTATTGCGTGCATATTGCATGACGAAGAACAAGCCAGATAGGTCAAGCAATGCACTGAAACACGTCTTAGGCGTTTTCCTTTCACTGCGCAGAGTGTATTTCTTGCATGCATATTGCATGAAAGGAACAAGTCAGATAGGTCATGCAAAGCACTGAAACACATCTAGGCGTTTTCCTTTCACCGCGCTGAGGTTAGTTATTGCGTGCATATTGCATGGCGAGGAACAAGTCAGGTAGGTCATGCAATGCACTGAAACACGTTTTAGGCGTTTTCCTTTCACCGCGCAGAGGTTAATTATTGCGTGCATATTGCATGACGAGGAAAAAGTCAGATAGGTCATGCAATGCACTGAAACACGTCTTAGTCGTTTTCCTTTCACCGCGCAGAGGTTAGTTATTGAGTGCATATTGCATGACGAGGAACAAGTCAGATAGGTCATGCAATGCAATGAAACACATCTTAGGCGTTTTCCTTTCACCGCGCAGAGGTTAGTTATTGCGTGCATATGCACTTACGAGAAACAAGTAAGATATATCATGCAATGCAACGAAACACATCTTATGGTGTTTTCTTTTCATTGCTCAGAGTTTAGTTATTTTTGTGCATTTGCATAACTTAGGAACAAGTTGGTCAGCATGATTTTTTCAAGTAAGACATGGTCCTGGATTAACATATTTTGATGACCCTGGATCAACATTCCTGTCCCAAAAATGTTGTCCTTAACCAATCCCTACCCCTAAACCTAACTCTACTCATAACTTTTCCCTTATCAGAAGGTACAAAGGTGAATGACACTGATGTTTAAGTACTTTACTCTGGTTCTAAATCTAAACCTAAAATTGGCATAAACTGTAAACTTGTTCCTCAAATCTGTTTGGTTGATTGAAAAGTTGATCCAGGATCAACAATGATATTGATCCAGGAACATGTGGTAGTTGATGAAATCACGTTCACCGAACAAGTTAGATAGGTCATGCAATGCAATGAAACACATCTTAGGTGTTTTCTTTTCATTGCACAGAGGTTAGTTTTTGCGTGAACAGGCCTAATGAGGAAGAAGTTAGATATGTCTTGCAATGCAATTGAAACACATCTTAGTTGTTTTCTTTTCAATGCACAGAGGTCAGTTATTGCGAGCATATGCGTAACGAGGAACAAGTTAGAAATGTCATGCATGGCTATGAAACACATCTTATGGTGTTTTCTTTTCATTGATCAGAGTTTAGTTATTTTTGTGCATACGTATAACGAGGAACAAGTTAGATAGGTCATGCAATGCAATGAAACACATCTTAGGTGTTTTCTTTTCATTGCGCAGAGGTTAGTTATCGCGTGGACAGGCATAACGAGGAACAAGTCAGATAGGTCATTCAAATGCATCGGAACACATCTTAGGTGTTTTCTTTTAATTGCATAGAGGTTAGTTATTGCATGTATGTACAATGCAATCCTAAAGCACATGAATTGCAAATCTCTTCGTTGCACAAAGGAACAAGTTTGTTTATGCATTGTAAATCGATCACTATTGTAATGTTTTCTCGTCAAAACACAAATAAATTAGTTGTAGAATGAAAATGCATGGGAAAGCACTTGTGTTTTATCTTTTCTTTTCAATGCAAAGAAGAACAAGTTAGAAAATTTAAGTATTGCAATGAAACACACATTTCAGCCAGACATATATTTGACCTACTGAAGATATTTCTGGCCCAAAAGTACTTGATCTTGAACTTTCCATACATACTCACAGACTCCAATAGATGCTTCCTAAGCCATGGAAAAGTCCATATCTGACCTTTTGAACTAATTTCTGGTCAAACGTTCCTCAAAAAGTTTAAAACAATATAGACTCCTTCTGATGTTATATTTACTTAGGTCAATTTTTGACCTCCAGGAACACATTTATGGCCCACGGTTCCTTGATCTGTGGGTTAATATAGCGAGAGATTTACTTCTCATGATGTCATTTCAGCCAGACAAATATTTGACCTACTGAACATATTTCTAGCCCAAAAGTACTTGATCTTGAACTTTCCATACATAATCATAGACTCCAACAGATGCTTCCCTACATATACATAGAAGTCCATATCTGACCTATTGAACTCATTTCTGGTCAAAAGGTTCTTCAAAAGCTTTTAAACAATAAAAACTCATATACTCCTGATGTTACATTAGCTATACATAGGTCAATTTTTGACCTCCAGAAACACATTTATGGCCCACGGGTATTTGATCTTTGTTGTTAATATACTGAGAGCTTTACTTCTCATGATGTCATTTCAGCCAGAAAGATATTTGACCTACTGAACATATTTCTGGCCCAAAAGTACTTGATCTTGTACTTTCCATTCATACTCATAGACTCCAACAGATGCTTCCTAAGCCACAGAGAAGTCCACATCTGAGCTATTGAACTCATTTCTGGTCAAAGGTTCCTCACAAAGTTAAAAACAATATCAACTTTTAGACTCCTTCTGTTGTTATATTAGATATACAAAGGTCAATTTTTGACCTTCAAGAACACATTCATGGCACATTTCCAGAAGAAAACGTGAAGTGGATCTTGAAGCGGCAAATCTCACCACCCGGTTGCTAGAGTGTTCTGGGAGGTTGCTACGGTGTTCTGGGTGGTTGCTAGGCGTTTTTTAGGGTATTCTGTGTGATTTCTGTGGTGTTCCGGGTGGTTGCTAGGGTGTTGCTAGGCGGTTGCTGGGGTGTTCCTGGTGGTTGCTAGGGTGTTGCCAATTGGTTGCTGGGGTTTTCTGGTTTGTTGCTAGGGTGTTCTCGGTGGTTGCTAGGTTGTTGCTAGGTGGTTGCTAGGGTGTTTTGGTGGGTTGGAGACTTACTTCTCATGATGTCATTTCAGCCAGAAAAAATATTTTACGTAAAGAACATTTTTCTGGCCCAAAAGTACTTGATCTTGAACTTTCCATACATGCTCATAGACTCCAGTCGATGCTTCCTAAGCCATAGAGAAGTCCATATCTGAACTATTGAAATCATTTCTGGTCAAAGGTTCCTCAAAGGGTTTTAAACAATATAAACTTATAGACTCCTGATGTTACATTAGCTATACATGGGTCAATTTTTGACCTCCAGAAACACATTCATGGCATACGGGTATTTGATCTTTGGGTTAATATACCGAGAGCTTTACTTTTCATGATGTCATTTCAGCCAGAAAGATATTTGACCTACTGAACATATTTCTGGCCCAAAAGTACTTGATCTTGTATTTTCCAATCATACTCATAGACTCCAACAGATGCTTCCTAAGCCACAGAGAAGTCCATATCTGAGCTATTGAACTCATTTCTGGTCAAAGGTTCCTCACAAAGTTAAAAACAATATCAACTTTTAGACTCCTTCTGATGTCATATTAGATATACAAAGGTCAATTTTTGACCTTCAAGAACACATTCATGGCACATTTCCAGAAGAAAACGTGAAGTGGATCTTGAAGCGGCAAATCTCACCACCCGGTTGCTAGAGTGTTCTGGGAGGTTGCTTCGGTGTTCTGGGTGATTGCTAGGCATTTTTTAGGGTATTCTGTGTGATTTCTGTGGTGTTCCGGGTGGTTGCTAGGGTGTTGCTAGTCGGTTGCTGGGGTGTTCCTTGTGGTTGCTAGGGTGTTGCCAAATGGTTGCTGGGGTGTTCTGGTTTGTTGCTAGGGTGTTCTCGGTGGTTGCTAGGGTGTTGCTAGGCGGTTGCTGGGGTGTTCCTGGTGGTTGCTAGGGTGTTTCCAAATGGTTGCTGGGGTGTTCTGGTTTGTTGCTAGGGTGTTCTCGGTGGTTGCTAGGTTGTTGCTAGGTGGTTGCTAGGGTGTTGTGGTGGGTTGGAGACTTACTTCTCATGATGTCATTTCAGCCAGAAAAAAATATTTTATGTAAAGAC
This sequence comes from Cyprinella venusta, assembly GCA_038021265.1. NCBI lineage: Eukaryota > Metazoa > Chordata > Actinopteri > Cypriniformes > Leuciscidae > Cyprinella > Cyprinella venusta. Next base: position 7,612,610 of record CM075870.1, on the reverse strand, counting down.
CATTTTTCTGGCCCAAAAGTACTTGATCTTGAACTTTCCATACATGCTCATAGACTCCAGTCGATGCTTCCTAAGCCATAGAGAAGACAATATCTGAAATTTATTGAAATCATTTCTGGTCAAAGGTTCCGCAAAAGGTTTTAAACAATATAAACTTATAGACTCCTGATGTTACATTAGCTATACATAGGTCAATTTTTGACCTCCAGAAACACATTTATGGCATACGGATATTTGATCTTTGGGCTAATATACCGAGAGCTTTACTTCTCATGATGTCATTTCAGACAGAAAGATATTTGACCTACTGAACATATTTCTGGCACAAAAGTACTTGATCTTGAACTTTCCATATATACTCATAGACTCCAACAGATGCTTCGTAAGCCATAGAGAAGTCCATATCTGACCTATTAAACTCATTTCTGGTCAAAGGTTCCTCAAAAGTTTTTAAACAAATATGAACTTATAGACTCCTGATGTTGCATTAGCTATATATAGGTCAATTTTTGACCTCCAGAAACACATTTATGGCCCATGGGTATTTGATCTTTGGGTTCATATACCGATGGATTTACTTCTCATGATGTCAATGAACTCATTTCTGGTCAAAGGTTCCTCAAAAAGTTTAAAACAATATAAACTTTTAGACTCTTTCTGATGTTATATTAGATATACATAGGTCATTTTTTGACCACCAGGAGCACATTTAATGCACATTTCCAGAAGTAAATGTGAAGTGGAGCCTGAAGTGGCAAATCTCACCACCCGGTTGCCAGGGTTTTCTGGGTGGTTGCTACGGTGTTGTTGGTGGTTGTTAGGCGTTTATTAGGGTATTCTGGGTGGTTGCTATGGTGTTTGTATGCGGTTGCTAGGGTATTCTGGGTGGTTGCCAAGGTGCTAATGTTGCTAGGGTGTTGCTATGCGGTTGCCAGGTTGTTCTCGATGGTTGTTAGGGTGTTGCTAGGTGGTTGCTGGGGTGTTCTTGTTTGCTGCTAGGGTGTTCTGGGTGGTTGCTAGGATGTTTTAGGTGGTTACTATGGTATTCTGGGTCATTGCTATGGTGTTACCAGGTGGTTGGTAGAGTTTATAGTTATAGTTCCTATGGAGTTTCTATAATGTTTTTGGCATGATTTAGCTCTTAACTATACAATTATTTTATTACATTTCATGTTTATATTGTTTGAAAAATTTTTTGAGGACCCTTTTACCATAACCATATAAACTTATAGACTCCTTCTGATGTTTTAAGAAGGACAAGGACAGAAAATGTGAAGTGGTGCTTGCACTGGCAAATCTCACCACCCGGTTGCTAGGGTGTTCCCGGTGGTTGCTACAGTGTTCTGGATGGTTGCTAGGCGGTTGTTAGGGTAGTCTGTGTGGTTGCTAGGGTGTTGCTAGGTGGTTGCTAGGGTGTTCTGGGTGGTTGCCAGGGTGTTGCTAGGCGGTTGCTAGGGTGGTCTGGTTTGTTGCTAGGTGTTGCTTAAGGTGTTCTCGTTGGTTGCTCTGTGGTTGCTAGAGTGATGCTAGGGTGTTCTGGGTGGTTGCTAGGGTGTTTTAGGTGGTTACTATGGTGGTCTGTGTGGTTCCTATGGTGTTTCTAGGTTGTTGGTAATGTCCACAAATGGTTACTATAGAGTTTTTATAAAGTTTTTGGCAGTTGATTTCTGGCCCAAATCAATTTTTGATTTTGATTATGTATCATCAAAAGGTAGTTAAAATAAGGACTCTTGTATGGCTTCAGTGACATCAAAAGGTGTTAATGAGTATGTTTAGATCATTCAAGATCAAGTACTCGTGTGCCACAACTATGTTCAGTAGGTCAAAAAGGAACCTATCTATAGCTCATGTAATATCAGAAGGAGTCTCATAGTTTTTCTTGTTTAAAAACATTTGAGGACCCTTTGACCAGAAATGAGTTAAATACATAAGATGTGGACATTCTATATGGCTTAAGAAGCATCAAAAATAGTCTTTGAGAATTTATAGAAAGTTCGAGACCTAGTACTCGTGGGCCAGGACTATGTTTGTGGGTCAAATAGAAACCTCTAGTTCTAGGAAACATAAGAAGTAGTCTATTAAGTATGTATAGAAAGTTCAATATCAGGTACTCGTGGGAGAGATATATGTTCAGTCAAATATCAGTCAAATATCTTCCTGCTCGTAAAACATCGCAAGTAGTAAAAATCAATGTATAGTAACCTAACGATCAAGTACCCTTTGACCAGAAATGAGTTCAATGGGTCAGATCTTAACAATCCATGTGGCTAATATGTTCATTAGGTAAAATAGGGACTCTTATATGGCTTCAGTAACATCAAAAGGAGTCAATGAGTATGTTTAGAAAGTTTAAGATCTAGTACTTGTGGGCGAGAACTATGTTCAGTAGGTCAAATAGGAACCTTTGTATAGCTTATATATAATCAAAATGTGTCTATAAACATATATTGTTTAAAAACTTTTGAGGACCCTTTTACCAAAAATGAGCTCAATAGCTATACCATGCACTGTAAAGTGACATCTCATGTGATGTTTTCTCGTCAGTGCACAAATAAATTAGTTTGTAAAATAAAAATGCATGCAAAATCACATTATATATTTTCATTGCAAAGAGGAACAAGTCAGATAGGTCATGCAATGCACTGAAACACGTCTTAGGCGTTTTCCTCTCACCACGCAGAGGTTATTGCATGCATTTTGCATAACGAGGAACAAGTCAGATAGGTTATGCAATGCACTGAAACACGTCTTAGGCTTTTTCCTTTCACCAAGCAAAGGTTAGTTATTGCGTGCATATTGCATGACGAAGAACAAGCCAGATAGGTCATGCATGCATGCAAAGGTTAGTTATTGCGTGCATATTGCAGGACGAGGAACAAGTCAGATAGGTCATGCAATGCACTAAAACATGTCTTAGGCTTTTTCCTTTAACCAAACAGAAGTTAGATATTTCCTGCATATTGCATGACGAAGAACAAGCCAGATAGGTCATGCAATGCACTGAAACACGTCTTGGGCGTTATCCTTTCACCGTGCAGAGTTTAGTTCTTGCATGCATATTGCATAACGATGAATAAGTCAGATAGGTCATGCAATGAACTGAAACACGTCTTAGGCGTTTTCCTTTCACCAAGCAGAGGTTATTGCATGCATATTGCATACTGATGAATAGATCAGATAGGTCATGCAATGCACTGAAACACGTCTTAGACGTTTTCCTTTCACCGCGCAGAGGTTAGTTATTGCGTGCATATTGCATGACGAGGAACAAGTCAGGTCATGCAATGCACTGAAACACGTCTTAGACGTTTTCCTTTCACCGCGTAGAGTTTAGTTCTTGCACGCATATTGCATAACGAGGAACAATTCAGATAGATAATGCAATGCACTGAAACACGTCTTAGGCGTTTTCCTTTCACCTCGCAGAGGAGAGTTATTCTGTGCATATTGCATGACGAGGAACAAGTCAGATAGGTCATGCAATGCACTGAAACACGTCTTAGGCGTTTTCTTTCACCGCGCAGAGGTTAGTTATTGCGTGCATATTGCATGACGAGGAACAAATCAGATAGGTCATGCAATGCACTGAAACATATCTTAGGCTTTTTCCTTTCACCAAGCAGAGGTTAGTTATTGTGTGGATATTGCATGACGAAGAACAAGCCAGATAGGTCATCCATGCATGCAAAGGTTAGTTATTGCGTGCATATTGCATGAAGAAGCTAAAGTCAGATAGGTCATGCAATGCACTAAAACATGTCTTAGGCGTTTTCCTTTCACCACGCAGAGGTTATTGCATGCACATTGCATAAACGAGGAACAAGTCAGATAGGTCATGCAATGCACTGAAACACGTCTTATGCGTTTTCCTTTCACCGCGCAGAGTTTAGATCTTGCATGCATATTGCATGACGAGGAACAAGTCAAGTAGGTCATTAAATGCGCTGAAACACATCTTAGACGTTTTCCTTTCACAGCGCAGAGGTTAGTTATTGCGTACATATTGCACGATGAAGAACAAGCCAGATAGGTCATGCAATGCACTGAAACACATCTTAGACGTTTTCCTTTCACAGCGCAGAGGTTAATTATTGCGTACATATTGCACGATGAAGAACAAGCCAGATAGGTCATGCAATGCACGGCTTAGGCGTTTTCCTTTCAGCGCGCAGAGTTTAGTTCTTGCATGCATATTGTCAACGCATACTGACGAATAGATTAGATAGGTCATGCAATGCACTAAAACACGTCTTAGGCATTTTCCTTTCACCGCGCGGAGTTTAGTTCTTGCACGCATATTGCATAACGAGGAACAATTCAGATAGATCATGCAATGCACTGAAACACGTCTTAGGTATTTTCCTTTCACCGCGCGGAGTTTAGTTCTTGCACGCATATTGCATAACGAGGAACAATTCAGATAGATCATGCAATGCACTGAAACACGTCTTAGGCGTTTTCCTTTCACCTCGCAGAGGAGAGTTATTGCGTGCATATTGCATGACGAGGAACAAGTCAGATAGGTCATGCAATGCACTGAAACACGTCTTAGGCGTTTTCTTTCACCGCGCAGAGGTTATTGCATGCATATTGCATAACGAGGAACAAGTCAGATAGGTCATGCAATGCACTGAAACACGTCTTAGGCGTTTTCCTTTCACCGCGCAGAGGTTAGTTATTGCGTGCATATTGCATGACGTGGAACAAGTCAGATAGGTAATGCAATGCACTGAAACATGTCTTAGGGGTTTTCCTTTCACCACCTAGAGGTTAGTTATTGCGTGCATATTGCATGACGAAGAACAAGCCAGATAGGTCACGCAATGCACTGAAACATGACTTAGGGGTTTTCCTTTCACCACGCAGAGGTTAGTTATTTTGTGCATATTGCATGACGAAGAACAAGCCAGATAGGTCATGCAATGCACTGAAACACGTCTTAGGCGTTTTCCTTTCACCACGCAGAGGTTAGTTATTGCGTGCATATTGCATGACGAGAAACAAGTCAGATAGGTCATGCAATGCATATACATAGATTCCCTACATATACATAGAAGTCCATATCTGACCTATTGAACTCATTTCTGGTCAAAAGGTTCTTCAAAAGCTTTTAAACAATAAAAACTCATATACTCCTGATGTTACATTAGCTATACATAGGTCAATTTTTGACCTCCAGAAACACATTTATGGCCCGCGGGTATTTGATCTTTGGGTTATTATACCGAGAGCTTTACTACTCATGATATCATTTCAGCCAGAAAGATATTTGACCTACTGAACATATTTCTGGCCCAAAAGTACTTGATCTTGTACTTTCCATTCATATTCATAGACTCCAACAGATGCTTCCTAAGCCATAGAGAAGTCCATATCTGAGCTATCGAAATCATTTCTGGTCAAAGGTTCCTCACAAAGTTAAAAACAATATAAACTTTTTGACTCCTTCTGATGTTATATTAGATATACAAAGGTCAATTTTTGACCTTCAAGAACACATTCATGGCACATTTCCAGAAGAAAACGTGAAGTGGATCTTGAAGCGGCAAATCTCACCACCCGGTTGCTAGAGTGTTCTGGGAGGTTGCTACGGTGTTCTGGGTGGTTGCTAGGCGTTTTTAGGGTATTCTGTTTGATTTCTGTGGTGTTCCGGGTGGTTGCTAGGGTGTTGCTAGGCGGTTGCTGGGGTGTTCCTGGTGGTTGCTAGGGTGTTGCCAAATGGTTGCTGGGGTGTTCTGGTTGTTGCTAGGGTGTTCTCGGTGGTTGCTAGGTTGTTGTTAGGTGGCTGCTAGGGTGTTGTGGTGGGTTGGAGACTTCTCATGATGTCATTTCAGCCAGAAAAAATATTTTACGTAAAGAACATTTTTCTGGCCCAGAAGTACTTGATCTTGAACTTTCCATACATGCTCATAGACTCCAGTCGATGCTTCCTAAGCCATAGAGAAGTCCATATCTGAACTATTGAAATCATTTCTGGCCAAAGGTTCCTCAAAGGGTTTTAAACAATATAAACTTATAGGCTCCTGATGTTAAATTAGCTATACATAGGTCAATTTTTGACCTCCAGAAACAGATTTATGGCATACGGGTATTTGATATTTGGGCTAATATACCGAGAGCTTTACTTCTCATGATGTCATTTCAGACAGAAAGATATTTGACCTACTGAACATATTTCTGGTCCAAAAGTACTTGATCTTGAACTTGCCATATATACTCATAGACTCCAACAGATGCTTCCTAAGCCATAGAGAAGTCCATATCTGACCTATTAAACCCATTATATTTACCCAAAGATCAAGCACCCGTGTGCCATGAAAAGTGTTCCTGGAGGTCAAAAATTGACCTATGTAATATAACATCAGAATGTTAATAACATAGTCTATGAGTATGTATGGAAAGTTCAAGATCAAGTACTTTTGGGCCAGAAAAATGTTCTTTACGTAAAATAATTTTCTGGCTGAAATGACATCATGAGAAGTAAATCTCCAACCCACCAAAACACCCAAGCAACCACCTAGCAACACCCTAGCAACCACCGAGAACACCCTAGCAACAAACCAGAACACCCCAGCAACAATATGGCAACGCCCTAGCAACCACCAGGAACACCCCAGCAACCGCCTAGCAACACCCTAGCAACCACCCGGAACCCAATAGCAATCCCCCAGAATACCCTAAAAAACGCCTAGCAACCACCCAGAACACCGTAGCAAACTCCCAGAACACCTGACGAACCGGGTGGTGAGATTTGCCGCTTCAAGCTCCCCTTCATGTTTTCTTCTGGAAATGTGCCATGAATGTGTTCTTGAAGGTCAAAAATTGACCTTTGTATATCTAATATAACATCAGAAGGAGTCTAAAAGTTTGTATTGTTTTTAACTTTGTGAGGAACCTTTGACCAGAAATGAGTTCAATAGCTCAGATATGGACTTCTCTATGGCTTAGGAAGCATCTGTTGGAGTCTATGAGTATGAATGGAAAGTACAAGATCAAGTACTTTTGGGCCAGAAATATGTTCAGTAGGTCAAATATCTTTCTGGCTGAAATGACATCATGAGAAGTAAAGCTCTCGGCATATTAACCCAAAGATCAAATACCCGTGGGCCATAAATGTTTTCCTGGAGGTCAAAAATTGACCTAAGTAAATATAACATCAGAAGGAGTCTATGAGTTTATATCGTTTTAAACTTTTTGAGGAACGTTTGACCAGAAATTAGTTCAAAAGGTCAGATATGGACCTTTCCATGGCTTAGGAAGCATCTATGGAGCCTGTGAGTATGTATGAAAAGTTCAAGATCAAGTACTTTTGGGCCAGAAATATCTTCAGTAGGTCAAATATATGTCTGGCTGAAATGTGTGTTTCATTGCAATACTTCAATTTTCTAACTTGTTCTTCTTTGCATTGAATAGAAAAGATAAAACACAAGTGCTTTCCCATGCATTTCCATTCTACAACTAATTAATTTGTGTTCTGACGAGAAAACATTACAAAAGTGATCGATTTACAATGGTAAAACGAACTTGTTCCTTTGTGCAACGAAGAGATTTGCAATTCATGCTTTAGGATTGCATTTTGCATGCATGCAATAACTAACCTCTATGCAATTAAAAGAAAACACCTAAGATGTGTTTCGATGCATTTGAATGACCTATCTGACTTGTTCCTCGTTATGCCTGTCAATGCGATAACTAACCTCTGCGCAATGAAAAGAAAACACCTAAGATGTGTTTCATTGCATTGCATGGCCTATCTAACTTGTTCCTCGTTATACGTATGCACAAAATATCTAAACTCTGACCAATGAAAAGAAAACATCATAAGATGTGTTTCATAGCCATGCATTACATTTCTAACTTGTTCCTCGTTACGCATATGCTCGCAATAACTGACCTCTGTGCATTGAAAAGGAAACAACCAAGATGTGTTTTAATTGCATCGCAAGACATATCTAACTTCTTCGTCATTAGGCCTGTTCACGCAAAAACTAACCTCTGTGCAATGAAAAGAAAACACCTAAGATGTGTTTCATAGCATTGCATGACCTATCTAACTTGTTCGGTGAACGTGATTTCATCAACTACCACATGTTCCTGGATCAACATTTCAATCAACCAAACAGATTTGAGGAACAAGTTTAAAGTTTATGTCAATTTTAGGTTTAGATTTAGAACCAGAGTGAAGTACTTAAACATCAGTGTCATTCACCTTTGTACCTTGTGATAAGGGAAAAGTTATGAGTAGAGTTAGGTTTAGGGGTAGGGATTGGTTAAGGACAACATTTTTGGGACAGGAATGTTGATCCAGGGTCATCAAAATATGTTGCTCCAGGACCATGTCTTACTTGAAAAAATCATGCTGACCAACTTGTTCCTAAGTTATGCATATGCACAAAAATAACTAAACTCTGAGCAATGAAAAGAAAACACCATAAGATGTGTTTCGTTGCATTGCATGATATATCTAACTTGTTTCTCGTAATGCATATGCACGCAATAACTAACCTCTGCGCGGTGAAAGGAAAACGCCTAAGATGTGTTTCATTGCATTGCATGACCTATCTGACTCGTTCCTCGTCATGCAATATGCACTCAATAACTAACCTCTGCGCGGTAAAAGGAAAACGACTAAGACGTGTTTCAGTGCATTGCATGACCTATCTGACTTGTTCCTCGTCATGCAATATGCACGCAATAACTAACCTCTGCGCGGTGAAAGGAAAACGCCTAGATGTGTTTCAGTGCTTTGCATGACCTATCTGACTTGTTCCTCGTCATGCAATATGAACGCAATAACTAACCTCTGCGTGGTGAAAGGAAAACCCCTAAGACATGTGACACCCTTTAGACACCCCTAAGTGCATTGCATGACCTATCTGACTTGTTCCTCGTTATGCAATATGCATGCAATAACCTCTGCGTGGTGAAAGGAAAACGCCTAAGACGTGTTTCAGTGCATTGCATTATCTATCTGAATTGTTCCTCGTTATGCAATATGCACGCAATTACTAACCTCTGCGCGGTGAAAGGAAAACGCCTAAGACGTGTTTCAGTGCATTGCATGACCTATCTGATTTGTTCCTCGTTATGCAATATGCATGCAATAACCTCTGCGCGGTGAAAGGAAAATGCCTGAGACGTGTTTCAGTGCATTGTATGATCTATCTGAATTGTTCCTCGTCATGCAATATGCGTGCAATAACTCTTCTCTACGAGGTGAAGGGAAAACGCCTAAGACGTGTTTCAATGCATTGCATGATCTATCTGAATTGTTCCTCGTTATGCAATATGCGTGCAAGAACTAAACTCTGCGCGGTGAAAGGAAAACGCCCAAGACGTTTTTCAGTGCATTGCATGACCTATCTGACTTGTTCCTCGTCATGCAAAATGCACGCAACTAACCTCTGCGCGGTGAAAGGAAAAAGCCTAAGACGTGTTTCAGTGCATTGCATGAACTATCTGACTTATTCATCGTTATGCAATATGCATGCAAGAACTAAACTCTGCACGGTGAAAGGATAACGCCTAAGACGTTTTTCAGTGCATTGCATGAGCTATCTGGCTTGTTCTTCGTCATGCAATATGCACGCAATAACTAACCTCTGCGTGGTTAAAGGAAAACGCCTAAGACATGTTTTAGTGCATTGCATGACCTATCTGACTTGTTCCTCGTTTTGCAATATGCACGCAATAACTAACCTTTGCATGCATGCATGACATATCTGGCTTGTTCTTCGTCATGCAATATGAACACAATAACTAACCTCTGCTTGGTGAAAGGACAAAGCCTAAGACAAGTTTCAGTGCATTGCATGACCTATCTGACTTGTTCCTCGTTATGCAATATGCACGCAATAACCTCTGCGTGGTGAAAGGAAAACGCCTGAGACGTGTTTCAGTGCATTGCATGATCTATCTGACTTGTTCTTCGTCATGCAATATCCACGCAATAACTCTCCTCTGCGAGGTGAAGGAAAACGCCTAAAACGTGATTCAGTGCATTGCATGACCTATCTGACTTGTTCCTCGTCATGCAATATGCACGCAATAACTCTCCTCTGCGAGGTGAAAGGAAAACGCCTAAGACGTGTTTCAGAGCATTGCATGACCTATCTGACTTTTTCCTCGTCATGCAATATGCACGCAACTAACCTCTGCGTGGTGAAAGGAAAACGCCTAAGACGTGTTTCAGTGCATTGCATGACCTATCTGATTTGTTCCTCGTTATGCAATATGCATGCAATAACCTCTGCGTGGTGAAAGGAAAACGCCTGAGACGTGTTTCAGTGCATTGCATGATCTATCTGAATTGTTCCTCGTCATGCAATATGCGTGCAATAACTCTACTCTACGAGGTGAAGGGAAAACGCCTAAGACGTGTTTCAATGCATTGCTTGATCTATCTGAATTGTTCCTCGTTATGCAATATGCGTGCAAGAACTAAACTCTGCGCGGTGAAAGGAAAACGCCCAAGACGTTTTTCAGTGCATTGCATGACCTATCTGACTTGTTCCTCGTCATGCAATATGCACGCAACTAACCTCTGCGCGGTGAAAGGAAAAAGCCTAAGACGTGTTTCAGTGCATTGCATGACCTATCTGACTTATTCATCGTTATGCAATATGCATGCAAGAACTAAACTCTGCACGGTGAAAGGATAACGCCTAGGACGTTTTTCAGTGCATTGCATGAGCTATCTGGCTTGTTCTTCGTCATGCAATATGCACGCAATAACTAACCTCTGCCGTGGTTAAAGGAAAACGCCTAAGACATGTTTTAGTGCATTGCATGACCTATCTGACTTGTTCCTCGTTTTGCAATATGCACGCAATAACTAACCTTTGCATGCATGCATGACATATCTGGCTTGTTCTTCGTCATGCAATATGAACACAATAACTAACCTCTGCTTGGTGAAAGGACAAAGCCTAAGACAAGTTTCAGTGCATTGCATGACCTATCTGACTTGTTCCTCGTTATGCAATATGCATGCAATAACCTCTGCGTGGTGAAAGGAAAACGCCTGAGACGTGTTTCAGTGCATTGCATGATCTATCTGACTTGTTCTTCGTCATGCAATATCCACGCAATAACTCTCCTCTGCGAGGTGAAGGAAAACGCCTAAAACGTGATTCAGTGCATTGCATGACCTATCTGACTTGTTCCTCGTCATGCAATATGCACGCAATAACTCTCCTCTGCGAGGTGAAAGGAAAACGCCTAAGACGTGTTTCAGTGCATTGCATGATCTAGCTGAATTGTTCTTCGTTATGCAATATGCGTGCAAGAATTAAACTCTGCGCGGTGAAAGGAAAACGCCTAAGACGTGTTTCAGTGCATTGCATGACCTATCTGACTTGTTCCTCGTTATGCATATGCTATGCATGCAATAACCTCTGCGTGGTGAAAGGAAAACGCCTAAGACGTGTTTCAGTGCATTGTATGATCTATCTGAATTGTCCCTTGTTATGCAATATGCGTGCAAGAACTAAACTCTGCGCGGTGAAAGGAAAACGCCTAAGACGTATTTCAGTGCATTGCATGACCTATCTGACTTGTTCCTCATCATGCAATATGCACGCAATTACTAACCTCTGCGCCGTGAAAGGAAAACGCCTAAGACGTGTTTCAGTGCATTGCATGACCTATCTGACCTATTCATCGTTATGCAATATGCATGCAAGAATTAAACTCTGCACGGTGAAAAGAAAACACATAAGACGTGTTTCAGTGCATTGCATGACCTATCTGGCTTGTTCCTCGTCATGCAATATGCACGCAATAACTAACCTCTGCGCGGTGAAAGGAAAATGCCTGAGACGTGTTTCAGTGCATTGCATGATCTATCTGAATTGTTCCTCGTTATGCAATATGCGTGCAAGAACTAAACTCTGCGCGGTGAAAGGAAAACGCCTAAGACGTGTTTCAGTGCATTGCATGACCTATCTGACTTGTTCCTCGTCATGCAATATGCACGCAATAACTCTCCTCTGCGAGGGGAAAGGAAAACGCCTAAGACGTGTTTCAGTGCATTGCATGACCTACCTGACTTGTTCCTCGTTATGCAATATGCATGCAATAACCTCTGCGTGGTGAAAGGAAAACGCCTAAGACGTGTTTCAGTGCATTGCATGACCTATCTAACTTTTCCTCGTCATGCAATATGTACGCAATAACTCTCCTCTGCGAGGTGAAAGGAAAACGCCTAAGACGTGTTTAAGTGCATTGCATGACCTATCTGACTTGTTCCTCGTCATGCAATATGCACGCAATAACTAACCTCTGCGCGGTGAAAGGAAAACGCCTAAGACGTGTTTCAGTGCATTGCATGACCTATCTGACTCATTCATCGTTATGCAATATGCATGCAAGAACTAAACTCTGCACGGTGAAAGGATAACGCCTAAGACGTGTTTCAGTGCATTGCATGACCTATCTGGCTTGTTCTTCGTCATGCAATATGAAAGCAATAACTAACCTTTGCATTTATGCTTGACCTATCTGGCTTTTTCTTCGTCATGCAATATGCACACAATAACTAACCTCTGCTTGGTGAAAGGAAAAAGCCTAAGACATGTTTCAGTGCATTGCATGACCTATCTGACTTGTTCCTCGTCATGCAATATGCACGCAATAACTAACCTCTGCGCGGCAAAGAAAAACGCCTAAGACGTGTTTCAGTGCATTGCATGACCTATCTGACTTGTTCCTCGTTGCAATGAAAATATATAATGTGATTTTGCATGCATTTTTATTTTACAAACTAAGTTATTTGTGCACAGACGAGAAAACATCACATGAGATGTCACTTTACAGTGCATGGTATAGCTATTGAGCTCATTTTTGGTAAAAGGGCCCTCAAAAGTTTTTAAACAATATGAGTTCATAGACACATTTTGATGATATATAAGCTATACAAAGGTTCCTATTTGACCTACTGAACATAGTTCTGGCCCATAAGTACTAGATCTTAAACTTTCTAAACATACTCATGACTCCTTTTGATGTTACTGAAGCCATACAAGGGTCCTTTACCTAATGAACATATTAGCCACATGGATTGTTTAGATCTGACCCATTGAACTCATTTCCGGTCAAAGGGTACTTGATCATTAGGTTACTATACATTGATTTTTACTACTTGTGATGTTTTATGAGCAGGAGGATATTTGACTGATATTTGACTGAACATCTCTCCCACGAGTACCTGATATTGAACATTCTAGACTACTTCTTATGCTTCCTAGAACTAGAGGTTTCTATTTGACCCACAAACATAGTCCTGGCCCACGAGTACTAGGTCTTGAACGTTCTATAAATTCTCAAAGGCTATTTTTTATGCTTCTTAAGCCATATAGAATGTCCACATCTTATGTATTTAACTCATTTCTGGTCAAAGGGTCCTCAAACGTTTTTAAACAAGAAAAACTTTGAGACTCCTTCTGATATTACATGAGCTATAGATAGGTTCCTTTTTGACCTACTGAACATAGTTGTGGCACACGAGTACTTGATCTTGAATGATCTAAACATACTCATTAACACCTTTTGATGTCACTGAAGCCATACAAGAGTCCTTATTTTAACTACCTTTTGATGATACATAATCAAAATCAAAAATTGATTTGGGCCAGAAATCAATTGCCGAAAACTTTATAAAAACTCTATAGTTACCATTTGTGGACATTACCAACCACCTAGAAACACCATAAGAACCACACAGACTACCATAGTAACCACCTAAAACACCCTAGCAACCACCCAGAACACCCTAGCATCACTCTAGCAACCACAGAGCAACCAACGAGAACACCTTAAGCAACACCTAGCAACCAACCAGACCACCCTAGCAACCGCCTAGCAACACCCTGGCAACCACACAGACTACCCTAACAACCGCCTAGCAACCATCCAGAACACTGTAGCAACCACAGGGAACACCCTAGCAACCGGGTGGTGAGATTTGCCAGTGCAAGCACCACTTCACATTTTCTTCTGGAAATGTGCCATAAATATGTTCCTAGAGGTCAAAAATTGACATTGTCCTTCTTACAACATCAGAAGGAGTTTATAAGTTTATATTGTTATGGTTAAAGGGTCCTCAAAAGATTTCAAACAATATAAACATGAAATGTAATAAAATAATCGAATAGTTAAGAGCTAAATCATGCCAAAAACATTATAGAAACTCTATAGTAACTATAAGTGAACACTACCAACCACCTGGTAACACCATAGCAATGACCTAGAACACCCTAGTAACCACCTAAAACACCCTAGCAACACCCTAGCAACCACCTAGCAACACCCTAACAACCATCGAGAACAACCTGGCAACCGCATAGCAATACCCTAGCAACATCAGCACCTTGGCAACCTCCCAGAATACCCTAGCAACCACATACAAACACCATAGCAACCACCCAGAATACCCTAATAAACTCCTAGAAACCACCAACAACACCGTAGCAACCACCCAGAAAACCCTAGCAACCGGGTGGAGAGATTTGCCACTTCAGGCTCCACTTCACATTTACTTCTGGAAATGTGCATTAAATGTGCTTCTGGTGGTCAAAAAATGACCTATGTATATCTAATAACATCAGAAAGAGTCTAAAAGTTTATATTGTTTTAAACTTTTTGAGGAACCTTTGACCAGAAATGAGTTCATTGACATCATGAGAGGTAAATCCATCGGTATATGAACCCACAGATCAAGTACCCGTGGGACATAAATGTGTTCTGAAAGGTCAAAAATTGACCTATGTATATCTTATATAACATCAGAAGGAGGTCAAATATTTGTCTGGCTGAAATGACATCATGAGAAGTAAATCCATCGGTATATGAACCCAAAGGTCAAATACCCATGGGCCATAAATGTGTTTCTGGAGGTCAAAAATTGACCTATGTATAGCTAATGCAACATTAGGAGTCTATAAGTTCATATTTGTTTAAAAACTTTTGAGGAACCTTTGACCAGAAATGAGTTTAATAGGTCAAATATGGACTTCTCTTAGGAAGCATGTGTTGGAGTCTATGAGTATATATGGAAAGTTCAAGATCAAGTACTTTTGGGCCAGAAATATGTTCAGTAGGTCAAATATCTTTCTGTCTGAAATGACATAATGAGAAGTAAAGCTCTCGGTATATTAGCCCAAAGATCAAATACCTGTATGCCATAAATGTGTTTCTGGAGGTCACAAATTGACCTATGTATAGCTAATTTTACATCAGGAGTCTATAAGTTTATATTGTTTAAAATCTTTTGAGGAACCTTTGACAAGGTCAAAATGATTTCAATAGTTTCAGATATGGACTTCTCTATGGCTTAGGAAGCATCGACTGCAGTCTCTGAGTATGTATGGAAAGTTCAAGATCAAGTTCTTTTGGGCCATAAACATGTTCAGTAGGTCAAATATTTGTCTGGCTGAAATGACATCATGAGAAGTAAATCTCTCGGTATATTAACCCAAATATCAAGCACCCGTGTGCCATGAAAAGTGTTCCTGGAGGTCAAAAATTGACCTATGTAATATATCATCAGAATGTTATATTACATAGTCTATGAGTACGTATGGAAAGTTCAAGATCAAGTACTTTTGGGCCAGAAAAATGTTCTTTACGTAAAATATTTTTCTGGCTGAAATGACATCATGAAAAGTAAATCTCCAACCCACCAAAACACCCTAGCAACCACCTGGCAACACCCTAGTAACCACCAAGAACACCCTAGCAACCACCAGGAACACCCCAGCAACCGCCTAGCAACACCCTAGCAACCACCAGGAACACCCCAGCAACCGCCTAGCAACACCCTAGCAACCACCCGGAACACCATAGCAATCACCCAGAATACCCTAAAAAACGCCTAGCAACCACCCAGAACACCGTAGCAAACTCCCAGAACACCTGAGCAACCGGGTGGTGAGATTTGCCGCTTCAAGCTCCCGTTCACGTTTTCTTCTGGAAATGTGCCACAATGTGTTCCTGGAGGTCAAACACTGACCTATGTATATCTAATATAACATCAGAAGGAGTCAAAAAGTTTATATTGTTTTAATTTTTTGAGGAACCTTTGACCAGAAATGAGTTCAATACGTCAGATATGGACATCTCTATGGCTTAGGAAGCATCTGTTGGAGAATATGAGTATGAATGGAAAGTACAAGATCAAGCACTTTTAAGCCAAAAATATGTTCAGTAGGTCAAATATCTTTCTGGCTGAAATGACATCATGAGAAGTAAAGCTCTCGGTATATTAACCCAAAGGTCAAATACCCGTGGGCCATAAATGTGTTTCTGGAGGTCAAAAATGGACCTATGTATAGTTAATGTAACATCAGGAGTCTATACGTTTATATTGTTTAAAACCTTTTGAAGAACCTTTGACCAGAAATGAGTTCAATAGCTCAGTTATGGACATCTCTATGGCTTAAGAAGGATCTGTTGGAGTCTATGAGTATGAATGGAAAATACAAGATCAAGTACTTTTGGGCCAGAAATATGTTCAGTAGGTCAAATATCTTTCTGGCTGAAATGACATCATGAAAAGTAAAGCTCTCGGTATATTAACCCAAAGATTAAATACCCGTATGCCATGAATGTGTTTCTGGAGGTCAAAAATTGACCTATATAGCTAATGTAACATCAGGAGTCTATAAGTTTATATTGTTTAAAACCTTTTGAGGAACCTTTGACCAGAAATGATTTCAAAAGCTCAGATATGAACTTCTCTGTGGCTTAGGAAGCATCTTTTGGAGTCTAAGAGTATGAATGGAAAGTACAAGATCAAGTACTTTTGGGCCAGAAATATGTTCAGTAGGTCAAATATCTTTCTGGCTGAAATGACATCATGAGAAGTATAGCTCTCGGTATATTAACCCAAAGATCAAATACCCATGGGCCATAAATGTTTTTTCTGGAGGTCAAAAATTGACCTATATATAGCTAATGTAACATCAGGAGTCTATGAGTTTTTATTGTTATAAAGCTTATGAAGAACCTTTTGACCAGAAATGAGTTCAATAGGTCAGATATATAGTTATATCTGATATACAGTTCAATAGCTCTGTGCAATGAAAAGAAAACACCTAAGACGTGTTTCATTGCATTGCATGACCTATCTAACTTGTTCGGTGAACGTGATTTCATCAACTACCACATGTTCCTGGATCAACATCATTGTTGATCCTGGATCAACTTTTCAATCAACCAAACAGATCTGAGGAACAAGTTTACAGTTTATGTCAATTTTAGGTTTAGATTTAGAACCAGAGTGAAGTACTTAAACATCAGTGTCATTCACCTTTGTACCTTGTGATAAGGGAAAAGTTATGAGTAGAGTTAGGTTTAGGGGTAGGGATTGGTTAAGGACAACATTTTTGGGACAGGAATGTTGATCCAGGGTCATCAAAATATGTTGATCCAGGACCATGTCTTACTTGAAAAAATCATGCTGACCAACTTGTTCCTAAGTTATGCATATGCACAAAAATAACTAAACTCTGAGCAATGAAAAGAAAACACCATAAGATGTGTTTCGTTGCATTGCATGATATCTGACTCGTTCCTCGTCATGCAATATGCACGCAATAACTAACCTCTGCGCGGTGAAAGGAAAACGCCGAAGACGTGTTTCAGTGCATTGCATGACCTATCTGACTTGTTCCTCGTCATGCAATATGCACGCAATAACTAACCTCTGCGCGGTGAAAGGAAGACGCCTATATGTGTTTCAGTGCTTTGCATGACCTATCTGACTTGTTCCTCGTCATGCAATATGCATGCAAGAAATAAACTCTGCGCGGTGAAAGGAAAACGCCTAAGACGTGTTTCAGTGCATTGCATGACCTACCTGGCTTGTTCTTCGTCATGCAATATGCAGGCAATAACTAACCTCTGCGCGGTGAAAGGAAAACGCCTAAGACGTGTTTCAGTGCATTGCATGACCTACCTGACTTGTTCCCCGTCATGCAATAAGCACGCAATAACTAACCTCTGCGCTGAAAGGAAAAGGCCTAAGACGTGTTTAAGTGCATTGCATGATATATCTGACTTGTTCCTCGTTATGCAATATGCATGCAATAACCTCTGCGCGGTGAAAGGAAAACGCCTGAGACGTGTTTCAGTGCATTGCATGACCTATCTGGCTCGTTCTTCGTCATGCAATATGCACGCAATAACTAACCTCTGCGCGGTGAAAGGAAAACGCCTAAGACGTGTTTCAGTGCATTGCAGACCTACCTGACTTGTTCCCCGTCATGCAATAAGCACGCAATAACTAACCTCTGCGCGGTGAAAGGAAAAGGCCTAAGACGTGTTTAAGTGCATTGCATGATATATCTGACTTGTTCCTCGTTATGCAATATGCATGCAATAACCTCTGCGTGGTGAAAGGAAAACGCCTGAGACGTGTTTCAGTGCATTACATGATCTATCTGAATTGTTCCTCGTCATGAAATATGCACGCAATAACTCTCCTCTGCGAGGTGAAAGGAAAAGGCCTAAGACGTGTTTCAGTGCATTGCATGATATATTTGAATTGTTCCTCGTTATGCAATATGCGTGCAAGAAGAAAAATCTGCGCGGTGAAAGGAAAACGCCCAAGACGTGTTTCAGTGCACTGCATGACCTATCTGACTTGTTCCTCGTTATGCGATATGCACGCAATAACTAACCTCTGCGCGGTGAAAGGAAAACGCCTAAGACGTGTTTCAGTGCATTGCATGACCTATCTGACTTATTCATCGTTATGTAATATGCATGCAAGAACTAAACTCTGCGCGGTGAAAGGATAACGCAAGACGTATTTCAGTGCATTGCATGACCTATCTGACTTGTTCCTCGTCATGCAATATGCACGCAATAACTAACCTCTGCACGGTGAAAGGAAAACGTCTAAGACATGTTTCAGTGCATTGCATGACCTATCTTAATTGTTCCTCGTCATGCAATATGCATGCAATAACTAACCTCTGCGCGGTGAAAGAAAAACGCCTAAGACGTGTTTCAGTGTATTGCATGACCTATCTGACTTGTTCTTCGTCATGCAATATGCACGCAATAACTAACCTCTGCGCGGCAAAGAAAAACGCCTAAGACGTGTTTCAGTGCATTGCATGACCTATCTGACTTGTTCCTCGTTGCAATGAAAATATATAATGTGATTTTGCATGCATTTTTATTTTACAAACTAAGTTATTTGTGCACAGACGAGAAAACATCACATGAGATGTCACTTTACAGTTCATGGTATAGCTATTGAGCTCATTTTTGGTAAAAGGGCCCTCAAAAGTTTTTAAACAATATAAGTTCATAGACACATTTTGATGATATATAAGCTATACAAAGGTTCCTATTTGACCTACTGAACATAGTTCTGGCCCATAAGTACTAGATCTTAAACTTTCTAAACATACTCATGACTCCTTTTGATGTTACTGAAGCCATACAAGGGTCCTTTACCTAATGAACATATTAGCCACATGGATTGTTTAGATCTGACCCATTGAACTCATTTCCGGTCAAAGGGTACTTGATCATTAGGTTACTATACATTGATTTTTACTACTTGTGATGTTTTATGAGCAGGAGGATATTTGACTGATATTTGACTGAACATCTCTCCCACGAGTACCTGATATTGAACATTCTAGACTACTTCTTATGCTTCCTAGAACTAGAGGTTTCTATTTGACCCACAAACATAGTCCTGGCCCACGAGTACTAGGTCTTGAACGTTCTATAAATTCTCAAAGGCTATTTTTTATGCTTCTTAAGCCAAATAGAATGTCCACATCTTATGTATTTAACTCATTTCTGGTCAAAGGGTCCTCAAACGTTTTTAAACAAGAAAAACTTTGAGACTCCTTCTGATATTACATGAGCTATAGATAGGTTCCTTTTTGACCTACTGAACATAGTTGTGGCACACGAGTACTTGATCTTGAATGATCTAAACATACTCATTAACACCTTTTGATGTCACTGAAGCCATACAAGAGTCCTTATTTTAACTACCTTTTGATGATACATAATCAAAATCAAAAATTGATTTGGGCCAGAAATCAATTGCCGAAAACTTTATAAATTTGTGGACATTACCAACCACCTAGAAACACCATAAGAACCACACAGACTACCATAGTAACCACCTAAAACACCCTAGCAACCACCCAGAACACCCTAGCATCACTCTAGCAACCACAGAGCAACCAACGAGAACACCTTAAGCAACACCTAGCAACCAACCAGACCACCCTAGCAACCGCCTAGCAACACCCTGGCAACCACACAGACTACCCTAACAACCGCCTAGCAACCATCCAGAACACTGTAGCAACCACAGGGAACACCCTAGCAACCGGGTGGTGAGGTTTGCCAGTGCAAGCACCACTTCACATTTTCTTCTGGAAATGTGCCATAAATATGTTCCTAGAGGTCAAAAATTGACATTGTCCTTCTTACAACATCAGAAGGAGTCTATAAGTTTATATTGTTATGGTTAAAGGGTCCTCAAAAGATTTCAAACAATATAAACATGAAATGTAATAAAATAATCGAATAGTTAAGAGCTAAATCATGCCAAAAACATTATAGAAACTCTATAGTAACTATAAGAGAACACTACCAACCACCTGGTAACACCATAGCAATGACCTAGAACACCCTAGTAACCACCTAAAACACCCTAGCAACACCCTAGCAACCACCAGAACACCCTAGCAGCAAACAAGAACACCCCAGCAACCACCTAGCAACACCCTAACAACCATCGAGAACAACCTGGCAACCGCATAGCAATACCCTAGCAACATCAGCACCTTGGCAACCTCCCAGAATACCCTAGCAACCACATACAAACACCATAGCAACCACCCAGAATACCCTAATAAACTCCTAGAAACCACCAACAACACCGTAGCAACCACCCAGAAAACCCTAGCAACCGGGTGGAGAGATATGCCACTACAGGCTCCACTTCACATTTACTTCTGGAAATGTGCATTAAATGTGCTTCTGGTGGTCAAAAAATGACCTATGTATATCTAATAACATCAGAAAGAGTCTAAAAGTTTATATTGTTTTAAACTTTTTGAGGAACCTTTGACCAGAAATGATTTCATTGACATCATGAGAGGTAAATCCATCGGTATATGAACCCACAGATCAAGTACCCGTGGGACATAAATGTGTTCTGAAAGGTCAAAAATTGACCTATGTATATCTTATATAACATCAGAAGGAGGTCAAATATTTGTCTGGCTGAAATGACATCATGAGAAGTAAATCCATCGGTATATGAACCCAAAGGTCAAATACCCATGGGCCATAAATGTGTTTCTGGAGGTCAAAAATTGACCTATGTATAGCTAATGCAACATTAGGAGTCTATAAGTTCATATTTGTTTAAAAACTTTTGAGGAACCTTTGACCAGAAATGAGTTTAATAGGTCAAATATGGACTTCTCTTAGGAAGCATGTGTTGGAGTCTATGAGTATATATGGAAAGTTCAAGATCAAGTACTTTTGGGCCAGAAATATGTTCAGTAGGTCAAATATCTTTCTGTCTGAAATGACATCATGAGAAGTAAAGCTCTCGGTATATTAGCCCAAAGATCAAATACCTGTATGCCATAAATGTGTTTCTGGAGGTCACAAATTGACCTATGTATAGCTAATTTTACATCAGGAGTCTATAAGTTTATATTGTTTAAAATCTTTTGAGGAACCTTTGACAAGGTCAAAATGATTTCAATAGTTTCAGATATGGACTTCTCTATGGCTTAGGAAGCATCGACTGCAGTCTCTGAGTATGTATGGAAAGTTCAAGATCAAGTTCTTTTGGGCCATAAACATGTTCAGTAGGTCAAATATTTGTCTGGCTGAAATGACATCATGAGAAGTAAATCTCTCGGTATATTAACCCAAATATCAAGCACCCGTGTGCCATGAAAAGTGTTCCTGGAGGTCAAAAATTGACCTATGTAATATATCATCAGAATGTTATATTACATAGTCTATGAGTACGTATGGAAAGTTCAAGATCAAGTACTTTTGGGCCAGAAAAATGTTCTTTACGTAAAATATTTTTCTGGCTGAAATTACATCATGAAAAGTAAATCTCCAACCCACCAAAACACCCTAGCAACCACCTGGCAACACCCTAGTAACCACCAAGAACACCCTAGCAACCACCAGGAACACCCCAGCAACCGCCTAGCAACACCCTAGCAACCACCAGGAACACCCCAGCAACCGCCTAGCAACACCCTAGCAACCACCCGGAACACCATAGCAATCACCCAGAATACCCTAAAAAACGCCTAGCCTAACCCAGAACACCGTAGCAAACTCCCAGAACACCTGAGCAACCGGGTGGTGAGATTTGCCGCTTCAAGCTCCCGTTCACGTTTTCTTCTGGAAATGTGCCACAATGTGTTCCTGGAGGTCAAACACTGACCTATGTATATCTAATATAACATCAGAAGGAGTCAAAAAGTTTATATTGTTTTAATTTTTTGAGGAACCTTTGACCAGAAATTAGTTCAATACGTCAGATATGGACATCTCTATGGCTTAGGAAGCATCTGTTGGAGAATATGAGTATGAATGGAAAGTACAAGATCAAGCACTTTTAAGCCAAAAATATGTTCAGTAGGTCAAATATCTTTCTGGCTGAAATGACATCATGAGAAGTAAAGCTCTCGGTATATTAACCCAAAGGTCAAATACCCGTGGGCCATAAATGTGTTTCTGGAGGTCAAAAATGGACCTATGTATAGTTAATGTAACATCAGGAGTCTATACGTTTATATTGTTTAAAACCTTTTGAAGAACCTTTGACCAGAAATGAGTTCAATAGCTCAGTTATGGACATCTCTATGGCTTAGGAAGGATCTGTTGGAGTCTATGAGTATGAATGGAAAATACAAGATCAAGTACTTTTGGGCCAGAAATATGTTCAGTAGGTCAAATATCTTTCTGGCTGAAATGACATCATGAAAAGTAAAGCTCTCGGTATATTAACCCAAAGATTAAATACCCGTATGCCATGAATGTGTTTCTGGAGGTCAAAAATTGACCTATATAGCTAATGTAACATCAGGAGTCTATAAGTTTATATTGTTTAAAACCTTTTGAGGAACCTTTGACCAGAAATGATTTCAAAAGCTCAGATATGAACTTCTCTGTGGCTTAGGAAGCATCTTTTGGAGTCTATGAGTATGAATGGAAAGTACAAGATCAAGTACTTTTGGGCCAGAAATATGTTCAGTAGGTCAAATATCTTTCTGGCTGAAATGACATCATGAGAAGTATAGCTCTCGGTATATTAACCCAAAGATCAAATACCCATGGGCCATAAATGTTTTTTCTGGAGGTCAAAAATTGACCTATATATAGCTAATGTAACATCAGGAGTCTATGAGTTTGTATTGTTATAAAGCTTATGAAGAACCTTTTGACCAGAAATGAGTTCAATAGGTCAGATATATAGTTATATCTGATATACAGTTCAATAGCTCTGTGCAATGAAAAGAAAACACCTAAGATGTGTTTCATTGCATTGCATGACCTATCTAACTTGTTCGGTGAACGTGATTTCATCAACTACCACATGTTCCTGGATCAACATCATTGTTGATCCTGGATCAACTTTTCAATCAACCAAACAGATCTGAGGAACAAGTTTACAGTTTATGTCAATTTTAGGTTTAGATTTAGAACCAGAGTGAAGTACTTAAACATCAGTGTCATTCACCTTTGTACCTTGTGATAAGGGAAAAGTTATGAGTAGAGTTAGGTTTAGGGGTAGGGATTGGTTAAGGACAACATTTTTGGGACAGGAATGTTGATCCAGGGTCATCAAAATATGTTGATCCAGGACCATGTCTTACTTGAAAAAATCATGCTGACCAACTTGTTCCTAAGTTATGCATATGCACAAAAATAACTAAACTCTGAGCAATGAAAAGAAAACACCATAAGATGTGTTTCGTTGCATTGCATGATATCTAACTTGTTTCTCGTAATGCATATGCACGCAATAACTAACCTCTGCGCGGTGAAAGGAAAACGCTTAAGATGTGTTTCATTGCATTGCATGACCTATCTGACTCGTTCCTCGTCATGCAATATGCACGCAATAACTAACCTCTGCGCGGTGAAAGGAAAACGCCGAAGACGTGTTTCAGTGCATTGCATGACCTATCTGACTTGTTCCTCGTCATGCAATATGCACGCAATAACTAACCTCTGCGCGGTGAAAGGAAGACGCCTATATGTGTTTCAGTGCTTTGCATGACCTATCTGACTTGTTCCTCGTCATGCAATATGCATGCAAGAAATAAACTCTGCGCGGTGAAAGGAAAACGCCTAAGACGTGTTTCAGTGCATTGCATGACCTACCTGGCTTGTTCTTCGTCATGCAATATGCACGCAATAACTAACCTCTGCGCGGTGAAAGGAAAACGCCTAAGACGTGTTTCAGTGCATTGCATGACCTAGCTGACTTGTTCCCCGTCATGCAATAAGCACGCAATAACTAACCTCTGCGCTGAAAGGAAAAGGCCTAAGACGTGTTTAAGTGCATTGCATGATATATCTGACTTGTTCCTCGTTATGCAATATGCATGCAATAACCTCTGCGCGGTGAAAGGAAAACGCCTGAGACGTGTTTCAGTGCATTGCATGACCTATCTGGCTCGTTCTTCGTCATGCAATATGCACGCAATAACTAACCTCTGCGCGGTGAAAGGAAAACGCCTAAGACGTGTTTCAGTGCATTGCAGACCTACCTGACTTGTTCCCCGTCATGCAATAAGCACGCAATAACTAACCTCTGCGCGGTGAAAGGAAAAGGCCTAAGACGTGTTTAAGTGCATTGCATGATATATCTGACTTGTTCCTCGTTATGCAATATGCATGCAATAACCTCTGCGCGGTGAAAGGAAAACGCCTGAGACGTGTTTCAGTGCATTGCATGACCTATCTGGCTCGTTCTTCGTCATGCAATATGCACGCAATAACTAACCTCTGCGCGGTGAAAGGAAAACGCCTAAGACGTGTTTCAGTGCATTGCAGACCTACCTGACTTGTTCCCCGTCATGCAATAAGCACGCAATAACTAACCTCTGCGCGGTGAAAGGAAAAGGCCTAAGACGTGTTTAAGTGCATTGCATGATATATCTGACTTGTTCCTCGTTATGCAATATGCATGCAATAACCTCTGCGTGGTGAAAGGAAAACGCATGAGACGTGTTTCAGTGCATTACATGATCTATCTGAATTGTTCCTCGTCATGAAATATGCACGCAATAACTAACCTCTGCGAGGTGAAAGGAAAAGGCCTAAGACGTGTTTCAGTGCATTGCATGATATATTTGAATTGTTCCTCGTTATGCAATATGCTGCAAGAAGAAAAATCTGCGCGGTGAAAGGAAAACGCCCAAGACGTGTTTCAGTGCACTGCATGACCTATCTGACTTGTTCCTCGTTATGCGATATGCACGCAATAACTAACCTCTGCGCGGTGAAAGGAAAACGCCTAAGACGTGTTTCAGTGCATTGCATGACCTATCTGACTTATTCATCGTTATGTAATATGCATGCAAGAACTAAACTCTGCGCGGTGAAAGGATAACGCAAGACGTATTTCAGTGCATTGCATGACCTATCTGGCTTGTTCTTCGTCATGAAATATGCAAGCAATAACTAACCTCTGCGCAGTGAAAGGAAAACGCCTAAGACGTGTTTCAGTGCATTGCATGACCTATCTGACTTGTTCCTCGTCATGCAATATGCACGCAATAACTAACCTCTGCACGGTGAAAGGAAAACGTCTAAGACATGTTTTAGTGCATTGCATGACCTATCTTAATTGTTCCTCGTCATGCAATATGCATGCAATAACTAACCTCTGCGCGGTGAAAGAAAAACGCCTAAGACGTGTTTCAGTGTATTGCATGACCTATCTGACTTGTTCTTCGTCATGCAATATGCATGCAAGAACTAAACTCTGTGGTGAAAGGAAAGCGCGTAAGACATGTTTCAGTGCATTGCATGACCTATCTGACTTGTTCCTCGTCATGCAATATGCACGCAACAACTAACCTCTGCGCGGTGAAAGGAAAACGCCTAAGACGTGTTTCAGTGCATTGCATGACCTATCTGACTTGTTCTTCGTCATGCAATATGCACGCAATAACTAACCTCTGCGCGGTGAAAGGAAAACGACGTGTTTCAGTGCACTGCATGACCTATCTGACTTGTTCCTCGTCATGCAATATGCACGCAATAGATAACCTCTGCGCGGTGAAAGAAAACGCCTAAGAACTGTTTCAATGCATTGCATGACCTATCTGACTTGTTCCTCGTCATGCAATATGCACCCAATAACTAACTTCTGCGCGGTGAAAGGAAAACGCCTAAGATGTGTTTCAGTGCATTGCATGACCTATCTGACTTGTTCCTCGTCATGCAATATGCACGCAATAACTCTCCTCTGCGAGGTAAAAGGAAAACGCCTAAGACGTGTTTCAGTGCATTGCATGACCTATCTGACTTATTCATCGTTATGTAATATGCATGCAAGAACTAAACTCTGCGCGGTGAAAGGATAACGCCTAAGACGTGTTTCAGCGCATTGCATGACCTAGCTGTTTTTTTCTTTGTCATGCAATATGCACGCAATACATAACCTCTGCGCGGTGAAAGGAAAACGTCTAAGACGTGTTTCAGTGCTTTGCATGACCTATCTGACTTGTTCCTCGTCATGCAATATGCATGCAAGAATCAAACTCTGTGCGGTGAAAGGATAACGCCTAAGGCGTGTTTCAGTGTATTGCATGACATATCTGGCTTTTTCTTCGTCATGCAATATGCACGCAATAACTAATCTCTGCGTGGTGAAAGGAAAACGCGTGACATGTTTCAGTGCATTGCATGACCTATCTGACTTGTTCCTCGTCATGCAATATGCAAGCAATAACTAACCTCTGCGCAGTGAAAGGAAAATGCCTAAGATGTGTTTCAGTGCATTGCATGACCTGACTTGTTCCTCGTCATGCAATATGCACGCAAGAACTCTCTTCTGCGAGGTGAAAGGAAAACGCCCAAGACGTGTTTCAGTGCATTGCATGACCTATCTGACTTGTTCCTCGTTATGCAATATGCACGCAATAACTAACCTCTGCGCGGTGAAAGGAAAACGCCTAAGACGTGTTTCAGTGCATTGCATGACCTATCTGACTTATTCATCGTTATGTAATATGCTTGCAAGAACTAACCTCTGCGCGGTGAAAGGAAAACGCCTAAGACGTGTTTCAGTTTATTGCATGACCTATCTGACTTGTTCCTCGTCATGCAATATGCACGCAATAGCTAACCTCTGCGCGGTGAAAGAAAACGCCTAAGAAGTGTTTCAATGCATTGCATGACCTATCTGACTTGTTCCTCGTCATGCAATATGCACCCAATAACTAACTTCTGCGAGATAAAAGGAAAACGCCTAAGACGTGTATCAGTGCATTGCATGACCTATCTGACTTGTTCTTCGTCATGCAATATGCACGCAATAACTAACCTCTGCGCGGTGAAAGGAAAACGCCTAAGACGTGTTTCAGTGCATTGCATGACCTATCTGACTTATTCATCGTTATGTAACATGCATGCAAGAACTAAACTCTGCGCGGTGAAAGGATAACGCCTAAGACGTGTTTCAGTGCATTGCATGACCTAGCTGGTTTTTTCTTTGTCATGCAATATGCACGCAATAACTAACCTCTGCGCGGTGAAAGGAAAACGCGTAAGACATGTTTCAGTTTATTGCATGACCTATCTGACTTGTTCCTCGTCATGCAATATGCAAGCAATAACTAACATCTGCGAAGTGAAAGGAAAACGCCTAAGATGTGTTTCAGTGCATTGCATGACCTGACTTGTTCCTCGTCATGCATATTGCACGCAATAACTCTCTTCTGCGAGGTGAAAGGAAAACGCCCAAGACGTGTTTCAGTGCATTGCATGACCTATCTGACTTGTTCCTCGTTATGCAATATGCATGCAAGATCTAAACTCTGCGCGGTGAAAGGATAACGTAAGACGTATTTCAGTGCATTACATGACCTATCTGGCTTGTTCTTCGTCATGTAATATGCACGCAATAATCTGCCCGGTGAAAGGAAAACGCCTAAGACGTGTTTCAGTGCATTGCATGACCTATCTGACTTATTCATCGTTATGTAATACGCATGCAAGAACTAATCTCTGCGCGGTGAAAGGATAACGCAAGACGTATTTCAGTGCATTGCATGACCTATCTGGCTTGTTCTTCGTCATGCAAAATGCACGCAATAACTAACCTCTGCGCAGTGAAAGAAAAACGCCTAAGACGTGTTTCAGTGCATTGCATGACCTATCTGACTTGTTCCTCGTCATTTAATATGCACGCAATAACTAACCTCTGCGCGATGAAAGGAAAACGTCTAAGATGTGTTTCAGTGCATTACATGACCTACCTCACTTGTTCCTCGTCATGCAATATGCATGCAAGATCTAAACTCTGCGTGGTGAAAGGAAAACGCATAAGACGTGTTTCAGTGCATTGCATGACCTATCTGGCTTGTTCTTCGTCATGCAATATGCACGCAATAACTAACCTCTGCGCGGTGAAAGGAAAACGCATAAGACGTGTTTCAGTGCATTGCATGACCTTTCTGGCTTGTTCTTCGTCATGCAATATGCACGCAATAACTAACCTCTGCGCGGTGAAAGGAAAACGCATAAGACGTGTTTCAGTGCATTGCATGACCTATCTGGCTTGTTCTTCGTCATGCAATATGCACGCAATAACTAACCTCTGTGTGGTGAATGGAAAACGCGTAAGACGTGTTTCAGTGCATTGCATGACCTATATGTTCCTCGTCATGCAATATGCACGCAATAACTAACCTCTGCGCGGTGAAAGGAAAACGCCTAAGATATGTTTCAGTGCATTGCATGACCTATCTGACTTGTTCCTCGTCATGCAATATGCACGCAATAATAACCTCTGCGCGGTGAAAGGAAAACGCCTAAGATGTGTTTCAGTGCATTGCATGACCTATCTGACTTGTTCCTCGTCATGCAATATGCACGCAATAACTAACCTCTGCGCGGTGAAAGGAAAACGCATAAGACGTGTTTCAGTGCATTGCATGACCTATCTGGCTTGTTCTTCGTCATGCAATATGCACGCAATAACTAACCTCTGCGCGGTGAAAGGAAAACGCATAAGACGTGTTTCAGTGCATTGCATGACCTATCTGGCTTGTTCTTCGTCATGCAATATGCACGCAATAACTAACCTCTGTGTGGTGAATGGAAAACGCGTAAGACGTGTTTCAGTGCATTGCATGACCTTATCTGACTTGTTCCTCGTCATGCAATATGCATGCAATAACTAACTTTTGCGCGGTGAAAGGAAAACGCCTAAGATGTGTTTCAATGCATTGCATGACCTATCTGACTTGTTCCTCGTCATGCAATATGCACCCAATAACTAACTTTTGCGCGGTGAAAGGAAAACGCCTAAGATGTGTTTCAGTGCATCGCATGACCTATCTGACTTGTTCTTCGTCATGCAATATGCACGCAATAACTAAATCCAATGAAACATATCTTATGTGTTTTCTTTTCACTGCACAGAGGTTAGTTATTGCGTGCATAACGAGGATCAAGTTAGATATGTAATGCAATACAATGAAACACATCTTAGCCGTTTTCTTTTCATTGCACAGAAGTTAGATATGTCATGCAATGCAATGAAACATATTTTAGGTGTTTTCTCTTCACTAAGTTATTGCGTGCATATGCATTACGAGGATCAAGTTAGATATGTCATGCAATGCAATGAAACACATCTTAGGTTTTTCTTTTCATTGCACAGAAGTTAGATATGTCATGCAATGCAATGAAACATATCTTAGTTATTGCGTGCATATGCATAAACGAGAAACAAGTTGGATATGTCATGCAATGCAATGTGCATATGCGTAACGTGCAACAAGTTAGATGTTACGCAATGCAATGAAACACATCTTAGGTGTTTTCTCTTCACTAAGTTATTGCGTGCATATTCATAACGAGGATCAAGTTAGATATGTCATGCAATGCAATGAAACACATCTTAGGTTTTTCTTTTCATTGCACAGAAGTCAGATATGTCATGCAATGCAATAAAACATATCTTAGTTATTGCGTGCATATGCATAAACGAGGAACAAGTTGGATATGTCATGCAATGCAATGAAACACATCTTAGGTGTTTTCTTTTCATTGCACAGAGGTTAGATATGTCATGCAAATTTGCAATGAAACATCTTAGTTATTGCGTGCATATGCATAAAAAACGAGGAACAAGTCAGATATGTCATGCAATGCAATGAAACACATCTTGGGTGTTTTCTTTTCATTACACAGAGGTTAGTTATTGCGTGCATAAGCATAACGAGGAACAAGTTAGATATGTTATGCAATGCAATGAAACACATCTAAGGTGTTTTCTTTTCATTCAGTTATTGCGTGCTTATGCATAACGATGAACAATTTAGATATTCCTCGCAATGCAATGAAACACATCTTAGGTGTTTTCTTTTCATTGCACAGAGGTTAGATATGTCATGCAATGCAATGAAACACATCTTAGTTATTGTGTGCTTATGCATAACGACAAACAAATTAGATATGTCATGCAATGCAATGAAAAACATCTTAGGTGTTTTCTTTGCATTGCACAGAGGTTAGTTATTGCGTGCATATGCATAACGACAAACAAATTAGAAATGTCATGCAATGCAATGTAACAATAGGTATTTTCTTTTCATTACAGAAAGGTTAGTTATTGCGTGCATATGCATAACGAGGAACAAGTTAGATATGTCATGCAATGCAATGAAACACATCTTAGGTGTTTTCTTTTCACTTAGTTATTGCGTGCATATGCATAACGAGGAACAATTTAGATATTCCTCACAATGCAATGAACCACATCTTATGTGTTTTCTTTTCATTGCACAGAGGTTAGATATGTCATGCAATGCAATGAAACACATCTTGGGTGTTTTCTTTTCATTGCACAGAGGTTAGTTATTGCATGCATATGCATAACGACAAACAAGTTAGATATATCATGCAATGCAATGAAACACATCTTAGTTATTGCGTGCATATGCATAACGAGGAACAAGTTGGATATATCGTGCAATGCAATGAAACACATCTTAGGTGTTTTCTTTTCATTGCACAGAGGTTAGTTATTGCGTGCAGGTGCATGACGAGGAACAAGTCAGATATGTCATGCAATGCAATGAAATAGATCTTAGGTGTTTTCTTTTCACTGCACAGAGTTTAGTTATTGGGTGCATGTGGACAACGAGAAACAAGTCAGATATGCCGTGCAATGCAATGAAACACATCTTAGGTGTTTTCTTTTCACTGCACAGAGTTATTGGGTGCATGTGCATAACGAGAAACAAGTTAGATATATCATGCAATGCAACGAAACACGCTCTTGTGATGTTTTCTCGTCAAAACACAAATTAATTATTTGTAGAATGGAAATGCATGAAAATTAACCGTGTTTTATCTTTTCTTTTCATTGCAAAGAAGAACAAGTTACAAAATTTAAGCATTGCAATGAAACAACACACGTTATCCAGTCAAAGCACCAAGGAAGGGTTTAGTTCTTGAATGCAATAAAAGTGCACATTATATATATGTTATTTTTAATGCACAACGTTCTTCATGCACAATCCACATCTCTTCATTGCACAAAGCAACGGGTGTTGTTTTAGTGCAATGCATAAAATATCGAACTTGTTCCTCTTTGCAATGAAAAGAAAATGTATGCATGTGCTTTCGCATGCATTTCTGTTTTACAAACTGATTTGTTTGTGCACAGACGAGACAAAACATCACGTTATGTCATTGCAACGAAGAACAAGTTAGATTGTTATGCAAATCCAACGAAACATATTAGGTGTTTTCTTTTCGTTGCACAGAGAAACATGTTGGTTATTGCGTGCATATTCTTTAATTTACAACGTTAGACGTTAGATGTTGTGTTTTCGTTGAACAACGGAATGAGAGTTATTGTATGCGTTGTAAGGAAACAGCTAATAGCACAGATTTCTCTTCATCGCAGAAATGCAACAATTAATGCAATTATTTCTCTTGTTACAAAACACATGCATTACACATCTCTCTGTTGCACAAAGGA
The DNA here is from genome assembly GCA_038021265.1 of Cyprinella venusta. Classification (NCBI taxonomy): domain Eukaryota; kingdom Metazoa; phylum Chordata; class Actinopteri; order Cypriniformes; family Leuciscidae; genus Cyprinella; species Cyprinella venusta. The sequence continues at coordinate 7,580,350 of CM075870.1, read as the reverse complement.
ACGAGTACGTTATTGCATTGCACAAAAAGAATTAGTAGTAGAATCCATGCGAAAGAGTCAAAGGGTCCTCAAAGGTTTTAATAAATAAAACTTATTGGCTTTTGATGATTTAAAAGCTATACATAGGTTCCTTTTTGTCCTAATAAACATATTTCTGGCTCACGGGTATTTGATTACAAGCCAATGGGAAGTCCATATCTGACCTATTGAACTAATTTCTGGTCTATGTTTCCTCAAAAGTTTTTAAATAATATCAACTGATAGACTCAATCTGATGTTATATACAGAGGTTGTTTTTTGACCAACTGAACATATTTCTAGCCTATGAGTAATTAATTGATCCTTCTCATGATGTTATTTCAGCTAGACAGATATTTGACCTACTGAACATATTTCTGGCCCAAAAGTACTTGATCTTGAACTTTCCATACATACTCATAGACTCCAATTGAGGCTTCCTAAGCCATAGAGAAGTTCATATCTGACCTATAGAACTCATTTCTGGTCAAAGGTTCATCAAAAAGTTTGAAACAATATAAACTTTTAGACTCCTTCTGATGTTATATTAGATATACATAGGTCAATTTTTGACCTCCAGGAACACATTTATGGCAAATTTCCAGAATAAAATGCGAAGTGGAGCTTGAAGCGGCAAATCTCAACACCCGGTTGCTAGGGTGTTCTGGGAGGTTGCTGCGGTGTTCTGGGTGTTTGCTAGGTATTTTTTTTAGGATATTCTGGGTGGTTGCTATGGTGTTCCGGGTGGTTGCTAGGGTGTTGCTAGGCGGTTGCTGGGGTGTTCTGGGTGGTTGCTAGGGTGTTTGCCAGATGGTTGCTGGGGTGTTCTGGTTTGTTGCTAGGGTGTTCTGGGTGGTTGCTAGGTGGTTGCTATATGGTTGCTAGGGTGTTCTGGTTGGTTGGAGATTTAATTCTCATGATGTCATTTCAACCAGAAAAATATTTTACGTAAAGAACATTTTTCTGGCCCAAAAGTACTTGATCTTGAACTTTCCATATATACTCATAGACTATGTCATATAACATTCTGATGTTATATTACATAGGTCAATTTTTGACATCCAGGAACACTTTTATGGCCCACGGGTCCTTGATCTGTGGGTTAATATACCGAGAAATTTACTTCTCATGATGTCATTTCAGCCAGACAAATATTTGACCTACTGAACATATTTCTGGCACAAAAGTACTTGATCTTGTACTTTCCATACATACTCATAGACTCCAACAGATGCTTCCTAAGCCATAGAGAAGTCCATATCTGACCTATTGAACTTATTTCTGGTCAAAGGTTCCTCAAATGTTTTTAAACAATATGAACTTATAGACTTCTGATGTTACATTAGCTATACATAGGTTAATTTTTGACCTCCAGAAACACATCTATGGCCCAGGGGTATTTGATCTTTGGGTTAATATACCGAGAGCTTTACTTCTCATGATGTCATTTCAGCCAGACAAATATTTGACCTCCTTTTGATGTTAGATAAGATATACATAGGTCAATTATATTAGATATACATAGGTCAATTTTTGACCTCCAGGAACACATTTATGTCCCACGGGTACTTGATCTGTGGGTTAATATACTGATGGATTTACTTCTCATGATGTCAATGAACTAATTTCAGGTCAAAGGTTCCTTAAAAAGTTTAAAACAATATAAACTTTTATTATTAGATATACATAGGTCAATTTTTGACCACCAGGAACACATTTATGGCACATTTCCAGAAGAAAATGTGAAGTGGAGCCTGAAGTGGCAAATCTCACCACCCAGTTGCTATGGTGTTCTGGGTGGTTGCTACGGTGTTGTGGGTGGTTACTAGGTGGTTATTAGGGCATTCTGGGTGGTTGCTATGGTGCTTTTATGCAGTTGCTAGGGTATTCTGGGTGGTTGCCAAGGTGCTAATGTTGCTAGGGTGTCGCTAGGTGGTTGCCAGGTTGTTCTGGATGGTTGTTAGGGTGTTGCTAGGTCGTTGCTGGGTTGTTCTTGTTTGTTGCTAGGGTGTTCTGGGTGGTTGCTAGGATGTTGCTAGGGTGTTTTAGGTGGTTACTATGGTATTCTGGGTTGTTGCTATGGTGTTACCAGGTGGTTGGTAGTGTTCACTTATAGTTACTATAGAGTTTCTATAATGTTTTTGGCATGATTTAGTTCTTAAAGTGCAACATGCAGGTTGGACACCCCTATATAGCATAGTGTAAGTTGACGATAAAACAACAAGATTTTCTGAACTGGAGTAATATATATTTAGCCATTAACGATATTTTGAGAAAAATTGTGATAAAATAACTCCCGCGTCTACAACGCACTAACCGGAAGTGACGATTGGCGAGGCAGTCTGTTCAAGTTCAGGCTCAGGTTACAATGGATGCGAACGACGAAACCGCGTTCTCCGATGTTGACGAATATGCCTATGATGACCCACAGGCATATAATTATGAGCCTTCTAGGCGAGATAGAAGTCAGGGGGAGATCGGGAGACGAACAATGGGCAGAGGAAAGAAGTAACGTTAGAGTTGTGGTGTCGAGAAAACCAGTGGCTAATACAGGGCAAGTGAGTTCATGTAAGTTAGCACCGCGGCTAACGCTGATTCATCTACTGTATGGCTATACCTTGGTGTTTTGCAATAAATCTGCTTTAGCAAACATACATTTCACTCTGTTCTTGATTAAACATCTATTTAGATTGTCTTTATTTAAGCCAGCAACGTTTTGTCTTCTCATATTCTATGCTGACAGTGATTATGCAGACCATCCAAGCTGGTTAGCACTATCCACATTGACTAATGATCATGCCATAACAACAAATAAATAATGCTTTTCAAATGCAGTTTGTGATACCATTTAAAGCGAGTGAAATGTGCGCCACAAACGACCGAGTGTGTGTGTTAACAGACGCGGCAGTGAAGTCTGCTCTCTTCACCTGCACATAACGCACCCAAGACCAAAAAGCCTTGTTTTTCCTTGAAGGAAAATGATGGATATGATGTCCTGACAGGCTGGAATTCGTGCAACAACCACAAACACAATAATTTACCATTATGGCTTCGATCTAAAACTATATGTCTCTCACTACTGCTCTAACTACATCAACACCCAGCAATGAGAAAGCGGCCGCGAGCTGATTTGTTTTCCTCGGGCTACGTCATATGACGCGTTGCTTGCTGGAAAGGCGTTATTCCAGAGCCTAGCGCATTTTCATCAAAATCTCTACATCAAATGAGATTTCATTAGTAATTTTTACATAAGTGTTTTTAAAAGACCTCTGCAGATAATTTAAAGTATTAATTCAGAAATAAAATCAACCTGCATGTTGCTCTTTAACTAATCGATTATTTTATTACATTTCATGTTTATATTGTTTGAAACCTTTTGAGGACCTTTTCCCCATAACAATATAAACTTATAGACTCCTTCTGATGTTGTATTAGCTATACATAGGTCAATTTTTAACCTCCAGGAACACATTTATGGCACATTTCCATAAGTAAATGTGAAGTGGTGCTTACAGTGGCAAATCTCACCACCCGGTTGCTACAGTGTTCTGGGTAGTTGCTAGATGGTTGTTAGGGTATTCTGAGTGGTTGCTAGGGTGTTGCTAGGGTGTTCTGGGTGGTTGCTAGGGTGTTGCTGGGTGGTTGATTGGGTGTTATGGGTGGTTGCTAGGGTGGTCTGGTTGGTTGCTAGGGTGTTGGTAAGGTGTTCTGGGTGGTTGCTAAGCGGTTGCTAGAGTGTTGCTAGGCTGTTCTGGGTGGTTGCTAGGGTGTTTTAGGTGGTTACTATGGTAGTCTGTGTGGTTTCTATGGTATTTCTGGGTGGTTGGTAGTGTCCACAAATGGTTACTATAGAGTTTTTATAAAGTTTTTGGCAATTGATTTCTGGCCCAAATCAATTTTTGATTTTGATTATGTATCATCAAAAGGAGACCATAAGTTTTTCAGAAATAATTTCAATAGGTCAGATGTGAACAATTCTATGTGGCCTAGGAACCATCATAAGGAGTCTATGAGTATGTAGAAAGATCAAGTACACATGGGCAAGAAATATAGTCTGTAGGTCAAATATCTGTCTGGCTAAATTAACATGACAAGATGTCATTCTCTAGAGTATCCTGATGATCAAAGAACACATTGGCCAGAAATATGTTCAATAGTTAAAATAAGGACTCTTGTATGGCTTCAGTAACATCAAAAGGAGTTAATGAGTATTTTTAGAATGTTGAAGATCAAGTACTCATGGGCCAGAACTATGTTCAGCAGGTCAAAAAGGAACATATCTATAGCTCATGTAATATCAGAAGTAGTCTAAAAGTTTTTCTTGTTTAAAAACTTTTGCGGACCCTTTGACCAGAAATGAGTTAAATACATAAGATGTGGACATTCTATAGGGCTTACAGTAAGAAGCATCAAAAGGAGTCTATGAGAATTTATAGAAAGTTCGAGACCTAGTACTCATGGGCCAGGACTATGTTTGTGGGTCAAAGAGGAACCTCTAGGCCTAGAAAGCACAAGAAGTAGTCTATTTAGTATGTATAGAAAGTTCAATATCAGGTACTCGTGGGACCATGCACTGTAAAGCGACAGCCCATGTGATGTTTTCTCATCTATGCACAAATAAATTAGTTTGTAAAATAGAAATGCATGCAAAATCACGTTATATCTTTTCATTGCAACGAGGAACAAGTTAGATATGTCATGCAATGCGATGAAACACATCTTCAGTGTTTTCTTTTCATTGCACAGGGGTTAGTTATTGCGTGCAAATGCATAACGTGGAACAAGTTAGATATGTCATGCAATGCAATGAAACACATCTTTTCACTGCACAGAGGTTAGTTATTGCGTGCATTTGTTACGTGTTATCGTTTCATTGCACAGAGGAATACGTTAGTAGCTCTTGAACTTTCTAAACATGCTCATAGACTCCTTCTAATGCTTCCTCAGCTCAGCTTCCCCAACCTTCTAATGTCCATATCTGTTTTATTTATTTTTTTTTTTATTTATCCTTTATTTAACCAGGTAAAAAACTCATTGAGATTAAAAATCTCTTTTTCAAGAGTGACCTGGCCAAGATGCAGCATAAATTACACAAAGACACATTTAAACAGATATAAAAATAGATAAAAAAAACCCCACATCAAATACACATGCATATATAAGATAATAGACCCTGTGCTGGAAGAGAGAGAGAGAAAAAAAAAAACTAATACAATTTTTATGAACAGTTACACTGACCAATGTCTTCCAGTTCCCTAATCTTTAGCATTGAAACAAACTGTTTATAAGAGGTAAAAGTAGTCATTCTTAATGATTTCTGAAGGAGGTTCCAGGCTGAGGGTGCTGCAAACATAAAGGCTTTTTTGCCTAGTTCTGTTTTGACACTGGGGACCACCAAGTTTAATACATAATTTGAGCGTAATCTATAATGGCCGTAATTTTTTGTTAGAAGGACACTCAAATAAGTAGGAGCTAGTCCAAGAAGTACTTTATAAATGTAACATAGCCAGTGAGTGTACCTTCTCGCATAAAGAGAGGGCCATTTAGCAGTATAATAAAGGATACAGTGATGTATCCTGTAACCACAACCAGTGAAAAATCGTAATGCACAATGATACACTACATCCAGTTTTTTTAAACATTTGGCAGAAGCATTCATATATATCATGTCACCATAGTCTAATATGGGAAGAAAAGTGGCCATCACAAGATATTTTCTAGCGGGGATGGATAAACATGATTTTGTTCTGTAAAGATAGCCAAGCTTTATCTTAAGCCTAGAAACCAGAGTATCAACATGATTTTTAAAACTTCATTTAGAATCAATGATTATGCCCAAGTATTTATAACTGGTTACTAACTCGATTTCTTTTCATTCAAAGGTTAAAATACTTGCAGAAGAGACAGGAGGTTGTTTTGAGTTTGTAAATACCATTAATTTTGACTTTTTTACATTTAGGACAAGTTTAAGCTGTCTTAAACGTTCCTGGACAATATTGAATGCGGATTGCAAAAATTCAAAGGCTGTTGAACTCATTTCTGGTCAAAGGATCCTCAAAAGGTTTTAAACAATAGAAACATTTTTTTCTGATGTTATATTATATAGGCCCTTCTGACCTACTGAACATAGATGAGTACTAGATCATTTCTGGTCAAATGGCACTTGATCATTAGGTTACTATGATGTTTTTATTAGCCAGGAAGGTGTCCTGCGCATTGTAGAGAAAACCACTGGATGCACCATTTAAGAATAACACTTTACATGTTTGCATGCAATACACTCTAAACATGCTGGGTTGTTTGTCCTTCACACCGTGAGAATGAGGAAATCTAGTGATAAACAAGGGAACACAACCAGACACTGTGACAAGAATGCATAAAATAACTAGTACAGTGAATAAATAACACATCTGCGTTGTTTATTGAAATATAAACTATGCACTTATTTCATTGCACAAGAAATAATACAAGAACCATGGAAACTATTGTGTTGTGCATAACACAGCTTGACTGCAATGCAAACATTCCGTTGTGCTAGATAACCAGTGTTATGATTGCAATATACGTTTAAACTTAATCCGATATGCATTGATGAGATGACATTACTGTTTCATGTGATTGCTAGGCTATTGATCTAACTAAGCATAAATGACTTCTGTCACAGCAATATCTGTGATCTGTGAGCAAGATATGTGATCTTCTGTCACATTCTGTCACAGCGTTTGTTTTCTTGCATGCACCACAATAGTGCAGGTCTCACTTTTTAAAGTTTTTTTTACAGTAATTTTTGTTTTTATTTTTATTTGCAAATCAAAAAGCAGAATTTTCTTCAGTGTCAGAGAAATTCTTTGCACAGCAATAAATCAAGATGCATCTTTTCACAGGGAGAATACTTAGATTTTTACTCATTTCAATTAGTGCTTATTTGCAATGCATTTTATTGCATTCCTGCTGTGCATAGAACATCTAGTACATCAGACGAAAGCCATTGATAATGTTAAACGTGTGCCATGATTAATGGACGATTGCTGCCATCTATTGGAAACCAAACAAAAAATAAAAAATGTGACATTTCAACTAAATCCGCTAGATGGCCATTTCCACACACATTCACATTTTTTCCAGATGTGAGATGTTAATATGAGGGAAATAAATAAAATCCCATTAAAATAAAATACATTGGAATACAGCATTTTATGCAAAGAAGGAATATATAAAAAGCACGTGTGTGTAAGTGCGATTTAGTTCTCGTATAATGAGATGATTGAGATCGCTTGTGCAATCTGTGCATATCCGCAATGAAAAAGACATTTCTCATTATGTGTAACAGTTATAATTCGTGAAAATCTTATGCAAAGATTGCTGTCATCGAATCAAAAGCATATAAAATGAAAATAACATGCAGTTTCCATAGACAGTAAAAGAAGCCAATTTCAGCAATGGCATGTGCCATTGCAAAGTATAAATCTATACACAAGTTTCCCATTTACATTATGAGAAATTAGAAAATTGTCGCTACTAAATATTCTAATTTAAACATTTCTCCTTTCATTTCAAAAGTTAAATGTTGTGTAATACAAGTTATATAATATGTGGTTGATAACGCAAACCCATTCTAAAAAAAACAAATAATAAAAAACCCTCAGAAAACAGAAGAATACAGCATTGAAAAATAATGATTGTTGAGGAAGATCAAACGAGTGATTCTGTGTGTGTTATTTATTAGAGTACAGGACATCTGCTAAAGCAATCGCATCCTGCTGTAGTGTTTTGTGTTTCCATGGTAACTGTTCCAGCAAACTTTTGTTTAATCAATAAATTGTGTTAAATTCAATTTAAAACAATTACTTGTACTATAACTATAATCTTTATTTTGTTCTACAAGACAAGAAAACTCTGTCTTTTTGTTTATAATTAATATTTTGAGTTTGGCCAGTGAGTGACGTCATTGGTAACGGACTGGTCGAGCGCGGCGCGCCTGCTCTCTGAGTGAGAAAGCCTGTGATTAGAGAAAGCGAGGTATGTCTCTGCAATGCTCTTTATTTAAGAGCGAAAATATGCTGTATTAAGTGAAGTTTTACCTTGATATCTATTATAGAATTGTCATAAAACGGGAACGAGTTCTATATCAGGGTTTTTCTGTCCACGGTTTAATGTATTTTTGTAGTTTTACAAACGTGTTTGTTTAATGTTTCTGCCTGCGCGCCAAATTAGAGTGCAGGTTTTCCAGTGTTAATAATTTTCTTCACAATTAATTTCGGTGGATTGATTTTGTAGATATGTTGTTTAGTTTGTTAAATGTGTGTAGCCTTCTTCTGGATGTTAAAATTTATGTTTTTAGCCTTATGTGTTACCAGTGTATGATATGAATTGCAGTTAGAGGGGACAGTGTTTAACCTGTCTTTTCCTCATACATCCTTCAGCTGAGAGAGAGTAAACCCTGAAGGCGTGTGTGTTGATTTTCTGTCCTCTTTCAATAAACTGCAGGTATGTCACTTAGGTAAAGTTGGTTTTATATTCGCATATTCGCGGACTTCCGCGTTCAATAACTCGCGAACTAAACGTTGTTGCTACACACAACACATAACTACAGATAAAACACCAGAAGCTACAACATTAATTTTCTCAAAACGACCTTTCCTTCGCACTGGATAAAATACATTGATCTCTATGCGCAGGCTGCTAAGAAGGGACCATCTGCAAAGGGCAAACCCGGAGGAAAACAAGTTTTGAGGAGATTAAAACAATGTTATTTGTGTAGTAGGCTAACAAATATTCGGCTCACGAGATATTGAACACGGAACTCCGAAAATATGCAAAGCGAAAATAAAAAGATATATATATATATATATATATATATATATATATATATATATATATATATATATATATATATATATATATATATATAATACTATAGGTCAATTACAGTTTATTACATACACATATGTAATAAACACATGTAATAATGTTTATTATATAAATATATTTGATAATTGTAAGGGAGTTATTGTCAAAATTGCACTTGTAGTAAGTCAGTGTGGTCACTAGGAAAGGACTACAGCCTTTGGAACGGGAAAAAATTAGGTGAATTACAGTAGCATAATTTTTTCTTGAACTTATTAGTTTATTGTACGTACAGTAAGGGAGGTATTGGCAAAATTTCACCTGTAGTTAGTCAGTGTGGTCACTAGGAAAGCACTACAGCCTTTGAAACACACACACAAAAAATACTTTAGGGGAATTACAGTATCTTTTTAATAAACATTTGATAATTGTTGTACAAACAGTAAGGGAGATATTGTCAAACTGTACTTTTGTTTCAATGTTCTTTTAAAGCAAATCATTCTTCTTTAAATGAAGTAAAGAAGTTACAGTTTTCAGCCATTACAGTAATAGATATATTTAGATAATGTAATATTTTTTTGATGGAAGGTGTGCTATTGAAGAACCCCATAGGAGTTATGCTACTCTTTTAAATGTTCACCTGTCAGGGGTGCACAGTCAAAGACCCAGAACCAGATATGATGAATGAAGAGCAGGAGTCAGAATTATATTAAATTAAAGATTTACTTAAGATAGTTTTTAATTTCATCAACAGAAGTCAGCTTCAAGACTCTCACAGGAGTTTGTAGGCCATTACAAAGATCACAGAATCACTAAATGAGCAAGCATTGTTACTACATTGAGATATCAAACACAGAAAAAAAACATTACATGAAACAAACATTTAAGTAATCATACTGGTAACTTCTATAACTAAGTAAAATCTCACATGCCTATCTAAGTCATTCCACTCATGTGATATTTAGAAAGAAAACCTTGATTATAATCAGTCAAAATATACATTGAAGCAGCAGTTTATTCCAAAATCCACACCCTTCACACCCAAAACAACACCATGTTTGCTTTCATGCTTTCTGAGTACTTGTCAATAATCTGATGGATTCAGTACCATGGACAGTGATATTTCTGCAGGTCTGTAAAAATCAATCAATTCAAACGAATTGTGTTATTGTGAGAGTTTAACTTTAACTGAAGATGCTATACAACAGGAAAGAATAAAAAATCGTTGGGCCATTCTTTTTATTCAGCGCCTGGAGAACACTGTCACACTGTCTTTATTAAGTCTTTATATTGAGTCTGTATAAGTCTTTATTACACAGAAAAACAGAGGTGGATAAAACAGAAAGACATGGGCTGTAGTAGTATGTTTTGTAGGGTCCAGACAAGACGATCCAACTTGCTTATGAACAGTCGGCCCATCCTTTTAAAACCTATTGAAATAAATCATATGTTATTATTAAAACCAACACCAACACTGTTCTTGTTCATTTTGATTTCAAATAAATAGATAAACAAAAATTTAAACAGATGTAAAATGAAGCAATTAACTGTGTTCAGGAGATTACACATGATTTTCCACTTTCTACAGTCTGGATTGTTACCAGATTACAGTTCATGTAGCCAACATGTTCATTCTTTATTATTTCCTAAACACATTTTTAAACACCATCATTATAATGCAGTTTTATTGTTGCTAAAGGACATTTTATTGCATTAGAACACATAGTTGGCTAGAATGTAATTGTCTGTTTGCACACGATGAAAAACAATGTTAAATTTTTAGACGGTCCCTATCTTGGTTACCACACTACATTGAATATTCCCTAAATTATGCATGCATCAAAAATATACTTGCCCATTTTGATCGATTGTAGAAAAGGTTGTAGTTCACTATCTTGTAGCTGCTTCGAATCTGAAAAAAAATTGTTTCATTGACTATTTAATTGAAAAGTTCTTTAACGCGAATGTGCGAATATAAAACCAACTTTACCTAAGTAGGTATGTTTAATTGTTTTGAATAAGGAAAAAAACTATACGATCTAAGAAATTGAGACATATTGGCTATAATATTAATGTAAAAATATGTAACTATTTTATTTTATTTCTTTAAAATGTTTTGTGTGAATGTGAATTTTTATAAATGAGAGACAAAGTTGTTGTAATGCAAAACTTTATTGTATAAAATGAGCTCAGAGTAAACCCTGAAGGTGTGCGTATTGATTTTCTGTCCTCTTTCTCCACCGAAGCCAGTGGTGTCGTTGAGTTCTTTGTGGTGTGAGACGAGGTCCGCTACACTTGCTAGGCTGATCCAAATCCATCATTCTACATGATTGTAATGAATTGCCAAACTAAAGTTATTAATTTAGGAGAAATCAAATAGTTCCAAACATATCATCATGTTAAGGGTTACATTGTAAAAAAGGAAATAAATGTAAACGTTACAATATTACATTTAATTTGCTCAGTAATACACTGAAAAAATGTCAGTTCAACTTAAATGTACTTGATATGGCAACATGCAACTGGTTTTGTTGAAATGAATAAATTTTATAATTAAGTTATAATTAAGATTACGGGCGGAGTTAGCCTGACTTCGTCATGTACTCAGTTTCCTATCGGAAGATGAGTCTGAAACCCCTCCCTCTGGCTTTGATTATGAGGCGTGTCTTAACCGAACCAGGAAAAAAACAACTCTGCACTCAATTGGATAGTCGGTAAACCTACAACCAATCAGAGCAACGCAGTAAGTCAGCTACTTTGCATACAGTTGTCAAATACAGAACGTAGCCCAGCTTTACTTATTTTAGAAGTTAAATAACGAGTGTTGCTTCTTTTACTTACTCCTTCATGAATGCGACCAAAGGAGAAACCACAACGACCACAGGCTTTTCATTACGTCCCATCTTCTTAGCGACCGTCAGATCCAGCTGATAAGTTACACTTTTCCCGAATCATGTGGGATGGCAAAATTATCTTTCCAATCGACAAATGCCTTGATTGCAGTTTTCTGTTTGTCTATTAAAATTAATGCCCTGTCGATTTTATTTCACAACAGACGCGACAGCGGAATCTGTACATCTCAATTCTCCAGCTGCAGTCAACTCTGAGGGAAGACAGTAAGCGCTCTTTGATAACGTGATGATTACGTCCCTTCAGATCACCTGTCCATCATCGTATAAAGCCCGCCCTGGCAATTTGATTGGCCCGATGGTTTCTGAACCGATCATAATTACTCCTCAATGGATCGAGTCCAGACTGAACTTCCCGTCCAAAAAATGTTGTGGGCGGAGTTCGGGCTGGCATCCAGGCTAGAGCGGAGTGGGACCAAAAAATCTTCCGGGAAATTTCGTAGAGCACCGGCCCTCGTCGCCGGCAGGGCCGGATTAAGAGTTCAGGGCCCCCTGTGCAGGATGTCCCCTCTTAAGCAGGCCAAAGGTATATTTTTTCCAAGGACTTTTTAATATGGCATTTACAGTTTTACTGACTTTAAAGGAACGTTGTTGTACTTGTGGATGTTGGTTGGACTCTGTGCCTCTAGGGGGGTTCGAGGATATTTTAAGGTTAAATGCATCAATCTCGTGCTCTCTGAGAGATCAAAATTAAGAGCTTCAACCCATGAACTGCTCGTTGAACAAAGTAAAAAACATTGATTTGTAACAGGACAATAAAAAAGGCTCAAACATCTTTTTAGGTATATAGAGTCTCAGTCTGCATTACATTATCAATGGTGTTTTAATGCCAAACAATTATTATAATAATGTAATGATTTATATAATTATTTCTATGACGTAAAAATCCATATAGCAAATGTATTATATAAATGAAAACGAATATTTCAAAATAATAAATGTGCGAAAATTAAGGAGCTCTGGAATGTTTAGTCGCGTCTCTGTGGGGAACTCTAACAAGGTTCTAAAGGCGTTGCCACTGGTAACCGATAGCGTCTCCTACCATCATACGCACAACCGGCACATCCGGGAACTTAACTGTCAATTTTGTCCCCGCCCCCTTTTGGGAAAAAACAAACTAGACTCCCCATAGACTTCAATACAAAATAACGGCAAAAACCAACGTCCATACACAGCCGACAGACGTAAATAACTTAAGAAATCTCTTACATAAAACATGTCAAGTAATTATATGTCCACTCTGCCTGCCATAGAGCATGGAAGATACATACAAAAACTTAATTTGGCCAATTTAAAAACATGTCCCTTTATTCTCCCTATGTGAAATTGGGGTAACAACCCCACCCAGTGGCCAGAGGCGTCTTACCCGGACATTTATTTGTACCTCGTCGAGTCAACAGGCAAGCCAGTGAATGATTTTATTTCGTTTTTTTTAAGTAAAAAACCTTAAAGTATATCTTATGAATTTATGATGATGATGGCAGATAGCCTGGGCTTGATAACGGGTATAAAAATGTATCTTTCACGCTCTATGGCAGGCAGGGTGGACATATAATTACTTGACATGGTGTATATAAGTATTTTCTTAAGTTATTTACGCATGTCGGCTGTGTACGGGCGTTGGGTTTTGCCGTTATTTTGTTTTGAAGTCTATGGGGAGTCTAGTTTGTTTCCCCCAAAAGTGGGCGTGAACCTATTCAGAGACATTCTATGACGCAGTGCCGGTTGTGCGTATGGCCGACCAGCTCAAATCGGCACGTGACTCCTCATTGTCAATATAGTGTTGTTGCACACTTATCCTAATGTTAAATAGTGCCTGATTAGAGGCGGAGGGAGTGAAATGTGCGTAGTATGTGTTATGTTGTTGTGGACTATTGCCGGGAGGAGACATTAAAAGAAGTAAACGATCTTCATGTTGTCGTCCTTCCTCTCACCATGAAGTGCGTTATAAAAACGTAACCAAAGCAGGAATACTACAGTGTATGCTTGTGTTTTTTAAAAACTTTAGAGGAGACATTAAAAGTCTTCAAAATGTATAAATTTTGGATTAACTTGTAAGATTATCTTGATAGACAAAACGTGTAAGGGTCACAACTCTTAGTTAAACACAGATATTATTTTTTGCGATTTTCCAAAAGTCTATGGGAAAAATGCATAGATTTTCGATCAAGGGAACTCATGCGCCGCTAGCTTCCGAGTTGTCCTACAAAGTGACGTCATCACTTCGGCACTTCCAACACGAGAAGAAAGCAATTTCGGGAGGCCAAGATGGCGTCGTAGTTGGTGGATGTGTAAAGTTGAGCTCTGGCGTTCGCGGTAGAAATGTGATCGATCAGACATCATAATTTTCCATTTATATGTCGTGGTCTTCTATTTGAACTTTTTTGTGTGTGTTGGCATTTGTTAAATGGGTAGAAGGAGACGAATTCTTCCGAAAGCTATGGATGTCGAGGTTGGTGCCGAAGTTGAGCTAATCTCTGATGCAGCTTGCCTGAGTGCTAATAGGTTCGCGGTGCTCGCTGACCCTCCTGTGTCAGGTGATACTAAACAGGATTTTAATCTTTGTTTAGCAACTCCCTTTCCAGCGTCTCCTGCAAAAAGTCCTCCTTCTAAAAAATCGAAAAAGAAGTCGGAAACTTGTGGGGATTTCGTCGATATTTTGAATGCCATTCAAGCTCTGTCTGCGAAACAAGACGCTACCATTCAAGCATTGTCTGCAAAACAAGATGCTACTTTCCAAAAGCTAATTTCCATTGAGAACTCGACTGATGCTACATCGAAGGCCGTTGACAACTTGTCTGTGGTAGTGCAGAAGCTTGCCTCTGATGTTAATGAGCACTCGGAGAAGTTGTGTAAAGTGACCAGAGATATTACGGAGCTTCAATCTTCAGACAAGGATGCCCAATCACGGATTGAGCAGCTTGAGCGATATAGTCGGCGTTGGTGTTTAAAGGTGCACGGGGTTCCTGAAACTAAGAGTGAGGATTTACGGTCGATTGTTAAGAACATAGTCGAACACGTGGCACCTGACATCGCTGGTAAGCTTGACGACGCTCTTGACGTGATGCACCGAGTCGGGAGACGGGATCAGGAGGGCGCTCATCGAAACATCATCATAAGATTTTCTACACGGTCATTCCGAGACCTCGTCTGGAAAGCTGCGAAGGACAACCCATACCTGAGAGAGTCTCGTCTGTGCATTTCGGAAGCTTTGATTCCAGCAGCCGCTGCGAGAGCAAAGTTATGGCCGGTTGTTAAAAAAGCAAGAGAGGAGGGTAAGAAGGCATCCTTTTCAGGGCCCTTTGCGTTCATTGATGGTCAGAAAATTGTGGCCTAGCATACTTCTGTCTGGAAAAAGGAGGGGATGAAAAGGAAAGGAAAAAAGGAAGAAGGAAGGGAAGGACGAAAGAAGAAAAAACAACCAAACTTTTTTTCATGTCTCTTTCGCAATATTGCACCTTGTATGTTCTTTTGGTGCCACATAGAAGAAATTTCTGATCGATCACCACCTACCCTGTTCAAAGGAAAGAAGTCAACTTCTTAGCCAAAGGATCTTGTTGTGTTTACCAGCTGTTTTGCTGGTTTTGTTGCGCTGCATTTGTTTTAATTTGTGTTCATGCATTCTTTTGAATTTTCTTCTTTTAATTTAGTCTCTCTTAATGTTAGAGGTTTAAGAGATTGTTCGAAAAGGAAAGCGTTGTTTCTGTACTGTAAACGTTGTAATGCTGATTTTATCTTTGTTCAAGAAAGTCATTCTTGTGAAGCAGACAACAATTTTTGGAAAACTCAGTGGGGTAATTCAATCTTTATGAGTCACGGATCCAATCGTTCTGCTGGTACTCTAGTTTTGATGCATAAATTCAGGGGAGACGTTTTAGAAACTTTTTCATCTGATGAGGGTAGATGGATCATTTTGGTTTGCAAGACTGAAAATGTGGTATTTATTTTATGTAATGTTTATGGGCACAATTCCCGAAATGCTAATGCATCCATGTTTAAAGAATTGGGAGCTAAGCTAACATGTTTACAAAATCGTTTTATTAATGCTTATCTAATTATAGCTGGAGATTTTAATGAAACCCCTGACGACACGTAAGATAGATTTCCTATAAGATCTAGGCCTACCTCTAATTCACACGATAATATTATTCTATGGTTGTGTGAAAATCTTTCAGTAGCTGATGCTTGGCGTTTCTTTGACGATTGTTGTAGAGGCTTTACCTGGCCCAACAAAGCTGGTTCGCTTAAAGCTAGAATTGATCTTTTTCTAATTTCTCGCGCTATTTTGAAAGATGTACAAACTGTTAATCATCAATTTGCCCCATTTACTGATCACTTGTTAATTTCTTTGAATCTTGCTCAAGGCAGTAAGTTAAACAGAACAAGGGGTTATTGGAAATTTAACTGTTGTCTTCTGGAAGATGACAATTTTAATGATGGTGTAATTCAGCTAGCTAACTCTATATTTAGTAATACTGAAAGCGACCCTAGCTCTAGCTGGGAGTTTTTTAAATTTAGAGTTAGAGCCCTTGCTGTTAATAGAAGTAAGCAAATTAAAAGAGAAAAAAACATCAGAGAATTAGAACTCATTCATAGATTAAGTGTGTTAATGCAGAAGGAAAAGCCCAGTAAAGACGATGAGGTAGAATTGAGCACGTCATTTACAAATTGAAAATATGTACACACAGATTGTTAAAGGTGCTTTTATACGCTCTAGAGCAAAATGGATCGAGAAGGGTGAAAGAAACACTAATTACTTTTTTGCTCTTAAAAAAAGAAATCGTAAAAAGACATCCCTTTCTGCCTTAAACATTGATAGTGTTTTATGTACAGATCCAGGAATGATTTCAACCTTTGTATATTCCTTTTATAAAAAATTGTATACTTCTCAGTTTTCTCAAGGAAAATCGGACGACTTCCTTTTGAGTATTCATAAGATTTCTGGTATTAAGGATGATTTTAAGCAACTTTGTGATTCTGATATTTCTATTGTAGAAATTGAGGATGCACTGAAATCTATGAAGAAGGGAAAATCTCCGGGTACTGACGGCTTGTCTGTTGAATTTTATTTACATTTTTGGGACATTTTAAAGTATCCTCTACATAGGTTGTTTAAAGACTGTATTAAAAAAGGAGAGATGACTCCATCAATGAAGCAGGGTCTTATTTCCTTGATCCCCAAAACGGATAAAGACCCACTTTTAATTGAAAACTGGAGACCTATATCATTGTTAAACGTTGATTATTACTTGCTTTAATTTTGGCAGTTCGTTTAAAATCTGGCCTTAATAGTATAATTGGCGAAACACAAAATGGATTTATGAAAAATAGGCATATTAGCTCCAACATAAGATTAGTTCTTGATCTTATTGATTATTCAGAGAATATTGATTCGGAAGCTATTATTATGTTTTTGGATTTTTATAAAGCATTTGACTCTTTAGAGCACCAATTTTTGTTTAAATCTCTTAGCCTTTTTGGTTTTGGTAGTAACTTTATCAACATGGTAACCATGCTTTATAATGACATTAACTCTTCAGTGTTGGTTGGCTTTCAAACTACTAAACGTTTTAATTGTGATAGAGGAGTACGCCAAGGTTGCCCCATTTCTCCATTTCTTTTTCTGTTAGCTGTTGAATTGTTATCAATTGTTATCTCACAAAATTCCAGTTTAGAAGGTATTTCTTTATTTGGTAAAGAATTTAAAATATCTCAATTGGCTGATGATACAACCATATTTCTTAAAGATCAAAGTCATATTCCTTTGTGTATCAATATTATTAAATCTTTTTCTGCTGCTTCAGGCTTATATTTAAATGTTTCAAAGTGTGAATTATTCTGTCTCTACGACTCTCAACAAACATTGATGCACGGTATTCCTGTTAAAGACTGTGTCAAGTACCTGGGGATTTTCCTAACTAAAGATAGATTGCTCCGCCAACAACTTAATTTTTCACATAAAATACAGAAAACAAGAACCATATTTAACTGTTGGTTACAACGAGATCTATCGATCTATGGGAGAGTACTTATTTCTAAGGCAGAGGGTTTGTCCCGTTGTGTTTACCCTTCTTTATCTTTATTTGTTAGCGACAAAATCTGTGATGATATTGATAAAATCTTATTGAATTTTATATGGAAGAATAGACTTCACAAAGTTAGGAAATCTGTTTTGTCTAATAGACGTTCTGAGGGTGGACTGGAAGTTTTACACTTTAAAGAATTAGTCAGCTCTTTCAGAATCAGTTGGTTGAAAAAATGTCTTTGCAGTAATGGTTCGATTTGGTACTATATTCCCAATGCCATATTTAGTAGATTAGGCGGTCTAGAATTTCTTTTAAAATGTAATTTCTCCCCTTCTAAATTGCCAATTTCTCTCTCAAAATTTCACCAACAGGCTTTACTTGCATGGAAACTGTGTTATGTGCACAACTTTTCTCCCCATAAGGAAATTCTGTGGAATAATTCAAACCTTTTAATTCGAAACAAATCATTTTTTATTGATAAGTGGTATGATAGAGGTATTGTTTTTGTTTTGGATTTATTTAAACATGATGGCAGTATATTGGAATATGAAGAATTTATGACTCTGTATAATTTTCCTCTGCCTGCCAGAACTTTCAATTCTGTCATCAAAGCTTTGTCTCCGTGTTATGTGCATTTATTTAAAACACACCTTGTCTTTAATGAGAGAAAAACAATTATGCCCAAACTTTTATTGGATGGAGTTAGCTTTATTGATAAAAAATGTAATAATAAACTTATAAAACTATTGTTACATTACACTGTTTACACATCCCCTCGCTGTAAATTTTTCTGGAATAATTTGTTTGACTGTATTCAATGGAAGAGGGCGTGGTTACTCCCAGAGAAATATTGTATGTCCAATAAAATTAGAGAGGTTCATTTTAAGATTCTTCATAATGTTTGTTTACCCAACCAACTCGCAAATTGCCTCTTTTGTTGATATCTCTGACCTGTGTGTTTTTTGTAAGGTTGAGAAAGAAACTTTGCTTCATTTATTCTACCACTGCACTCAAGTTAAGCCTCTTTGGAAGCGCTTGGGGTTTTATCTTTCTTATTTTATCAAACATGATTTAAGCTTTTCATTGAAAGATATTTTTTTTATTTTTCCAGGGGTGACCATGCCATTGATAATGTTGTTAATTTCTTTGTGTTACATTGTAAATTTTTTATTCACAAAAACAAATTTCTCAAGACTTTGCCCAGTTTTGATGTCTTTGTTGCTGAGATTTCCTTTATTAAATCTCTTAAACTCATCGATAACAGCAAGAACAATACGTTTCTTAAGAACTATGAACGTTTTTTTTCTTACTAGTTGATAAACCTCTTTTTTTCTTTTTTTCTTCCTTATTTTATTTATATATATTTTTTATTATTTATTTTGTTGTTGTTTATGTATTAATGCAGTGCTTTGTATCGTCTTTGTAAAACGTATTCTCAAAAAAAAAAAAAAAAAGAAATATTTTGACGCAAAAAAAAAAAAAAAAAAGAAGAAAGTAATTTCATTCATGATGATAATATGAAAAATGTGCCATGATTTAGGGGGAGGTTGCTGCCATCTGTTGGAAACCTAACACAGTTAAAGCAAGACGAAATTTCAATATAGCCACTAGATGGCTGCATTAATAAGAGTTTGTGGTCTTTGATACAGTTGAATAAGTATCTGTAACAAGAAAGCTTTGTTGATGAAAATAATCTGTAATAATAAATAACCACTCTTGGTCAGTGATAAGATTACTGAATTATTCTCTATTAATAATAAATAACCACTATTGGTCATTGATAAGATTAATGAATTATTCTACTTTATGATCACCTGATCATCCGTGTTTCTGGTTCCCTTTGCAACATATTATGTGTTTTAGTATACACTGACCATAGAAGACCATAACTCACATAAAAATGACATGGTGTGAAGGTGACCAAACATTTTGAATAAAATAACATATAAACCTCTGTTCATTCTCAATAAGAGCTTCTGCTGACGTCTGGCAGAGATAAAGTCAGTTTGGTTAGTAATAAGTGAAGCTGGTAATGCTGTTTGTGGAGGTGTTCAATCAGATCTTCAGAGATGCATTGTCTTCTTTTATTTCCATTTTATTTTAGGCTGTATGGCATTAAGTCACTTATTGTGTATCTTCTGAGAGTGCAAGCATGATGTTAAACCAACATTGCATTGTAACATGATTCAATGCCATTACCATTGATTTTTGGATGAAATTTAAAAACTAATGTCTGCATTACTTGCGGGAGCAAAAGTGATGTCGATTCAGTGCAGTTATCAGACACATAAACATTTATTTAACATTGTTCCGAGGGTTGTAGGCAGTAAAACACACATTCACACCTATAGAAAATGTGTCTGCAGTTCACTCATCTTTGGTGTGAGGGTAAAGACGTTCTCGCTCAGCTGGGACTCGAATCTTTCGCCACTTCCCTTAATATCAGACAAGAGACAGAGATGTGTTCACAGCAAAACCCTCAGTGTTAAATTACTGCTATGGTTTATAAAACACATTTGTTATACCAAAAAACAAAACAAGACAAAATATGATAAGGTATTTCTTTTATTTTCAAAACCATCACGCCGTGGCCTGGTACACTAATCTCTAATTATATTAATTGTTAATTTTGTGTGATTGACAGTATAATTCAACAGATCCAGTAATGTTATGCTTAATCACAGGTTTTTGAAAACCTGGTCAAAAGGAACTCTTAAATGACATCATTTCATTCATAAGTTTATATTGTTTAAAACCTTTTGAGGAACCTTTGACCAGAAATGAGTTCAATAGCTTAGACATGGACTTCTCTATGGCTTAGGAAGCATCTGAGTATGTATGGAAAGTTCAAGATCAAGTACTTTTGGGAAAGATAGTCATCTCAAAAATCGTCTGACTAAACTAAAATACAGAACTGTTCTTATCCATTTCAAGGGGTGAGGAAACAAAGCAAATGTAACAAAGCAAATGTAAATGCATGATTTATGGTTACAGGAAAATTCCCCAGCCCTGATCATGAGATGACAGCATAGCAGTTATTCGAGCCTTGAGATGCTAATCCAATTAACCTGAGATTGATCGAACCTTTACTTTGTCAGTGAGACAAAGGGTGGGAGTCTCAGCAAACTGAAAACAGGATTAGCAGATATCATCCCCTGTTGCTAATGCTAAATTTAATATACAGAATCTAAATAAAAAGATATTCTTAAATTTGTAATCCAAGTTCAGGAGTACCCGTGGGTCAGAACTATGTTCATTAGGTCAAAAATGAACCTCTGAATAGCTTATATTACATTATAAGGAGTCTATAAGTTTATATTGTTTAAAACCTTTAGAGAACCTTTGACCAGAAATGAGTTCAATAGCTCAGATGGACTTCTCTATGGCTTAGGAAGCATCTGTTGGAGTCTGAGTACATGTATGGAAAGTTCAAGATCAAGTACTTTTGGGCCAGAAACATGTTCAGTAGGTCAAATATTTGTCTGGCTGAAATCACATGATAAGAGGTCATTCTGTTTATGAGCTTAATTTTCAAGAACTCTTTGGCCAAAAATATGTTCAGTAGGTAAAATAAGGACTCTTGTATGGCTGAACATCAAAGCAGTCAATGAGTACACTGTCAAAGAAAATAACTGATTTTTTTTGACAATCATTTACTTTCATTTTAAATTGTACTCAAAACACGGTCAAATTACAAATAATATCTGTAAAATAAAAATGCAGCTGTTATTTGAGTTATTGTGACATTAATGACAAATTCCAGTCATTCCAGGCATAAAAATGTTTGTAAAATTACAAATATAATCTGTTATTAAACAGTAACAAAACAATTAAATGATAAAACGGTTAAATGACCGGCAGCCCCCGCAAAAAAACGGTAACATTATAAAGTAAAACATCCTAAATTAAATAAACCGAAAAACACACATTTACAGGTATTTCCTGCATTATAATGATCAAATATCTTCATTGTACAAAAATTGTAAAAAAAAGGGTCAAATGACTGGCAGCAAACAAAAACCATAAAATTCACATAAAGTGCCATATAACCATATAATTCAAATAAAGTGCAAAAAACTTAAACTGTCACTGAAATGTGATGTCACCATGATTGAGATCAGATCTTGATCTTTATGTTTTTAATATTAGTGTTTCTCTGGCTGCTTTAACTGTGTTTTTTTACACCTTTGTTATGGCAATAGAAAACATCAGCTGATGTTGGTCATTTATTGATGATGTTATAGACCATTTCAAAATATGTAAACAACACTGGCCCAGAAGCACTTCCTGTTTCAGTTTTTTAACACTACATAAAAGCTGGGATAAAATACAACCAACAGAACATTTAAAACTGAATCAAAAAGTTAAACAAACATCTTTAAGAAGTTTTCTTTACATGTGAAATAAAGAAAACCGTTACAAACTGAAACAGGAAGTGCTTCTGGGCCAGTGTTGTTTACATCTTTTGAAATGGTCTATAGTCATCATATGGTGATCTGATTCACTGATATGACTCTGATAATAGTCTGAATAAAGAGTCTAGTTGACATTATTTTGTATATAGATGGACTTTATTTTTAAACAAAGTCTATGATTAATGTCATAATTTTCCCTATGAACCTTGAAACTACAGAAGAGACAATGAGAATGTTTGCCCTCATTGCATTTTTACAATGGGGTAATGTTGTTAAGATTTTACACAGCACGAAGCTTGATTTAAATTGTTCAGTTAAATTGAAAAAAGTTGCACAAATAAATACAATAGAATAAAGATACAATTAAAGACAAATAAAGAGAAAAGTTTTTATTCATAGACAGAAACTGAATAAAGCAATCAAATGGAAAATAACACTGGATAGTATTTTAGTCCTGAATAAATTAAATACATAGGCTATTAATCCTGATTCCCTTAACTTAAAGCTCTCTTTTGTTGTTTTGAAGTCAAAATTAATGACCGACAAATATGATTGCTGTCACTTTAAGAGCTAGTGCACGGATTCTGTGTTCATTATACTGGCATGTGTTTTATGTTTATTAAAGACAAAACCGACTATGTTTTGACTATTATACTCACGAAGACCGAAATTGACACAGTTTTGCATGTTAAAGCAATATAATCCATGAAAAATAACTTTTGTTACTGGCCAGCTGTTCTTGAGGCGGATTTTCTATGAATGTGCGCATAGAAAATCATCCCACAGAGCGCGCGAGCGCTGATTAGTTTAAAATCGCTTGAATGTTTAAACTGGTAAGACTAAAAAGACGCGCAAATGGTAAACTTCATTCACGATGCACTGCTGGCCACTGCTGATGCACTGCTGCGGCCCCTTTTCCACCAAAGCGTTTTGAGAACCGGTTCGGAGCCGGTGCCTGCGCGCGAACCAGTTCTGTATTCCGTCATTCCGTGATGTCACCATGATTGAGATCAGTGTTTGCTTTAGTTGGGCTCTTGACCTTTATGTTTTTAATATTAGTGTTTCTCTGGCTGCTTTAACTGTGTTTTTTTACACCTTTGTTATGGCAATAGAAAACATCAGCTGATGTTGGTCATTTATTGATGATGTTATAGTCATCATATGGTGATCTGATTCACTGATATGACTCTGATAATAGTCTGAATAAAGAGTCTAGTTGACATTATTTTGTATATAGATGGACTTTATTTTTAAACAAAGTCTATGATTAATGTCATAATTTTCCCTATGAACCTTGAAACTACAGAAGAGACAACGAGAATGTCTAGAAATTTCAGGATCGAGATCTCTTTGGCCAGAAGTGTTCAAAAGGTCAAATATCAATGATGATGAACAGCAAGATCGAGGACACTTCGACCACAAACATGTTCATTTGGTCACATAAGGACTACCATGTAACATCAGCAGGAGACAATGAGGATTTATAGAAAGTTAAATTTCCAGGACACTCTGGCCACAAAAATGTTCAATGGGTCAAATTTGGACTAATATATGTGATGCAACAACATTATATGAATAATAAATAATATATTTGTTGTTATAAAGTCTATTTGTGATTTATGGCCTTTATGCCCCTGGCCTTGAGTTTATGTTTGGGCACTACAAACATCATGATGGAGTAGCAAATTAGATAATTTAAATATGCTTTGAGGTTCCTAGAACAAGCAATATGCAACATGCCTATATAGTCAAAGTTTAGTGGTAGGCTTACAACGTCATTATAATACAATATAATGCAGGATCATTGTCATGTATCTGTCCTCTTATGTCAGATTCTTAAATAGTCAGATTAGTTAGTCAACAAATTCAATCAGAATGCAAAGACAAGGTTTATGGCTACTATGCAAAAAAAAAAAAGAAAGTCGGTATCAATAAAATCAATTTTTGGATTGACACAGGCTGTTTAGACATGGCATGTGGATTTACACAGCAAATTATAATTGCATAAATTATGTTAAGAGATTAATGTTTTAAATGTAAAAAAATGTAGGTAGAAATATGAAATGATTGAAAAAATTAAAATGAAACGTCTACTTTTTAACCATGAAACTAACACCGCCAGTAGGTGGCGGCAAGTCTCCATCTTAATGAGGGAGTTGAATCCTTTATTCAAACGAGTCGTTCAAAAATCACAATTTGCTTAACCCAACAAACGACTGTATTTATAAATGCAAATGGGTAGCCTGCTTGAATCATTTACTCGTCTGATTCAGTCAAAAATGCAATTTTGAGGAACAAAACGCGTGTTGCTCGAAGGCAACTGTTTTCTTGGACGGAGCAACAGAATGTGGCCTTTCTATAAAAGTTACTCAGTAACTTTATTGAACTCAGGGCTCCAGACTAACTTTTTTCACCTCCGTCCTGGAACCGTCCTAAAGTGAATGTCAACCGTCCCAAAATAAAAATGTTGTTTCTGTACTTCTGTTATTATCATCCATAGCTGTTATCTAAAACAATTCAGATGACTAAAATATAATAGGTTTAGTTCAACTGTAATGCATTAATTTAGAATTTCTCTAAAATTTCCAAACCTATACTTCCAGAGAAAAAATCTATTAAGCAGTTAATATGAATGATTTTAAAGTTTGAACATGCAAAAACAGATACAGATTTAACTGCTGTGACTTATTATTTATCTTGCCTGAATGTTTGCCCTCATTGCATTTTTACAATGGGGTAATGTTGTTAAGATTTTACACAGCACGAAGCTTGATTTAAATTGTTCAATTAAATTGAAAAAAGTTGCACAAATAAATACAATAGAATAAATTAAAGACAAATAAAGAGAAAAGTTTTTATTCATAGACAGAAACTGAATAAAGTAATCAAATGGAAAATAACACTGGATAGTATTTTAGTCCTGAATAAATTAAATACATAGGCTATTAATCCTGATTCCCTTAAAGGAACACTCCGACTTTTGGGGACTTTAGCCTATTCACCTTATCCCCCAGAGTTAGATAAGTCCATACATACCTTTTTCATCTCCGTGCGTGCTATAAGTCTGTTTGACGCACCCACCGCTAGCCTAGCTTAGCACAAAGACTGGATGTGAATGGTTGCAGCTGGTATAGCCTACTAATCCAAATGAGTGACAAAATAACGCAAACATTTTTCTATTTATATGTTGTGATTTGTATAGTCACAGAGTCTACAAAAAACAAAGTCAAATGAGACACAGACATCTTTTAACCGTGTAAATACTGGGGACTATATTCTCTGAAGGCGAAGCACTGCTACTTCGGCGGATTGAGAACCGCATCACCGAGACGCGCCGTGGAGAGGAGCGGAGAGTTTGGATAACAGAGTCAGCAGCAATTTCTAAATAGTAAAAGCGTAGTTTACAGTCAGGGGTTTTCGCTGTATTGTAAATAGCTGCGACAGCAGGGGAGATAATACCATGATGTTTCACAGAATTCCAACTAAAAACGATGATCTGATGAAGAAATGGCTCTGGATATTGATCCAAACACACCTAAAGAGATTATCAAGGGACATTATGTTTGCGTGGTCGGTATATTTCACTTGGGACGACTATTTTGAAAAAATGGAATTTGCCACACGGAAAATAAACGTGTGCTGAAGGATACGGCCATCCCATAGACAAGGACAAAGTGGATCACCTGCGGCTGCGGTAAGTGTTCCGTTATGTTTTTAGATGACCTACTGTAACAGTGCCATTATTAGCCAGATCTAATGTAACGTTAGTGACACTATTTTATGAATAGGGTATGAACATGTTTTTATCTTGATGCGGTACGGACGCGCTTGGAAAAAACGCGCCCTGCACCCTGCGCGCATACATTTGAAGTAATGAATTGAGCGCGCAAAAGACGCGATATGAGCAGGCCCTAATGTTTGTATTATTTTGTCATAAATGCGCTCTATCGCCCCAGTAACAAATGAACGGAGCTGTAAACTCAGGAGGACTTTAGCCTTCACCTTGCTAATGAATCCGATTTTTTTTTTTGAGAAACCGTGCCTTAGCTATAACTTCCCCTTATTCTAGCCAATAATGCAATTATACTGTATTATATGCTGTTGAATACATTTGGTTCAGCTAATAAATTGCATTTAAAATATCGATTCCTGTAATAATAATTCTTTATTTATGTTCTGTGATATTTGTAAATCAGGATGCGTTTTTGGTTGGAATTCAATGAAACATCATGGTATTACCTGGTCTCTCCTGTTTATTGTCACCGCTCATACAATAAAGCGAACACCCATGATAAACTATGTTTTTCTATCTAGTAATTGCTGACTCTATAACTCCAACTCTGAACGAACTCTCTGCTCCTCGTCACGGTGCGTCTCAGGTGCTGCGGTTATCACTTCGCCCAAGTAGCAGTGCTTATACGGTTAAAAGATGTCTGTGTCTCATTTGACTTTGTTTTTTGTAGACTCTGTGACTATACAAATCACAACATTTAAATAGAAAAATGTTTGCGTTATTTTGTCACTCATTTGGATTAGTATACCAGCTGCAACCATTCACATCCAGTCTTTGTGCTAAGCTAGGCTAGCGGTGGGTGCGTCAAACAGACTTATAGCACGCACGGAGATGAAAAAGGTATGTATGGACTTATCTAACTCTGGGGGATAAGGTGAATAGGCTAAAGTCCCAAAAAGTCGGAGTGTTCCTTTAAGGACTTTTACACGTCACTCAAAAATATGTTTTTTTGGATTTCCTCTGATAAACATTGGCTCATTTAAGAGAAATGTTAAACTCTGGTTTTACCTGCGTAAGTGATTCCTTACAGGCATTTTTATTCACATTGACATCTCATGAATTGTATATTTCCTTGTAAATTCCTTGTAAATTGTAAATTCCTAATTTACAGTAAAAATGCTATAGCCTAGGCTATTTATTATCATGTTTAAGTTTAAATCAATAGTTATGTATTTCGTTATAGGGCCTACTCATTTAAACTATGCAGTTAACACATCTTGCCTTAGCAGCTAGCGACAACCGTAAATTAAAATACATAAATTATGTCAGTACAATATTAACATTTAACATTATTTTATATTTTAAAAATATATATTTCATACACAGTCTGCTCTGATTCCCGACTTGCAGCTGAAATATGATGTAGCCTAAATATTTTTCCACCTTCAAATATTAGCGATTCATGCATTTCACACATTTATATAAAAATATATCCTATAAAAGTGTACTGTCCACAACAGTGAATAAGATCAATGGATTTATTTCCATTCAAATTGATTGAAACCAAATTAATAACAGTACAAAGGCTAAGAGTAACTACGCAAACAAAGAAACGGAGAAAAAGGCCTTTAAAGTTTTTATACCAGCCAGTCAAACATGTTAAGGGTACATTATGTGGTAATGCATCTCCGAAACGGGACATAATTTAAGCCAGATATTTTTTCACAAGACAGAACACAGAACACAAGCTCATTAGAAGTCTTAACTCATTTTTGACCAAATGTGTAGTTACTGCTCTTTGCCTTTGTAGGGCAGAGTAGACTTAAATGATCCCTTATGGTGCCCTCTAGTGGGCAACGTTAATAAAACAGCCTTCATTTTTTCTTATGGTTTGAGCAGGTTATAATAGCATAACTTTAATTTTAATAGATGTATGAATTTGTGATTCTCGGGAGGAGAAAAGCTAATTAATCCAGGGGTTCTCAATTGATAAGGGTTGGAGCTAAACTCTGCAGGAGAGTGGACCTTGAGGACCAGAGATGACAACCCCTCATCTATTATAATTGGCTTGCCCTTCGTTTTGGTCATAAGTTACCATATTTTTCCTTTGTTGCAACAAGAAAATAATATTTTGACAATAAATTGATAAAACATAAGAAACTTAGAATTAAGGCGAGATTGCTAAAAAATGCTTCATTTATTTGATTCAAAATACAGCAAAAATTTTGCACACACAAGTTCAAACTAAGGGATTTCTAAAGCATCTGCAACATTTATCAAGTTCAAGGATAATTGTGCACGCATTAATAAATCATTATGATATTAAAATCATAATAAAGTCAGCTATTGCCTACTATATGTACAAAAAAATTCAGATGTTTAATTACACGTTAAGAATTTTCCTCCCATATAAAACCAATAACGCTTAATGTGGCTTAATGCAGATTAGAATGTCCCCTTATGTCGAAATAACGATTTATTATGTCTAAATATATAATTATGTGTAATAACAGATATCGAAATAACGACGTATTATGTCGAAATAACGAGATATTAAGTTGAAATATATAATGTTTTAACAATAATATATAATATAAAACATAAAAAAATGAAAACTTGTTTTTGTTTTCAAAAATGGAAACATAAAAAGAAAACACGTTTATATACTAAAGTAACGGCAAATATAATATAGACAGTCAAGTTAGTTAAGGCTTCATTTAGGCTATTTGATTCAAAATACAGCAAAAACAGTCATGTCTATATTATTATATTTATTTATTTATTCAATTTAAACTGTATCACAATTTATAATTTGTACAATTTAAACTTTTCTAATTTGATATATTTTAAAATGCAATTTATTTCTCTAAATTTCAGATAGTTGCTGTTGTTTTGAACTTTCTATTAATCAAATAATCATAAAAACACAATTGTGCCCAATTGTTTTTAACATTGATAATAATAATAAATGTTTTTTGAGCATAAAATCATCATATTAGAATGATTCCAGAAGGATCATGTGACATTAAAGACTGGAATAATGATGCTGAAAATTCAGCTTTGATCGCAGGAATAGTCTAAATTACATTTTAATATATATTCAACATAGAAAACAATCATTTTAAGTTGTATAAATAGCCTATTTTACAATATTACTGTTTAAAATATCTTACAGTTCAAAAACTTTTGACTGTATAGCCTAAAGCATTGAATAAACTTACAGTAGTTAGCCTAAGCACCGGTGGCCCTTTTTGAGAAATGAGTTTACTAATTACTGTAGGCTAAATAGCCTAAAACAAGTACATCTTTGCAAACTTTGAAATGTTTAAAGGCGAAATACATACAACGTGAGAATCAGGTGTCTTATTAGGCGACGTGAAGAGGGACGACTTGTGTAGGCGTCTATACGCCTTATTCACGGCAGCGCCATCTTTGATTTTTAATGAGAATGAAAGTGAGGCTGTGAGGGATAGACATACATCTCTTCAATGGGCCGTACTGTTATTTAAAGTGTTTTCAGATTGCTCTGTTTATGAAACACTGGAAAAATATCTTTTCAAGAAATTTCAGTTGACAAAAAACTCCCGACAATGTAAGCTGTGAAAAAATCGTCAGTAATTTGAGCTTTATTCAGCTTTTTAGAGCGGATGCCATTGGAAACACGGTAAGTCTATCCCTCACAGCCTCACTCTCAAACCTGTCATGGCGCTGCTCTGAATAAGGTCTATTAAGCCGACCTGCATATCAGTCGTCTTATTAGGCGACGTGCCAAGTTCAGACGTCATGATTTTTGTAAATATTTCTCATGTACGCCGTCGTCACGTCGCCATCAGTTACATTATTACTGAGACGTCGCCGTAACGTCGCCGCTGGTCTGTCGTCTGGCGTCTCTATCAATCCTATTCAAAAATAGACACGGACTGACGGCGACGGAAGGGTAGACTGCTCCTTCGCCTTCTTCATGGAAGTCTTAGAAATGTCACTTTTCACTCGTCATAGTGAGAGTAGCTATGTTAGGCTACTGAACAGAGAGTCGCTGAAAGAAGGATCTGAAGTACCGGTGTTTCGGCTACAAAAACCCGCCGAACTGATCCGAAACCAGCCCAATTTTTATCCACCCGCCCAAATCGATTTTTTCCCACAAAAAAGATTACAAAACTGCCCAATTGGGCGGGAAACCGCACAATCTGGCAACAAAACCAAGTGGGAGTGGCAGCAAACCCATGACACCAAGGCAAAGGTTGCCCCTCAGAGTCATGGATTTTACAAGAAGCTACATTGTTCACCGTCCATGTGAAAGCACTGTAAGTTATATAGTGTACACAACAGATCATAAGTAGTGTATATTAGTGTAATATTGCACAGTGCTGGAAAGAGTAACACAAAATGGAATTGCAGTTTATTAAAGTAACTCGTTACACTTTATTTTTCTGGTGTCATTGTTACATTGTAATTTTATATTTAACTAATATTAATTAACTACATTAATATAGCGTTAGGGTAGGATTAGGTTTTGGTTGAGGGTTATGTAATTAGGAATAATGTAGCCTATGTGTAATATGTAACAAGGACACGTAAATGTAAAATATGTAAAAAAAAAAATGTAAAATTACATATGTAAAAAAGTGTTACCAGTACTGTTTCATAATCATATTATTATCAATATCATCTCTCTTCCAGCTTGGTGCTTCATTCAGCGAGCTGGATGACGCAGAGGACCACAATCTCTCTGAATCAAGACCTGACACACATACAGCAAACACATCATGTACAGCCTCTGTCTAATCATCACGTGGAGAAGTTTCTCCAGCAGCTGTTGAGGAAACTCCTACGACTGCCTCAACTGATAGCATCGAGGCACAAAATGTTTTGAGAACCAGGGAAGGGAAACACAAACTGATGTATAGCTGCAGAAGCTTGAACTGTTAAAGAGGATGGCTGCTAAAGTGGACAACCAACTCCAGATGCATTAACAACATTTGGAAACCAGGTTGTATTGGAAGCAAATTCAAGACCATACTTTGCAAGACTGAAGAAGAACATAATGATTATGATCTATGACACTCAGGAGACTGAAAGGAAGAGATCCTTGTCTTCACATTCACAACCTGTCATTTCAGCTCCGCCACCGGCACAGTCTCATCCTCGTTAATGGAAGTGAAATAATGACAATTGTTTTTGAAACAAAAAGCCTGTTGAATTGTACTACTTGAAAAAAATAAGCATTCTATTAACCCTGCTTGTATTTTGACGCATTGCATTTTTAGGGGTTGCATTTTATAGGCTGAAATTTAACATGGATGAATATTTAAGCAGTTAATATTTAAATTCAAAACATTTCAAACACATTTTCATTAGTAACATTTCAATAATCCATATTTACCTTTCATGTTTCACTTCCAAAATATTCAAACTGTTTAAAAATGCAACCTATAATATTCAACAGGTGGTTTTCAGTTCATTTTATTTCACTTTGCAAATTCGCTTCCACAAATTCAGTGGTTCAAATTTGATAGTAAATTCAACGTTGACATTCAGGAACTGCAGGAATAGCTGTAGATTACCGAGCATAATCTTCATCTGCTGTTAGTCGAACTCACCAGCAGGGGGTGCAAGTGACAGTTAGAGCCACATCATAGACATCATGTAGGTAGACGCCTATCGACCGCTACTGCCTAATGGCACGGATGAGCCGTGGGGGTGGGGCAGCCATCTTAAACCGGTCACCCGCTCCACTCAGTGTAATCTTTTTGGCAGGTGAAATGAGCTGTCAGCACATTTAATGAATCATATCTCACTGAATAGATATGAGTTCCCTGAAAATCAGTTCCCTGCGTGAACTGATTTTCACGCAGGGTTTTTTGCTGCAAAGGTCATAACTGTAGCTATGATACAGGACACATGGGATATTTTATTCACAAAATACAAACATTAGACAGGTAATGTTAAATCTTAAATCTTACTTGTGAAAAGTAACTCCCGAGCAATAGTCCGCCGATTTGAGCAAGAATATGCTGCACAGTGCCCAGCGGCCAATAGGGCATCTAGTCTCTATCTATATGATATCTATGGGCTACATTTTGGTTTTTTTTATTATTTATTTTTTTAATTTTGCATTTCAATGAACATACACAATCAATGTCATGGGGTAAATACAATTGAAAGTACAATTTCATGTTATAAAGTCAGGAGAGTATCATGCAACTGACACAATGAGTTTTAAGAGCTTTGGAGTTGCTGGATGTACTGAGAGTGTCCAGATAGAATTTGAGTTCCTTACAAAAAATAAAAAAGTAGGGCTTAGCACCTTGAAATTTACATTTGTGTAAAAAAAAAATTCGTAAGGAAAATAAAAAGGTTTATCAAAAAATATTGGTCCTTAAAGGGGGGGTTTACTGCTTTTTTTCTTTGCATGATTGTGCTTAGGGGGTGCAATATAACATGTATTTGTGGTTTTTCTTTTTTTTTAAGTCTTATTTTTCATAAACTTCACCTTTATTGTTAGCCGCGCTCTCCTCTGTCCCCTGAACGAGCGGTTTACTTCCTGATTCTATGAAACCACTCCCTCAGAAACACGTCGTGGGCTCAGATTGGTTCGTTTGGGCGGGTGTGTTGTGATTGGCTAAACTGTCGCTCACGTTGTCCGGAAGGTTAACGCCTATTACCTTTACGGGGAAACGCCAGCTCCGGTCCAGATGTAAATAATGGTGTCGAACTGTAGTATCAGTTTGAGGCAGAATCAGACCGAGAAAGCCGCGATGAAGCGAGTCAAACAGAACCACACCACACACGGCTCTTACTAAACGTTTCTGAATGATAATTTGACATATTTTTTAACCATATACACGTTTGTTTTACACAATAGCATCTGACTGGCAACAATAGCAACTGACTGGCTACTAATGTCATACTCAAACAGCGTTGGCAAGTTTACGTTCTTGATCAAATCGAAAATAACGTCATAAAGCATATATACATGAAAAATACGTTTACAACATTAGTACTTATACAAAATTCAGGTCCATAATGTTTGTACGCGTTTGTCGTAGACACAATACTAGCATAACTAGTAGCCTAGTGGCTATAAAGCCAGCGCTGGCATTTTGAAAAAATAAAAAATAAATAAAACACAGGCTAACGTTACCTCTGGAATTATACATGCAAATACATTTAAAACGATTGAGTCTTAGCCTACTTACAGGTTGTGGCCCAACAACTGCTGCCTCTGGTTTTAAAGTTGGATCTGCTTCATTGTTTATTAACAGTTTCTTGCTGCATTGAGCTCGTGGAGATTCTGGAAGCTGTCTTCCGTAAAATGCGCTGCACAGAGAGCTTGATTACGATCGTCACTTTCAGGAATATAATCAAACATAAATTGTATCCATTGTTGATGAAGTATAGCATCCGTGGGAAGCTTGAAACACAGAAGACCTGACAGCTGCATGAACAACACACTCGACGTGCTGCAGAAATATGCATGCCCTTTCCTGCATATTCCGAAGGGAGTGGTTGATGCAAATGTGCGGGTTAGTGACGTACCATAACCCGTTGTAGTCCCAATCCAGTCGTTTTTGTAGGCGTTTACACTTCCTGGTTTTTAAAAGACGATATCTCTGCTTACATTGAACTTTCAGCGCTGCAACTTTGCAGATACTGTTCATGCACCATCAACAACATTACACACTATTTAAAATGAAAAAAAGTGATACCGCAATCAACCCCCCCTTTAACATCTTTTCCAAAGTATTGCCGACCAAGTAGAACATCTTTGAATGACAAAGAAAAACTCGGTGATGAAAATGAGCGAACAAAGAAACAGAAATCCTTATCCAGAAATCCTACAGACTTGTATATTTGCATTCCCAGAAGAGATGGGAAATAGATTCGTGTTCAGTATCACAAAAAGAACATGAAGTGTCGATGCCAGGAAACATTTTTTTTAAATTAGCCTAAAGCTTCACAGGATAAAAAGATGAAGTAATTTGTAAGACACATCCTTAAAGAGGCTACATGCGATTTCCTGAAATTTAAACTCGCGACTGACACCTGTGGGCAAAAAACAGAACTGCTCTTCCTTTCTGCTCGTTCTCTCAGCGCGCGCTCGTACGTGCACAACAAGTCATCTGGAGCAAGGAGGTCAACATTATGTTTACAGAGGTAAGACCAGTTAAATACATATATTGTTTGAGATAAGAGTTCTGTTTGCGAGTGTAGGCTACTTGCTGACTAGCAGTTGTGGGCTGGCAGAGTGATCTGACTGAGGGTTTTCACCGACGTCACGTTCTGGGCGGTAACCCGGATGAGCGGCCATTATGGAGGCACTCGGATGTAAACAACAGTATCGACTGCACTGATGTACGATTGAACTCATTGTTACAAAAAAAATCTGTGGTAGATGTGAACTCATATAAAGAAGGACCTTATTCATTTGCATAAAGATGGGCATCGGCCAGCTTTTTGACGCGCTGCATTTTTTCAAATGTAGCACCTCCTGGATGCTTAGTTTGCGGAATATACGTAACATGAACGCGCTTGACGTCACATCCGCAGACTGTGCGGGAAAATTCGGACCCGACAGAAAATAAGAAAAATAGGATACAGGTTTATAGGTGCACCCACTGTGAGCCGACAAGGTGTCAGTATGCTCATCCGGAGATGTTTGAGTCATAAATGGTAAAATAAAAAGGCTATTGTTAAGTTTATTTTGGGGAAAAAGTTGCATATAGCCTCTTTAACCTTATTGGTTATTAAATATTTAGAAGACAAAGTCCACACTTTCTTTCATGGAATATTAGCAAACTGGCCGTTCACGACACAAAACATAGCCTATGGAAGAGAAAAATAAAATCTCATTTTGAAGTAGCTGTCTAATTTTTCTGTTCCGACAAGAAGAGTTAGATAAATATTTCCAATCATTGTATCAAAAGGATGAGCTACTGACAGAAATTTGGGATCTAGCTGAATCTCTGAGAAGAGTTATTGCTCCAGAAGGGATGGCATCCATTACAATAGCAAATTCTCGAGGAGGAGTGACAGGTAGGCTATAGTGTACTTATAGGCTATAAAAACTCTGAATATGAATACAGGTATCCATCACAATTGATTAATTGAGAAACTAAAATAAAATTATTTTCAACCCCAGTTTGGGAAAAACGACTTATTTTTTTTATAAATAATAGGCTTGTTTGAGATGAGCAAAATCTGCGCAGAACCGATCACCGGTGATCAGCGCGAGATGCATGCCGGTTATATGTGTCCGAGAGGGGTCAGCCCCATAGACAGTAAAAGAAATGGACAGAGCCATCTCATTGGAACTCCATTGAGACGATTGAAGCCCGTTTTTGGCGATTTTTTAGCACTTCCGTCCCTGACGCGCAGACTCAAACAGAGCTTGATAGGTAGATGTGACGAGAGCAACCTGTCTGACTTCTAGTGCAGTGGCATGAGAAATCTGAATCATTCCCTTCCGAAACATGCAGAGGCGGAGGGTGTGAGTAGGAGCTGTCCATGAGCTAGGAGCAGGAGACAATTTTGCTAGGTATACTGATTAATTATTTTGTCATTTTGCCTCCACGTTTCCCCGATTACGTGCAAGCTTCTTCTCATGTCCATACGGTAATCTCTAAACTGTGCGACAGAGAGTTGCGTGGGTATGACGCAATCGTTAGCCTACTTTCACTAAAACTGCTTCTACGGGGCCATAACATAAGCTACAAGGTAATGGAGCTAATTATACATTGTCTTGTTTCTTTAGAAGTAAATAAAGGATAAATGGGGTCTTCAAACGCCTCAGGTGTAAAGTTATTCGCTGTCAAAGTGACGCCAAAATGAACGGGAGTCAACGGGAATGCTAACGCAAGTGAAGTTCTGCTACAAGATGTCAGCTCCCGCGAGACTTCAACTTCCGGTCGATGGATTACCCCGTTGGTCAGCCCATCCACCTGGCTCTGATGTCATGCTGACATATGTCAAAAAAAATCTCGCGAGCGCAAGGCGGAAGTGTGGGATTCTGCAGTCGTGCGTAGTTGCTCTCCGACTGCGCTGATCAAAAGCAAGATGGGAAACGACTTGCTGACGACACAGCTTAATGTTCATTGGTTTAAACAACCGTGATGTTTTGTTCTCTTTTAAAATGTTTGATTTTAAAACTCTGATATCGATGTATGTTACATATGTTATGGGTGAATAAACTTTCTGACAGTGCATGGGTTATTATGTGATGTCATTTTTTTAAACAATAGGCTATATAAAAAACGATTTATATAGTATTAAATATTAAAGTATTAAAGAAAAATGAATGATATAAACAAATATTTGGAATGTTATTAAATAACAAGTACTTTGGGTATCATTTTCCAGTATTGCAAAACAGCAGATTTTGCAATACTGGAAAATGATATTTACTCACAATTTCACGCCTCATGGATCCACCCTCCCAGATAGCAAATTGGCTTTGGGCCAGATCTGGCTTAATTTGGGCTGAGATTTTGGCCCACATACCGCATGGAATTACGTTCCCAAGGTTGGCCCGAGTGCTGTTTGCCGTAAGTCAACCAGATCAATGCTGTGAGCAAACCAAAACTCGCCCAGAGCTTTACAATGTACCCAGATATTATCCAGAACTGGCCCAAAACAACGCCGTAATCCCCATAATGTCAGCCAGACAAAAGCCAAACTGCCACCACCTTTAGGCCAGAACTCAGCCACATCTTATCCAGAAGCTGCAGAAAACAGCCATAACTGGGCCAATATTATACCAGAGTCCCCAAAACTGAACCAGAAATTATCCAGGTGTAATACTTATATATTGTGCAAGGAATAATAATAAGAAGAAGAAAATGACATTACAGAAATGCAAAGAACAATATTTTATTGAGAAGGGAAGAAAATCTCAGCCAGATAAAAGGAAAAACAACAAAGACAATACTAGAGTAAGACAAAACAAAATCATTCATGTTACTGTCAGGATACAGGCTCGGAGACAGAGGTAAGTGATGAACTTAATTTCTTTATTACTAAACAAGGTAGGTATTCAAGGTTTCAGGTGCTCAGAAGTGCTCTTGAAGGAGGATACGTGGCAGGAATACATCCAGGTGAGTGAATCCTCTTCTTAGGAATTTACATGAATGGTGACACAAGGCAATGACTTTCCTTTTCTCACTTTCAGATCGTCGTGGAGCATACGGAGTATAAACAGGATTCCAGGTGAGTAGATCCTTTTTCAATAGTAGATCGGGTACTAACACAGTTCAGTGATACTTGCTTTCTATCTTTATAGAGCTTCCATTAGAGGGACGAGACTAATGGCAGAATCCAAGACACAGGAAACGATAATCATGGAGCAGATCCTGGGAACATCAGAACAAGGACAGAGCGGTTAGTCTTTACATCTCAGCTCGGTGGATGGCTCAGATTGAAGCAAGTTAAGGCTGGTTAGGGTCTTTCCTGTTGGAGGCTTGACAATGAGTGAACGCGAACTGGGTGCTTTTATGCTGGCTGTGAAGGGCGTGCTGATCTGGAACAGGTGCAGGTGATTTGGAATCAGGAGAGTGATTGCAGGGATGCGGTGACGAGGATTCTGGGCAATGTAGTGCCTAGCACTACATGGTGACCGTTACAGTTCCCCCCCCCCTCTCTGCAAGCGCGACCTCGCGCCGTATAACATCCAAAGGGGTGGGAGGGTGGGGGCCCTGGAGGCTGACGTGGGCATGGTGACACAGGAACAGGAAGCCTCCAGGGCGGAGCAGGCTGTGGGCGTGGCCAAGGCAGAGCTGTCGAACCCTTGAGCGTCCAGGGCGGAGCTGTGGGACCCTCGGGCATCCAGGGCGGAGCAGACTGTGGGCGTGGCCAGGGCGGAGCAGTCGGACCCTCGGGCATCCAGGGCGGAACAGTCGGACCCTCGGACATCCAGGGCGTAGCTGTGGGACCCTCGGACGTCCAGGGCGGAGCAGTCGGACCCTCGGAGATCCAGGGCGGCGCAGTGGGACCCTCGGACATCCAGGGCGGAGCAGTCGGACCCTCGGACATCCAGGGCGGAGCAGTGGGACCCTCGGACGTCCAGGGCGGAGCAGTGGGACCCTCGGACATCCAGGGCGTAGCTGTGGGACCCTCGGACGTCCAGGGCGGAGCAGTCGGACCTTCGGACATCCAGGGCGGAGCAGTGGGACCCTCGGACATCCAGGGCGGAGCAGTCGGACCCTCGGACATCCAGGGCGGAGCAGTGGGACCCTCGGACGTCCAGGGCGGAGCAGTCGGACCCTTGGACATCCAGGGCGGTGAAGACCCTTCAGGCCGCCATGGCGGTGAAGACCCTTCGGGCGGCTGTGGCAGCAAGGACCCGTCGGCCGGCCATGGTGGTATTATTTCCGGCCTCCGTGGGTCCTTGGCCGGCCACGGCGAAGGCGTGTAGCGCCCCCCCCAAAATTTTCTTGGGGAAAAGGACCGGCTCAGGCAAGGGAACAGCCATTGGCTCGGACATTGGCTCAGGAACGGGAACAGCCCTCGGTTCAGGAACGGGGACAGCCACTGGCTCTGGAACGGGAACAGCCATCGCCTCGGACATTGGCTCAGGAACGGGAACAGAAACACACATAAAATCAAGGCCAGCAGACACAGGCTTCGGCTCTGGCAGGCAGGCAACGGGCTCAGGCTCTGGATCATCGGGCTCTGGGGCAGGATCAACGGGCTCTGGCGCAGGATCAACGGGCTCTGGGGCAGGATCAGCGGGCTCTGGGGCAGGATCAACGGGCTCTGGGGCAGGATCAACGGGCTCTGGCGCAGGACCAACGGGCTCTGGCGTAGAATCAGTGGGCTCTGGTACAGGATCAGCGGGCTCTGATGTAGGATCAGTGGGCTCTGGTGCAGGATCAGTGGGCTCTGGTGCAGGATCAGTGGGCTCGGTGCAGGATCAGTGGGCTCTGATGTGCATGGAACTGGTTGGAGTGGGAGATCTTCTATGACATAGTTCGATCCACATGCCCAAAGCGTGTGATCAACAAACTCTAGAAATGACAGCTTGAGATCTTTTACCAAAATAATTTGAGCAAGTGGGTCCTTTAATCCACCCCAGAAACTTTGCGTCAGTTCCTCTTCATCCAAAGTCACCTCATCGCAGTAGAGATAGAGTTTTAAATATAGTCCCGCATACTCTTCGAGTGAGCGCTCCTCTTGGAAAAGAATATGTGTGTGGATTGGTTTCACCTCATTCTTCTTCCTCCTTCGGCTCATTCTCGGTTTTTGTCTTGGTGAGTCGTTCTGTCTGGAATTCATTTTCTTCACCTCTTGCTGTGTAGGTCAAGCCTTCTGTCAGGATACAGGCTCAGAGACAGAGGTAAGTGATGAACTTAAACTTTCTTTATTAGTAAACAAGGTAGGTATTCAGGGTTTCAGGTGCTCAGAAGTGCTCTTGAAGGAGGATACGTGGCAGGAATACATCCAGGTGAGTGAATCCTCTTCTTAGGAATTTACATGAATGGTGACACAAGGCAATGACTTTCCTTTTCTCAACAGCCATTGGCTCGGACATTGGCTCAGGAACGGGAACAGCCCTCGGTTCAGGAACGGGGACAGCCACTGGCTCTGGAACGGGAACAGCCATCGCCTCGGACATTGGCTCAGGAACGGGGACAGCCAACGGCTCTGGAACGGGAACAGAAACACACATAAAATCAAGGCCAGCAGACACAGGCTTCGGCTCTGGCAGGCAGGCAACAGGCTCAGGCTCTGGATCATCGGGCTCTGGGGCAGGATCAACGGGCTCTGGCGCAGGATCAACGGGCTCTGGGGCAGGATCAGCGGGCTCTGGGGCAGGATCAACGGGCTCTGGGGCAGGATCAACGGGCTCTGGCGCAGGACCAACGGGCTCTGGCGTAGAATCAGTGGGCTCTGGTACAGGATCAGCGGGCTCTGATGTAGGATCAGTGGGCTCTGGTGCAGGATCAGTGGGCTCTGGTGCAGGATCAGTGGGCTCGGTGCAGGATCAGTGGGCTCTGATGTAGGATCAGTGGGCTCTGATGTGCATGGAACTGGTTGGAGTGGGAGATCTTCTATGACATAGTTCGATCCACATGCCCAAAGCGTGTGATCAACAAACTCTAGAAATGACAGCTTGAGATCTTTTACCAAAATAATTTGAGCAAGTGGGTCCTTTAATCCACCCCAGAAACTTTGCGTCAGTTCCTCTTCATCCAAAGTCACCTCATCGCAGTAGAGATAGAGTTTTAAATATAGTCCCGCATACTCTTCGAGTGAGCGCTCCTCTTGGAAAAGAATAGGTGTGTGGATTGGTTTCACCTCATTCTTCTTCCTCCTTCGGCTCATTCTCGGTTTTTGTCTTGGTGAGTCGTTCTGTCTGGAATTCATTTTCTTCACCTCTTGCTGTGTAGGTCAAGCCTTCTGTCAGGATACAGGCTCAGAGACAGAGGTAAGTGATGAACTTAAACTTTCTTTATTAGTAAACAAGGTAGGTATTCAGGGTTTCAGGTGCTCAGAAGTGCTCTTGAAGGAGGATACGTGGCAGGAATACATCCAGGTGAGTGAATCCTCTTCTTAGGAATTTACATGAATGGTGACACAAGGCAATGACTTTCCTTTTCTCACTTTCAGATCGTCGTGGAGCATACAGACTATAAACAGGATTCCAGGTGAGTAGATCCTTTTTCAATAGTAGATCGGGTACTAACACAGTTCAGTGATAATTGCTTTCTATCTTTATAGAGCATCCATTAGAGGGACGAGACTAATGGCAGAATCCAAGACACAGGAAACGAGAATCATGGAGCAGATCCTGGGAACATCAGAACAAGGACAGAGCGGTTAGTCTTTACAGGTAAATATACTTTACATCTCAGCTCGGTGGATGGCTCAGATTGAAGCAAGTGAAGGCTGGTTAGGGTCTTTCCTGTTGGTGGCTTGACAATGAGTGAACGTGAACTGGGTGCTTTTATGCTGGCTGTGAAGGGCGTGCTGATCTGGAACAGGTGCAGGTGATTTGGAATCAGGAGAGTGATTGCAGGGATGCGGTGACGAGGATTCTGGGCAATGTAGTGCCTAGCACTACATGGTGACCGTTACAGTTACAAGAATAATAAAAAGACAGAAATAAATTAAAATGTTACAAAAAAGTGTATGTGGCATGCTTAAATAATGAGATACAAAAATGAACGAAAATACGTTGGCTGAGAGATCTCAAAGCACTGAAACAGAAGAAAACATGCAAACAGTAAAAAACACCGGTAACACTTTATTTCGATAGTCCACTTTAGACATTCAACTAACTATAAGTAACTTTTCAACAACATGTCATCCAACTCTCATTAGAGTATTAGTAGACTGTCAGCTTAATATTTGCTAATACTTTATTTTGTTGGTCCCCCAACAGACATTCAACTGACTATAAGTAACTTAGCAATTACAAGTCAACTTGTTCTCCTAACCTGAACCCTAACACCTAACTCTTACCTAACAGTCTACTGACAGTCTACTATAGTCTACTAATACTCTAATGACAGTTAGTTGACATGTAGTTGAAAAGCTACTTATAGTTAATAGAATGTCTAAAGTGACTATCG
This sequence comes from Cyprinella venusta, assembly GCA_038021265.1. Lineage (NCBI taxonomy): Eukaryota > Metazoa > Chordata > Actinopteri > Cypriniformes > Leuciscidae > Cyprinella > Cyprinella venusta. The sequence goes on along the minus strand of CM075870.1, from coordinate 7,538,833 downwards.
AAATAAAGTGTAACCAAAACGCCAGCAAATTAAGAGAACATCATCAGTTTAACAACACATGCAGCGTAACCAAATACAAAAAGGCACTGCAAACAGCAAGAGACCCCAAAGTCCTGCAACAGAAGAAAACATGCAAACAAGAAAAACACCAGCAAGTCAATACATCAGTTTCACAACACACATTCTGCAAATACAATGCAAACAATAAATAATAATAATAATAAAACAATAAACACCACTGTCGAGTAGATATTTGCGTTGTTGGTCGGATATTTGGAGAGCATTTCTGTATTTGGTTGTGTTTTAGCACATGTGATAAAGATGTTCTTATTTTAAAGGGTTTTTTTTCTGTTTGCATCCGTTTTGAGCATGTTGAGCCCTCTCAGCCACCTACTAAAAAGCAACAGAAACCAAGCAATACATTAAATTGATACAAACGGTAAAGCACAAGTGTAAATAGTGAAAAAACTATAAACTTACCTTGATCATGTATTAAAACTCCAAAAGATAAAACCAACACATCATGATTGTCAAAGTTAGAACAACTATTAGAATTTCACTGCGACTGCGTTGAGTTGCTGAATAGCTGCTACGCAACTTCCGGATCCTCTGGTAGGCAAGATGGTGTCACGGGGTGCATTCTGGGAAAAGTAGTCCTTTTTGCAAAGCGGATTTAACACTGTATATGTAAATCAACTACAATTTCCATGATGCTTTGCAATCAGCAGCCACAGTCGTCGCATCGTCTGCCGCGTGGTTTGCTCACACTGCTCTAAAAACACGCAAGTAGTGGTGGGAAGTTTGGATCATTTTACTGACTCGGATCTTTGAGTCTCGTTCAGTAAAATGAACGAATCTTTTATTGAGTCATTTCGTTCATTTCGGTCATTTCATCATTATATAATTAAAATGTCATGTTAAATATCCCAAAACATCTAGTACTTAATCTAGTACGAAAATCTTGATTACATTTGTAAAAATAACATAAATGACTACAGGGTAATGCAGCCAAAGCCAAATTATAAGCAACTGAAATAACTGTATTAATTAGTTGCTGGGTCTCAAGTTCAGGCTATTGCAGTCTGACTGTTAAGTAGTGGTGGGCAGATCGATACTAATATCGATAATATCGATACCAATGTTGGTATCGGTATTGATCGATACCAACGTGAAAATATCGATACTTAAGTTTCAGTTTCTGTCGTTTTGCGACCTGACTGTGTTTGTCAAAATGCTGCTGCTGTCACAGAGCAGCGCAAGCTCTCTGTAATCCTCCTCCAGTGCTGCTCTGCTCTCGTCCCCTTCTCCTGTGTTGTACCGTCACGTGATTCACCACTCGCGCGCTACTCATGACTAACCCCACCCCTACCGCTACCACATCAGTCAGGCGCGCGAATTACAGCACAGTCAGAGACGGAGAATGGCTGCAGAAAGAAAGAGGAGTGTTGTATGGCTGTATTTCCAGGCCGAAAATGAGACAACAGCGACTTGTACCATTTGTCGAAAGTCTATAAAATACAGTGGCAATACAACTAATTTGTACAAGCATATGAAAAATCACAGACCAGAAAATGCAGAGCTGCAGAAACGGAGAGAGGAGGAGAGAAATCCCCCACCCCCACCCCCTGGCGCTGACAGACCCGCGACTCAGAGGCAGAAGTCACTGCCAGAGGCATTTCAGTTTGGCAGAGAATATCCAGGTAGATAAGAGTGATGAAAGACATATTTTAGTCATCGTCAGCATTAGTTAATAATAATTAATAACTGGTCATTTGTTACTTTAGTCAACAATTATGCTAAGACCTAGAAGTAATACATTAATTCCATTGAAGCGTGTTATTTAAATGAATGCATTTACTGGAACTGAAATGAATACACTGAATATAATGTAGGTCATATTTGATATTTGAATATAATTACCCTTTTTGTGTTGTCTGTGAAAGGGATACTAGTTTCTATATTTAAAATACACATAGATGGGCACAAGACTTAATTATTTTTATTATTTCTCTAAGCTGATTCTCCAAGAGCAGTGGAGATTACAAGGCGCCTAGCAGAAATGATTGTGAAGGACCTGCAGCCTCTTTCCATAGTGGAAGATGTCGGCTTCAGGAATTTTGTAAAGACACTTGAGCCACGGTACAAAATTCCAAGTAGAAAAACTCTGATGGAGGGGAAACTACCTGCACTTTATGAAGACTGCTCCTCTAAGGTCAAAAAGGCATTAAGCAGTGTGGACAATGTTGTGCTGACAACTGACATGTGGACATCAACAGCGACAGAGGCATATTTAACGGTCTCATGCCACATCATAGATGAAAACTGGCAAATGGTGGCATACGTGCTTGAAACGTGCTCTGTTTCTGGACAACACACTGCAGACAATATTTGTTTGCAGTTAACCAGAATTGCGGAAGAATGGAGCATTTCAGAAAAGATTCAGGCTGTAGTAACAGACAATGGTGCAAACATGGTTGCTGCTGTGCGTAAAGCAGGTTGGGCACACTACCCATGTTTTGCACACACTTTAAATTTGGTGGTGAAAGACTCTATCAAGGCTCACCCTGACATACTAGAACTCCGAGAGAGAAGTAGTGCTATAGTTAGTTACTTTCACCACAGCACTAGAGCTGCAGACAAGCTAAAAGAAATCCAAAAGCAGCAGAAGTTCCCTGAACATAAACTTCTTCAAGCAGTTGAGACAAGGTGGAACTCTATCTTCTACATGTGGGAGAGATTGTTGGAGCAAAAAGAGGCAGTTACCACAGCCCTCTGTCTACTTGGCAAGAGCTCGCTTTGCTTGAATGAGGAGCAATGGTCTGTTATCAGTCTCTCTATTGACGCACTGAGACCATTTGAAGAAGCAACCAGGGAGGTATCTACTGAAAAACATGTTTCAGTTTCGAAGGTGATTCCCCTGGTTTCAGTGCTCCTGAGAACTGCTTCAGCTTCTGAACGACAAGGTAGCAAGCTAGCTGCTGAGCTATCAGCACAATGCCAACATCGTTTCAGGGCTATTGAGACATTTTATGGTCTTGCTGTCAGCACCTATCTGGACATTCGATTTAAAAACCTGGGATTCCGTGACTCTGCAAATGTTGAGTCTGTAAAAGCTCGACTCATTGCAGAAATGCAGTCAATGAGTGAGACCTCAGCACCTTCAACATCTGGATTAAGCTCTGCCACCAGCTCTGCCACCAGCCCTGCTACCAGCTCTGCCACCAGCTCTGCCACCAGCTCTGCTTCAGCCCCTACAACTAGTTCAAGCTTGTCTGCAGGGGCTGCTGCATCCCCACCTGCAGCAAAAGGTGGGATATGGGAAAATTTTGACTCTCAGGTCCTTGCATCTCAGCGGCATCGGACAACTAGCACAGATGCACTAATTGAACTGCGCAGGTACTCAGAAGAGAGGCCAATTCCTCGTAATCAGGATGCACTACTTTGGTGGAAAAACAACGCACAAACATTCCCCTCTCTTAGCAAACTTGCGAAGAAAAGCCTGGGAGTGGTTGCAACATCAGTGCCAGCTGAGAGGATTTTTTCAAAGGCAGGACAGTTAATTAGTCACAGGCGATGTGCAATAAAAGCAAAAAATGTGAACATGATTCTGTTCCTGAACAAAAACCTCTAACCAAAACCTCTTTTCTGCACAGGGGAACAGGGACCACAGGGGATTCTGGGAGTATTTCTTTGAACTGAAGGCTTTGGGTGTCGTTTAATTTTTACATTTTATATTTACAGTAATTGTTCTTTATTTATGTTTTTTTTCAAATCCTGAAAAGAAGTGCACTAAAGAGGAGAAACCTTATTTTATTCTCATTATATCTTATTACAAGGATAATTTGTTTTACATTTTTTATATTTATTTTGAAGTTGATCTTTGTGACTTTTTTGTTTATTAAAGAAAAAAAATCCAGAAAAGTGCACTATAGAGGAGAAACATTTTTGTTAATATGTTAGTTGAAAAGAGTTTTTTCTATTTGTGAAGTAATAATTTTGTAACTTTGTTTATTTAAATAAAACAGAACCAAAAGTTGTTTCTGAACAAAAGCTTTTGTAGTACTGTTTTTTAATAACCCAAACTTATTAATGTTAATAACTGTCATGATATTAATAACTTATTAATAACCCAAAATGCAAATCACAAAAACAAATTAAAAGTCATAAAATTTCATTTAGATTTAGGTTGAAGACGCATCCACCTTAATTATTAAAAAGTATCGGTATCGGTATCGGCGATACTGACCCTGTATTTACTTGGTATCGGATCGATACCAAATCTAGCGGTATCGCACACCTCTACTGTTAAAGTTTACCTCACCTCCTGATTCGAGACGTTCTTTCCTTTGCAACTTCATATTTATCAGTTTTGTTCTCCTCCTCTGCATGTCTCGACTCGAGACGTTAGCTGTTGACTTGTCAGTGTCTAACTCTGATCTGTGCTGTTTGCTGGGTCGTGCCGTCGCAATAACAAGACCGGAAAGAGTAAAGATTAGTTCATCTCTCAAGTCTCTAGTTCGGGTTCGGCCGGGTCCTAGTCTTTCGTTCTTCCTGTCAGTCCCATAGAGTCTATGCTGTCAGCACCGGAAAGAGAAATGATTAGTTCATCTCTCGAGTTCGGCCGGGTCCGAGTCTTTCGTTCTTCCTGTCAGTCCCATTAAGTCTATGCTGTCAGTACCGGAAAGGTGAATGATTAGTTCATTTGAGTCTTCGGGTTTGAGTCCTTCGTTCTTTTCTCACGTGGCCACTGGTCTCTCGCATCAAATACAACATTAGTTTTGTATTATTGACTGCGTCTGAATGTATATTGTGTTAGGCATGAAAATACAAAATATGTTCAATAAGCACTATAAACAAAAGTTCCATTATTCATTATTTCTTTCTATTGTCCCTGTCCGTCTCTTTTCTATATTTTGCATCCGTGGTGTGTTTTATTATATTTTATACATTAATCGACTACTATTATATTATACATCATCTACGTGCTTGTTTGTAAAAAGTTTGTGTATTAATTTGTAAAAAGTTTGTGAATTAGGCTATTCAATACGGTGCAATTCGTGACTAAAGAACGAAGGACTCAAACCCGAAGACTCAAATGAACTAATCATCGCTCTTTCCGGTGGTCTGACAGCATAGGCTTAATGGGACTGACAGGAAGAACGAAAGACTAACCTGCCTAACCCGAACTCGAGAGATGAACTAATCATTTTTCTTTCCGGTGCTGACAGCATAGACATAGCATATGGGACATAGCATAGCATAGCATAGCATAGCATATGGGACTGACAGGAAGAACGAAAGACTCGGACTCGCCCCGAACCGAACTAGAGACTCGAGAGATGAACTAATCATTTCTGTTTCCAGTACAGATTCAGAATCCATATATTGCGCAATGCGCATGCGCGGGTAACACAACATGAACGAATCACTCCCTGGGACAACTCGGTAGTCCCGAATCATATTAAAGATTCGTTCAAAATTAACGAATCGTTCATGAACGACACATCACTACACACAAGGTTCCCGGAGATTTTTAAAAACAGAACCACGTTTTATTTTTTAACCGATTTCAATGGTTTACGTGTAGAACATAAATGTTTCTTCTCCAAATACTTACAATATGTATACGTTATTCTATGAAGATTATATAAATTTTTCATTGAGGAATTTTGAAAACTCAAAGCATGGGTGGTTTTTGCTACAAAAAAAATCATAGTTTAACCATGGGTTTTTGTAGTAAATCTGCATCTAATCAATTCCCCAAAAACTGATTTTGTGTGTGTGTGTGTGTGTGTGTGTGTGTGTGTGTGTGTGCGTGTGTGTGTGTGTTTGTGTGTGGCATATTGATTACAATTTGGATAACCACAAAGTACTCATTCAGTTCCATTCAATCTTTTGTCTTATGATGCTGCAGACTGAACCATTTGTCTTTGTCTTCAGTCATTTTGCAAACATCTTTTTTTTCATTTTGCACATTATCACCTCCTTAACCCCCCATTAAAATAATCTTGCCAATAGAATAATCAAGTATTCTTTCCTTAAAACCTGCCTACTTATGTGTAAAAGATTACTATTTGAATAAATATCTAGGTCTATATGTATTTTTAAATAGGTCAAACATATTTCAAACAAACATATTTCATTTTATTATTTTTGACAAATTTAACCCTATTTATGATTATATTAGCATCACTTAGTTTTGTCAAATTCATATACACACTATATGAACCTATTTAATACCTCATCTCAACGGCTATTTTACAGTACAGCACATTCAGATCTCAGCCAAATATTTCCTTATTCTGGCAGACCGAACTCAAGCCAGAGCTTAGCCAGACAGATACAATTTGATTTTTGTTTCTTTTGGTTAGCCAGACTCCAGCCAGAGCTTAGCCTAGTACTGTTTGACACAAGAGTGTGAAAAAAACAGTGCCAGAATTAAGCCAGAAGTGCCTAATGTAAGCCAGACTCGGCCCAGACTTTGTTGCTATCTGGGCTGTGGAATAATATGACCATTATGGTTAATAGGAAATCGTTATTCAAACAAGAATGGTTGGAGAAAAAAAGTTTTATTTGTTGCTGATTTGATAGATGAAGCAGGTCAATTTATTCAATATAATTCTTTCATAGAGAAATTTGCGGTAAAATGTTCTTTTAGAGAATTTAATAGAGCAATCCCTCTCCCACTAAAACAAACAATACAAAACACACTTACATATTCAAATGTATCAGTTAAATTGTCTGAGCTGAAGATTGGAGAAGTGTAGCCTACATTTTGGATAAAAAGTGTAATAACAAAGCAATTGGAAATTTACTTAAAAGTAAAATATTTTATGATTTCAATACACCTACAAAAGTTAGAATTAATGAAAATGAAACATTCAGTAGGCTAAAAAGTATTGTTATTATCTTAAATGGCCAATTGTACCTAAAATAAAGGAGATGCAGTTTAGAATTATCAATAATGTTCCCGCTGCTGAAATCTTAAGGAAAAGATTATGGTTTGAAGTAGATTTATGCAGATTTTGCTCAAAAGAGCTAGCCTGGATGCCAGCCTGAACTCCGCCCACAACATTTTTTGGACGGGAAGTTCGGTCTGGACTCAATCCATTGAGGAGTAATTATGAACGGTTCAGAGATCATCGGGCCAATCAAATTGCCAGGGCGGGCTTTATACGATGATTGACAGGTGGTCTTCAGTAACGTAATCCTCACGTCGTCAAAGAGCGCTTGTCAAAGATGAGTGCAGCTGGAGAATTGAGATGTATAGATTCCGCTGTCGCGTCTTTTGTAAAATAAAACGACAGCGCATTCATTTTAATAAACAAACAGAGAAGTGCAATCAAGGCATTTGTCGATCGGAAATATATTTTTGGCGTCCTTCCTACATGATTCGGGAAAAGTGTAACTTATCAGCTGGCTCTGAAGGGTCGCTCAGAAGATGGGACGTAATGAAAAGCCTGTGGTCGTTGTGGTTTCTCCTTTGGTGGCACTCATGGAGAAGTAAGTAAAAGAAGTAACACTCGTTATTTAACTTCTAAAATAAATAAAGTAGGCAACGTTCTGTATTTGAAAACTGCGCTATTTAAAGGAGTTGACTTATGCGTTGCTCTGATTGGTTGGTAGGTCTACCGACTATCTAATTGAGTGCAGAGGTTTTTTTTTGTCCTGGTTCGGTTACGACACGCCTCATAATTAAAGTTCAATTGAGTGATTTCAGACTCATATTCTCATTATAATATGAGTATGACGAAGTCAGGCTACAAAAGAGCCTGAAACCATTGAACATATTTTTTTCCTGTCCGGTCACACTGCAATTCGGGCAGGACCTTTACGGCTGGCTAAGTACTGGTATTGATATTCCTTCACTGAATGTATCTCAGGTTTTGATATATGTAGACGGTCTCTCTAAAAATTTGTCATTGATGTTAAACGTTATTATTTCATTGGGTAAATATCATATTCATAAAAGCAAGTGGAACAATTGTAAACCCTTTTTTTTTAAACTTGTCTTAAAAATGAATTAAAAATTTATATAATAATATAATGATAATCAGTCCCTCTGTAAACTGTATGAAAAAATGTATGAGTCTCTTTCTTTCTAATTTTTGTTTGTTTGTTTTTTTTTTGTCTAAAATGTATTTATTTATTTTTTTCCCTTGCAATTTGTAACCCCCTTAAATGTTTGAATTTTGCTTTGGATTATTGTACGAATTATGCAATTATTTTTTGTTTGTTTGTTTGTTTGTTTTTGTTCTATTAACCTATGTAAGCATAGGCGTATATGCACTGATATATGAATGGTTTAGTTTTGAATGCATATACTGTAAAAACTAAAGGTGCCTCTAATATCCTGTCGGAATCAAGGAACCTAAAAACACAATTTAAGTGCCTCAAAGCTCTTTCTCATACAGTTGGGGTTACTGGAGGAGCATTGACAATCTTAGCGGTTCTTGCTGGAACTTATGGGATCCTTGAAGCACTTTGTATTCATTTCATAGGTTCTGGAGGTACCTTTTCACTACCATGAGACCTCGAAGTGCTTTGGGGGAAATTAGAGGAACTTGAATGCTATAAAAGGGTTATTGTAAGATATTTTAACATTTAAGTGGTTCCTGGAAGATCTCTTATGTTAAAGCCAGCATCTGGAGGAACCTAATGGATCTGTGAGGCCAGAACACAATTATTATTATCCTATTATTGTTATACTTAAGTTTTGTAAATATATATATATATATATATATATATATATATATATATATATATATATATATATATATATATATATATATATATTACTATATATATTACTATATATATATATATATTACTATATATTTATACTAGCAGCATCAGAAATATAATTTATGAAAAATAATTATGAATATAGGCTATATATATATATATATATATATATATATATATATATGAAGAGTTCAGATGCAAAAGCCTCTAAGTGCCATTTGAAATTTTCTTCTAAAATTATCATTTTTATCAAGCTCTTATGTTCAAGTCCAGTAATTTCACTTAAATGACAATTAATAGGTAATCCTCATTGCAATTTAAGTGAAATTACTGAACTTAAATATACAAGCTTGATAAAAATGATCATTTTAGAAGAAAATTTCAAATGGTACTTAGGCTTTTGCATCTGAACTCTTCATATATAGCCTATATTCATAAATATTTTTCATAAATTATATTTCTGATGCTGCTAGTATACTTACATTTAATTAGTATTGGCCTATTTTATTGATTCATTTAAAACTTAAACAACGACAAAATAGTAAGTATGTCTAATAATAATTATAATGATAATATGAAGAAGAAGAAGAAGAAGAAGAGTTTTATTCTGTCACGAAACTGCTGCTTCCTCTGCTGTTACGCTTCAGTGAACCTCGCGCTGCTCGCGCGCGGCGCGCAACACAGATCAGCTGATCGTCATCGGATTCGGATTTGAAAGTAACGGCTCCGTCTCATCAAAGCTTCAGCTGTTTGTTCGGCTCTCCGTTACAAGGTTTGTAAACTCGCCAAAGAAATATAAATACTGAGTCTATTCACTATATATTCAAACACATAGCCTACATATATAAACTAAAACACGCGTTTTTACAGAGTTTACCACTCGTTTATTGCACAGTAGCCTATGTGGTATGAAGGTTTGAGCCGCGACGCTAACTAATACTAACGTTAAGAATTAACGTTAACGTTAAAGAATTAATGGAAATCCTTGACTTATACGCCTTATTCACGGCAGCGCCATCTTTGATTTTTAATGAGAATGAAAGCGAGGCTGTGATAGACTTGCATCTCTTCAATGGGCTGTACTGTTATTTAATGTGTTTTCGGATTGTTCTGCTCATGAAACACTGGAAAAATATATTTACAAGAAATGTCAGTTGACAAGAAACTCCCAACAATGTAAACTGTATAAAATTGTAAGTAATCTAGTAGCTTTATTCAGCTTTTTACAGCGGATGCCATTGAAAACACAGTAAGTCTATCCCTCACAACCTCACTTTCATACCTGTCATGGCGCTGCTCTGAATAAGGTCTATTGTCTTAGATTGTTTTAGTCATTCACTTAAATGTATTCTGTGCAACTGTGTCTTCAAATTGCTGATATAACGTATTAATACTAATAGCTAATTCCTGCTGTCGACTGTTGTCATTTGCGTTATGAATAACAAGTGGATAGGCGTTAGTTTGGTCTGTTTTTGTTTATTTAGCCTACTACACGTGCCCTGATTCTTTCAAATACCATTTTAAAGCCCTTTACTGGCCAATAATTATTATGTTGTGAATGTATATAATCAGCTTTGTTCTTTTGTTTCCCAGGAACAACCACTGCATTTCTAAAATCATCTGAACATTTCAGAGGCTACATTGAATTACAGTAAGTTACCTGCACCACATTCAAGCACTTTATTACTATGAACTTTTCTGTGTGAATTTGTTTTGTTTGACTGTGTACTTGTGTTTTTTTAATCAGTTATTCTATGAAAATATTCCTTCATGCTCTCAAATCTCATTCATGTCACTCAGAAAAATTGCATCACCGATTTGGCGCCAATAATTCTATATACATTTTTTTCTTATACAGTTCCTTAATCATTTGCATTTGAATATAAACAAATTGAACTCTGAATTATAACTTAAAGTGTAGTCTTTTTAGACAAAAATCAAAGGCTATTATAGACCTTATGCACCAGAGAAACGTGGGCGCCGTCATCCTTAGAAAATTGTCTTTGAACTTCCGGTTCTGTATATTTCTATGGCATTGCTGTTAGCTGGTGAAGTGGATTTACTTATTGTAGAGTTAACAAAAGTTATCATGAGCATTGTAATGTTTATCATAAGCATTGTAAAGCAGATGTCTTAACAAATGTCGAACGGGAATTTTTTTTACGAGCAGTTCATTCATACCTATGCAAGATCGCCACGAAAATACAGACCGGAAGGCAAAAGACAACGAGAAAAACGCTGAAAAGGGGCGGGGCTACATAAGGTCTATATGGCTTCAGAAGACTTGCAACACAACTCATAACACATGAGTTGTGGACCAATTTTTCAATTTAATTTTTCATATTTTTAGGATCTTTTCTGACATTTTTGGAGATTAACACAATATTTAACCATTTTTACATAAATTGTTGCATTGAATTGAACTAAACAAGTGTATATAAGAATGGTTTCATGAATGATTTACACTGTTTCTGTTCTGCTTGTCTCCTGCAGTGTAACTGAATGATGACTGGGGTTGCATTACGCCTGAGATCTGCTTTTGGGTTCCACAGACAGAAAGTCAAACAGGTTCGGAATGTCACAAGGAAATTATTTTAAGTTCACAACTATCACTTTAATAACACTGCTGACAGTAATTTTGGTTTTTTGCAGGCACCTCGGTAAGCTGAAATACAAGTTTGAACAAAAAAAAAATCCTCCAGTAGACCTGAAAATCATTGAAGTGCCTGGACCATCCACCAGTAAAGAGGAAAAACAAACGGAAAATTGTACTGTTCTAACTCGTTAGCCTCACATGTCCCTTGTTAAGATTTTATTAATGATTGCATTTTATGTTGCAGCAAGTAAAGATGCGGTCAAATTTGTGAAATTACACAGGCAAAAAGAGTCCATTGACACAACTTAACTTAATTATTTTTTTTATTAATGTGATGTGTTTCCATGCATTTTGTTGAGATGTCTTTTCTTGTATACCCCATTGTATATACTGTACAATGTTGATTATTCATGTTGCTTACAGTATGTATTATACTATTTGTTTGTGTATTCTATTCATTGATATTAATCTATTACTAGCTTCTTTTCCCAAGTGCATGGAAGTGTATGTATTAAAATGGATCTAAAATATTGTAAGAAATCTAGGCGGTCTGATCGAAGGGGGAATTTGCATATCATAATTAATAATTGATAATTAATAATTATTCATACAAATTTGGATCAGACCGGTCTTACATGTTATTAAATCTCCCATTTAGGAAGGCTTATGTCAATTTTACCTATATGCATGCATGTGTGTCTGCAATTAACCACAAATTAATTGTTATTAATCGCAAGGACCACGTTTTACAAGACAGGCAAAATCAAATAGCTCAATTCATAGAGTTTGGAAAGCGAATTCTGTGGCCACGAGAATTAGCTTTTCTGCTCTATGAAAACATACCTTTTAGGTATTTCTAGTTTTGTAAAGCATGTAGCTTTTGATCTGCACTTCAGGGACTTATATTATGAGCGGACAATAAATCAATCAGGGATGTGCATTAATTGTATTTAATAAATATATACATTCAATAAGGCAACTACTTAAGCATTTACTACGTTACAATGATACATGTATTTACAAACATTAAAACACAAACTAAGACGAACGCAGGGCGTTTAGACAATGAGAACATGTTTAGATGATGAGCTTGAGAGAGAGAGAGAGTATGTAGAGAGAGAGAGCATGGAGAGACATTCACCGTTCTGACACACCACGAAAACCTCATCTTAATGCTGCTTAAAAGCGCTAAAAGATAATATACTTGCGAAGCATATTCGGCCTGTGTGTGTCGTGGGCTCGTTGCTCGGCCCGTTCGGGCGTGATGACTGGAGGTGCTGTCCGGCGCGTGCGCGTCACGTGGACCGCGGCCGAGGCGTTTTTGCCCGGCCCGTCCCGGCGTCCTGGCTGGTTGCGCGTGCACGGTTGGTTGCGCGTGGCTCCTGTTGTTCTGTGGGGAGTCACGTGGCGTTCGTTGGCATTCAGCGCGAGTGTTTGAAAGGCTTAAAGTCTTTGAGGTGACGTTACCCGAGGAAATGGTTCGGCAAAGTCCACTTCCTTTCCTGGAAGACGAACTTGGTAGTCCATTTGAAGAAAAGATGAAACTTTTAAACGAACAAAAGGGAAGATCCATGGTTGGATCGGGGTCCCGTGAAATTTACATGCTGAAGGAGCGCTGGAGAGTTCAGAAGAGACTGGCCGGACCTGCGCTCTCACATTTATCACCTTGGAGAAGTCCATCCCCTTCCAGGTGGCTTGAGCCAATCGGAGAGTGGATGTGACACGCGGGAAACCTTCTTTTATGAGTTCTTTGTTCCTCGTGGGGGGGGGGGGGGGGGTGTTCCATGAGGTTAATAGTAACAACCGTTTGATCTTCATTGTCAGTAAAACATATTAAAGATACACTTTTGTAAGACTGGAAAAACTGGAACTGGTTGATATAATCAGTCTGACCAGTGTCTTCTGAAGACAAAAGGACCTTGCTTGAAAAACACACACACACACACTCTTGCAGAGGAAACTCACACAAGATAGTTTTAATGTGAATGTGATAATCTTTTAGGAGTGTTTGGAGTCATTTTGATGGTCTCAGGGTGACTGGTAATAATGTCTCATTCCCAAAGTAATAAAAGAAAAGGTAATAAGGTTTTAAGAAGTTTAGGAATAACTGTTACACAAAGGAATGTGCTCTCTAGGGACTCCAAGGTGTAAATGCTAATTTCCACTGTTCTAAGCTCCTTCCCCCAGTAAGCATGGTGGGGAATACAGGAAATTTCCACTGGAAACTTGCATATCAAAAGAGGTCTGATTATAAAGAGAGATGCAGCGAGAGCTCGTGGCTGCCATTCTGTATTCAGATCAGCCCATGATGTTGTGTCTAGGCTCAGCTCATGTAGCCTAATATGTTGGGTAAAGTTCTTTGTTCTTTGAAACATTTTGGTTTGCATTGATTATCTTGTGAAATTCTAATGATACATTTACCTGACATAATAAATTGTTATATTTGGCTATTCTAACAGACTTTGACTTTATTCTCATTAGAGTTAAAAGGGATAGTTAAGCATTGACGTATTAAATGATGCACAGATATCATTGATAAACCCTTTTCATTTTATGGAGTCAGATGAAACGAGTTAATACATAAGATTAAATGTGTTGCGCATTTAATTAACATTACTTTGCCATGGAAAAGACGGAACACGCTTGAGACCTTCACCACGAATCGAATTCCGCGATTTGGATCGATTTCGTGGGCCTTTTTACACTTTACTTTACATCTCCATGCATATTCGAGTGTTTCATTCAATAAGCATTTTAGAGATATCAAGGAACATTATGTTATGTCAAAGGAATATACACTTATGTTTAAAATGCAATTAGAAGGTATTTCTAATTTCTATTTACGCTGTGACCAAACAAAGTTATTTCACTGTGACATGGGGAAGACACATATGCATAAAAACCATTGAAAACATTTTGTTGAATGTCTTTAAACACCAAAAGTCCTTCTCTTGTGGAGAGACATTCCACACATCCCGATGTGTGGGGGAAGGGAAGGGCTTGTGTGTGTGGTGTAGAAACCCCCATGGGGGGGGGGGGGGGTCCTTGGGGGGACCTTGGGGGGACCTTGGGGGGTTGATTTGCCTGCCGAAAATCCTTACATCTCTCCCCCTTTTCGTTAGATGAAGTCCTTGCGTGGACTTCCATCGAACGACACCCATCGCAATGGACGGATGGCAGGTGAATCATGAAAGTCAGGTAGCAGGTGGTGGCTAAGCTGAGGTTCGGCTCAGCTTGATGAGGTTGGACGCAGCGTCCAGTGTGGTACCCTCTTCCGGCGGGTCCCGTGGTGGCTGTTGAGGTTTGCATCCCGTGAGCCTCTTGTGCAGCGTGAATGTCAAGTGTCAGGATGTGGTTGATTACTGTAGCGGTAACCAGCGCAGAGTCAGCTGCAGTCCAGGATTGGACAACAGGTGAGGCAGTTGTGCAGTGCAACAGGTGTGCAGTTGAGACATAGCTGGGAGGGCTATGTCACTGGGAACAAGTTCAGTTCGGCTGGGCCCCTCCTTTCACCGTTCATAATTCCAGTTCTGGAATCAGGGTGAAATCGTGGGTTTCGTCACGGCTGGGACTTGACCCAGGCTCGGTCGCAGCAGGGTAGCTCAGGTCTTGGAGCAAAAGCTGCTTGGTGAATTTTAGCAAAGTCATTCTGGCAGACGGTGAACAGTTGTCTCGCTGGAGCTCACTTGTCTGGTTCAGTAGAATGCTGTGAGCGTTGCGGATTTATCACAGTTCCTGTCAATTCCTTGATGGTCTGTGAGGAGGCACTCTGTGTTGTGAGTTACCTTTTGGCTGTGGCATTTCAGTTCGTTTTGTTGCTGGACATGCCGGTGTTTGACTGCGTTCTGACAGCAGCGGCGTGGGTTTCCTTTTAGCTCTGCTTGCATGGCAGTCGACCATATGCTGCCTGATGTCGGGCCTGGTGACGGCTACAGCTGTCCTCTGGTTGGCTGGAGGAGCAGGAAGCCGACCACAGCCACATCCTGTAACAGAGACAGGGGAGAGAGAGAAAAGGGAGGAAAGATTTCAGCGGCTGTCGGCTGGGACAGTCTGATGCCTTTGAGGATGCCGATATGCCACTCTATGCAATGTCCTGGTGTTGCGGTGTGCAGCCCCCATTGTGCGTGACTGGTGCGTGACTGGGCAACACTGGCATACCCCCCTTTTTGCACTGTGGCAGCAGGAGCTGTGGCGAAGTGATGTCACGACGTGCATAAACTTCATGTGTTGGGCTGTTTAGCAGCATGTGCTAGGTGAGTTGCCGCAGTTGGGTTCGACGGCAGGCTTGGGTGGTTGGAGGGGTAGAGAGGTGGTTTTCTCAGAGTTCATTTGGTTAGTCAACGTCTTTGGTAAGCTGAAAGGTGCAGGGTAGCAAGTTCACATCTCCATTTGGTGCTGAGGCTGTGCCTTCATGGCTGGCTGCGGGAGTTCTTCTGCCTCTGTGACCTGCCAGTCAGGTTCTCTTGACCTGTGTGGCTGGAGGGGGAGGGGTTCTGGAACTTGAGCTCAGGCATTCAGTTGTTTAAAGTCTATTACAGGCTCAAAAGACTAATTGTGAACGGGAGCTACCTGTCTTGGGCCAAATGTTGTGTTGGCTGTAGGATTGCACGTTCAGCTTACATGTTTGGGATTTGAGAGTTCGTTTTGATTCTCAGTTTTAGCACTGAGTCTTTCAAAGAGTTGGGCTTACATTAGCGTGATGGTTGAGCTAGTGTCTGGCAGGGCTTTAAGGCTCAAATCATTGTCTCTGTTGGTGGCTATGTGGAGTTTTCGTGCCACCCCCTTTTGTTTAGGTTTCCACAAGTCTTGGCGTCTGGGCTGGTGTTGTGATCGATGAGCGGCTAGGGCTGGTCTTGTGTGGGACACCGTACTGTCAGGCTCAGGTTGTGCAGCTGTCAGTTGTGGTGGCTGCTTGGTGCTGTCACTTTGTGAAGTGGCAGTGAGCTCTGTGGTCTGATGCTGACGAGCAGTGTTCTGGGTGTCTGTTTGAGTCTTGCACTGAGACGTAGGATGTCTGGCTTGTCCTTCTGGTGAGGTGTTGTGCAGAAACTCTTTCAGCGCCCTCAGGATTTGTGCCGTCGGTGACGTGGCTGCACTGTTGTTATCTGATGTGTCCTCAGACTTGTGCTTGCCAGGGGCGTGATGAGAGGGGTACCGCTCTTGGCTGGTTGGGCATGAGTCTCTTGGTGATGGGGTGCGGCTCAGAGCTCCTGCTCTGGTGCGTTAGATGAGCACCATGACTGTTGGGTTGCCCTGTGCAGGCCTGGAACGGTTTAACTCTCAGTGAAAGTGTTTGTGATGTGTGGGGTTCCTTCTAGAGGCAGCTCTGAGTCGTGCTCGGAGACAGGTTAGTTTGAGGGGTTTTACATAGTCTTTGCTTAATGTGAGCTTTCTGGGCCCAGTCTCGTAGCTGAGGTAGGCATGCTACCAGGACAGGCCAGGGTGCTTACGGAATAACTCACAGTGGGATGCAGGTTTTGAAGGAACAAAGTTCTGAAAATGGCATCCTTTCATACCTGGTGGTTTGCGTTTCGAAGTAGGCTTGCAGAAGTCGGAGTTTCAAGTCGGTTTCACTTGATGTCCACGGCGTTGATAACCCTTGGTTTGATTCTGGATCAGGGAGTTAAGTGATCAAAGCTTATTGCAACAGCTTATAGTCCATTTTGACAGTCTCTGTCTGACGATCTGGGAAGCTGTACACCTCACGACTGGACGTAATCCATATCAAGCAGAATCTGTTTCATGCGGTAAGGGTTTGATTAGACACGTTGCAAGTGAAAGTCTTATCTGCATGTCGTGGTTTGATGCAGGGTTCTGGGCGAATGTCGGGACCTCTCTGGTTAGCTTTGTTAAATCCGTTTTGGAGCCATGCCGCGGTTTGGGGCAGCGGTTCCTTGGAAGGTTGAGGTCAGGTTAAGCAGGGGCTTTTGTGGCATTCTGGCATACTTGTTGCGTGTGACTAATGCATGGCCCTAAAAGTTCAGAACTACTGCTTAGTAGGTTCGTTAGGTATTTAGCATAAAGCTAAATGTCTCTTGTGTCCTTATCTTAGCTGTGAGTGTTAGGGGGCTAAGTTTTGTGTTGTTTTATAGGGTATTTCCTGGAAAGGACATAGCCGAGATGAAACAAATGACATAAGGTGGTTCTTATGACTAAATTATTTCTCTAGACTTAGCTGGTGGTTCATTATGGCTCGACTAAGTGAACGATAATAGGAAGAGGACAGCTTTCTTATTTAAATTCTGCTTATTATCGATCCTCAGGACTCTAGTGCCCTAGTAAATTGTTGAAATTACTTGTGTTGCAGGGTCACAAAAACAAGTGCACTGGTTGAACTCAGCCAAAATAACAAGTAAGCGTGTCTCTATTTCCTTTCTGGGTCCTATGGGAAATGGAACCACACTCGGACAAGAGAGGAAGTGAAATTAAGATAACTGACCTAAGGGAATAGCGGCTTGCTATCATTATCAAGGTCAATGGAATAAAATAACTAATGAGGGAAAAAAAATAAAATTAAAGCAACAAGAAAATAAAAATGATCAAAACACGGGAATGATCTGAAGTCGAGAGTTATTCAGTGGGATTAGTGACAAGTTGTTGTCATGGGAACAGAGCGTGTCAGAGCAATTCAACAGTACCTGAAGAATGCCTGTATATTTTACTTGCATCATGCGCGTTTTAACGGAGGCGCCTATACTTATAATTTTCGAGAACTCGGTTGCATCCAGTAAAACGCAAATGTGTTTTGGCATTTGCTAATTTTCACATGGAACTATGTTCTTTACTTTACACATCTTCTATTTGTTTACAGAGTAAGGAAATAGATTTGCTGCAAGTCAAAGCTTGTCTAAGCACATATAAGTACGTCTCTCTCATGCATGAATGCTGACTTTTCCGCGAGTTACTTGTTGTGATCATTTAGTGGCTTCCCGCTTGTAGATGCAGCTAAAACTTAGGTGAATTACGTCAATCTAACAATAAAATTAAGGCCTTTACTTTGTAGACAGGTCCACATACATTTAACTCTGTCCTGAGCTTTCTTTGTCAGAAACAGGTTTAGTCATACCGCAATTTGGATTTCCTTCCTGATTTCCAAAGCAGAAAAGATATCGGTACAGATTACAAGCTGCTGAGATGAAAGCTTTGTTACACAGACTTACGCTTTAATGCTGAAGTTCTTGATACCAGTTGGGAGTATAAGGCCTAATTTTTCTTTTGAAGTAGAGACGTCAATTTCAGCTATTTGTTTTATCTGCATTTAGACAAGCCAGGGATCAAAATGCGTATTGCACATTGTGTTTTAGTTGGATCACGAAGATCGAGTGCACGCCTATTGATTAACAGTAGTTTAAACTCGGGTGCTTTTACTACACTCTGTCGTCAAGGCAAAGTATGCCTTATTTGGAGTTGGTGTTTTCTGTAACTCTTTACTGTCACACAACCTAATGTTTAATGGTGCCATTTTAAACAACATCTAGAAACTGCTTGTTTCAAAAGAGAGTCGTGCATAGTCTGTAGGCCGTTGAGGCTTACATGTCTAAGATTCCTTTAACTTAGTAAAATTCTAATTCTACAAACGCAGAGTCTTGCAACTACTTGTGCACACATTTTCATCTACTTTTAAAAGTTCTACGTCCGGTGTTGATCATGGACCTTTTAGCAGAGTCTTGCACGTCGTTCGTGCAGTGTGTCTTCTGGGTTTGCAGTTCAGAATAATCTGGGGTTTTAGGAATTCCTACTGAGTGGGCCTTCACGCATCGTTGAGTGGGCATTGCGTGGGGGCAGGAGAACTATGGTGACTGACGGGTTTGAGGAAAGGTTTCTTGAAACTGGCATCTTCCTCAGTTACAGGTTCGTTGTAAGTTCCACAGCAAACTCGTTTGGAGTCGGTGGTGGTAGCACAGGCCCTCCTGGGTCTGTCCTGCTGGATGTCGGTGTCGTGTGTTCACCGGTTGGAGACAGCAGGTGAGAAGTCACTGTCTTGTAGACTGTCAGAGATGTTGTGGGGGGTGGGCTTTCCACCCCCCCCTTTTCAGCTCTGGTGTGTTGGCTGAAATGTGCAGACTGGTCAGGGGAGGCTTGTGGTGTGTGTCCTCCCCTTCCCAGTCATGCTGCAGTCTACCAGAGTGTTGCAACTCTGTGGGTCAAGTTCGTGTTCGAGATCTTGTCTCTGCTGGACGAGCTTGTGGATGGTCGCACGGGCCTCTTGCGCATTCTTTTCGCAGGCCGTGGCTTTCGAATCTCTTTCAGTTCAGTCTCTGCTCTTTGCCAGAGTCTTCACTTCGTCTGAGTTTCTCGTTGAATTCTTCTCTGGTTATTTTCTCTGACTATCCTCTTCAGTCTGTGTAGAAGATTAGACAGGGCAGTTTGAAGTCTTTCCACTTCCTTAAGTAGCTCGGGGTCGTTGTCATCCTCGGCGTGGCCACCTTGTGTTCCCGGGCGATGCGGCTCCTTTCGCGGAGGCATGCGTGTGCGGTGAGCTGGTAAGCGAGGATGTGCCGTGTCTGGCCCAGTCTTTGTCAGCTGCTCCTGGCTCGGGGCTCTGAGTCACTGGTGACTTTGGGCACGGATGGAGATGTCATGAATCTCGGCCCCGTCTCCAGGTTGTCCCAGCGGGTTGTGGGACTGTAGGACCGGAACATACTGGCTTTACTGTGGGCGAGAGGAACACAACACACACACCGAGAGACCAATGCAAGTTCATTCTACGTCTAGCGAGCTATATAATACAGGCTAAGCCATGTATGAAAATTTTGGTTAACTGATACAGACAGTTAAACCGTTTGGTGGGACAATTCGGGTAGGTCATCATGGGTCTGAATGAAGATTTTTGACAGGGTGCTAGCTTAGGGGTCACCTGTTGATGCTAACGACTTTGTTGTCAACCTATTCTTCAGCTTTCCTTGGTGTCTCAGAGAGGTTCTGTCTTTTAGGTGAACTGAAAGGAACAGAGCGCAACAGAACAGAGCAATGGCGAGCTAGCGAAGTATGAAGTAACATGCAACCATCGAAGATGGGGAGATCTGTAATGAAATGGCAATAATAGTACACAAGAAGTGTTAGAAAGGGAAAGAGGAGGCCTAAGCCTGTTTGGAGCCGGTTTGTGGCTCGGGGAGGAGGAGGAAGCCAACCACTTCAAATTACCAGGGGAATCTCTAGATTCTGTGGCGAATAGTAAGTGGATGGGTTTTAATACCTTTTCTAGTTTGCCTGGGGTGAAATGAGTCATTCTGGTTGGAGACAGCATCGTAGTTGGTCCCTCTGTCGCCCCCAAACACATGACGGCAGCGTACCGGGCCTCTCGGTGCACCTGTGCCGAGGTGTGCCCTCTCAAGCAACTCGACTTTGAACAACCGGCGGTGTTGCGGGCCACACCAACGGAAAGATGCAGGAGAGTCCGAGACACATGCTTAGTCAGAGCTGGTGACGCAGATCGGACGAACCCGCTCGCTGGACCCCAGGCAGAGGTGACTCAAACCACCACAGCCTGAAAGAGATTTTTACCTACAAACACAAAACAGGATGAAGAACAAGTGTACTTCAATGTGAATTAAAGCTCCTTTATCTAAATCAAGCTGAGTGTCTATTTTTGTAGAAAAATCAAAATCAACGGCTTTACTAGAATTATGGTATAAACAAAAGGAAATTATGACAATGTTAATTATCAGAATAACCTAACCTCCATTCAGGGAAGAGATAGCATTAAGTGCAGCAATGAAGAGCACAGGAGGAGGCAAGCTGTAGTGGCGGGTTTTGGCCACTAAGGGTGTGGGTCACTTCCTCCTAGTGGTCAAACTGGCTGACAGAGAGCTTGATTTGAATTGCATTCAAACTGAGTTAAACACAATTCAAATTGAGCACCTGCATAGGGGTTCAGTAACCTTTAGATTAGTAAGGATACAGGTGTAATAAAACCCAGATCGAAATTATTAAGAATAATTTGAAATGGTAATATAGAAATAAAGCCATAAAGCAATTCCAAAGGGGCAATGAGAGACTTAATTCAAATTAACCTTTAAATTTGTTTGTTTCCAACTAAATTTGAATAAGCGTAGGAAATAAAAGGGTTGGTGTTATATTTGACGATAATCACGATTATGGTGAGGGATCAGTGATAGTAACCAAAACAAAACCAACTAGGAGAGCCATTCAAAACAGAGTGATGTTAGTTGATGATGACTTAGCAAGGGGCGGCCACAAGGGGGCATTTTCCTCTAAGTGGTCATCAGAAGCTGCTAAGACTTAATTCTGAATTTTAAATTCGAACGTGGTTTGAACCAAATTCAAAACAAGTGCACACAGTCAAGGTAAAGAAAATCATGTTATTACAACAAGGCTGTAAATTGCACATGCATTGAAAGTTAGAGAAACTAGTTCAAAATTTCAGTAAGAAAATATGAATTTTCTAACAGAGAATTTTGAGGAAAAGATGACCTAGCTGTTAGTGTCCACACGATGGCGCCACTGCGCTCACACGGGGTAAAGTCAGGACACTGGTGGAAATTTGATACTGCAAAGCACTCAAGGGTGCACCCTAGTGTCTGGCAGTAGTATTACAACCAGCCCACTGCCCCTGTGATTATACAGCAGGGAGGAGGTAACGTTCCCCTCCCTCTGAATAACTCACAAATATTACGGAATTTTAAATCTCGACGGATTTCTTTCCGGTACTATATTTTACAAGCACGTTTGGCAGGATTTTTTTTTTTCGCTGCGTTGTGCAAAAGAAAACAGGAGTTACTCGTCTGTTTCAAAACTCCAAATAACATTTATCATAACTAGTATTAATGATTAGAATGTTTTCAGTTTTGGATTTTTTTGGTGCTATATTTGTTTAAAACACGTTCACAGGATTTCTTCGCTGCGTTGTGCGAAGGAAAACAGGAATTACTCGTCTGTTTCCTGCTCCAACAGGCATATATCACATAGCACCTATGATAATATGCTTGACGGTTTTATACATTGAGTAGCTAAGTCAATGTTTTTTCAACCAGGAGCTTATCGTTACTCTAACGATTATAATATAGAATCTCGTTCTGACAGAGGGGTTAAAATTATTAAAAATGTCGTTTATGCGCAGAGGTTTTTCTTCCGTCTGTGCCAGAACAAATTTAATTCTATGGAAACTGCAGTTTACTTTTAACAATTAACAGTGACTAAAATGTTGACCATTCAGCAACATGTTAAATGTTCTTTAACGGTATAGCGGAGGATTTTCTTTTTCCGGGTGGGTAGTCTATACTATTGGTCCACCTAAGTGTCAGTCATTCTGGTGATATGTTTACGTAAGGCCGTCGTACGTGCTCATCTCTATGTAGTTTTCACTTTTGTTATGTCGGAGTTACGGTTCAGATTCCTTTGAAAATGACTGAGGGTCGAAAGAGAAAAAATGTATACGAAGTGTATGATAAGAAGAGAAAGGCCGCAGAATATAGAAACAAGACCAGAGTGATTTTGGGTGAATATCACACGCTGGCGTGCTCTAAAAGCACAGGTCGGGCTTCTCACTGATGCCGCAGTCGTGAAGATTCTACTAGACAGGTAAAGTTTGTCATGCTATTTGGAGAAATCCATTTAAAATCACTAGTAAAAGTTAATGCAAGCGACTTAGCAATGCTAGCCCTGGCACAAGTCATGCACCGCATAGACACGGTAAACATCTCAATTTGTCTAAAGTAGCCTTTTGACCAAATGGTAAATGGTATCTCGCTGAAATATTCTAAAACCGTGTGTGTTCATGTGTTCATATTCTAAAACCGTGTGTGTTTATTATTACACAAACGCAACAAGCTACTTCTCCATATGCAACTATGTATAAAAATAACGTATTAATACCTACGTATTAACAATGAGACATGTTAGGTTAAGGACCAACGTAATAGCACTGCTCATATGTTGCCATATAACATAATAGCGATTTGCAAAATAGTTTCCTCAGAACGTATTTCGTGTGATACAAAGGTGCACATATCATGTCTTGAGCCCTCGGTCACTCAATCGATCAGTATAATAAGTAAATAAAACACGGACAGGCATTTGACATGTTGTCTTTTTTATGAATGTTTTTGAGTTCGTTTATAATTTGCAACATAATTGTGCAAGGCGTAATAGGCGTTCCCTCTCGGGAGCAAGAGTGTTGTGTTTGTGCATTTGCATTTTTTTTAAAAACTGGAGAGGGCGGGTCTTCTCTAAATTTCGGAAAGATCCTCCGCTATACCTTTAACTGAGGCGGCTTTGTGCCCAGATCAGTCAGATCGGGAGTTCGCAAGCGTTCACTCCGATGCGCGCGTGTAATATTAAATATTACATAAACAATATTAAATAACAATATACACATCTGACTGAAATTGATTGCTCATGAACAAGTTTTAAATGTGCTAAGCGTTCTCCACCAATATGTAAGAAATCTAGGTGGTCTGATCGAAGGGGGAATTTGCATATCATAATTAATAATTGATAATTAATAATTATTCATACAGATTTGGATCAGACCGGTCTTACATGTTATTAAATCTCCCATTTAGGAAGGCTTATGTCAATTTTACCTATATGCATGCATGTGTGTCTCTGCAATTAACCACAAATTAATTGTTATTAATCGCGAGGACCACGTTTTACAAGACAGGCAAAATCAAATAGCTCAATTAATTCATAGAGTTTAGAAAGTGAATTCTGTGGCCACGAGAATTAGCTTTTCTGCTCTATGAAAACATACCTTTTAGGTATTTCTAGTTTTGTAAAGCGTGTAGCTTTTGATCGGCACTTCAGGTACTTATATTATGAGCGGACAATAAATCAATCAGGGATGTGCATTAATTGTATTTAATAAATATATATATTCAATAAGGCAACTACTTAAGCATTTACTACGTTACAATGATACATGTATTTACAAACATTAAAACACAAACTAAGACAAACGCAGGGCGTTTAGACAATGAGAACATGTTTAGATGATGAGCTTGAGAGAGAGAGAGAGAGTATGTAGAGAGAGAGAGCATGGAGAGACATTCACCGTTCTGACACACCACGAAAACCTCATCTTAATGCTGCTTAAAAGCGCTAAAAGATAATATACTTGCGAAGCATATTCGGTCTGTGTGTGTCGTGGGCTCGTTGCTCGGCCCGTTCGGGCGTGATGACTGGAGGTACTGTCCGGCGCGTGCGCGTCACGTGGACCGCGGCCGAGGCATTTTTGCCCGGCCCGTCCCGGCGCGTGCATGGCTGGTTGCGCGTGCATGGCTGGTTGCGCGTGCACGGTTGGTTGCGCGTGGCTCCTGTTGTTCCGTGGGGAGTCACGTGGCGTTCGTTGGCATTCAGCGCGAGTGTTTGAAAGGCTTAAAGTCTTTGAGGTGACGTTACCTGAGGAAATGGTTCGGCAAAGTCCACTTCCTTTCCTGGAAGACGAACTTGGTAGTCCATTTGAAGAAAAGACGGACTCGCGGGAAACCTTCTTTTATGAGTTCTTTGTTCCTCGTGAGGGGGGGGGGGGTGGGTGTTCCATGAGGTTAATAGTAACAACCGTTTGTCAGTAAAACATATTAAAGATACACTTTACTTTACATCTCCATGCATATTCGAGTGTTTTATTCAATAAGCATTCTAGATCAAGGAACATTATGTTATGTCAAAGGAATATACACTTATGTTTAAAATGCAATTAGAAGGTATTTCTAATTTCTATTTACGCTGTGACCAAACAAAGTTATTTCACTGTGACATGGGGAAGACACGTATAGCCTACATAAAAACCATTGAAAACATTTTGTTGAATGTCTTTAAACACCAAAAGTCCTTCTCTTGTGGAGAGACATTCCACACATCCCGATGTGTGGGGGAAGGGAAGGGCTTGTGTGTGTGTGTGGTGTAGAAACCCCCATGGGGGGGGGGGGTCCTTGGGGGGACAGTTGATTTGCCTGCCGAAAATCCTTACAATATGTAATAAACAATTCTTACCTTGTATTTGGTTCAGTTTGTTTATAATAATAGAAGTTAATGCTAACCATAGTAACAACATGAAATAATAATAAATAAATAAATAAAAATTGGTTCCTGGAGGCACCCAAAGCAGTTCCATGCAGTGCCTAATATAAGAGTTCCTCAGGAAACCTGGGTGGTTCCTCAGAGAACTGTCCCTTTTTTAAAGGGTTCCTAGAGGATCTACAGATGGTTCCGCCGGTGTGGCAAAGTGAAGAACCCCAAAAGGTTCCTCCAGGCACCTTTTCTTTTTACAGTGTTGTTCCCTGTTTGAGTTTGTAAATTGATACTGTTTCAATAAAAAATAATAAAAAAAGAGTGATCATGCAACAAAGACCCCGTTTACACCTGGTATTAAAATGCGATCTGTATCCAGATAAGTTATCTGGATAATAAAAAACGCATGTTAATGCAAGGTGTAAACGCGTTGTGATCGGATTGTGATCGGATCTGCCTGACCACATCTGGAGGTAGTCTGGCTCGCATTGTGTTCGGATCTTTACAAGGTGTAAACGCAATCCGTACAACGTGATCGCATTCGTACCTTCTAAACGTCATCCTGGTAGAATCCGTGGCATACAGTTGCTGTATTTATCCCAAAGACGAGAGATACAGACCCTGTGGCATAATAAAGCGCAGCTGCAACTCTCTTCTCCTCAGACACCGGCGACAGAGTATTTCTCCGTGACAGCAGAGGCCGCAACTTCTCGCGGATATAGTCGAACAACTTCTCATTCGCGCCGCAGGAATTTTTTACACGTGTAACGCGTCTTTGCATTGACTTAACATTGAAATCACTCGCGCCTGACGCGCTATTCGCGTCCGTTACCTGCCTTGTTGACAAACTACAGCAGATATCCCGTCACCTCAGTGCTCACGCACAGGTGTCACTCTGGAGAACAGAGATCCGAACTCAATGTGGATAACGAGGATGCATTAAAAATACAAGGTGTAAACGCAAAGGTGAGATCAGAACACTTAGGCCCCGTCCACACGAAGACGCATTTCGCTGTATACGCATACATTTTTTATCGTATTGGCGTTTCGTCCACACGGATCCGGCGTTTTGGGAGAGTGAATCCGCTATTTTTTGAAACCGGGTCCCAAAGTGGATAAATCTGAAAACGACACCCTTGCGGTTTCGTGTGTACAGCCAATCCGTATATTTTGTGAAACGATGATGTCATCACATCACGCGTCGGCTGCGTCAGACGTAATCACAACACCAATAATGGCGGACTACATGATTGTGTTTGTGCTGCAGCAGCTACTAAACCTACTAGCTTTACTACAGCAAAATCTAATGCTTCTATGCAACTGTGCTGAGCAACAAGCGATAATGGACAACACCATACGCCACATGCTCTTAGATCCACCGCGAAAGACAACCAGAAGAGCAACCAGGAGAAAATTTTGGATAAGACCAGGTAGAACTAGCAGTTGGTGGGACAACTTTGTCAATGGCGTTGTTGTGGACGATGAATGGAGGGAGAATTTCCGCATGTCCAAAGCATCTCTCGTCGCCCTGAGTGAGCAACTCAGTCCGTATATTGAAGGGCAAACAACGAACATGAGGGCACCGATTACTACACTCAAAAGGGTTGCGTTAACTTTGTATTATTTGAGCGATGAGGGACGGCTAAGGAAGACTGCTAACGCCTTCGGCCTGTCGCGACAGGCTGTGTCTGTTGTTGTCAGGCAAACGTGCAAAGCGATCGCTGTCCACCTGGGTCCAAAGTACATCAAATTGCCTTTTACGGAGTCCGAGGCCGAGGATCTGGTTTTGCGTTTCCATCGAGCTCATGGCATGCCACAGTGTTTGGGAGCGGTCGATGGCACACACATAGAAATCAAGCAGCCGTCTACCAATTCAATGGACTATATCAACAGGAAAGGCAAATATTCTCTCAATGTACAGGCGGTCTGTGATTATAAGTACAGATTTATGGATGTTGTGATAAAGTGGCCCGGGAGTGTACACGATGCACGGGTTTTTGCTAATTCAAATCTCAACCAGTACTTTAAGACTGGCCAGATCCCTCCTCTGAAAAAACAGATTGTGGACAACGAGGAGGACATACCTATTTATCTTCTTGGTGACCCAGCCTACCCTCTGCTGCCTTACTTGATGAAGGAATATGCAAACGGTGGCTCCACACCTCAGGAACAGTACTTTGGGCTAAGTTTGTGTAGGGCGCGGATGGTCATTGAGTGTGCTTTTGGTCGTCTAAAAGCCAGATTTGCTGCATTGAAAAGGCCTATGGACATCAACTTGAAGGACCTGCCTTTTGTCATTTATGCCTGCTTTGTTCTCCACAATTTTTGTGAAAACTGTAAGGAGACTGTGGCTGAACACACTGTGTTGGGTACGATGCAAGGAGATAAAGACTTACAGCCTCCTACACAATGCAACAACTACCTCACAGACTGTAATGAAGGAGAGGGAAAGAGAGTGAGGAGAGTACTCACAAAGTACCTTGACCCTTAAAAATACTTACCATGAAGGGTCTTTGTTTTTTGTCATTTTGTTCAGTTTTTTTATAAGTATTAACACTTTTTACCTTTCAAAAATTTACTAATGATTATCTTGAACGTGTTGTGTTGAAAATATCTACATAAAATAAAAAACTGTAAAAATTCCAGAACTTTTTGTTTTTATTGGAAAATAAATATTTAGGTCAAAGAACCATTTAAAAAAAAACAGGTAAATTTGAACAGGTACAAAGTGCACAAAACACAATAACTATATACACAATGTCAACTACAACTGGTAAAATAATTGCACAAAACATGTCAAACTGTATAAAGTGCAACTGTAAACATAATTGAAATGCAGTGCAAACAATATAAAATCAAGAATTATATAGTGCAACAGGGCAGTCACTCTGCGTCATCTTGCAACAGGGCAGTCACTCTGCGTCATCTTGCAACAGGGCAGTCACTCTGCGTCATCTTGCAACAGGGCAGTCACTCTGTGTCATCTTGCAGCAGTGCACGTCTGTATGAAAATGATGTTTGCTGATGTGGGGTGGCATGTGGTGTAGGTGTGTAGACTGTAGGGCGGTACTGTCGAGGTTGGTTTGCTGATTCATCAGGCCGAGGAGTGTGCAGGAAGGCTGGTGTAGTAGGGTGTGATGTGTTCGTGAATTGTGAGGGGTGCCCTTGGAATTGACCACTGCTGCTGTGGGGCGGTGTAAATTGTCGTTGGAATAACAATTCCCTCATGAAGGAAAAACCCTCCTGAATGGTGCTGGTAATGTTAGCAATGTTTGCATTTATCTGCAGCATGTTTTCAGAGTTGCGTCTAGAAGAGTCCTCCATCAACTCCAACATCCTCCTCTTTATTTTAAGGTCCTCCTCTGCCGGGTCGGTGGGAACCTTCCTTTTCAGCCTGTCTCCTCTATGGCTGTTCAACTTTGCCTTAAATATAGCAGAGAAAATTTGCATTATTACAACGCAAAATAAGTTCAGAAAGCTATGTGAATAATGTACTAAACCAACACAACTACACAAAGAACATGCATCCATCCTAACTAAACTTAACAAAAATTTAATTGAATTTACTAAATGTTACGGTAAGTCGTTCCATACAATTGATTTTTGCTAAATTTAAACAAATGCATTAAATTGAACTAAAAATTAAAGGAATAGTTCAACTCAAAGTTGAAAATTGTGTCATCATTTACTCACCCTCAAGTTGAGTAATCAAAACATTTTAAAGCAAATTAAATTATTATTTTTTTAGTGTATGCCCACATCAAACAATACTGTATCACATGTAAATGCACTGCATTTAAACAGCGCTTTCAACAGACCCATGGCCACCAAAGCGCTTTACATATTGTCTCACACGTTCATACTCGCTAAGCTTAAAATCATAAACCTGGATCAATCTTTACCTGGAGCAAATCCCGGCGCTGCTTTACAACCGCAGATGGAAGACAGTCGAGGGATTCAGTTGAGTTTGGAGAATCGGAAGGCAGCTCCACTGTCGATGTGCTAGATGACTCTTCCAGGTCCCCCGTCTCGATGCCGGCGTCGATGGAGCGTGTAGCAGGCGAACCACCCCAGATCTCCTCGCAAAGCTCATAAAATATGAGGACTACCCGTCCTTGACCACTTCGACGCCCTGTGTCCACCGCATGTCGGTATTTGCTGCGTATATTTTTCATCTTTGCGGTAACTTGGGCTTTTGAGATCGTGCTAGCATCGTGAGGGAAATCCTTATCGGTTAACTCCCTCGGATACTGTGCCTGAAACGCGTCCGTTAAATCACAATATTTAGAGTGACACGACTCCCAGTCAACGTTTTCTTGTAGCTTAGTTGACTTGTAGTCGAGTGTGATTCTAAGTAGCAGTTCGACTTCATCGTCAGTCCACACGAAAGACTCCACTCTTGCTCTTGAAGTTCTTGCGTTCGCCATTCTCGTCGTCTTCTTCTTCTTCTTGGTTCGTTCGTATACAGCGCGCAACGTTATGCGCATGCTTAAAGTCTTCTTCTCCGTGTATAGTGTATCTCTGTGGCAGAATTACAGCGCCCCATACTGGTCTGGCATATGTACTACACCGTTTTCAGTCGGTTTCAGTGGTTTCGTGTGTACGCAGATATTTCTTGAGACGACGCCGTGTTTACGGACTTTTTTTTTAGAACCAGGAAAAAAAAAAATCGGATAGGGAACGCACCGGCTTCGTGTGGACGAGGCCTTATTATCCGGATAACTTATCTGGATACAGATCGCATTTTAATACCAGGTGTAAACGGGGTCAAAGTGTCGCGAGAGCGATAGGCGAGAGGTACACCTTCGCCATAGTGGGATTAGTAGATTTACTCTTCAAACACAACATTCGCACAACAATGCCTCTAACTTCCATTCAAGGGAGCTCGACCTGGCACGATAAGTTGCGATTGAGCTTGAATGATCACAGTACAGACACTGAATTTATCTTTTATTTCTTTCTTGGATTAAAATATTTTTGGAGTGAAGGTTAAACGGAGTAAGGATAGTATAGAAGAGGGTGAACGTAGTGAGAATAATTCTCAAAGGAAGAGAGGGCTAAGTAGTGACAGCGAGTTGGAAGACTTGAGTGAACGAGTGGTGAGGCGGAAAATGGACCAGGAAGGAGTGAAAGTGCTGGTAAAGTTCAAAGAGGGTCATGATATTAAGTCAGTAGGGCCTTTTGCTCTCACTAAATTTTTGCGCGAGAAGGTGGGTGAGATAATTAGAGCTAGAGTGCATTCTGATGGTGATCTGATGATAGTGTGTAAAGACGAAGGCCAACAGATGAAAGCATTAAAATTGAAGAGTGTTTGCAAAAAAGAAGTTTTGGAGGTGAAGAAAAGAATGGTGGCTGGAGAGGTGTGTAGGGGAGTTATCTATGGTATTCCCATAAATGAGGAAATGGGAAAGCTGAAGGATAGTATTGAGGGAGGACATGTGATTAACCTGAATAGGCTCAAAACATGGAGGTCTGGAGAGAAGGTTGGTAGTCTATCAGCATTGGTAGAATTTCAAGGGGAAAAGTTACCTAAATATGTCACTGTTGGATATCTGAACTATAATGTAAGGATGTATGTGCCCCCTCCGTTGCGGTGTTTTAAGTGCCAGAAATATGGTCACATCGCTGCTTACTGCAAAGGCACACAAACATGTGGGCGCTGTGGGGAAGACCATGGCTATGGTGCATGTGGAACTGGGGTGTCAGAGAAATGTGTCAACTGTGGGGGAGCGCATAGTGTTGGGTACAGGGACTGTGAAGCTAGAAAGAGAGCAGTTGAAATCCAGCATGTTGGGGCTGAAGGAAATTTGTCTTATGCTGAGGCAGTTAAGAGAGTTCAAGCTGAGTCAAATTTCGGGAAACAGGCATCAAGAGCTGGGAAAATCCCAGTCCTTGATGAGGAAATCATGGTTGTTAAAAAGAAAGAGTTTCTGTGCTTTATTGCGGAAGTTATAAATTGTACATCGCAAGCAAAACACAGGTCTGAGAAGACAGCCATTGTGGTTAAAAGTGCCAACATCTGGGTATCGTGGGAGAGTATTTATGAAAAACTTCAGAACAGAGATAAATCTGAGAAGCCAGCATTCCCGTCACAGTCGTTGTCATAGAAAGGAAGAAAAGGAAAGGAAAAAAAAACAACAACAACAACAACAACAAAAAAACATTTACTTTCTGCAGTGGAATGCTAGAAGTTTAGTGGCAAATGGGCAAGAGTTCAAGAGGTTTATTTCTGAGTTAGAGATTAAACCTGAGATTATTTGCATTGTTGAGACATGGTTGAAACCTCATCTGAATTTTGTTTTAAATGGGTATGTATGTGAGCGAAGTGATAGGAATGATAGTAGTGGGGGTGGATGTGCTACTTTTATTAAGGTGGGGGTTCCCTACAGAGTTTTAGGTAAAGGTGTAGGGTTGGAATATTTAGTTACTGAGGTTTGGTGTGATAATGGCAGTTTAAATATTATACATTTTTATATTCCTTGTAAAAGACTTGGTATTGATAGCCTACACTAGAGTTGGTTGAAGGGCAAGGAGGTGAAAAAAAAATAATATGGTTAGGAGATTTTAACGCACATAGTTTCCTGTGGGGAGGGGATAAAATGGATTATAATGGCTTGGATTTAGAAGAATTTATGGATAGGAGGGTTGGTGTGTTTAAATGATGGGTCACCTACTCGTATTGGGGTGAGGGTACAATCAGTACTACACTTGACTTTAGTTTCTCAGGCTATGGCAGATCAGAAAATGTGGGAAGTGTATAATGAGTCAACGATTGGAAGTGACCACTATCCGATTATGTGTAGGATGGGTAGCAGGAGCTGCAATATGATTCAATGTTTTTCTGAAAGATGGAATTTTAGTAAAGCTGATTGGATAATGTTCACATTTATAAGTGATAGGAATATGCGTCAAGTTGAAGTGATAGATGATGTGGATGAATTTACTGAAAATGTTAGTGTAGCTTTGGTGGAAGGTGCAAAAGTTTCGATTGCTGAGTCGAGGCCGGGAAGTAAGAAGCAGAAATCGGTACCCTGGTGGACAGATGAATGCACACAAGCAATAAGCTGTAGAAATAAATCGTTTAAAGGTTTTAAAAATAGTTTAAGTTTTCAAAAGTATTTAGAATATAAAAGAGAGCAGGCTAAGGTGAGGAAAGTAATTAGAAAAGTAAAAAAGGATTACTGGATAAAGTATTGTAGCAATATAGGAAGACAAACCTCTGTAAATGATGTATGGAGAGTTGTTAAAAAAATGAGTGGGATGCAACAATCTTGGAGCTATCCAGTCCTTAAGAATGGTGAAAATATGGCAGTGAACGATGAAGATAAAGCAACGTTAATGGTCAAAAGTATAGCCAATGTTCATAGTAGTCTCAACTTAGCTGATGATGAAAGACACAATAGAGCGGCAACAAAAAGACAGTACCAATATCTTTTAGAAAATGTAGAGGACCGAGGTGATAGCATGAATGCAAGTTTTTCTGTTAGTGAACTTAAAAAGGCTATAAGCAAGGTGAAGGTAACAGCGACGGGAAAAGATAGAATAAGTTATGCAATGTTGAAACATCTTAGTAGTGAGGCTCTTAATACTGTATTGGAGTTATTTAATAAGGTATGGGAGCAAGGGAAAATACCAAAGAGTTGGAAAATGGCTGTTATTATCCCAATTAGAAAGCCGGGAAAATATCCTGCTATGGCTTCTAATTATAGGCCAATTGTTTTGTCATCTCACCTAGGTTAAGTAATGGAGAGAATGATTGTGGAGAGAATGACCTTTTATGTTGAGTCTAATTTGATAACGCCATTTCAAAGTGGCATCAGGAAAGGAAGATCAATAATGGACCCAGTTATTAAATTGGAGAGTGATATAAGGAAGGCCCAAGTATGTAAAGAAGTAGTTGCTGCCATATTTTTTGATATGGAAAAAGCATATGATATGCTTTGGAAGGAAGGTGTGTTAATTAAAATTCGAAGGCTTGGAATAGATGGGTAAATGTATTTGGATTAAGGACTTTTTAAGCAATAGACAAATTCAGGTGAGGATAAACAGTAGCTTCTCTGATTGCGTATTTGTGGAAAATGGGTTACCCCAAGGAAGTGTTATTTCACCAATTCTGTTCTCTATTATGATAAATGATATATATGATACACTTGATTATAGTATAGGCAAATCATTGTTTGCAGACGACGGCGCTCTCTGGAAAAGAGGTAAAAATGTTAAATTCATTGTTAAACATTTGAAAAAGCTATTGACTTGGTTGAAGAATGGGCTGGGAAATGGGGATTCAGCTTTTCAGCTTTTTCTGAAAACTAAGGTAGTATTTTTCTCTTTTAAAAAAATTGAAGAAAGGTTTAAATTTCGAATGTATGGTACAGAGTTAGAAAGAGTAAATTGTATGAGATTTTTAGGTATGTATATTGATTCTAAACTTACCTGGCATAATCATATTGAAAAGGTTGTTGACAAATGTAAGAAAGTCATTAACATAATTAGATGCTTGTGCAATAAGAAGTGGGGAGCAGATATGACCTCAATGAAAAGATTATATGTGGAGTTGATTAGGTCTATTGTTGACTTCGGGTGCATAGCTTATGGGTCTGTGGCAAAATCTCAATTAAAGAAGCTTGATGTTATTTAGGGTTTGGCCCTTAGGCTGTGTTCAGGAGCAATGAGAACTTCCCCTATTTCAGCGCTTCAGGTTGAAGTAGGTGAAGTGCCTTTTGAGTTGAGACGACAACAAATGTCCTTATCATATTATGTTAATTTAAAGGGGCATATGGAAGATCATCCAACTAAAAGTGTCCTTTCAACATGGGAGCAGGAAAAAAAGTAAGAGAGAGTCGTTTAGTGCAAGTATACGCGAAAAGATAAAAGAAGCGGATATAGAAAAGTTTGAATTTAGTCCATCTGTAGTCTATCCACCGCAACCACCGTGGATGATAATGCTTCCAGACGTTGATATAACTTTTCAAGAAAATATTAAAAATAAAGGGGGATAGTGGTCAAATGGCTATGAGATATGTGGATAATTATTATGGATATGTGCAGATCTTTACTGATGGGTCAAAACAACCAGAAAGAGGAAAAGTGGCAATTGCATATGTGATACCAGAGTTTGATATTTATTTTCATGCAAGAGTTTCAGATCAGATCAGGTCAGTGTACTCAGCAGAACTGATAGCAATTGTGATGGCATTGCAGTGGGTAGAACAAATTAAACCACTAAGAGTAGTTGTGTGTTCAGATTCGTTGTCAGCCTTAGAAAATGTTAAATTAGGTAATTCGAGTAAAAGGCATTATATTGAATGTGAGATATTGACTTTGCTTCATAGTATTCAAAATGGGGGGACACATGTAAAGTTTGTTTGGGTTCCGGCCAATGTAGGTATGGTTGGTAATGAGATGGCAGACAAGTTTGCTAAACAAGCTTTGAAAGCGACAAATGTGTCTATTATATGTAAATTATCAAGGTCAGAAGCTAAGTCAATAATTAAAAAACATGTTAAAAAGCTGTGGCAAGATAAATGGGATAGGGGAGATAAAGGGAGGGGTTTTTACATGATAAATCCTGAGGTTGGTCAAGGTCGTCTGGTTGTAAGATGTCGAAGAGAAGAACAAATTTTTACAAGAATGAGAATAGGGCACTCTGGACTAAACAAAACATTACAGCTAATAGGAAAACATCAGGAAATTGTGAGATATGTAATATGCCAAAAACAGTGGAACATGTTTTTATGGTGTGTAAGAAGTATAAGAGAGAAATGATTTTAATGAAAAGGAAAATAGAGAGTAGTGGGGAAAGCTTTATCTTTAGAGATATTTTGTCTAAAGCTTTCGACCATAGAATAATAAAATATGTGTTTGAATTTTTAAAGAACACTAGGATCATTGAGCGAGTGTAGTTTTTTTTTTTTTTGAGCTATAGTAATCATCAAGCACAACATATAGGGGAGGGCGGGGCACCTAACGCGGACCTTTGTTTGTCAGGATCAAGCAGGTTGTCTTTCCGCTATTTTTTTCTTTCTGCCAGAAGACGATCTCCCGCGAATTTGCGGAAAGTTTTGATTATATTTCGTGAAGATACTGGACAAAGAGTGTTTTGACACCATGAAAGTAATTTTTTTTCATCATAGGTTTTTTTCGGTTTCTGAGTTGGGTGTATACGTTTCCAAATCTAACTTTATATTGCCTTAATCACTGTCTTGTTGGCTCAAACATAGCACCGTTTTGAAAAATGTCAGAAATTCCTAGCAACTATTAGCTAGGTTTAAAATATATAATACACAGCGGGGTTAGTTCTAACAGAGCGGTAAAACAAAGCCGCCAAGTGTACAATGATAATCAAATAAAAAAGGAGCCACAAAACTTTTCAGGTTTGAGTATACATTTAACTTTGTTAGACTTTCACAAACAATGTTGGAATTTAAATGTTTAAAATTTTGTGTACTATGAATGATAACTTTATAACTTTATCCATAAGTTTATTTATTAAAAATATGGCCTGTTATTATTGCAATAAACCCTTTAAATTTTTATTTTAAGCTCATTTGTATTGTTATTACTGTTATTATTATTAATAATAATAATTGTACATCATGCAGCTCAACATGACATCATGACTTTTGCGTAAACATACACGCCACTTTCGAGTCAAGTGGCGTATTATTTCTACGCATTTTGAGCTATTCGCGTGTATCCGTGTATGTCTACACCATTAACGTCCGCGTCATCCCGCGTGTCAGAACACGCGCGTCAAATGTCCAGTCATAAATGCCATTAACCCCAGTGACGGTTAAGTTTAGGGATAGGGTTGAGGTAAGTCATATCTTTTTTTTCAATAGGATGGTAAGGGAACAGTCATAAATGCTATTAACCCCAGTGACGGTTAAGTTTAGGGACGGGGTTGAGGTAAGTCCTATATTTATATAACGTTAAGTCAACGGCGTTCATAAACACGCTGAAAAGCGATTGTGCGTCTTGATAACACGCCAAAAATGCAAATACGAATTGGCGTGTCATACACACGCTACTTCATGAGATCAGCCTGTGCAGCTGCCACACACAAATCTAATTTAATTGCAATTACAATATTTATAATTTTATTTATTATTATTTATTGCAAAACTGTGCAGCCCTTTTCTATGTCTCTATCCATGATATTGATCCACAATAGAAGGATGATTGGATGAGGGATGGATGTATGGATATCTTTCTACACAGATGCACAAACAATATCAAACTATACAAATAAAATAGTACTGAATTATGTAAGAAATTATAGTCTGCTCTGATCAAACTTCCACTCCATAGATTAGATTGAAATGTTCCTTCACTTAAAAGAGCTTATTTATCATAGAATCAATTCTAACAATCTTAAAAGTATCATCACCTATAGAGTGGGAAAGACAGGGTATTCAAGAACCATCTTGATTAGGGGGCTTCAAAGAGATGTTATCACCTTAAACATTTGGCCGTATTGCTTTAAACATTTGGCCTTTCTTATTTGAAAGAAGATCAAAGACAGAACACAGCTGTTACGACAAGAGCAACTTCATTTACATTAAGAGGACAGTAACAGGATAAAAGGGAGAAGATTTGAATGTTCTGGGTTCATTCTGACGCCGGTGAACCCAAGGTGCTTCGTGTCCCTTGCCACTGCTATGCTGTAATAAACTTCGTTTTTGAGATCTTCGACGTCCACTTCATTTTTTCTTACACTGGCGAGCCACCCTTCCAGGTTTTCAACAAAAAGCGGGGGAAAAGGTAAGAAAAAGCTGTTTTCTTTCATCTAAATGCTGTTTTGTCAGGAAACCTCTTGTTTAAAAAAATCTAGAAGAGGAAAAATCTAAGGACAGAAGAGAATTGAGTTTATTCAGTCTTAGCAGGAGAAGTTGTTAAGCCTATTCTGTACGATTTTGTTTAAGATTCTAACGGAACTGAATCAACCCGAAGTAATGTGGTGACAGAGTTGTATTAGAATTGTTGTTTCTAAAGTAATTGAAACAAAGTGCTTAAGTGTAAAGTTTCTAAAGTAACTGAAACTTGGGATCGGTCTCTTATAATTCTGTTGAGATTCTAAAGTAAGTGAATAAACCCGAAGTAGTGTGGTGGCAGAATTATATTAGATTTGTTGTTTCTAAAGTAACTGAAACAATTGTGCGTGTTTCTAACGTATTTGAAACTGATGGTGAAGTTGTTATAATTCTGAGGAAATTCTAAAGTAAGTGAATAAACCCGACGTAGTGTGGTTTTCTCCGACGTACTGTGACAGTGTTATTTTTTTTTTAACTGTTTTGTCCAGTGAAATTTATGGTAGATTGTGGCCATGGTTAAGTTAAGCTTCAGGTAGTGTGGCTATTTTGTTAATTTGCGTCTGAAGTACTTGGAGTTGTGAATAATTAAACGAATCGTAGTTATTTAAAATCAAACTTTGTGAATAACTATTGGATCACGAGATAGTCTAAAGCCAGATAATCCCTTTGAATATGGAAGAATTGATTGTTAAATACATCGCTAAACACGGTACACAGGGAATGTTTGATGGAATAGAGAATATTGTTGATAAGCCGTACAAGTGGGCGATCTCTAAGTTTGAAAATGATCCCAAAATGCCTAAGAACAAAAATGGGAAAATTGCTAATGCTCTTCAAGCGCTTTTTGCTTCATACAAAGTAACTAGGAGGAGAGTAGATGAGTTAGAGGCTAAAAATGAGCGACTCAGTGCTGGGGTGATTTCTACAAAAAATTTCCTGGCTAGTGAAACAATATGGAAAGAAGAAAAGGTCAAGATGCAGAATGAGATCGCACTTCTTAGAACTAACAATAGCATGCTTAAATCGTCTGTGGAAACATTGTCCAAAAATTTGGAGGAAGCAAAGGCAGCTTGTCAGTTTGTGATAAAGAGTGACACAACTGAGAAAATCCATAGTAAGACATTGTTAGGTCACAGATTGTGTAACCCAGTTCCAGAAATGCCAGATTTGCAGGAAGACAGAGCTGAGGGTTGGGAAAAAGATTCTCAGTCATTCAGTAGCCAATACTCAGACTGTAGCGTCAGATTTCCCATGGCACCAGTACATACTACGACGACTATGCGTGCTAGTGAAGAAAGAGAAGAACCAATGACCTCTGCCATAGTCCGAGGATTTAATCCAACTGAACTAGAAGCTATGATAAAGAATATTGGTAAATTTGATCCTGCCAAACAAGATCCACTAGATTTTCTGAAAAACTTGGAGGAATATGCTGAAGTGTACAATTTAACAGATGGTGATGTGTGTGTTGTGTTAAGAATGTGCTTGCCTGACACTTTGTCTGGAGCCTTAACTCAGAATGTAAAGGACAGAAATGCTAATAAGTCAGAGAGGAAAAAGGCACTGCTTGATGTCTTAGGTGTGATGTCAGTTAATTGGGATAGAATATCTGAGATGCAAATGAGGAAAGGGGAACATCCAGCAGCCTTCTCAGGACGATTGCTGGAGACATTTAAGACCTTCAGTGGCAATCCTGATATTACTAAGAATGATGTCAGTTTCAAGACTGCCTTGATTAACAAATGTGACCCACTCACCCGGTCTGCTGTGACAATGCTGGTGACACCACTCTCTGAATACGATGACATTATTGGTAAAATGACACAGTTTTACAACAATAATGCTAATGCAAATAGTCAAATGAAAACTGTCAAATCTAGACATCCAGTTGCTGCTGTTGGCAGGAGAGAATGTTCTAGTACATGGTCTAAAGGTTTCCATCATAGACCGAGGAGATTTGCAAGAATAAATTCAGAAGGTGTTATTATTTGCTATGCATGTGGAAAAGCTGGTCACATTGCTAGACATTGTGAAGACAATGAGAGACCTCTGCAAAGCTTTGTCTGTCATGCATGTGGAAAGGATGGTCACATTGCAAGGAACTGTTTGGAGAAAAGAAAGGAAGATCAGGAAGTTGTTTGTTTTGCTTGTGGACTGATGGGGCACAAGGCAAGAAGGTGTCACTTGTCACACAAAAGAAAGATGGGCTACCATGGTTTGCTTAAGAAAATAGGCAATTTAGAAACCCAGTTGGAAATGTTGAAAGGAAATAAAGAAGTGATTCACACCTTGTCCAACGAATCACCGCATGAGCAACAGGACTGTAGCTCAGTCACAAGCAGATGCTGATGCAAATTACAATTAGGTTATTATGATAGTAACACGTTTTAGAAAAGGGTTTACTATCAAAAGGGGGATGATTCTTTATGATTTATGAAACATGTTTTATTTGCATTGCTATGTAGTTGTTTATAACACATTGTTTTAATAGCATTATGTTTAGAAATAATTTAACATTACCGATGTTTGATGTTCTAAGATTAAACTTCTGTGAATTTGATGTTTGAATGTGAAAAGATGATTGTGGGGGAAAGGGGGTAACCTCTTCTTTTGGTCATTGTTTCAGATCTAAGCATCGAGATGTTTGCCTGAAACGTGAAACCTCCTGGAGAAAGATGACATGGTCGTTTGAAGGACGAGAAGGAAGTAGAACCAGTGGAGCCAGGGGATTCTCTCAAGAAAAGAACAGAGTACAGAGATTTACAGACCTACAAGATCCAGAAATCCAGGCCTAAAAGATCTAGAAACCATGAGACCCACCACGCTTTGAATGAAACTGATGAAGAGGCACAGACTCGAACAACACCAGTGACTGCTTCTTATGCAATGACTTATGGTCCATGTGGAAAAGAATGAACAATGAGAAAAGAAACGAGAAGAGATCAAACCTTTTCAGAGGCTATGGACAATAGTCTTTGCACATAGATGGAAAACAAGTGTGCAGAGGACATACCCACTCTAAGAAATGCACAAAGACACAAAGACTGAACATGAAGAGACAAGTATATGCATACTCATTTGCATTAAGACATATTGTTGTCAAGTGGATGCACACATGTGGATAAAGGATGTCCACACTGAGAAAATGAACATCCACACACACACACACACACACACACACACACACACACACACACACACACACACACACACACACACACACACACACTACGTATATTGTCTATTGATTGTTGTTTGTTTGAGTTATCAAAGCTGTAGAAAAATGCAAACATCACTGATACACATAAAAAAAAAATGAAGTGTTGACAAAAACAAATGCATGATGGAGACTTGGCTATTGCCTATACTGGTTTACTTTGAGATGTAACCTTTAAAACTGCTATTTGTTTATGTATCATTCTTATTATTGGTCAGTGCGTTATGTTATGTTGTATGTGTTCCATGTTGAAACGTCAGGTTGAAGATAATTCTCTGATCAATATTGGACGTTCCAGTTGGATGTGATGGTTCTTGATTACCTCTCTCAAACCCAAATATTTAAAATAATAATAATAATAATAATAATTTTTCTTAAAACAAACTATGATAAGTCTGCTCAAGTGAAGTAGAGCTGTAACCAGTGTGCATGAGGTGTCATTCCGATGACGGGTACGATTTCTCCGATGGCCATAGGGGAGCAACCTAAGCCAGGGTGGCACCGCCACTGGGCACCTGCCCACCAGGAAAGGGAGGTGTTATTTAGGAAAAGGGAGTGGATGTGATGCTACTTGTGGCCAAGAGCATCAAACGGGGGATTGTAAGAAATTATAGTCTGCTCTGATCAAACTTCCACTCCATAGATTAGATTGAAATGTTCCTTCACTTAAAAGAGCTTATTTATCATAGAATCAATTCTAACAATCTTAAAAGTATCATCACCTATAGAGTGGGAAAGACAGGGTATTCAAGAACCATCTTGATTAGGGGGCTTCAAAGAGATGTTATCACCTTAAACATTTGGCCGTATTGCTTTAAACATTTGGCCTTTCTTATTTGAAAGAAGATCAAAGACAGAACACAGCTGTTACGACAAGAGCAACTTCATTTACATTAAGAGGACAGTAACAGGATAAAAGGGAGAAGATTTGAATGTTCTGGGTTCATTCTGACGCCGGTGAACCCAAGGTGCTTCGTGTCCCTTGCCACTGCTATGCTGTAATAAACTTCATTTTTGAGATCTTCGACGTCCACTTCATTTTTTCTTACAATTATGTGTGTTACACACAAGTGTTACAACTAACCCCTCTGTTACAATTAACCCCGCATATGGGGTAAGTTGTAACATTTGCACTTCTGTCACTTTCAGTGCAACTGTTCGAAAATGGTAGGTCCTAGAAAAAAACTTTAACTGGTCATTTGTAGCAGAGATGTGCATGTTGCTTGTGTAAAAAAAAGTATTAATCTAACCTAATTATTTTTTAACTAATTGAGCCAAAACCAAAAAGCGTTAGGTTGTGCCCCGCTCTCCCCTATGGAGGGTGGCGGTAGTGCGCTAAGTAAGTTCGCATCCGCCGTTAAGCAGTAAAAGAAGAAGAAGAAGAAGAAGAAGAAGACGACATTAGCAATTATAGTGCCTATTTTAAAGCAAGAAAATAACCCATCTGACCCATCTAGTTATAGACCAATTGCACTAACATCGCAGTTGTGTAAAATAATGGAAAGAATAATTACAGATAGAATGACTTATTATTTAGAAAGTAATGACCTTTTTTCCCAATATCAGAGTGGGTTTTGTAAGGGCCGAAGTATGGATTCATTAATAAGTTTGGAATCAGATATTAGGAAAGCACAGATAGGGAGGTGGTAATAGCAGTATTCTTTGATGTTGAGAAGGCATACGATATGATTTGGAAAGAAGGGTTATTAATTAAATTACAACAATTAGGAATTGGTGGTAAAATATACAACTGGATTTTGGATTCTTTGTTTAATAGGAATATACAAGTAAGAGTAGGTGCAGAATTATCTGAGGTATATACAGTTGAGAATGGAACTCCACAAGGTAGCGTGCATTATTATTCAATATTATGATTAATGATATATTCTCAAATATTGATCAGAAAATTGGGAAATCCTTGTATGCTGATGATGGAGCATTAGGGGAGAGCGGGGTTGGTTGACACACTTTTCACACTCTGTCATATTTCTCAGCCATGCTATATGTTAAAATAGTCTAACCAGTAACAACTGAAAGGTTAAGATCTCAGCTACTCAACAGATAAAGTTAATGTTAATAAATTATTCCTAAAAATGTCTTATTCATCATTAAAGTGATGTTGTGCACCTGTGCCAACCAGCCCCACTATGGGGGTTAGTTGGCACATGCAATGGGGTTGGTTGGCACAGATGCAATAGCTACAAAGAATGAGGTGACAAATATAAAAATAACTTAACCATTTAATTCAAACCAGATGCAGAATAACATTCAACAGAATTTCTGCCCATTTTTAACCAAACCAAAAACTAATACAGTTTGTAAAGTATACAGGTGCTGGTCGTATAATTAGAATATCATCAAAAAGTTGATTTATTTCATCCATTCAAAAAATTAAATTTGAATATTATATTCATTCAATACACACAGACTGATATATTTCAAGTGTTCATTCCTTTTAATTTTGATGATTATAACTGAAAACTAATGAAAACCCCCAAATCAGTATCTCAGAAAATTAGAATATTGTGAAAAGGTTCAAAATTGAAGACACCTGGTGCCACTCTACTCAGCAAATTAACTCATAACACCTGCAAAGGCCTCTAAATGGTCTCTCTCAGTCTAGTTCTGTAGCATTACTGAAATAAATCAACTTTTTGATGATATTCTAATTAAATGACCAGCGCCAATATTTATAAATATACAACATATAATAGTATTATTATAATATATATATATATATATATATATATTTATATATATTTATATGTATATATATTATGTTTTAACATATGTAAAATGCATAAATTAATACATTTATAACCAATTGGCTATAATGACACATGTGCCAACCAACCCCCAAATCAGTGTGTCAACCAACCCCACCCATATTAGGACACACCTCTTTACTGAAATTATGTTAGCCACCTAGCATCACTCATCAGAGACTTTTAGGGGGCTTTCACACTGGCAGTTTAGTTCG
The DNA here is from genome assembly GCA_038021265.1 of Cyprinella venusta. Classification (NCBI taxonomy): domain Eukaryota; kingdom Metazoa; phylum Chordata; class Actinopteri; order Cypriniformes; family Leuciscidae; genus Cyprinella; species Cyprinella venusta. Next base: position 7,495,508 of record CM075870.1, on the reverse strand, counting down.
GAACGGAGCACGGTTCGCATGAAAAATCGCTAATGTGAAAGCTGTCATGGGACCCGGGTGCGCACTGGGGTACCGAACCCGAGACTATCTGGAGGAGGTGGTCTGAGTTCGGTTGCTTCCGAACCGTGCCGGCCGGTTCGCGTGAATGTGAAATCAACACGGATTCGGGCGCGCACTAGTTCAGGAAGTAAAGTATCCTGCGCATGCGTTTAGCTTATTGTGATGTATTCAGTTAAAGGTATAGCGGAGGATCTTTCCGAAATTTAGAGAAGACCCGCCCTCTCCAGTTTTTTTAAAAAATGCAAATGCACAAACACAACACTCTTGCTCCCGAGAGGGAACGCCTATTACGCCTTGCACAATTATGTTGCAAATTATAAACGAACTCAAAAACATTCATAAAAAAGACAACATGTCAAATGCCTGTCCGTGTTTTATTTACTTATTATACTGATCGATTGAGTGACCGAGGGCTCAAGACATGATATGTGCACCCTTGTATCACACGAAATACGTTCTGAGGAAACTATTTTGCAAATCGCTATTATGTTATATGGCAACATATGAGCAGTGCTATTACGTTGGTCCTTAACCTAACATGTCTCATTGTTAATACGTAGGTATTAATACGTTATTTTTATACATAGTTGCATATGGAGAAGTAGCTTGTTGCGTTTGTGTAATAATAAACACACACGGTTTTAGAATATGAACACATGAACACACACGGTTTTAGAATATTTCAGCGCGATACCATTTACCATTTGGTCAAAAGGCTACTTTAGACAAATTGAGATGTTTACCGTGTCTATGCGGTGCATGACTTGTGCCAGGGCTAGCATTGCTAAGTCGCTTGCATTAACTTTTACTAGTGATTTTAAATGGATTTCTCCAAATAGCATGACAAACTTTACCTGTCTAGTAGAATCTTCGCGACTGCGGCATCAGTGAGAAACCCGACCTGTGCTTTTAGAGCACGCCAGCGTGTGATATTCACCCAAAATCACTCTGGTCTTGTTTCTATATTCTGCGGCCTTTCTCTTCTTATCATACACTTCGTATACATTTTTTCTCTTTCGACCCTCAGTCATTTTCAAAGGAATCTGAACCGTAACTCCGACATAATACACCAGAAAGTGAAAACTACATAGAGATGAGCACGTACGGCGGCCTTACGTAAACATATCACCAGAATGACTGACACTTAGGTGGACCAATAGTATAGACTACCCACCCGGAAAAAGAAAATCCTCCGCTATACCTTTAAATAAAATACTTGTACGGGATGATAGTTTTGAAGAATTACCTTGGATACGAACGAGAGTGAGCCTGCAGTGTATTCGTGCATTGCGCATGGAATCAGAGCAACACATTTGGAAATCCACTGTCTCCTCAAAAGAGTCCGTTTGCAAGCAGCAGAAGTCCACCTTATGTGACACACGCACAGTAAACCTGTATTGTTCACTCAACTGCTCATAATAGCAGCACATTAATACAAAAAAAACACAATATTTACCCACGTTCTGCTTTCTATAATGCGACGCGCACGTTCGCGATGACGTAAGATGCACGCAAAAGCACCAGGGTTCGGTTGAGTGTGAAACCAGACCAACGCTGCGGGGGGCGCCGGGAACAAACGCGTCCGGGCCCGGACCGCAGCAAACGAGCCCAGTGTAAAAGCCCCCTTAAATTTCATATCAAAATATAGCTGATCCTATCTATATCAACTGAAATCCTTACATTTTATATTATCTCTATCTATCATAGTTCTAAAATGTATTTAGTGGGGAGAAGTTTTTTTTTTGTTTTAACACAGTAAAATAGAAAAGTTATCCTCACCTCAACAGTTGGTGAAAGTTCAATGATTTTAGTAAATGGGTTTGTTCAGGTCAAGAGGGCAGTCATTTTAATGTCAGATTTTTGTGGCAGCACCCTCCGGTGTGCTAGAATTGAACTGTGTGCCAACCAACCCGCGACCCAACCAGCCCCGCTCTCCTATGGTTTAGAGGCCGTAATGAATCTTATGTTAAATCAAAAATGCAAGATGCAATTAAGGAAGTTGAAAAATGGACAAATAAATGGGGATTTAAATTATCAGTGTCTACATATGTTTACAAGTACATATGTTTACATTTAGAGACCATTTAGAGGCCTTTTTTGAAAAACATACAAGTCATATGTTTTTCAAAAAAGAACAAGATCTCACCTGTATCATTAAAATTGTATGATCAGCCTCTTGAGCAAGTGAAGGTTATAAGATTTCTTGGGATGTGGTTTGATGAAAAATTGACATGGAAGATTCATTTGGAAAAAAATGATTAATAAATGTAAAAAGATTGTTAATATCCTACGATGTCTATCAGGACAAACATGGGGAGCAAGCAGGGCATCGTTACTAAATATATATTGGGCACTAATGAGATCTGTCTTTGATTATGGGTAGCATGTCATCAGCAGAATCTAATGTTAAAGCATCGGATGTCATGCAAGCTCAGGCTTTAAGGATATGTAGTGGATCTTTTAAAACTTCCCCAGTGTCTTCTATGCAAGTGGAAATGGGTGAGATGCCTTTGAGCATCAGAAGGATACAACTGATGTTGACATACTGGGTTAATGTGAGGGGACAAGTTGATAGCCACCCAGCTAAAGCTATCTTAAAAGAATGCTGGGAATACAGTAAGTCCAATTACAGAAGTTTTGGGTGGATTGGTGATGTGAAAGCTGAGAATATAGGTTTAAGTAAGTTACAGTACTGTCCAACGGTTTCAATCCCTCCTATTCCTCCATGGTTTTTCCCTATACCAGATGTAGATTTAGGCAATCATAAGGAGATCAAAAATAAAGCAAAGGAAGTAGTAGTAAAGGATATTGTTAAGAGGTATTTGGAAATGCATTATTTAGGATATAAATGTATATTTACAGATGAGTCCAAGGATCCAAAGACAGGACATGCTGGGTCAGCAGTATTTATTCCAAACAGTGGGGTTAAATGTCAAGAAAGAATAACAGATAATTTATCAGTATACACAACAGAACTGGTTGCAATTTTGTTGGCCCTGGAAGTGGTAGAGGGAAATGAGTTAAATAATTCAGTGATTATATCTGATAGTTATTCAGCTTTAGAAAGCATTAAATCTGGGAAATCAATAAGAAATGATATAATTCATAAAATTTGGATGATTTTACATAAGTTAAATGCAAATAATTTAAAAGTCAGGTTTCTCTGGGTACCTGGAGTGGAAGGGAATGAAGAGGTTGATAAACTTGCTAAACAAACACTGAAACATAATAGTATATTACAAGTTCCATATAGCAAAACTGAAGCTAAAATATTAATTAAAGCTTATGCAAGATCAAAATGGCAGGAGTATTGGGTGGATCATGATAAAGGGAGACATTTATATAATATACAACCAGAAGTGGGTATAGGAAGAATAGAGTGTAGGAGTAGGAAGGAAAGTATAATAACACGATTAGGACACACAGGGCTTAATTCATCATTGAAACTAATAGGGAAGCATCCAACAGGGAAATGCCAACATTGTACTCATTTAGAAACTGTGGAGCATATTTTATTTCAGTGCACAAAGTACAGTGAAGAAAGAAACCAGCTTTTTCAATCTCTTAGAATTGTTAATCAGAATAATTTCACAATGGAAGGTTTATTAGGAAAAACATCCTGCAACAATTATCACTTTGTTATAAAGTTTCTGAGGGATACAGACTTAGCAAAAAGGATATTTTTTTCCAATAAGTTCCAATATCTCCTGATTCACACTCCAGCCCAGTCGGTGGCGGTAAATGCACCATTAAGTTGGTTTGCCAACCGAAAAAAAAGAAAACAAAGAAGAAGAAGAAGATCCCCAGGTAGCAAACCGACGTTGGCCCAACGTTGGCCCAACGTCTGTTGTTGTGTTGGGCCAACGTGGGGTGCTGACGTTGGCCCAACGTAATTTTGTCCGTTGGGCCAACGTTGGGCCAACCATGTCATTGGATGGCCAGCAGACCTTCTGCCAACCAAAAAAACACGAAAACAACATTGGGCCAACGTTGGGCCAACCATGTCATTGGACATTCAGCAGACCTTCAGCCAACCTAAAAAAAACATTGGGCCAAGCAGTCAGCAGACCTTCACAAACTTATAAATAAATAGGTTTAACTATAGGCTACTTTACACTCAAATTTTAAGATTGTGAAATGGCCTATTCATTGTTGAATTGCATTAAGAGACGGCACAACAGACAAACTTAATTTAAAATGACACTTTTTATTGGTGACAAATTTAACTTATTAATGTTTATTGATGTAAAAAATGCAAACAAAATTAAAACATAAAGCCAAAGAAATCAACAAGGAACCAAAAATTGACAAAAAAGGTGGCAAAAGAAAATGCAGAAGGAGGGAAAAAAACACAAAAAAAAAAAACACTGAGTTGCTCTTACGATGAAGGCGGAGGAGGAGAAGCAGCATACTCCTGTTAAATAACAACAAACATACAAACAACTTTTTAGAACATTTATGTGTCATTTTATTTTAATTACACAAGTAATAGTTGAGTGTATATTTTTTTTTGTGGGGGAAAGTATTTATTTTCTCGCCAGCAAGAGATTTTCACCTTGTTGGGGTAGCAAATTTATTATACATCTAGTGTACGCCTAGTAAAGATGAAATACCTCTGTTTAGTGATGGGGTTAGACAGAGGAAGAAAAAAAACAATCATTGGAAGACACTTACATTCACTTTCACTGCTGCTGGAAGCTGCTTGAGGGGGAGCCATCTGCTTTTCTATGTTAAAGAAAAAATATAGTAATTATCAAAATGTAAATTACTTAAAACATACATATGAACATTTATATAATAATTAATAACATTTTGGATCAGCCTTAAAAAATGCCTTTTGTACCTTTTTCTGTTGCTCTTTTTTTTCTTCCTCCATTTCGGTCTCCACTATACTTCAGCCAGGTTTTTATTTTTTCCTCTGCTTCCACCACTTTTGCCCCTTGTCTTTTGGCTGCATCTGTCAGCATGACATTAAATAACATTTTTTTACTTGCATTGCATTTTATTCAATGACACATGTGAAACTAATGGGTTGTTTTCTCTTTTGCAATTTCAAAGTTATGTCTTAGTTTTGAATGTTTTTTTTAACATATCACCTATGACAACTTTTGCTAGCAAGAGTGTAGAAAATGGGCTCTTCTGTCCTCTCCCTTGCCAATTAAAATTGTTGGCCAACTCATTGGTCATTATTTCCCTCATCATTCTGTGGACAATGTCTTTAGCAGATGTTCCACCCAAGCTGGTAAGATATCTTGTCTTTGAAAAAAGAAAAAAAATCATGTGTTAGGCAGCTGTAAACCAGGTCTAGATCTCTACATATGTTAGTATTATTTTAAGTGAAGAAAAAGAACATTAGAATTTACTAGAGAACGTTGTGTGTCTCTGTTTGACAGCCTATCCTCCAAATCTTTTATGCCGGTCATGCTCCTTAATGGAAACTGAAACTCCTCATTCACAACTTCAGCAGCATTCTCTCTTCGCAAAATCGCCTGAAGGAGGAGCGTGTTCTGCCTGACCTGACCCTTTATCTCTTCCAGCATCTGGTAGAGCCGGAGTTCTCTTTCTGAATCAGACAAACATACGATGCAACATTATAACTAAACAGAATTGAACGTATAAAGAGAGAAACTCCATCTCTTCATCTGTTGTCTTTATCATAACTTTTCCAGCCTTTTGTTGAATCCATCCCAGCTTTTTTGAGACGCAATAAATTTAAAATTTGCTTCCATTTCCCATAAAATAGTAAAATTTGACATTTTTTTAACATTTAATATGTTGTCCATGTCCTTTTAAAGCAAAATATGATTTTACAAGATTTGGAATTTTGTATTTATATTGCATTTCACTTAATGTCCCAATTTAAAAAAAAAATGATATTAATGCTAATTGTCAAAAGCAAGGCTTAAAAGGTTGAAAATAGTATAAATATCATTTGAAAATAGTACAACTTAGCCAGGGAAAGTTGGTTTTATTCTCCTTCTTGGTTACATTTTTTGGTTATATTTTATTTTGTTCCTTGAACAGTGTCTAATCCAAGTTAGAGACTAAAAAGGTAATTACTAAAAGCTTTGTAAGGAGTTAATTCTACTTACCATCTTGTCTTGGTTCAGGGACTGTCACAGCAGGTGCTGATGGTGCTGATGGTGCTGATGGTGCAAATGGTGGTATGGCTGGCAAGGTCAGGCTTTTGGCTCCATTACTGCAGAATCTCTTTTTTTGGGGTCTTTCCATTGTCTCTGCATATGGAACAGTAAGAAACAGAATCAGTACAATGTACAATACATTTGTCAGACATCACAACATTTACTTCCATCCAGAGCTTCGCTGCGATCTTATACAACAGGAAATTTCAACCTTATACAACAGTAATTTCACTTAAATGGCAATGAAGATTACCTATTAATTGTCATTTAAATGAAATTACTGAACTTAAATATACAAGCTTGATAAAAATTATCATTTTAGTCAGAAGAAAATTTCAAATGGCATTTAAAGCCTTTTGCATCTGAACTCTTCATATATTATTCAACATAATTAAATATATTTTACTACAACTTAATTTTGACAGAAATGTCAGATATAACCTTGTACACACAGTTTGTACATTCATTTGGCTAAATTTCTAAGGTTAATACATAAGAGCAGTGATTTTTTTTTTCCTTACATTAAACACTCTCTTGTGGCAAAGGAAATTACTGTAATTAATTCTAAGTGGACCATATTGTCTAGTCTTGGATTTAAGGAATCTGTGGTGACCAGATGTGTTGGGAAATGATGCAATGACTGTCTGTTTTCGTCTGTACCTGTGTGGTGCCCGCTTGTTGAGGCCTGCACTTGAGGTCTTCCTGAGGCTGTATCAGATGGAAATCCATTCACATATTTTGATGATGGTCTGTTGGACACATTAAGTGTAATCAATTTTTGTAAAAGCTCAGAGCAAATAAGCAGTAGGCTATAAAAGGAGAAGAACAGAGGAAACATACACTCTTTTCCGTACGCTGTCCTCATCTGTAGACTCCAAACTGTTGCCTTTACAAAACTTCACCAGCTTTCTTCTGGCTTTTTCATAGGAATCTAAACATAGAAACAAATAACATCACTAAGCCTATTATCTAAACATTTGAAAAGAACTGCTTGGCATAACTCACAATGAGAATCTTTTAATTTTTGAATAGTTATTTCTCTATATTTCTCAATAATAATTCATATTTAATTCCTCAAAGACTTACCATACTCAGCTACCCATTCAGTTAGGTATTCGTCCCATTCTTCATCAGGAGTTTCATTTTTTTCAACCGCTTTTCTACATTTTGTACTGTTATATGGAGGCCAAAAGGAAATTTTTTTGTCGACGCTCAGCCAGTCACTTGGTATTACCTCTGTCTCATTCTTTTCAGTAAAAACAACTATTGAATACATCTATAAAAAAAATAAATAAATAAATAAAAAAATGAAAATAAAAAAAAATCTTGTGTTACAACTTTATACATTTATTGTAGCTCTATTAATTACCCAGTGGAAATCTAATTAACTAAAATAATTCCTCGTCTTATTATCACTACTCCTTATGATTGATAAGTTCTGTACATAATGGGGGGGGGGGGGGGGGCACTAATGGGGGAATCAAGCAGTATGCAGTAAAGGATATGCCACAAACCCATCCTTATACTGTAAAAGAAGGACTTTTGAAACAGTCTCTGTAGGAACAATAGTCAATGACTGCCCGGGTTGTTTCACAAAGGTTATGTCAAGACTTGATGAATCAATGGGATAGGTGAAAAATGATGACTTGTTTTGGAATTTAAGACAGACTAGATGTGATGCTTCCTTGTCTTTTAAAATGTTTTTCACTATATAAATATCTCCAATGAACAGGATGCAGTTGTCTCCCTCTGATAAACTAATTAAAGTTCCACCATTTACATATTTCTTATACTGTGTAAACTGCTGAGATGTCACATCGTATGGAACAGGCCCATTCTTATGTTCCTGGTAAAAACCATCCTTGCACACCATTTTAGTTCTGACACTTGCTTTTTCTGACAATCTCCTGATGATCTGTTGAAGGGGCTGGGTAGGGGTCCTAATCATTTTTTTTAACGTGTAGAGGAAGTTCTCAAATGGAAAAGATGAGAAATTATGCAGCGCACCAAACTGCCTTACATCATTGGCAAGATGAGTCAGCCCGTGTATGTTATACACAACGTAATTACCATAGACAGATTGAAAATGCTCGACAAATGTGATCAGTAACTTTTCAGCAAAATCACAGTACTGGAGACAGAGTGAGGGGCAGCATAATATTCGAATGGCTACATGCAAAAGCATAAAATTGTGGTATAGAACATTCGGCAGATGGTCTTTCAGTGCTACTGGACCAGTGTACAGAAGAAAAGTTCTGAACTCTGTTGCTTTCCACCTATCTACCTCAACAAGGGATCTCCCTTTTCGTGCAAACTCTCTGGGGAGTCTCATGGCAAAGGACATAAGCACTGCAGAAATTAGGCCTATCTGATGAGCACCTAAACGAGTTGGAAGTGGTCCCCTCATCCAAAACCCTATCAACTTTCTCACAACCCCAAGAAAAACCAGATGCATAACATCTAATGGAAATTGGGAGACCATACCAATTCCAACCTTTGTCAACACACTGGTCCCTTTATGGTGAAACTCATCGTCTTTATTAATAAAAGACGTATCTGTCCGTAAAGGTGCATCTACTTCAGGAAAAGTCATGCGATTTTCCACCCATGTTCCCTCCTGTGTGCATTTTTCACAGCCGTGATATGCATTGTGGGCTTTGATGTTTTTTACGAAAGCCCTCGCACTTGCGTCGCAAACAAAATTAGAAATTTTAATTTCTACATGTTTGCCAATTACATCCACACCCTCTATTTTTAGCGTCCCATATTCATTCACAAATGATTCTAGGAACAGATTGACATTCTCTGGCTTTTTAGATCCAAGATATAAAGCGATGACGAATGGTTGCTTTGTTTTGTCTTCCTCTACCAAGCCTAGAATGGGCCAGAACTGCTTATTACTGCTTTTGAACAAAGGCAGTCCATCAATATTTACTTGTAAATGAATTGCCTTTGGGAGAGGGTCTATCTGGTTTAACACGTCCCTAATGCCTTTCTCCACTCCAAAATAATGCATGGTGCCACCAGCAATCTCCTGGACCTCATAATTAGTTTGAGTCCCTAAAAGAGTGCGGGAATCCTTTGGGAGATGTGGATGATATTTCCTCAGGATACCCACAGCAACAGCCCATTTAGATGGCATTGTGGTATTTGGCTGTCTATTGCCCAACCTCTGATCTCCTCAGCAAGACTCTCTGAAGACTCAAAAAATTCATCATCACTTGTGTCAGTTTCTGTCAGAGCATCTGACCAAAATTCATCAGTCTCGTTATCGACAACATTAAACTCAGTCTCTAACTCGTCTGATTCACATGACATGGGCCAATCAGAAGCGGCATCTGACCACTCATCATCAGCAGGGGCGTTTTTTTCCAGGCATATGTTTACGTCAGCTGCGTCAGATTCAGCATTGACGCAAACCTCACTAAGGATATTGTAAGCCCTCCGCTTTGCCTGACGTTTAATTGTTCTGTCTGAATAAATTTTGTTTGCAGACATTGTTAGTGTGCTGCCAAACAAAAACTACAGCTGATTTCGATTGTTTAATCCAAACTAGAAGGCTACAATGCTAGCTAGCTAACGTTAAAGTTAGAACGGTAACGTAGATCGATACATTGTATACATGCTGGCTAAAATATAAGGCTACATTTACATAAGATTGTAATGCCTTACTAGATAAGATAACAGATTGGTTTTATATTAAAACAATATGTTGAATCGAGCAGATTACCTTGGACTGGCTGAGTTACCGTTAACGGCTGAAGTGAAGCGTAGAAGAAAGATAACGGTCAAAAGATAATAGTAATTCTAAAGCGCGCGCACTGTTCTCTTGAGCAGAATGAGCTCGCGCCGGGCCGAGCGCGAGCATCAGCGCGGGCCGAGCATCAGAAGATGCTGCTTATATATATATATATATATATATATATATATATATATATATATATATATATATATGATAGCTATAATCAGTTTAAATGCTTCAATTTGTTTACATATTATATTATTATAATTTGAAATATGAAAACAAACTGAAGCATTAAATAGATCTAATAGCTAAATATTTTCAAGAAAATTGAATATGTGAACTCATTTATAGTAATCTAACCATACCCGAAACTCCCCCCCCACACACACACACACAAACATTTACACCGTTCTGTGTCCATCAACCGTTATTTCCACCACTTTTCTTTAAAACATTATGATGTGATTTTATTTCACATGTCTTTTTGTTTCTCGTTGCCTCTCGTACTGAGCTATTTTGTCAGCACACAGGACTCACTGCCAATCACACGCGCTCGTTCTCTATGAAAGCTGTAAACTGCATTGACCAGTTTTCACTCTACAGCGGTTGACCAGAGCACTGAAATTATATCTCACTTAACCTACAATAAAATTAATTTTCACACATTTCGCGTCAGTCCTCTACGTGTCATTTTATGATTTCCGCGGCTTCAGAAGTACACGACCGCGACATAGCCTATAGAGTGAAAGAGGTTCGAGTCCGTGCACGCGTGCAGCTTAGAGGGAACATATTGGTCACCACCCCATGTTTGTGCTTTTATAGAGTATTGGCTTCGTCGAAAATGCACATTAGATGAAAAGATGGCTACAAGCATGTGCTACAATTTTTCATGTACAAATACAAGCGCGTGCAACAATTACGATCCATTCTTCAAGGTGACAGTTCAGCACTTGACAAACGGACAGCGACTCGATAGGGAGGGTTACTTGCTTCAGCACCGTCCTCAAGAAAGATCAAAGCACACCGTTAGCACCCCCAACAATAATTCCTGGAAGCAATATTCATGCTTTATTCTATGGAAGCCCTGAACCGCATGGTGAAGAAGAAAAATAAATGTCTTGTTATTTCGAGACAAGTCGTTATTTCGACATAATATGTCGTTATTTTCGGCATCATAAGACGTTATTTCGACATAATATCTAGTTATTTCGACATCATATCATATATTTATGTGTGCAAAATTCAGAATTAAATGAATGTGCAGCAATTTGTACAAATAGAGAGTCTGTAGGCCTATAGGTGTTGTAGCCATGAGCGCGTTCAGTTTCATATTTGTTAAAATATTATAATGTTTTTTCTTCCCATCTATGTTGATTATGAAAAGTGAACAGCATGAGTATAGGATGTGTAATATATCGGGACACATAGAGTTGGTCAGACAGGATTTTGACCACTTCATTAAGTTTTGTATACAAAACTTTCTATAGAAAGCCTTTCTTAAAAAAATATACATTTTGTATACATTGAATCTTAATGTATACATTAAGATTATACATTAAGATTCAAAATTAAGAATCTTAAAATTAAGATTCAAAATTACATTGAATCTTAATTTTAATAAAATTTTCAACCAATTGCCTGTATTTAATAAATACGAAGCAAATATATCAGACAATTGAATATAATCATGCCCTGGCGACTGCACGGTCACAGTGCACTTATTGCATCGCTCTTGAACTTACAGTCAACAATAACTAATTTTTTTGTGGCATGGCAAACGACCTCGCATTAAGCTCACCACTCTGCAGCAAGAAAGACAATTGTATTATATGTTGTTGTTTTTCTACTTTTATTTTATTTGTATTATTATAATTTGTTTTATTATATGTGCTTCATATGCTTATCTCTAGGTATGTATGCAAATGCTTGTATATATGTAGGTGTGTGTGCTTAAATATATATACATGTATATATCTATTTCTGTGGCTTGTACATAGCTACCTATATTGCCTTATATAAGGAAAAAGAAATAAAAATTTGATCTAAAAAAAAAGCATTGCAGCTGACCATACTGTTAAATGTATTGCACCCTTATACATTGTATTACGGTACCCGACTACCCGTATTGTTCTATTTGAAGGTATACGGTTTTGTACGTGATGACGTTACGTTCTTCTTTACGTCTCATGCTTCTGAATTGAAGAAAGACATGTGAACTGATCGTTGATGTTCAAGTGATGCTTGCTAATAAAATCCTGCAAGAGGATAAGCAGCACTTAACGTTTCGTTTGTTTTTCCTGAACAAGAGTGAGGGTGAATGCGCACTCGGATGCTCAACAGGTTATGGGCCCAGGAACGGAAACAAATGAGCGTGAGTAAAGACAGACGCGACGTATTACGCGTTCTATGAAGCTAAAGAAGCAGCTAAATAAAGTGTCCTAGGAAGAAAAATCGGAGGGAAAATGGCAAATAGAGCGGTAGGAATTCTAGCAAATCAATCTTTGTTTGATGGATCCGAAGATAAATATGATCTTTGGGAAACGAGATTCTTGAGTTGTTTACACACTCTAAAGTTAAAAGAGACCATTTTGCATGAGCCCACTGGTGCTAACGCGGAACAGCTAGCCGAAGACAGACGGAAGAATGCTGATTGTTATGCTGAACTTGTAAGACTGATAGATGATAAAAGCCTATCACTGATAAGACATGAAGCTGCTGACGATGGCAGGAAATTTGACGTGTTACAAATGTGGAATAAAGGGACACAGAGCGAGAAAGTGTTACAAGAGAGTGTGGTGCAGTCATTGTAAAAATAGTACACACGCGGAGTTCCTGTGCAAGAAAAAGGGTAACCAAGATGGCGTCAGAAAGGTGACAGATGAATATGTTAATGACCAAGATCATCTCTTCAAAGCTGAACACTCAGAATATGAAAAACCACAGAACAAAGTGAAGATGAAAGGCATCATGGTAGACGCAGGAGCGACGTCACACATTGTGAGCGACATCACAAAATTCAGAAGTTTTGATAGCTCATTTCAACCAGAGACTCATTCAGTAGAATTAGCCGACGGTACGAAGTGCAGTGGAATGGCGCAACAAAGAGGAACTGCAGTGATTTATCTCATAGATGATGCTGGAAAGCAGCACACTGCACAGCTACGGGACGCACTATACATGCCTTCATACCCACATGACATTTTCTCGGTAGCTAGAGCAACAAATGGAAGAGCAACAGTCATTTTCAAAAAGGGAGACAGCCACTTGATTACCAAAGACGGAAGCAGGTTTGATATACATGAAAGTGGAAACTTGTACTATTTACCAACACTAGAAGAAGGCGTTGACCAGTGCAAAGTGTGTCATGATTTACAAACCTGGCATGAAATTTTGGGACATTGTAATCATGAAGATGTACTAAAGCTACAAGGTGTAGTAAGAGGCATGGAGATAAAAGGAAACAAAATGAGACCGGAACAGTTATGTGAAGTGTGTACAAAAGGAAAATTCACGCAGACCAGAAACCGGGAGCCAGACAGAAAAGCAAAGAAACCTCTGGAACTGATTCACACGGATCTGGCCGGCCCCATGCCAACACCGAGCAAAGAAGGACACAGATATGTACAGTCGTTTACAGATGACTATTCAGGTACAATGTTCGTGTACTTCCTGAAAACTAAAGGTGACACAATACAAGCTACTGAGAAGTTTTTAGCTGACATTGCACCTTTTGGAGAAACCAAGTGTATCCGTTCAGATAACGGCACTGAATTCATGAGTCGAGATTTCCAATCGCTGTTGGGTAAGATCAGACATGAAACATCTGCACCTTATTCGCCACATCAGAATGGCACAGCGGAGAGAGGATGGAGAACACTTTTTGATATGAGCAGATGCTTACTGATAGAGAGCGAATTGCCAGATGAGTTGTGGAACTACGCAATGCAAACATCAGCCTATGTGAGAAATAGGTGTTACAGCAGACGTACAAAGAAAACACCATATGAGTTATTCACAGGGAAAAAGCCAGATGTTTCGAAAATGCAGAAATTTGGATCAATATGTTTTGCTTACAAACAAGAGAAGAGCAAACTGGACTCAAGATGCGAACAAGGTGTTTTTATAGGCTACGACAAGAACAGCCCCGCCTATCTTGTATACTACCCTAACACCGCAAAAGTTCAAAAACACAGATTGGTGAAGTTCACAACACAGACAACCAGTGAAAGAGAAAAACAAACATCTGAGACACACACAAGGTATGAAAACTTGGTTTCAAATACCTTCAGCAGTGAAATCAGTGCCGCCGATAATGTGGAGGATGAACCAGATCATGGTGGTCAAAGTGATGTTTCAGAGACTTTACCCGAACAGGATGCTCCCAATCAGTCAGGTAGAGCAACAGAATCCGAGACCAGAAAGAATCCCCCAAGAACCAAGAAGAAGCCAGCTTACCTTCAAGATTTTGAAACAGAGGATGCTGAAGACAAATTGCAAACATGCATAGATTTTTGCTACAGGGCAGTATGTGATATACCTCAAAACTACCAGGATGCCGTAACATCAACAAAATCCAAGCAATGGAAGGATGCTATGGACAAAGAAATGCGATCATTGAAAGAGAACAAGACCTTCACACTCACCAAACTACCACCAGGAAAACAACCAGTCGGAGGAAGATGGGTCTACGCACTTAAGAGAGACATTGACGGATCTGAAAAGTACAAGGCAAGATTCGTGGCGAAAGGATACAGTCAGAAACAAGGGACTGACTATGATGAGACATTCTCACCAACAGCTGACATGACAAGTGTGAGAATAGTTTTGCAGAAAGCAGCACAAGAAAACCTAATCCTGCACCAAATGGATGTCGAGACAGCTTATTTGCATGCCCCTATAGATCATGAAATCTATATGGAACAACCTGAGGGTTATGAGCAAAAATCTGAAAAAGATGGAAAATTAGTATGCATGCTAAAGAAATCTCTCTATGGCCTCAAGCAATCTGGTAGGAACTGGAACGCTTTGTTGCATATATGTTTGACTGAGAACGGTTTCACACAGAACCCAGCTGACAATTGCGTGTACACTAAAGAAAAGACAGATGAGAAAGTAATCCTGATAGTATGGGTGGATGATTTAATCCTAGCTGCAAACAGTGAAAGTGTTCTGGAAAGTGTAAAAGAAATGCTCACAAAAAGGTTCAAAATGAAAGACATGGGAAGGTTGAGACACTTCCTGGGAATAGATTTTGAACAAGCAGAGGGTCTAGTCAAAATGTCACAGGAAAGATATGTGAGAAGAATACTAGATCGTTTCAACATGCAGAACTGTAAACCAAGGGAAACCCCATGTGAACCAAAACTTGATTTTACAGAAAATGCAGAAAAAATGAAGGAGCCAAAGATGTTCAGGGAGGCAGTAGGAAGTTTGATATACTTGTCCACCTGTACTAGACCAGACCTGAGTTTTGTTGTCAGTAAATTGTCTCAGTATTTTGCTGAACCATCAGAACAGCACTGGAACACAGTTAAACATGTGTTCAGGTACCTTAAAGGTACAGCAGAACAGCAACTATGCTTCAGGAGAAATGACACAGAGAGTCTAGGTCTAAGAGTGTATAGTGACGCTGACTGGGCATCTGACACAAAAGACAGACGTAGTACTTCAGGGTACTGTGTTAATCTGAGTGAAGAAAGCTCTTTGATCTCATGGAAAACGAGAAAACAACCGACAGTAGCGTTATCTACTTGCGAAGCAGAGTACATGTCTTTAGCATCAGCCATGCAGGAATGTATCTACCTAGAACAGTTGCTTAAGGGTATGGACACATACAAATATGCACAAACAAAGGTGTTCGAAGACAACCAAGGTACCATTGCACTAGCCAGAAACCCAGTCTGTAGGCAAAGGTGCAAGCACATTGATATCAAATACCATTTCATAAGAGAAATTGTAAATGATGGCAAGGTTATCTTGGAATATTGTCCTACAGAGACAATGGTTGCTGATGTAATGACAAAGCCAGCCACCAAGCAGAAGTTAAAGAGGTTTAGTCGGGATATGTTTGGAGCTTAAAAGTGTAAAAATGTTTGTATACATTCAATTTATGTCAAGGAGAAAATTTTATTTGGTGTTTAATTTGATGTTATAAAAATACAATGGGCTAAGAGTGAGTGGGGGTGTTAAATGTATTGCACCCTTATACATTGTATTACGGTACCCGACTACCCGTATTGTTCTATTTGAAGGTATACGGTTTTGTACGTGATGACGTTACGTTCTTCTTTACGTCTCATGCTTCTGAATTGAAGAAAGACATGTGAACTGATCGTTGATGTTCAAGTGATGCTTGCTAATAAAATCCTGCAAGAGGATAAACAGCACTTAACGTTTCGTTTGTTTTTCCTGAACAAGAGTGAGGGTGAATGCGCACTCGGATGCTCAACACATACCAATGTTGGCCCAACGTTGTATTTCTGTCAGATAGGTCGGACCATCGCAGCTGACCATACCAACGTTGGCCCAACGTTGTATTTCTGTCAGATAGGTCGGACCATCGCAGCTGACCATACCAACGTTGGCCCAACGTTGTATTTCTGTCGTATAGGTTGGGCCAACGTAACCAACCAAAATTGACGTTGGCCCAACGTCGGTTTGCTACCTGGGAGAAGAAGACGCAATGCAGTATAGACGAATCCGACGAGCGTTCTTGTGTAGGCTGCCATCTTGTGGCGACGCCATTACTGAGCTGTTACACCGGCATAGACATATGCACCGGTATGTAAACAAACCTCGGAGATAAGGTGATAACGCACCCTCGATGACAGCTACAGCCAGGCAGACTTGTTGGGTTGATGATGTTGGACACTGGCCTCCAGTCACAGATGAAGGTACAAACGATCTTACAGATTATTTATGAAAATAGCTTGGCAAGCTAGCTAGGCTAATGTTTGCTACCGAATAAACTAAAAAAAGATCTGTCCATTTGGCAACAATAAATAAATAAATGAAATCAAATAAACAAATTCATGTTTTTCATTTGTGTCCATTATTTATCTCATTTTTACATTGCAACGGGTAAGGGTAAGGTAATGTTACAGCTAGAAAGTATACACAATATCGACCAACTAGTGTTTTTAAACCATGGAAAGAGGTCAATATAACAGCAGGAGAACAATTATGTCACATAACGTTACATTTAGCTCAGGAAAGCCATTTAATGACCATAACATGTTAACTGAATAGAAAAAATAGCAAGAGAGAAGATTTTCCTGATCACTGTATCACATATTTATTATATTTTTTTACTTATGTCATTAAATAATTATTATACACTAATGTCCGCGTCTTGTACTCGCCCAGGAAATCTGTGTAAACCGTACGGCACCAGACAGGAGCAGTCGACCCGGGGTATTCACAATGTTTTCTCTTCAAAATTGAAATTTTACTGCCACCATTGAAACAATTTATAACAGAAACTGTTTACCCACTCGACATACAAGGGCTAACGTTGTAACGTTAGTGACAGTCGTAAATCTGTCAGCGGCATTTACTACAACGAGCCGTAGATCACTGACAAGCTGAGCAAAATCGTGTTAAAATCGAGGACATATCGCCAACGATATTTAACACGATTTGGCTCAGCTTGTCAGTGATCTACGGCTCGTTGTAGTAAATGCCGCTCCATCTGAAAGCAGATGAAGGTGATTTACTACTAATCAAGGAACCGGCTTTACTGATTAGATGCGCATAACAACATCGTGCGATTAATCGTGCAGCCCTACTGTGGACGCAAGTTGCAAATAAAACAATAGAAGGCAATGGAGCAACGCTACCCAGTAACAGTTCAGTAATGGCGCCCGCTTACTTCCGGTAGTTTCGCCGGATTCGTCTATAGGAAAGAAAATGGAAGGAGGGAGACAAGATAGCACCAAGGGGGTAATCTATCGACCGGAAGTTGAAGCCTCGCGGGAGCTGACATCTTGTGGCAGAACTTCACTTGCGTTAGCATTCCCATTGACTCCCGTTCATTTTGGCGTCACTTTGACAGTGAATAACTTTACATCTGAGGCGTTTGAAGACCCCATTTGTCCTTTATTTATTTCTAAAGAAACTCGACAATGTATAAATAGCTCCATTACCTTGTAGCTTATGTTATGGCCCCGTAGAAGCAGTTTTAGTGAAAGTAGGCTAACGATTGCGTCATACCCACGCGACTCTCTGTCGCACAGTTTTGAGATTACCGTATGGACACGAGAAGAAGCTCGCACGCAATCGGGAAACGTGGAGGCAAAATGACAAAATAATTAATCAGAATACCTAGCAAACTTGTCTCCTTCTCCTAGCCCGTGGACAGCTCCTATTCATACTCTCTGCCTCTGCGCATGTTTCAGGAGGGAATGATTCAGATTTCTCATGCCACCGCACTAGAAGTCAAACGGTTCACTCACGTCACATCTACGTAGTCTAGCTCTGTATGAGTCTGCGCGTCAGGACGGTTGACCAGATGCGGAAGTGACGCACGGTGCGGGGAAGGTTGACGTGTCGTGTAGGTAGGATCGCTGGTTGGAGCATTTTTGTTTGGCGGATCTGCATAAACTGTACTGTGACTGTACATCATGTCAACTAGTTCAGATGGGGAAGAAATGGATTGGACGATACCCAAAACAGCGAGATTGAAAAGGGCTTTAAGAGAGAGGAATAAAGCGAAAAGTTGGTCGGAGCATAGCGAGACTGGCGAAGGGAATACGAGCAAAAAACTGAGAGCTAACATTAATCAGTACGAGAAACAGAAAACTGATAAGAGGGAGAGTGATCCAGAAAACATATGGAAAGTTATTATTGAGTTTAATCAGGATGGTGGACATTACCACCCGATCAAACTTACCAAGGCGATAGAGAAAGAAATTGGTAAAATTAAATTCGCTAGGTTCATGAGCAATAAAAGAATACTGATACATGCAAGCAGCAAACAACAGCAAGAAAAAATACTCAAAATGTCCTTACTTCAAGGAGAAAGGATGAAAGCACATATACCAGGAACAATGGCAAAAGTGAGAGGAGTCATCTCAGGAGTTCCAATGAGTATGTCAATGGAAGATGTCGTTAATGAGATACAGGGAGGAAAAGTGACTGGAGCCACGCGTCTTATAAGTAAACGAGATGGATCACTAAAGGAAACTCTATCCGTAGTAGTACAATTTTAGAAAACTCTCCCTGAATCAGTACAAATGGGGTACATAAAATATAGAGTACATCCCCAAACCAATTCGATGCTACAAATGTCAAAGAATGGGACATACAGCACAGCAATGCAAAGGAAAAATAAGGTGCGCTAGATGTAGTGGTCAACGTGAGTATGGTAAATGTGAAAAGGATGCTAAAATTAAATGCTGTAACTGTGGAGGGGAGCATAGTGCTGCATTTGGAGGATGTGAAGTTCAAAGAGAAGCCAGAGAAGCCCAGAGGGTTAAGATTCTAAGTAAAGTATCCTATGCAGAAGTGAGAGAAACAGGATCAAATAAAAGCTCCAGTGGAATAATTGTTCAAAAAATAGTAATATCAGATAATCAAGCCCAAAGGCAGACGCCAGTCCAAACTCAGGTTAAATGTGATCACAAGTGTGAAGTTAATGAGGATACATTAGTAGTGAAGAAGGTAAACTTTGTAGCCTTCATTTGTCACACTATCAATGTTGCAGTACAGTTAAAAAAGAAAAGTGATAGAATCAAGGCTATTGTGGAGGTAGCAGAAAGACTACTTGATATAAGAGATGTTAAAGCAGATCAGATACATGAAATGCTGACAGTACATGGAAATGGGGAACATACACAAGCTGAGGGTTAGAACGCTAGTTATGGTAATTCATATACTACAGTGGAATGCCAGAAGCCTCATAGCAAATGGTCAAGAGTTTAAAAAATATATTTATGAATTAGATGTAGTTCCAGATGTAGCATGTGTACAAGAAACATGGTTACAACCTCAACTAGATTTTGTCATACCAGGGTTCAGTTCTGCAAGGTATGATAGGCCTAACAATCAAACAGGGGGAGGGTGTGCTACCTTCCTTAAGGATGGGTTGGCATATAGAAAACTCCCTTGTCCAGAGGATATGGAGTGTATAATGGTAGAAATCTGTAGTCCAAAAAAGAGGAACATATTAAACTTATTAATTTTTATAACCCATGCAAAAATTTAAGTATTGACAGATTAAATGAAATGGCAGGGAATGTATACAGGAAAGAAATATGGTGTGGAGATTTTAATGCGCACAACAGTCTATGGGGTAGTAAAATTACAGATAATAATGGGGAAATAGTTGAAGAAATTATGGAAGAAAGATGTTTGGTATGCCTTAATAATGGAAAAGGTACAAGAGTAGATGTGAATAGGGGCAATACATCGTGCTTGGATATTACAATGGTGTCAGAAAGTTTGGTAAATAAATGTGATTGGCATGTTAAGGGTGAATCGACCATAGGAAGCGATCATTTCCCGGTTCTCACGGCAATTAATACGAACATTTGTATTCAAGAAGGGACTACGATTAACAGATGGTGTTTTGAGAAAGCAGAATGGGGAAAATTTAGGACATGTTGTGAGAAGTCAGTTCATCGGGTTACATTAGATGGAAACATAGAAGAATGCACAAAGCAAATTACAGAACACATTATAAATGCAGCAAAGTCCAGTATCCCACAAAAAACAACAAAGGGAAGGAACAAAATGGTACCTTGGTGGAACGAGGAATGTAGTAGAGCTGTAAAAGAACGAAACAAGGCATTAAGAATATTAAAGAGGAATCTGGTACATGAGAATGTTATAGATTATCAAAGGAAAAGGGCTGTGGCACGTAGGATAATTAAAAACAGCAAAAAGAGGAATTGGAGAGAATTCTGTTCCAATATAGTTGGAAAAGTGCAGTAATATTACCATTTAATGAGCCTGGTAAGGATCCAGCTAACCCTGATAACTATAGGCCTATAGCTTTGACATCACATTTATGTAAATGGATGGAGAGGATAATAGTTCGTAGAATATCACATATATTGGAACAGAGAGGATTACTGACTATTATACAAAGTGGATTTCGGAAAGGACGATCTACAATAGATGCATTAGTTAGAGTAAGTAATGATGTGGAAAAGGCATTGAAAATGAAAGAACTAATGACAATAGTGTATTTTGACATAGAAAAGGCATATGATACCATGTGGAGGGAAGGACTGCTTATTAAATTAAATAGAATGGGTATTGGAGGAAGGTTATATAATTGGATTATGGACTTTTTAACAGGTAGGAAAATTAAAGTTAAGGTTGGATCAGAGATGTCAATGGAATTGGATGTAGACAATGGTATTCCCCAGGGGAGTGCAATTAGTCCAATACTATTTAACATAATGATAAATGATATTTTTTCAAACTTGGATGGATGTATCAAATCCGCACTATACGCGGATGATGGTGCAATTTGGATGAGAGGAAGGAATGTGCCATATGTATTAGAAAATATAAGGAAAGCAATTAATAAAGTAGAGATGTGGTCATATAAGTGGGGGTTCAAGATGTCGACGAGCAAGTCTTGTTATATGATGTTCACAAAGATCCGCAAGCAATATGCTGACAAGTTAACATTATATGAACAGCAAATGGTGAAAGTAAATGAATTTAAATATTTGGGGTTATGGTTTGATAATAGATATACATGGAAAATACATATTTAGAAACAAAATGCAAAAAGTTATAAATCTTCTGAGAGCTGTGGCTGGATGTGACTGGGGTGCAGAGAGACAGTCTTTAATTAACATCTATAGGGCATGCATGAGGTCAGCAATTGATTATGGTTGTGTAGTTTATGGAGCAGCGGCAAAAACAACATTGGAAAAAATTAAAAGATTACAGTACAGAGCATTACGTGTATGTATCGGTGCTGTTAAGACAACCCCCATAAATGCGATACTAATAGAAGCAGGAGAGATACCATTGGAGTTAAGAAGAGAGAAACTTGCGATGACTTATTGGATCAGACTAAAAGGAAGTGGGAAAGAAAACCCAACCAAAGATACAATTCAGGAATGCTGGGAGTATGCAAAATATCAGGGGCTTGGGTTTGGATGGACAAGGGAAGAAAGAGTGAGGGAATATGAAATGGAAGCCTTAGATTTCACCATGGCCAATCCAGTAAGTAATATACCACCATGGCTTTTCCCAGAAGTAAAGACTGATATTAATATCATGGAAAAGAAAAGAGAATGGAGGAAGTGGGAATTAATACGAGCAATTACATGAGAAGCAGTTATTTTGATTATTTAAAGATTTATACAGACGGAGCCAAGAATAAACAGGAATGTGTGGGAGTTGGTATTCATATTCCAGATTTTAAAATAAATTTATCCAAAAGACTAACTGACCGGCTATCTGTATATACAGCAGAAATAGTAGCAGTCATTATTGCATTGCAGTGGGTTGAAGAGGTCAGACCAGATAGGGTGGTAATATGCACAGACTCTTTAGCTATCATAAAGAGTATTCAGTCAATGATATCGGTCAGAGAAGATCTACTAATAGAACGTTATCACAGTTTGTTAAGATTACATCGGGGTGGCATAGATGTTCAGTTTTGTTGGGTACCAGCATATGAGGGGATAAAAGGGAATGAGATTGCAGATAAACTGGCAAAAGAGGCATTACTAAAGGTAATAACAGTTACAATTCCACTAGGAAAAGATGAAGTAAAAGCGGTGGTTAAGAGGAAAGGACTTAAAATTTGGCAGAAATGGTGGGAAGAAGATAGGAAAGGAAGGAAATATTATAAATTACAAAAATCTGTCAGTATTAAAAATTACATGGAAAAAAACAGGAGAGAGGAAATTATAATGACAAGGCTAAGGGTGGATCACACAGGGCTAAATGGCACATTATTTTTAATGGGCAAAAGGAATAGTGAGAAATGTGAGAACTGTGGTGTTAAAGAAGATGCTGAACACATAATACTGTACTCTACTTTGAATGAGGTGGAAAGAAGGATATTTAAAGATAAGGTTCAGCAGACAGGGCGGGAGTGGAATCTGGTAGGGATACTGGGATCAGAAGGAGAGAGAGAGGGTATAAGAATTACCAGGGAGGCACATTTAAATTTTTAAAATACACAAGGTTGTGGAATAGAATTTAACTAATCATTAAATTACATGATGATACACACTCCAGTACAGTAGGTGGCGGTATGCACCTAAAAGTTGTTTGCAATCCGCCAACCGCCATTTAAAGAAGAAGAAGAAGAAGTCTGCGCGTGCGCGTCAGGGACCGGGCTTCAATTTTCACAATGGAGTTCCAATGAGATCGCTCTGTCAATTTCTTTTAATGTCTATGGATAACACAAACTCTCGTTCTTTGGAGCTTTCATTGTTGCGCTGAAGAAAACTACAAAATGCAACGGGTGATTTTGTTTGGCAGTGCTTTCAGAGCGATGGTGGCAGGATCAAGCGGACTTCATGCACACTATTTTCTCTGTACGATACATGAGAGTGTGAGCAGGATTCAGATTAGAAAACACTCTCAAGATCAACCCACCAACCATACAGGACACTTTAACTTTTACAGCTTACCACACAGGACTCTCATCAACGTGTCTGGACAAGACGTATATTCATTTCTTCAAGGGATAATAACCAATGACACAGCTCTTCTGGCAGAGGATACACTGCGTGCGATGTATGCACACATGCTCAATGTTCAAGGCAGGACACTGTATGACATAATCATATACAGGTAATATGCTGCATAGTTTTTCATATGTTTGAATTGTAAACTAGACACGGAAAGTAATATTAATATTATTTGAGGTGCTGGAATTTTGTAAATAAGACAAATTTTGTAAGTAAAATGTGGGTGTGACCTTAGCATTATCTCACTGTCCCACCCTGGACTTTTTGTTAGCTCTTCAACAGCGTTATCCTAGATGGTTTTAGCAGTTCATAAACTTCAAATGATTTTGATATGTCCAAAGTGGCATACAAAAAAGTTTTTTTTTTTAACCTGAGATAAGTCATATTTACCCCCAAATTATAGGGGGGTAAATATGACTTCAGAAAGATGGCTGCATCATTACTTTATTTTTTACACTGGGATTGGTTGGTCTATTAGTTAAATCTGTTTACTTGGCAATCTTTTTTTCATCATATGACAATAGTGAAAGTTAAAAAAATGCACGTGTTTTTTTTTGCCCCAGGTTTGCATTCCTGTACTCAAGAAGTATTAAAGATATCTTGATATCCTTTTAGATTATGATTATCACACTTTTTTGGTATACTATCTTAATTTTAAAGGCCCGAAATGGTTAAAGATCTTAATGTATGGGATGAATTGAGTCTCAATGATTAACACATGCATGCACAATTATCCATGAACTTGATAAATGTTGCAGATATCCTATCCTGCTATATCCTATATCCTATGCAGATTTAAATTACTATCCACAATCAAATTCCTTTCAACTTAGCTGTGCAAAATTCACAAATAAATGAATGTGTTAGCAATTTGTACAAATAGAGACATTTTTTGTGAATAAAAATGTTTTCTTTTGTATTAGTGTTTCATAATTTGCACATGCAACAATGAATATTGTGGATCAGGTGACGCATCCATTCATTTAGGGCTGCAGCTATCGATTCTTTTTGTAATCGATTAATCTAGCACTTAATCGATCGATTAATCGAGTAATCGGATAATTTGTTTATGTGTGTTTTTAAGCAACCAAAACAAATAATATATTACTAAAATGATAAGGTGTTTGCCTTTTATTTCTTTAAAAAAATAGAGGTATTTATTGCAACTACAACATTTGGCTCCACAACTAATTATTTCAATTTATACCCATTTAGTGTTTATAAGTGCCAGTGCACACAATTATATAACAGTACAGTTAAAACAATTTACTGTAAAACATGTCACATGTAGCCCATAACATGTACAACTTTGAATACAAACTTAAATATTAAAGCCCATTTTGGCCTTCCCAGTTTTGTCTTCTTAATACAACATTACAAAAAAAGGATTGCACCTTCTGCAAATTACCCACCTGGAAACACAAATAAATTAATATAAAATATCTACCCAAACAGGTACACAAATGTATACAATTTTAAAAAAAATAAATGGGAATAAAACAGTTATAAATAAGAATCAGACTTTTTCAACTGTAATCTCAAGACAAACGTCAGAGTGTGTGTGTGTGTGTCTCACAATATTTGTTCCTCCATCACGTCCCGGTGTATACAGTGTGAATGTATGCTGAAATGTTTGTTGCGTGACTACATAAAAGTTTAAGCATGATGAATTGCTGCAATTGGTTTGACTGGCGCGTGAGAGAGACATGGGTTCACGCGCTCGCTTCTCTGTCGTCGTGCGCAGATTACAGGATATTTTAACTTGCGAATTAATATGCGGCGGTAAATCTAGTCGATCGCGAGTGGATCAACAGGTAGATCTATAGACAAACTCATCTTTCAAGCATTTGACTGAAGGGATTGACACTTCAGCGTGAGAAATCGGGGGTATCGCGTGAGTGAGAGCTCAATTGCGCGAGTCTCACGCTGAATGCGTGAGAGTTGGCAGCCCTGGCAGGTATACTTTGCAGTAGACACATTGCATCTTGTTCTCTCCCTTTATAAACATATAATGATACCAAACTTTCTTCTTTCAAACATTCTCTGCCATTTATCAAGTCAAATGTATCATGCGCTATGGTGTGCTTCCTGAACAACGGTCCGCGTGAAACAATCAGATCCCCGCGTGCGCATATTGTGCGCGTAAATTTAACGAGGCTTCGAGGCAGATTTTTTGCCTCGAGGAATTTTTGTAATCGAGTAACTCGAGTAACTCGAGGAATCGTTTCAGCCCTACATTCATTGCCTTCTTTTCTGAGTCAATGTTATTTGATTCATTTTGATTGTTTTTTAGACTTTCTCTTTCATGGTTTTCAAGCATTTCACAACCCAAAAAAACAACCACTAGTGAATATGCCGGTGCTAATGTGTGCACAGCTTCCCATCTATTTGACAAATTCCCAAATGCGTGTTACTATATTAAAAACTAATATTTTGCAACTTGTGTGTTCAAAATCCGGAATTACACGAATGTACAGCATTTTGTACAAATAGACACATAGTTGTAAATTCAAAACCTTGATTTTGTATTAATGTTGGTCAGAATTTGTGCATGCAGCAAGTGTGCATTTGTGGATCAGGTTACACTGGTACGTTAATAGGTCCCTTTTAATGGCTTACTCAAAGACAGTCTCTTGCCGCTACCTAGGCCATGTCCACACTAATACGTTTTCGTTTGAAAACGTATATTTTTCTCTCCGTTTTGGCCCTCCGTCCACACTGAGACGGCGTTTTAAGTCAACAAAAACGTATCGTTTGGAAAACGCTCTCCAAAGTGGATAAATTTGAAAACGCCGTTTTCGCGTTGTAGTGTGGACAGTGAAACCGGAGGTATTTCAAAACGATGACGTAAGTTTAGTCATGTGATCCATGTAGTACCAATAGATATTCATGTTTATCGGTATTGTGCCTGTTGTGTTATTCATTTTTACACTGTTGCTAAAATATGTTACTTTCTATGCTACTTAATATGTGCTATTCTTCATAGCACCGTACTGCAAAGATGACAGATAATGCACTTACATTTGCTGTCCTGCGGCAAAACAGGAGAGCAGTTGCGTTTTAGACCAAACATGCATGTGACTGAATAAGACCTGGAGGCATCCGTGATGGTGAGATATTTTGCTAAATAAAATTATCCTGTTATTGTCCGATAACATTATTCTTTATTTTCCCATCTGTAACATCTCAGTGAGCTTTTGTGAAGTTTCACGCATGCGCAGCACAGAGAATTTAGACGTTTCTCATCCACACTGAAACGTCGGAAAATGCCTGTAAACGCTAGTGTGGACGGAGAGCGTTTTTAAACGAAAACCCCGTTTTCAAATGTATCCGGATTAATGTGGATGTAGCCCTAGTGGCATAACAATGTAACTACACTGACTGACAGCCTGTCTATGTGCAGATGATGATACTGGCGAAATATCAGCAGAAAGCCTCTCGTCCAGGCAGATTCAAGGCTCAGAACTAGCTGTTATACGTACATAGAACATAAACCCGACAATAAACTTTTTAGGCTATTGTTATGTTATGTGGACCCTTATTTTGACATACTCTTCAGTTTACATCACTTCCTGTTTCAACACGGTTTTAGTTTTGTTTACATTGGTTATTGAATGTGTCCTTGTTTTTTGCGCCTGCTGACCACATAGTAATACTTATTTAGATAGCAATAAGTAAATAAATAAATGGCGATAATACCACATAAGAGCCACTCGTACCGCAAGGGAAATTCCTTCAACAACCCCTGATCCACAATGGAGCATTTTCTTTACTGCACATGACAATTATGATACACTAATACAAAATAAAACATTTGTATTCACAAAAGTGTATCTATTTGTACAAATTGCTACCAATAATTTATTTCTGAATTTTTGCAAACACGCAAGTTGAAAGGCATTTGGTTGTGTGGATAGTAAAACATGTCTGCAACATTTATGAAGTTCATTAATAATTGTGCATGTGCATGCATGTGTTAATCATTTTGAGACTCAATTCGTTCCATATTGATTTGAGTAAATTGGCCAATTTTACACATTTTCAGAAGTCAAAAACCAAATGTGGGTCACTTTGCAAAAGTTTGCATATAGCTGCTACTTTTTTCTTACAAAGAGGAATATCTGAAGAGCACAATTGCATGGAATATACTTGTGCCATAGATATTATTTTTTCAACATTTGGATGCCTGTAACTCTAAAACTATTAGAGATACCTGAATATCTTTCAAGATTCTAATTCTTAATAAACTTTTCTTTTGGAATCTTCATTTTTAAGGTCCTATATGGCTCAAAACCAGAAATATTGGAATGTCAATATGGTAACATGCAGTTACAAAAAGTATGAGCTGTATGCAAAGTGTAAGTTTTGGGAGATCATCATTTGTAGTTCATCTCTCTAAAGTTACTTAAGGGTATGAGATGGAATAAAAATGAACTCCCAAAACTTACTGCCAGATTCTGTAAAACAAAGTCTTCGGAACAATGGTTCAGTTCTGGAAAATGGTGGCGCTGGAGACTAAAGGGATTCTGATGGTTTTACACTTATTTCTTCACCTTAATTCTGACCCAATGATCATTTCTCTTCCAATGGTCATGCCTTAACTGCAATTTCTAGTATTAAATTAGTATTGCATGCTTCTCATTATGGGCATTTTATAATTTAGTTAAATCCCTTTTTGGCTTATTTTTTTATTATTATTGTTATTAAGATTAATGTGGTTTGGAAGTGGTAAAATGTCACTGTGCTAAACAAATATGATCAGAAAATCAACGTGCCTAATAATTCTGCATTCACTGTACACACAGAAACACATTTACTGAATACAACTGAATTTGCTTCAACGGAGCAAATGATTGGATAAATATTAGTGAAAAAATTTCATTGCAATGTGTCTCAGGTGTTGATTTGGCCATCCTGAAATGCCTGTCACACACGATTGCGTTTCCTAACATTAGGTATTCCCCTTCAAATGTAAGATAACAATGTTTCGTCTGCACGCTTTGACATGAAGCCACACTGCCCCGATTGCATTAACTTCCATTTTTAATTACATAGCCTATATACTTTTTTTGGTAACACTTTACAATAAGGTTCATTAGTTAACATTAGTTATCTACATTAGTTAACATGTACAATATGTGAACAATACTTCTTCAGCATTTATTAATCTTAGTTAATATTAATTCCAACATTTACTAATACGTTATTAAAATCAAAGGTTATATTAGTTAGCGTTAGTTAATGGACTGTGAACTAACATGAACGCACAATGAACAGCTGTATTTGTATTAACTAACATTAACAAAGATTAATAAACACTGTAACTAATGCATTGCTCATCGTTAGTTCATGTTAGTTAATGCATTTACTAATGTTAACTAATGAACCTTATTGTAAAGTGTTACCCTTTTTTTATGCCAATGATAAAAATACTTCATGCCAATTTCCCCAAAGAGACAATTTTGTTCTGGGACAGTGGTTTATTTGATTTTTTTTTTTTTATGTAATATTCAAATTCATGGATGAAAACAGCTTATGTTTAATGTAAGGAGTGCCGATTTTTAGAGAATAGCATTTGCTAAATGTATACAACTGTTCTGAATGTACATTCTGAATGTATGCATCAATATAACTTGTTTGTTGTTGTTCAGTTTAAGAGGAAACCCAAATGGATTAAATGGTGTACTTCTGGAGTGTGACAGCATCGTACAGGAATCCATTATGCGGCTTCTGAATGTCTACAAGATCCGTCGCAAAGTGAAAATCCGCTTTTGTCCTAGTCTCTCGCTATGGGCTCTATTACCTAGGAATAGAGATGCAGTGCTGGGAAAGTCAAAGCCAGATGTTACTTCAGCAGATAAAGTGTTAGTATTGGAGAAAGACCCGAGAACTGAACTCATGGGCTGGAGAATGATCACCAGTTGTCAGGACAATCTACATGAGATTGTCTCTGCTTGTCAACAGGGCAACACAGAAGAATACCACAGCCATCGCTATGAAATTGGTATTAAACACTTTGTATTATTACTTTGATAAACTGAACTTGGTGATCTTAACTTGTTGCATTTGTTAATTATTGATAGTCTACATTGTTTTGAAGGTAAACATACAGTAATTCTTTGTCTTATGAATAAGAGCTTAATGAAATGAATTAGTTTTACATACAATTCACTTTCCCTCATACATACACAACCAGTGAGAAGTTTGTACACAATGACTTATTCATTATTATTATTATCATTCTTTGTACTTTTTGTATAGAATAATAAAAACCTCATCACATAATGAAATTATATATTGAAAAAAAAAAATGTTAAACAGATCTAATATTTCAGCTTCTTAAAATTTCTTTTGTCTAGATTACAGCTCTGCTCATTGTGGGCCTTTTCTCAACCACCCTCATGAAGCGGAGTGATCTGGAATGCTTATTAAACAGCATTTAGAAAAAAAAAGTTTTTGTAAAGAAGTACATGTAATGTGCATGAAATGCAAGTACAGTTTATAATTATCTACAAAATGAATTTCAAGCTTTTAAGCAGAAGCTTTTAGTTCAAAATGTTTTTAATATCAGACGCATACATTCAAGTCTGCGTCTTCAAACTTTTGACTGGTACTAGTGTAGATATGAATATGCATTTTAGATATTGGACCAAATTAGGAGTCATCTCAATGTGGACAAATGGGCTTAATTCAAATTTCTCCTCATATTGATGTTAATAATAAAATGTTATATTAAGTAATTCTTTACATCAACAAAGTGTATATGGATATTTTATTGGTAATGATAATAATAGCATTTTGTCTGTTTTTAATGTTTATCGGGTGCACTTTACTTTTCAGTTTGTGTTCTTACACTACCAGTCAAATGTTTTGGATTGGTAAGATTTTTTATGTTTTTAAAAGAAGTCTCTTCTGCTCACCAAGGCTGCATTTATTTGATTAAAAATGCACAAAAAACAGTAATATTGTTAAATATTACGACAATTTAAAATAACTTTTCTATTTTAATATATTTTAAAATGTAATTTATTCCTTTGATCGAAGCTGATTTTTATTAGCATCATTACTCCAGTCTTCAGTGTCACATGATCCTTTAGAAATCGCTCTAATATGTGGATTTGATGCTCAAAAAACATTCATTATTATTATCAATGTTGAAAACAGTTGTGTACAGGATTCTTTGATGAATAGAAAGTTTAAAAGAACAGCATTTATTTGAAATGGAATCTTTTGTAACATTATAAATGTTTTTACTGTAACTTTTGATCAATTTAATTCACCCTTGATTTCTTTTCTTTCCCCAAAAAATAAAATAAAAATTCTTACTGATCCCAAACTTTTGATTGGTAGTGTTTAATAATAAATGCTGTCCTTTTGAATTTTCTATTCATCCTGAAATAAAAATGTAAATAACTGTTTTCAACATCAATAACATAGTGTACTTTAGGGGGAGGGTCAGGGTTAGTACCCAGTTATTGTAAAAACTAACTACAATGCACATGGGCAGCAGGACTGTAAAATAAAGTGCTACCAGTTTAACTATTGGAAAATGATAATCAAGAGTTTGCACACCCTTTGTAATTAATCATGTAATTTATTTCATTTCCACAGGACTACCTGAAGGCGTCAGAGACTTTCCGCCAGGTGAGGCCCTTCCTCTGGAGTCTAATCTGGTTTATATGCAGGGAATTAGCTTCAGCAAAGGATGCTACATCGGACAAGAACTAACTGCAAGAACTCACCACACCGGTGTAATAAGGAAGCGCCTAATGCCTGTTACCATGTCTGCTCCAGCTAAGAACCTGGACCAGGGGGCTGCTCTTGAGACTGAAGGGGGAAAACCAGCAGGGAAATACAGGGCAGGAATGGACAGGCTGGGACTTGCCCTTATACGCTTGGCTCATGCCAAAGAGTCACTCAAAATTAAATCCTCTGATGATATGACGGTGACTTTACAGGCTACTGTCCCTGACTGGTGGCCAAAAAACACTGAAGATAAATGAATCAGAAACACTAGGAAGGTCTACTGCTTTAATTTGAATGCAGATAATATTTATATAGAGTTGACTTAAAATGTTAAATATAATACATTTTACACAAACATCAGTTGACAGTAACACCTTGCAATAAAAGCTATTTAAAAATGTTTTATTGTTGTTCATTTTCTAAAACAAAATACATATTCATGGATGTAAACCAACCTATTTTTATTTGAAAAGCCGGACAGTCAATTACTGTCAAATAGCCTGAACAGAGCAATTAATGTTCTCTCTGTTGTTAACTTGCAGAGAATAAGTAGGCCTATAAATGAATATGAAAGTTTTTATCACAACTCATATATTTATAGGGTTGAGTGGGGTAAGATGTGTAGCCCCTTTAATCTAGTAAATTAATTCTGTTAAAGGGGGGGGGGAGGTGATTGCGGTATCACTTTTTTCATTTTAAATAGTGTGTAATGTTGTTGATGGTGCATGAACAGTATCTGCAAAGTTGCAGCGCTGAAAGTTCAATGTAAACAGAGATATCGTCTTTTAAAAACCAGGAAGTGTAAACGCCTACAAAAACGACTGGATTGGGACTACAACGGGTTATGGTACGTCACTAACCCGCACATTTGCATCAACCACTCCCTTCGGAATATGCAGGAAAGGGCATGCATATTTCTGCAGCACGTCGAGTGTGTTGTTCATGCAGCTGTCAGGTCTTCTGTGTTTCAAGCTTCCCACGGATGCTATACTTCATCAACAATGGATACAATTTATGTTTGATTTTATTCCTGAAAGTGACGATCGTAATCTAGCTCTCTGTGCAGTGTGCAGCGCATTTTACTGAAGACAGCTTCCAGAATCTCCACAAGCTCAATGCAGCAAGAAACTGTTAATAAACAATAAAGCAGATCCAACTTTAAAATTAAAGCTCCAAGCAGCGATGGGCGGGCCCTCGCACCTGTTGCACGTCGGAGTATGAGGCGGCCGCATTGCATTTTCTGCAGCTCAGCCGGTGCGGCTGTGCATTTGCTACGCTGCTTCGTTAAAGGTCACTTCCTGTTGCCAGCAGGTGGCGCTATGACTGTGGGTGAATGTCGGTATGTAGATTTGTTCAGGGCGGGACTCTTGTCAAATGTGTCAAATTTCGTGCAGATCTGGGCATTTACAATGGAAGTACAACGGTTACAATGGTTAGTACAACTTCCTGTTTCATGGCGAATCATCGACGCCACGGACACGCCCATTGAGGAAAACGCGCAGATAGCACAACTTTACATCGTCAATGACTTTAGAAGCTGCAGTAGAAATTTGAAGTTGATCCGACTAAATCCCGAGGAGGAGTTAGTTAAAGTACGTAATGAGTAAATCATCCAAAAATGGCGTTAAAATTAGAAATGGCTGACTTCCTGTTGAGTTTAGGGCATCGCTCCAAGAGACTTTTCTGTGTGTCTGGACACGGTAGATGTACCACAGAAATTTCGTACCTGTCGGTCAAACATGCGGAGGGGGCTGCGTCTTTTAAGGTCACTTCCTCTTGCCACTAGATGGCGCAATGACTGTGGGTGAATGCCGGCATGTAGATTTGTTCAGGGCGGGACTCTTGTCAAATGTGTAAAATTTCGTGCAGATCTGGGCATTTACAGCCAAGTTATTACAACTTCCTGTTTCATGGCGAATCATCGACGCCACGGACACGCCCATTGACGAAAACGCGCAGATAGCACAACTTTACATCGTCAATGGCTTCAGAAGGCACAGCAGTAATTTGAAGTCGATCAGACTAAATCCCTAGGAGGAGTTAGTTAAAGTATGTAATGAGTAAATCATCCAAAAATGGCATTAAAATTAGAAATGGCGGACTTCCTGTTGAGTATAGGGCATCGCTCCAAGAGACTTTTTTGTGTGTCTGGACATGGTAGATGTACCACAAAGATTTCGTACATGTCGGTCAAACATGCGGCCGGGGCTGCTTCGTTAAATGTCACTTCCTGTTGCCAGCAGGTGGCGCTATGACTGTGGGTGAATGTCGGCATGTAGATTTGTTCAGGGCGGGACTCTTGTCAAATGTGTAAAATTTCATGCAGATCTGGGCATTTACAGCCAAGTTACTACATCTTCCTGTTTCATGGCGAATCTTCGATGCCACGGACACACCCATCGACGAAAACGTGCAGATAGCACAACTTTACATCGTAAATGCCTTTAGAAGGCAAAGAAGAAATTTGAAGTCGATCCGACTAAATCCCTAGGAGGAGTTAGTTAAAGTACGGAGTGTGCAAATCGTCCCAAATCGGTCGCCAAATTCAAAATGGCGGACTTCCTGTCGAGTTTAGGGTATGGGTTCTTGAGGCTTTTTTGTGCGTCTTGATATGATACACGTCCCCACCAAATTTCGTGCATGTAGGTTGAACGTGGACGAGGGGCTAATTTTTTCCAATTTTCTAGGTGGCGCTAGCGGGCCATTTTGCCACGCCCATCCGCGAAACCCCACAAAATACGAAATTTTTCACAAGTCCTGACATGCGTGCCAAATTTGGTGAGTTTTTGAGCATGTTGCGGCCCCGAAAATGGTGCTTACTTTGCAGAAAAAAGAAAAAAAATATATATAG
This sequence comes from Cyprinella venusta, assembly GCA_038021265.1. Taxonomy (NCBI): domain Eukaryota; kingdom Metazoa; phylum Chordata; class Actinopteri; order Cypriniformes; family Leuciscidae; genus Cyprinella; species Cyprinella venusta. Next base: position 7,461,293 of record CM075870.1, on the reverse strand, counting down.
CTGCGAGCAGCGATTGCGGGCCCAAGCCGGTGGCACCGCAACCGGTAACTAAAGGCACCGGGATGGCGGTACCGCCGGCTTTGGCCCGAAATCGCTGCTCGAAGCTATATATATATATATATATATATATATATATTTAGCCAGTGGCACCGCCACCTTGGTGCTTTTAGGGTTATTCTACATGACGTGCAAAAACGTAACCCCTGCTTTGACTGTCAAAAAGAAGTGTGCTGAAGAGCTTGCAGCAGTGAAGGCTCTGCAAAAGTGCGGATCGAGGGCACATTTTAACCACAAAGTATGCATGAGCAACCTTCTGAAAGGTCAGGTGTACATCAAGGTTTACATCTGTACTGTGTTTACATTATAGTATTTAGGGATGCGCCGATCCGATACTCAGGATCGTTATCAGCTCCGATACTGCCATCTTTGCCGGATCGGGTATATTTACACCACTTTAATCAAACCACTCTTCTTTAAAACATTACGATGTGATTTGTTTCACATGTATTTTCTTACTCTTATTGAGCTATTTTGTCCGCATACAGGACTCACTGCCAATCGTACGTGCTCACATCATTCTCTTTCTGTGAAAGCTGTACTGCATTCACCAATTTTCACTCTACAGCTGTTGACCAGAGCACTGAAATTATTTCTCACTTAAACTACAATCAAATGGATTTTCCCACACATTTTGCATTAGTCCTCTGCATGGCATTTTATTATTTTCTGCGCAGCTTCAGAAGTGCACGCACACAGCTTAGAACACATGACACGCACACACACTCAGTCACGAGAAAGGCGCGATCGAACTCTGTGTGTGTTTGTGTGTGAACAATGGAAACTCAATTTTGTTCATACAGGAAAACATTCAGACTAATGTCTTGTGGGAGCAACAGAATACATGTAACGGCATTATGTACTCAGGATACAAAAATCCAGTAACTGTAATTTGTTACAGTGAGTTACATCAAAAAAGTAGTAATCAGATTGTAGTTACTTTTTGAAAAAGTATATAGAACTTAAAGCCACTTAATATAAAGTGGGACCCTTTTTTTATGAAATAATTTGTAACTGTATCGGAATACATTTTTAAAGTAACCCTCCCAAGCCTGGTCTTGTGTGGACGTCCGTTACTTTCACTTTTTAAGTTAGTGCTTTTTAAGGCCCCAATCCTACTGTATTACCGTGTGGATATTGATCCAATAGTTCTACCTAATTTTGAACACAAGAGGGCAGTATAGCACTATGAATGATTTTTTACTCTTTTGACTAAAACATTCTGGCTGTTTTTAAAATTTGACATAATTCTTAAATTTAAAAAAGGAATAAAATGGCTGTAGTTCCAATATTGGTATAGTCTTATAGAAAAATAAATGGTGAATAATAAAATTTTTAGAAGATATGAGACATTTCCTGATTCTCTTTTTGACATAATCCCTCGCCATAGCAAAACTGTTTGACATAATAAATATCCGTTCACAATTTAGTATCTTTAATGTCTTTTCATAATTTTGAAGAAGTTTGGTGGGAATAATTAAAAAACACTTAAGATGGGGGAATAAAAATGTAAAGGCTGGTTTTGCAAAACATTCACATACAGACCAAAATAACCGACTTCCTGTTGGGCTGGCTTAAAGTTGTTTGGGCTAATGAGATCTATATGTGTACCGAGTTTAATATTACATGCAAGTGTGTTTGATTTATGGACCAAATTTTCAGACCAAGTTTATGGACCAAGTTCATTTAATTAATAAACCAATTATATAAAACTATTGTCAATGCAGTACAATTAAACTGGTTATATGCCATTACTTATAAAAAATAAAAAACTTATTTAAAAATACCAGGCTTAAGGCATTATTTTCTTTTATGCAGGCTACACACACAGCAGTGAAATAGTTAATCCCCTCCCCCTGCACACACACACAGACATGCACACACACAGACAGGCAAACACACAGACAGAGACAGAGATGTAGGCTCAAACAGAGCATGACCAGATTCAAACAAACATATCTTACTTTCTGTGGGTCCTAGCTAATGAGTGTCAATTAGAAAGTTGTCCGGCTCGAGGAGTACAATATACATACTGATTTTTGTAACTGTAGATAAAACTAACAACCCCACTTTTGTCTAAAGGTGGCGCTACTGAGCCCTCACCACGCCCGTTTCTGAAACTTTGCACATGTCTACTGGCTAATAAATGTGATGTGTCTGATGAGTTTCATGCAATTTGAAGCATGCTAAGGGTCTCAAAAGCATCCTAAAAGAATGGTAAAGTTTGATGCATCGCCACGGCAACAGTTTCAAATATAGCTGAAAGCAGCAATGACCGGCCAAGCACAATCGGATGACAAAACATGCCAACATGTGTCAGACCAACTGCAGCAAGGAGCCATCGAAGACATTTAAAGATGAATTTAGGCAAAATGGCTGAAAAATCACATCCAATTAACTAAAAATGTGATCTAATGGATTATCACTTTCGCCCAATAGGTGGCGTAGTAACAAAGTTGATGTGATTTGGTAAGAGTGAGGTGATAATGACATATACAAAGTTCCATTGTATAGCACCATTATCTCTTTAGAGATAAAGACTTAATAGTAATTTTGGCAGTATGTCTCAACTTTGCTGCTGTGGTATATGAAAACTGTTTTGCCTTTTGTCACGAAATCTATAACCTTTAGTTGGCATGGTCTGGAGAGGATGTGATTTGATTTTGATGAGTTTGAAAAAGTAGACGTATTTCTATGATGTAGAATGATGTCATGGGATTGAATTGCCATGAGCATATTTCAGGCAATATATGCATTTTTACAATTGTTATAATAAACAACATTACTTTGATCATTTTAAAATAAAATAAAAAATGACAAAACTCAACCGTATTTTATCTTCAACCGTACATATCTTTTTGTTAAATTTTTGTTTTATCAGTAATAGCCATTATAATAGTATAGACCATTTCACAAGATGTAAACAACAGTGGTCCAGAAGCACTTCCTGTTTCAGTTTTTTAACACTACATAAAAGCTGGGATAAAATACAACCAACAGAACATTTAAAATTGAATCAAAAAGTTAAACAAGCATCTTTAAGATGTTTTCCTTACATGTGAAATAAAGAAAACAGTTACAAACTGAAACAGGAAGTGTTTCTGGACCAGTGTTGTTTACATCTTGTGAAATGGTCTATAAGTAAAAGTTACAAGAAGCAATACAATTAGAAATAAAGCAAATATAATTAAGTCAAATATATAAAAACAGTGATAGTCTAAATTGGTAAAGTTAACTACTCTAAATATATGAAACTTCACTAACCCGTCAGCCCAAATTATTGGTAAGGGAAAGAATTATAGATTCACAAGACCAAAGATCACCTGTTAGGGCTACAGAAGACGAATTAGAGGTTTGAGTCGGCAGCAAACGTCAGAAGAACTAGTTTAGAAAAGGCAGTTCCAGGTGGGAAACATGAGTGCCAAGTGTATGGTGATTGCCTGGAATGGATCTTACAACTTGGATGAAATTATCATAAATCTTGCGCAAAGTTGCGCTTTGTTTACTTCGAACCAGAAGATGCGCCCACTTTTGACGCGAGGCCTCATGGGGCGTAGTGAACTTGTGGATAGGAGAGGAGAAAATGCACGAAATCGGAAAATACTACTGTTATTGTATCATGAAATGTAATTTTAAGAGTGTTTCAGGCGAGAATGTGGTTGTTTAAATATCAGATCTGTGGTTTATTTATAAAGATAGCGCATACTTTAAAAATGCATCTGACGTTTTCGGAGTTCGACATCCAAGCCTTCACCGGCGCCCAGTGCTCTTCAACCCCAACTGGAACACCTTATCCTCGGCTTGTGCTTCTGACGTTTGCCGTTTGGCTCTGGCTCTGATCTCTCAAGTGTAGTGGATAAACTTGATGTATAATTAATTTGTCTTGTGTATAAATCTATCTTTGGTCTCATTAAAGTTTGTTCCATGGTATAAAATATTTTTTTGAAGTTTCATAACCTTATATTTCAAGGCTATTTAACTTGAACAACATTTGTTTTTTTACATTATCTTCACTATATGAACAATAAAATAAAATTGTAAACCCCTGTCTCTGTTTGATAAATGTGAATAAAAATCAATGTTTCATATTTTTAAAATGAAAACAAAAAGATCATGTTCATTTTTTATAAATATATGCAGTGAAGATAATCGAGTTGCCTGAACCACATGACCATTAAGTTAGCTAGGCTATATGTTGATTTTTTTTTTAATGAAAAGAGGCAGTGTGGTGTTTTATAACATGTTTCGTTTTATTGTTGATGTAAAGAGGCTGATTTGTAACATATTTCGTTTTATTGTTGCCTAAAATGTTTATAAAGAGATAACTGGATAGCCAAAGCAGGCTACTGAGTGACGCGATCAAGTGTGCTCTGTTCCATTTGCAGAAGAACTGGACTTACGTCCTCTCGTCCTCGGGAGTTCGTTCTTCTGAGTCGAACTTTGTCAAGTCCGAACTACCAAGGACGCAAGTACGAAGTTTGTGTTGAGAAATGGCTACAGTGAACATGAACGAAGAAGGTGACGAGACTCCCGTGGATGGGAAATTTTATTATAAAATAGAATGGATGGAAGAGTTATTAAGAGTATGGTTGTGTGCAAGCTGTGCAACAAGGAATTTGCATACCATACAATGCAAAACATTTACAATTGTACTGGTCTGCTGGACCTGGTTGAACAAAAATAAACAATATTTTGTTGCTTAAGCTTATGTATTCAGTCATTATTGAATGGTAGGCCTATAAAATCTTCTCACTGTTCTCAGTTCAAATATTTATGCGATTAAAATGCGATTAATTTCTTTTGTAATAAATTACAAAGCCTCTGATTAATTAGATTCATTTTTTTAATCGGGTCCTGGCCCTAGTTTAAACACATGAAAAAATTACCAACAAATAGTTGTGTTTGCTTTTTTATGTCACTTAGTAATATTTTGACATTTTACGCATTAGTGTATAGTCAATGACCTATGTTTCCAAACTTCTGATGAGGTTCGTCTTGATTGTTCATGCATTGATTAATTGGGTAGACTAATTTTTAATATGTTATATTAAAGTTATTAAATGTTATTATTAAAACATATGCTTGTAATTTGTTTAATATTATTTTGGTTGATTGATTGAAATTTATGCTTAACTTCAATGGGTCTCATTGGTTAAGCAATATGGTAATTTGTATTGAATGTGTTATGAATTAATTTAAGAATGTATTACTAAATTTTGTTAGTAAAACATAGCCTTAAGGCCTGTTCACACCGGGACGAATTTCGCGCGCGATATTCGTCGACGTTTAACGCCTCGTGACTAAACAATGAGCGCCAATGTGAGTGTTCACACCGACGCGAAAAACGCCACGCGTAAAAGCGTCATTTTTAAAAAAACGCCTCGGGTTCGTTTTTTTGGTTTGACGCGCCGCGTCAAAACCTATCCGACCAACGAGATTGGCGGGTTTGCTCACGTGTCTGGTGCTTCTGAAGTTACAGTAAAACATAACTTGGGGGCGCTCAAACACAAAACGGTCTTGCCGAGCACACATACGGTGAAGAAGAGATAGCCTACAAGGCAAGTTGAGCTGCTGGTCTCGGAGCATAAAGAGCTATATGATAATATTTATATTAGTATTTCTGTAATAATAGTATAGTATAGGGTGACCAACAGTACTGTTTTCCCGGGACATGTGTAAAACGGTCACTTTGTGCTTTATAGAAATCTGAGTTGAGATGAGAACTGCGCATAGTGTGTAATGTCAGTTAGATTTTGACAAGTGAGGAAAGGAGATAACCGCTCTGTCGACTCTTTATATTCTTTCTTTTATTTTATTTTTCTATTGTGACCAGATATTTGTTTGTGTATTTTTCCTCGCTCGATCCCAATGTATGAGGACGAGCGTAACGTTTGATTGGTTTTATTAAACGCGGGGAAATACAACAACTCTCGTCTCTCGTGCATCTGTTCATCCGACAACTAGTGCTATGTTTTTATCTCTGGGCAACATCTCAACTTTGTGTTAAACATGTCCTGTTTTCACGTCCTGTCCTTGCTGTTTTTAAGTGATGAAAATGTCCTGGTTTTCAAAAAAAACTGCTGGGAAAGATCAGTTCTACAGCAAAATATAGATGGGCAAACAAGGTGGATGAGGAAGAAAAACAGGATAAAGAGGATGAAAACTAAAGATATAAATAGATTTTGTTAGTTCGTTTTTGTAAGTTTGTGAGAGCTATTTTTTGTTACGTTTGGAGGCATTTCTTTTAGTTATTTATTATTTATATATTTATTTTTCTAATACAGAAGACATTTTTTCTATCATTATTTCATTCGTTTTTTTAATCTGTCATAATAAAACATTGAGACATGAATATGATCACCCTAGTATAGTATTCTATTATCTGTTCTGTTTTACATTAAGCGCCATCTAATGTCAGGGAATGAATTTGCATGTTCACTCGGCTCATCGTCCGCGAAAAACGCTTGGGTGTGAACACAAAAAACGCGTTGAAAAACGCTGACGAATAACGCGCGCTGATATTCGTCCCGGTGTGAACAGGCCTTATTTCAAATATTGATTAATTTACTTGAATTGGCTGGTATATATTTAGTTGTGAATGTAAGTTAAAATAATATACATTTGTCTGTTCAAGGTATGTTTATGTTTAATTTGGTTATTTTATATAGAATGGATTATTCTGTTGTCTGTTAGTTCTTTTAAACAAATTTAATAAAGCTGTTAAGATTGTGTTTATGAGGCAGTTTTTTTTGGATTGGACTGGTTGGGCTGTTGTTTCAGGTTAGAACAGATGGAATTTAATCAGTTTTTTTTTAGCATTTAGCATTTTTTTAGCGTGTTTTTTTTATTAGGGCCCAAGCCCTGAAAGGGCGAAGGCCCTATTGTTTTCCTTAGGATTATTTTTAGGGCCCAAGCCCTGAAAGGGCGAAGGCCCTATTGTTTTCCTTAGGATTATTATTATTATTATTAGGGCCCAAGCCCTGAAAGGGCGAAGGCCCTATTGTTTTCCTTAGGATTATTAGGGCCCAAGCCCTGAAAGGGCGAAGGCCCTATTGTTTTCCTTAGGATTATTAGGGCCCAAGCCCTGAAAGGGCGAAGGCCCTATTGTTTTCCTTGCGATTATTTTTTTTTTTTTCTAACGACTATCCGGGCACTTTTGGGTCCCTTAACATGCTCAAAAACTCTTGAAACTTTGCACACGGGTCAGAACCTGCGGCCATCAGAGCCGGGCTGAAGCTGGTACCCGGGCGTGGCAGGGCGGCTCGTCAGCGCCCCCTGGAACAGGGTCTGAACACTTTGTCCATAAATCAAACACGCTTGCATGTAATAATATGAAACTCGGTACACATGTCGATCTCATCGTTTCATATATACATCGCGCTTTTACTTTTTACCCCAGCCCAACAGGAAGTCAGATATTTACGGTTGTTTTTAAAACGCGTGCAATGGAATTTAATGTACTCCTCCTAGAGCATTCATCCGCATGGAACGAAACTCGGTCAGCCTGAAGTAAAGACATAGAGGATCAAAAATTGCGAGGGGATTTTTGATATCTCGAACGGTTTGGCTGTGGCGAGGAAACAAAATTATGGCGAGAAACGTGAAACAGGAAGTCAGTCATAACTTCAGCATAAATTAACCGATCTTGATGAAACTTCAGGAGTGTGTTCGCTGTAAGAGGACGATCACATGGATGTGACTGTTGTGTGTCAAAGCTATAGCGCCACCAACTGGCAGCAGGAAGTGTGTCACTTTCAAAATGCTTTAAAATCACCCCCTTATTTTAACCCGATTTGCTTCAATCTTCATCTGTATAATGTAAATACACGGCAGATGAAGACCTGTGAATGGATTCTTGATATCTTTGGAACTGTTGCCGTGGCGACGCATTAAACTTTACCATTCTTTTATGATGCCTTTGAGACCCTTAGCATGCTTCAAATTGCATGAAACTCGACAGACACATCACATTTATTAGCCAGTAGACACATGCAAAGTTTCAGAAACGGGCGTGGTGAGGGCTCAGTAGCGCCACCTTTTGACAAAAGTGGGGTTGTTAGTTTTATCTACAGTTACAAAAATCGGTATGTATATTGTACTCTTCGAGCCGGACAACTTTCTAATTCACACTCAATAGCCAGGACCCACAGAAAGTAAGATATTTTAGTTTGAATGTAGTCATACTCCCTCTGAGCATATGTCTGAGCCTGTGTGTGTATGTGTGTGTGTGTGTGTGTGTGTTAGCAGGGAGGGGGGCTTAATTAACCATTTAACTGCTGTGTGTCTGGCCAGCATAAATAAAATACATTTCTTAAGCCTGGGATTTTTTAAATAAGTTTTTATTTTATTTTTTTATAAGTAAAGGCACATAGCCAGTTTAATTGTAGTGCATTGACAATAGTTTTATATAATTAGTTCATTAATTAAATTAACTTGGTCCATTAACTTGGTCTGAAAATTGGGTCTATAAATCAAACACACTTGCATATAATAATATTAAACTCGGTACACTTATAGATCTCATTAGCCCAAGCAACTTTAAGCCAGCAAAACAGGAAGTCGGTTGTTTCAGTCTGTATGTGAATGTTTTGCAAAACCAGCCTTTACATTTTTATTTCCCCCCTCTTAAGTAATTTTTAATTATTCCCATACCAAACTTCTTAAAAATTATGAAAATATATTAAAGATACTAAGGCATGTACTGGCCATCGGGACTACCGGGAGATTCCTGGTGGGCCGCGGTCTGGTTGGGCCGGCGGCCCGGCGCGTTATGTATTTTGTTTTTAAATCATTATTTATTGTAAATATATTCTATCGTAAGTATATTGTTAAATTCCGGACTTATGCGTCTCTCTCATGAAGCCGCATGAAGCTGACGCGAGCTGCGAGAAGGTCTGACTGTCTGACACTGGCCAATCGGAATCAAGTTCAGATTCTAGACTTGAGAAGCGGCCGCTTACACCGTGTCCTAACTACACACGACGCCGCAACACGCGATAAAAGGTATCTTTTCCATGTTAATGAGAGTTTTTGTCCTAACCAGACGCGACGGCGACATGCGAAGTTTCTAATTTAGAAACGGTTCCTATTTCTGCGACGTCGCGGCTGACAGAATGAAGAAATTACACTGGTTATGAGTACACATTATTTATTTTTAGTTAAAAATAGGTCACTGTGCCACAAGCCATAACGGATAATTTACCTCAGATGTTGAAAGCATTATAGTGTTCAAAATGAATTATGCAAACATACGACTGTACTTCATAACAACGACAATAACTGGCAGATGCCACCAAATGTGTTAAAATAAATGAATTATTTGCTGGACTTAAGTGAAAAGGAAAGCCATTTAATGACCATAGCACATAGTTGACATGAAAAAAGGAGTATTTTGCATATAAATATGCACATATAGCCTATACATATTTTTTCGATTTGTATCCCTGAAAGTGCCTGGCAGAAGCCTATATCTGTCTGTGTCATAAATGTGAAAATAATATTATCTACTGTCTGTGTCATAAATGTGAACATAAACTATATTTCATGAGGTGAAACATCACTTCCAGGAGCTACAGAATAGGGGAGCGCGGGGATAAATGTAGGCACGCGGGGTTAAATGTAACACGGACATTTTACATAGTTTGTCAGTATCTAGCCGGCTGTCTTTCCGCTCTTTTTCTCTTGCTGCCAGAAGACGGTCTCCCGCGAATTTGCGGAACGTTTTGATTATATTTCGTGAAGATAATGGACAAAGAGTGTTTTGACATCATGAAAGTAAATTTTTTCATCGTAGATTTTTTTCTGTTTCCGGGTTGGATGTATACGCGTCCAAATCTAACTTTATATTGCCTTAATCACTGTCTTGTTGGCTCAAACACAGCACCGTTTCGAAACATGTCAGTAATTCCTAGCGACTGTTAGCTAGGTTTAAAATATGTAATACACAGCGGGGTTAGTTGACACAGTGTTCCAACTGCTGCCACAATGATAATCAAATGAAAACGGAGCCACACAACTTTTCAGGTTTGAGTATACATTTAACTTTGGTGGACTTTCACAAACAATGATGTAATTTAAAATGTTCAAAATTTAGTGCACTATGAATGATAGCTTATTTCTTTATTAAAAATATGGCCTGTTTTTAATGTAATAAACCATTTAAATTTTTATTCTAAGCTCATTTGTATTATTATTAATATTAATTATTATTAATAATAATAATTTTACATGCAGCTGCCACACAAATCTAATTTAATTGCAATTACAATATTTATATGTTTATTTTATTTTATTTATTATTATTTATTGCAAAACCTTGCAGCCCTTTTCTACGTCTCTAGCTATGATATTGATCCATAACAAAAGGATGATTGGATGAGGAATTAAAAATGTCATTATTCACCATTTATTTTCTATAAGACCAGTGTTGGGGGTAACGAGTTACAAACGAGTTTGGGTAAGTAAAGTAACGCATTACCCTGAAAATATTGGTAACTACACTACTTTACTATACTAAAGGAACGCGCTGTCCTGCGTTACCCAAGCCGTGTTTGCCTGTGTGGAGAGTTCCGTCTAGTGGTGCGTGCGCGCCGTTGCCATAGAGACCGATTTGAGTGAGAGAGAGGGAAGTGGAGAGAGACGGGTTTCAAAAAATGGCAATATTCACATTACTTTCAGTTTATTGCTCGAAAGCACAAAAATATTTGAGTGAAATGTAGGCTATAGTAAATCCTAAGATTATTATTTGTGACATTAGAACAAAATATGTGGATATAAAAACATGTAAATAGGCTAGGCTAAAGAACTAAATGAACGATCTCTATTTTCTAATTTCACTAAACATTTCATTAAGTTTCGTGGACATTTTATAAAACATGGATCTTAGGCTCATTTTGTAAACATAAATAACTGATTTAGATGCGCAAACTGGGTGCCGTTGCGGAGATGTAGGCTCCATGTTCGGTGCAGGTTCGGCTTCTTGTCGTTCATCCTCGGATGCGGCATCGCGTGCGCTGTTTGCCGCGCGCACCTTTCCGCTCGTTCGGACGCGTCAAGTAAAAACAAGGCTCGAAAGTCTTGGAAAACGAAATGAACAGGATCACATGATGCAGGATTCATTGTAGAAGACATGCTTCCCCTGTCGACCATTAATTCCCCAGGTTTAGAAAATACATTTTAAATTAGGATTAAGAATTTTATGGGAAAAAGTGACCTTTATTTTATTATTTTTCATTGACATCTTTTATTTTTTTTTAATTATTATTATTACCATGGGTCGAATAAAAAGCTGGTTTTGTTCTCAGGAGAAGAGTTTTATTCTCCCAGCCTGTTTTGAAACTTCTGTGATAAACACCATTTTAAAATTTTGAATTTTGAACCCCATTTTGTTTGTGAATTTTACAGTGCGGCATATTTATTTGTGCAGACAGGGATATTGTTCTTTCATGTCATTTTGTATACATTTTTACAATAAAGTGATGATAGGGCAAAAACTGATATGATGTTTGTCCATGTAGGCTGCACGGTAAATTAAGAAACAGGAAAGTAAAGTAATAAGTAGTGAAGTTATTTTTCCAACGCAGTAACTAGTAAAGTAATCTCATTACAATTTACAGAAGTAACTAGTAACTAATTACTTTTTTGAGGAACTACCCCAACACTGTATAAGACTATACCAATATTGGAACTATAGCCATTTTATTCCTTTTTTAATTTAAGAATTATGTTTAAGTTTAAAAACAGACAGAATGGTTTAGTCAAAAGAGAAAAAAATCATTCATAGTGCTATACTGCCCTCTTGTGTTCAAAATTAGGTAGAACTATTGGATCAATATCCACACATTAATACAGTTGGCAATACAGTATAATAGGTAATACAGTAGGATTGCGGCCTTAAAAATCGCTAACTTAAAAAGTGAAATTAACGGACGTGCACACAAGACCAGGCTTGGGAGGGTTACTTTAAAAATGTATTCCGATACAGTTACAAATTATTTAATAAAAAAGGGTCCCACTTTATATTAAATGGCTTTAAGTACTATATACTTTTTCAAAAAGTAACTACAATCTGATTACTACTTTTTTTTGATTTAACTCACTAGATTTTTGTATCCTGATTACATAATGCCGTTGCATGTATTCTGTTGCTCCCTCAAGACATTAGTCTGAATATTTTCCTGTATGAACAAAAAGGAGTTTCCATTGTTCGCACACAAACACACATTCGATCGCGCCTCTCTCGTGACTGTGTGTGCGTGTCATGTGTTCTAGGCTGTGTGCATGCACTTCTGAAGCTGCGCAGAAAATAATAAAATGCCATGCGGAGGACTAACGCAAAATGTGTGAGAAAATCCATTTGATTGTAGTTTAAGTGAGAAATAATTTCAGTGCTCTGGTCAACAGCTGTAGAGTGAAAACTGATGAGTGCAGTATACAGCTTTCACAGAAAGAGAATGATGTGAGCACGTACGATTGGCAGTGAGTCCTGTGTGTGGACAAAATAGCTCAATAAGAGTAATAAAATACATGTGAAAAAAATCACATCATAATGTTTTAAAGAAGAGTGGTTTGATTAAAGTGGTGTAAATATACCCGATCCGGCAAAGATGGCAGTATCGGAGCTGATACCGATCCTGAGTATCGGATCGACGCATTCCTAAATACTATAATGTAAACACAGTACAGATGTAGACCTGGATGTACACCTGACCTTTCAGAAGGTTGCTTACGCATACTTTGTGGTTAAAATGTGCCCTCAATGTGCACTTTTGCAGAGCCTTCACTGATGCAAGCTCTTCAGCACACTTCTTTTAGACAGTCAAAGCGGGGGTTATGTTTTTGCATGTCAAGTAGAATAACCCTAAAAGCACAAAGGTGGCGGTGCCACCGGCTTTATATATATATATATATATATATATATATATATATATATATATATAAATATAGCTGCGAGCAGCGATTGCGGGCCCAATCCGGCGGTACCGCCATCCCGGTGCCTTTAGGTAACTAAAGGCACCGGGGTTGCGGTGCCACCGGCTTGGGCCCGCAATCGCTGCTCGCAGCTATATTTATTATTATTTTTTTATTTTTTATTTTTTTTTTTTTCTAACGACTATCCGGGCACTTTTGGGGCCCTTAACATGCTCAAAAACTCTTGAAACTTTGCACACAGGTCAGAACCCGCGGCCATCAGAGCCGGGCTGAAGCTGGTACCCGGGCGCGGCAGGGCAGCTCGTCAGCGCCCCCTGGAACAGGGTCTGAACACTTTGTCCATAAATCAAACACGCTTGCATGTAATAATATGAAACTCGGTACACATGTCAATCTCATCGTTTCATATATTCATCGCACTTTTACTTTTTACCCCAGCCCAACAGGAAGTCAGATATTTACGGTTGTTTTTAAAACGCTTGCAATGGAATTTAATGTACTCCTCCTAGAGCATTCATCCGCATGGAACGAAACTCGGTCAGCCTGAAGTCAAGACATAGACGATCAAAAATTGCGAGGGGATTTTTGATATCTCGAATGGTTTGGCTGTGGCGAGGAAACAAAATTATGGTGAGAAACGTGAAACAGGAAGTGTGTCCTAACTTCAGCATACATTAACCGATCTTGATGAAACTTCAGGAGTGTGTTCGCCGTAAGAGGACGATCACATGGATGTGACTATTGTGTGTCAAAGTTATAGCGCCACCAACTGGCAGCAGGAAGTGTGTCACTTTCAAAATGCTTTGAAATCACCCTCTTATTTTAACCCGATTTGCTTCAAACTTCATCTGTATAATGTAAACATACGGCAGATGTAGACCTGTGAATGGATTCTTAATATCTTTGAAACTGTTGCCGTGGTGACGCATCAAACTTTACCATTCTTTTAGGATGCTTTTGAGACCCTTAGCATGCTTCAAATTGCATGTTGTTAGTTTTATCTACAGTTACAAAAATCAGTATGTATATTGTACTCCTCGAGCCGGACAACTTTCTAATTGACACTCTTTAACTAGGACCCACAGAAAGTAAGATATGTTTGTTTGAATCTGGTCATGCTCCCTTTGAGCCTACATCTCTGTCTCTCTCTGTGTGTGTGTTAGTAGGGGGAGGGGCTTAACTTAACCATTTCAGTGCTGTGTGTTTTTTTCTGCTGTGTAATTTCTTAATACATTTCTTAAGCCTGGTATGTTTTAAATAAGTTTTTATTTTAATTTTTATAAGTGAAGGCATAATATAACCAGTTAAATTGTAGTGCATTGACAATAGTTTTATATAATTAGTTTATTAATTAAATTAACTTGGTCCATAAACTTGGTCCAGCTGCGAGACTGACAGGTCTGACTGTCTGACACTGGCCAATCGGAATCAAGAGCGGAGAAGCGGCCGCTCCCATAGGCAGTATAGTATCTCCCCGCCCTGTGGAGGCATTCCGCCGGTCTCGTGAAGTTTCTCGCCGGTCTCGTCTCTGAGACCCCTACACCTGGTATTAAAATGCGATCTGTATCCAGATAAGTTATCCGGATAATAAAAAAGAAATATCAATGCAAGGTATTACGTTGTGATCGGATTGTGATCGATTTGCCTGACCATCTGGAGGTAGTCTGGCTCGCATTGTGTTCGGATCTTTACGTGTAAACGCAATCTGGTTGTTGATATCACACATGTATATTTTACTCCTCCCAAAAATGCTAAAAAATAAACGAGTGAGAGCGTTTACAGGCTGTTATAGTCAGACATGACGGCGCTACTGCGACACGCATCACCGCCGCAGATGAGCAGCAGCTGAGCGTCAAACCAACGTGCAAACATCGCAAATAAAAGTGAAAGTAAGTCAGAGACGCTTAATCATCTACACAATCATCTTCAAGTAAAGAAAGAAATGATCTCTTGACTCTTACAAGGGCTGTTGCCACTCTCTCTTATTGATGTCTATTGATGAAATTAGCTGATGATCAATAAAATGCATGCTAATATCTGTAATAAACAACCGACAAAATTACTGTATGATGGTGTAAATAAAGAATCAGTCCAGCATCGCCATGTCAGTGTGTATTGATTCATCATTTTCTCTTCATAGTTTGCAAGAGACATTTAATAAACTGAGCGTATTTGATAAACTGAGCGTAGCCTATTCATCTGTCAATATAACCTCATTCTTTTTAATGATCAGAAGAACGCGTATCGACTACCGTTACAGTACAATATGTCCTAACTACACATGACGCCGCGACACGCGATAAAAGGTATCTTTTCCATGTAAATCAGAGTTTTTGTCCTAACCAGACGCGACGGCGACATGCGAAGTTTCTAATTTAGAAACGGTTCCTATTTCTGCGATGTCGCGGCTGACAGAATGAAGAAATTACACTGGTTATGAGTACACATTATTTATTTTTAGTTAAAAATAGGTCACTGTGCCACAAGCCATAACGGATAATTTACCTCAGATTTTGAAAGCATGTAATATTATAGTGTTCAAAATGAATTCTATGCAAACATACGACTGTATTTCATAACAACGACAATAACTTGAGGCAGATGCCACCAAATGTGTTAAAATAAATGAATTATTTGCTGGACTTAAGTGAAAAGGATAGCCATTTAATGACCATAGCACATAGTTGATGTGAAAAAAGGAGTATTTTGCATATAAATATGCACATAAATACATATTTTTTCAATTTGTCTCCCTGAAAGTGCCTGGCAGAAGCCTATACTGTCTGTGTCATAAATGTGAACATAATATTATCTACTGTCTGTGTCATAAATGTGAACATAATATTGTAACAGAATATTCTTATGCTATATTATATAAACTATATTTCATGAGGTGAAACATCACTGCCAGGAGCTACAGAATATATATTTCTGTAGGTCCTCACCGTGATGTTGCACTTCATGAAATATATGTAGTATAGCCTAAGAATATTCTATTAAAATATTAAGTGGCACATAAATTCAGACCAGTTATTTACAATAAAGCCTTATAAAATCATTTCCATTCCCTTTGTTTATTATTTTAATAGTTTTTTCTTGGTTTTGATAGTAAATGAAATCTAATCAGTAATTTTACATGCAGATTAATGCACGTATAGATTAATGCACGTGTGTGTGTGTTTGCATAGTGGGCCGGTCTGGATGAAGTGTCCAGGGCTGATTTTTTGTCCCAGTCCAGCCCTGAATGGCAATATTCACATTACTTTCAGTTTATTGCTCGAAAGTACAAAAATATTTGAGTGAAATGTAGGCTATAGTAAACCCTAAAATTATTATTTGTGACATTAGAACAAAATATGTGGATATAAAAACATGTATATAGGCTAAAGAACTAAATGAACGATCTCTATTTTCTAATTTCACGACGTCCACACAAGACCAGGCTTGGGAGGGTTACTTTAAAAAATGTATTCCGATACAGTTACAAATTATTTCATAAAAAAGGGTCCCACTTTATATTAATTGGCTTTAAGTACTTTATACTTTTTCAAAAAGTAACTACAATCTGATTACTTTTTTTGATGTAACTCACTGTAATAATATACAGTTACTGGATTTTTGTTTCCTGATTACATAATGCTGTTACATGTATTCTGTTGCTCCCACAAGACATTAGTCTGAATATTTTCCTGTATGAACAAAATGGAGTTTCCATTGTTCACACACAAACACACACAGAGTTCGATCGCGCCTCTCTCGTGACTGTGTGTGCGTGTCATGTGTTCTAGGCTGTGTGCATGCACTTCTGAAGCTGCTCAGAAAATAATAAAATGCCATGCAGAGGACTAATGCAAAATGTGTGGGAAAATCCATTTGATTGTAGTTTAAGTGAGAAATAATTTCAGTGCTCTGGTCAATAGCTGTAGAGTGAAAACTGGTGAATGCAGTATACAGCTTTCACAGAAAGAGAATGATGTGAGCACGTACGATTGGCAGTGAATCTTTTATGCGGACAAAATAGCTCAATAAGAGTAACAAAATACATGTGGAAAAAATCACATCGTAATGTTTTAAAGAAGAGTGGTTTGATTAAAGTGGTGTAAATATACCCGATCCGGCAAAGATGGCAGTATCGGAGCTGATAACGATCCTGAGTATCGGATCGGCGCATCCCTACATACTATAATGTAAACACAGTACAGATGTAGACCTTGATGTACACCTGACCTTTCAGAAGGTTGGTCATGCATACTTTGTGGTTAAAATGTGCCCTCGATCCGCACTTTTGCAGAGCCTTCACTGCTGCAAGCTCTTCAGCACACTTCTTTTTGACAGTCAAAGCAGGGGTTACGTTTTTGCACGTCATGTAGAATAACCCTAAAAGCACCAAGGGTGCGGTGCCACCGGCTTTATATATATATATATATATATATATATATATATATATATATATATATATATATATAAATATAGCTGCGAGCAGCGATTGCGGGCCAAAGCCGGCGGTACCGCCATCCCGGTGCCTTTAGGTAACTAAAGGCACCGGGGTTGCGGTGCCACCGGCTTGGGCCCGCAATCGCTGCTCGCAGCTATATTTATATATATATATATATATATATATATATATATTTTTTTATTTTTTTTATTTATTTATTTTTTTATTTTTTTTTTTTCTAACGACTATCCGGGCACTTTTGGGGCCCTTAACATGCTCAAAAACTCTTGAAACTTTGCACACGGGTCAGAACCCGCGGCCATCAGAGCCGGGCTGAAGCTGGTACCCGGGCGTGGCAGGGCGGCTCGTCAGCGCCCCCTGGAACAGGGTCTGAACACTTTGTCCATAAATCAAACACGCTTGCATGTAATAATATGAAACTCGGTACACATGTCGATCTCATCGTTTCATATATTCATCGCACTTTTACTTTTTACCCCAGCCCAACAGGAAGTCAGATATTTACGTTTTTTTTTAAATGCTTGCAATGGAATTTAATGTACTCCTCCTAGAGCATTCATCCGCATGGAACGAAACTCGGTCAGCCTGAAGTCAAGACATAGACGATCAAAAATTGCGAGGGGATTTTTGATATCTCGAACGGTTTGGCTGTGGCGAGGAAACAAAATTATGGTGAGAAACGTGAAACAGGAAGTGTGTCCTAACTTCAACATACATTAACTGATCTTGATGAAACTTCAGGAGTGTGTTCGCCGTAAGAGGACGATCACATGGATGTGACTATTGTGTGTCAAAGTTATAGCGCCACCAACTGGCAGCAGGAAGTGTGTCACTTTCAAAATGCTTTGAAATCACCCTCTTATTTTAACCCGATTTGCTTCAAACTTCATCTGTATAATGTAAACATACGGCAGATGTAGACCTGTGAATGGATTCTTAATATCTTTGAAACTGTTGCCGTGGTGACGCATCAAACTTTACCATTCTTTTAGGATGCTTTTGAGACCCTTAGCATGCTTCAAATTGCATGAAACTCCTCAGACACATCACATTTATTAGCCAGTAGACATGTGCAAAGTTTCAGAAACGGGCGTGGTGAGGGCTCAGTAGCGCCACCTTTTGACAAAAGTTGGGTTGTTAGTTTTATCTACAGTTACAAAAATCAGTATGTATATTGTACTCCTCGAGCCGGACAACTTTCTAATTGACACTCTTTAACTAGGACCCACAGAAAGTAAGATATGTTTGTTTGAATCTGGTCATGCTCCCTTTGAGCCTACATCTCTGTCTCTCTCTGTGTGTGTGTTAGTAGGGGGAGGGGCTTAACTTAACCATTTCAGTGCTGTGTGTTTTTTTCTGCTGTGTAATTTCTTAATACATTTCTTAAGCCTGGTATGTTTTAAATAAGTTTTTATTTTAATTTTTATAAGTGAATGCATAATATAACCAGTTAAATTGTAGTGCATTGACAATAGTTTTATATAATTAGTTTATCATCGCAAATCAAAGTGAAAGTAAGTCAGAGACGCTTAATCATCTACACAATCATCTTCAAGTAAAGAAAGAAATGATGTCTTGACTCTTACAAGGGCTGTTGCCACTCTCTCTTATTGATGTCTATTGATGAAATTAGCTGATGATCAATAAAATGCATGCTAATATCTGTAATAAACAACCGACAAAATTACTGTATGATGGTGTAAATAAAGAATCAGTCCAGCATCGCCATGTCAGTGTGTATTGATTCATCATTGTCTCTTCATAGTTTGCAAGAGACATTTAATAAACTGAGCGTATTTGATAAACTGAGCGTAGCCTATTCATCTGTCAATATAACCTCATTCTTTTTAATGATCAGAAGAACGCGTATCGACTACCGTTACAGTACGTCCTAACTACACACGACGCCGCGACACGCGATAAAAGGTATCTTTTCCACGTAAATCAGAGTTTTTGTCCTAACCAGACGCGACGGCGACATGCGAAGTTTCTAATTTAGAAACGGTTCCTATTTCTGCGATGTCGCGGCTGACAGAATGAAGAAATTACACTGGTTATGAGTACACATTATTTATTTTTAGTTAAAAATAGGTCACTGTGCCACAAGCCATATAATTTACCTCAGATTTTGAAAGCATGTAATATTATAGTGTTCAAAATGAATTCTATGCAAACATACGACTGTATTTCATAACAACGACAATAACTTGAGGCAGATGCCACCAAATGTGTTAAAATAAATGAATTATTTGCTGGACTTAAGTGAAAAGGATAGCCATTTAATGACCATAGCACATAGTTGATGTGAAAAAAGGAGTATTTTGCATATAAATAAAATACATATTTTTTCAATTTGTCTCCCTGAAAGTGCCTGGCAGAAGCCTATACTGTCTGTGTCATAAATGTGAACATAATATACTGTCTGTGTCATAAATGTGAACATAATATTGTAACAGAATATTCTTATGCTATATTATATAAACTATATTTCATGAGGTGAAACATCACTGCCAGTAGCTACAGAATATATATTTTTTGTAGGTCCTCACCGTGATGTTGCACTTCATGAAATATATGTAGTATAGCCTAAGAATATTCTATTAAAATATTAAGTGGCACATAAATTCAGACCAGTTATTTACAATAAAGCCTTATAAAATCATTTCCATTCCCTTTGTTTATTATTTTAATAGTTTTTTCTTGGTTTTGATAGTAAATAAAATCTAATCAGTAATTTTACATGCAGATTAATGCACGTATAGATTAATGCACGTGTGTGTGTGTTTGCATAGTGGGCCGGTCTGGATGAAGTGTCCAGGGCTGATTTTTTGTCCCAGTCCAGCCCTGAATGGCAATATTCACATTACTTTCAGTTTATTGCTCGAAAATGCAAAAATATTTGAGTGAAATGTATGCTATAGTAAACCCTAAGATTATTATTTGTGACATTAGAACAAAATATGTGGATATAAAAACATGTATATAGGCTAAAGAACTAAATGAACGATCTCTATTTTCTAATTTCACGACGTCCACACAAGACCAGGCTTGGGAGGGTTACTTTAAAAAATGTATTCCGATACAGTTACAAATTATTTCATAAAAAAGGGTCCCACTTTATATTAATTGGCTTTAAGTACTTTATACTTTTTCAAAAAGTAACTACAATCTGATTACTTTTTTTGATGTAACTCACTGTAATAATATACAGTTACTGGATTTTTGTTTCCTGATTACATAATGCTGTTACATGTATTCTGTTGCTCCCACAAGACATTAGTCTGAATATTTTCCTGTATGAACAAAATGGAGTTTCCATTGTTCACACACAAACACACACAGAGTTCGATCGCGCCTCTCTCGTGACTGTGTGTGCGTGTCATGTGTTCTAGGCTGTGTGCATGCACTTCTGAAGCTGCTCAGAAAATAATAAAATGCCATGCAGAGGACTAATGCAAAATGTGTGGGAAAATCCATTTGATTGTAGTTTAAGTGAGAAATAATTTCAGTGCTCTGGTCAATAGCTGTAGAGTGAAAACTGGTGAATGCAGTATACAGCTTTCACAGAAAGAGAATGATGTGAGCACGTACGATTGGCAGTGAATCTTTTATGCGGACAAAATAGCTCAATAAGAGTAACAAAATACATGTGGAAAAAATCACATCGTAATGTTTTAAAGAAGAGTGGTTTGATTAAAGTGGTGTAAATATACCCGATCCGGCAAAGATGGCAGTATCGGAGCTGATAACGATCCTGAGTATCGGATCGGCGCATCCCTACATACTATAATGTAAACACAGTACAGATGTAGACCTTGATGTACACCTGACCTTTCAGAAGGTTGCTCATGCATACTTTGTGGTTAAAATGTGCCCTCGATCCGCACTTTTGCAGAGCCTTCACTGCTGCAAGCTCTTCAGCACACTTCTTTTTGACGGTCAAAGCGGGGGTTACGTTTTTGCACGTCATGTAGAATAACCCTAAAAGCACCAAGGGTGCGGTGCCACCGGCTTTATATATATATATATATATATATATATATATATATAAATATAGCTGCGAGCAGCGATTGCGGGCCAAAGCCGGCGGTACCGCCATCCCGGTGCCTTTAGGTAACTAAAGGCACCGGGGTTGCGGTGCCACCGGCTTGGGCCCGCAATCGCTGCTCGCAGCTATATTTATTATTAGGGCCCAAGCCCTGAAAGGGCGAAGGCCCTATTGTTTTCCTTAGGATTATTAGGGCCCAAGCCCTGAAAGGGCGAAGGCCCTATTGTTTTCCTTAGGATTATTTTTTTTTTTTTTTTTTTTTTTTTTTTTCTAACGACTATCCGGGCACTTTTGGGGCCCTTAACATGCTCAAAAACTCTTGAAACTTTGCACACGGGTCAGAACCCGCGGCCATCAGAGCCGGGCTGAAGCTGGTACCCGGGCGTGGCAGGGCGGCTCGTCAGCGCCCCCTGGAACAGGGTCTGAACACTTTGTCCATAAATCAAACACGCTTGCATGTAATAATATGAAACTCGGTACACATGTCGATCTCATCGTTTCATATATTCATCGCACTTTTACTTTTTACCCCAGCCCAACAGGAAGTCAGATATTTACGGTTTTTTTTAAAATGCTTGCAATGGAATTTAATGTACTCCTCCTAGAGCATTCATCCGCATGGAACGAAACTCGGTCAGCCTGAAGTCAAGACATAGACGATCAAAAATTGCGAGGGGATTTTTGATATCTCGAACGGTTTGGCTGTGGCGAGGAAACAAAATTATGGTGAGAAACGTGAAACAGGAAGTGTGTCCTAACTTCAGCATACATTAACTGATCTTGATGAAACTTCAGGATTGTGTTCGCCGTAAGAGGACGATCACATGGATGTGACTATTGTGTGTCAAAGTTATAGCGCCACCAACTGGCAGCAGGAAGTGTGTCACTTTCAAAATGCTTTGAAATCACCCTCTTATTTTAAGCCGATTTGCTTCAAACTTCATCTGTATAATGTAAACATACGGCAGATGTAGACCTGTGAATGGATTCTTAATATCTTTGAAACTGTTGCCGTGGTGACGCATCAAACTTTACCATTCTTTTAGGATGCTTTTGAGACCCTTAGCATGCTTCAAATTGCATGAAACTCCTCAGACACATCACATTTATTAGCCAGTAGACATGTGCAAAGTTTCAGAAACGGGCGTGGTGAGGGCTCAGTAGCGCCACCTTTTGACAAAAGTTGGGTTGTTAGTTTTATCTACAGTTACAAAAATCAGTATGTATATTGTACTCCTCGAGCCGGACAACTTTCTAATTGACACTCTTTAACTAGGACCCACAGAAAGTAAGATATGTTTGTTTGAATCTGGTCATGCTCCCTTTGAGCCTACATCTCTGTCTCTCTCTGTGTGTGTGTGTTAGTAGGGGGAGGGGCTTAACTTAACCATTTCAGTGCTGTGTGTTTTTTTCTGCTGTGTAATTTCTTAATACATTTCTTAAGCCTGGTATGTTTTAAATAAGTTTTTATTTTAATTTTTATAAGTGAATGCATAATATAACCAGTTAAATTGTAGTGCATTGACAATAGTTTTATAAAATTAGTTTATTAATTAAATTAACTTGGTCCATAAACTTGGTCCAGCTGCGAGACTGACAGGTCTGACTGTCTGACACTGGCCAATCGGAATCAAGAGCGGAGAAGCGGCCGCTCCCATAGGCAGTATAGTATCTCCCCGCCCTGTGGAGGCATTCCGCAGGTCTCGTGAAGTTTCTCGCCGGTCTCGTCTCTGAGACCCCTACACCTGGTATTAAAATGCGATCTGTATCCAGATAAGTTATCCGGATAATAAAAAAGAAATATCAATGCAAGGTATTACGTTGTGATCGGATTGTGATCGATTTGCCTGACCATCTGGAGGTAGTCTGGCTCGCATTGTGTTCGGATCTTTACGTGTAAACGCAATCTGGTTGTTGATATCACACATGTATATTTTACTCCTCCCAAAAATGCTAAAAAATAAACGAGTGAGAGCGTTTACAGGCTGTTATAGTCAGACATGTCGGCGCTACTGCGACACGCATCACCACCGCAGATAAGCAGCAGCTGAGCGTCAAACCAACGTGCAAACATCGCAAATAAAAGTGAAAGTAAGTCAGAGACGCTTAATCAT
This sequence comes from Cyprinella venusta, assembly GCA_038021265.1. Classification (NCBI taxonomy): domain Eukaryota; kingdom Metazoa; phylum Chordata; class Actinopteri; order Cypriniformes; family Leuciscidae; genus Cyprinella; species Cyprinella venusta. Next base: position 7,437,688 of record CM075870.1, on the reverse strand, counting down.
CTACACAATCATCTTCAAGTAAAGAAAGAAATGATCTCTTGACTCTTACAAGGGCTGTTGCCACTCTCTCTTATTGATGTCTATTGATGAAATTAGCTGATGATCAATAAAATGCATGCTAATATCTGTAATAAACAACCGACAAAATTACTGTATGATGGTGTAAATAAAGAATCAGTCCAGCATCGCCATGTCAGTGTGTATTGATTCATCATTGTCTCTTCATAGTTTGCAAGAGACATTTAATAAACTGAGCGTATTTGATAAACTGAGCGTAGCCTATTCATCTGTCAATATAACCTCATTCTTTTTAATGATCAGAAGAACGCGTATCGACTACCGTTACAGTACAATATGTCCTAACTACACACGACGCCGCGACACGCTATAAAAGGTATCTTTTCCATGTAAATCAGAGTTTTTGTCCTAACCAGACGCGACGGCGACATGCGAAGTTTCTAATTTAGAAACGGTTCCTATTTCTGCGATGTCGCGGCTGACAGAATGAAGAAATTACACTGGTTATGAGTACACATTATTTATTTTTAGTTAAAAATAGGTCACTGTGCCACAAGCCATAACGGATAATTTACCTCAGATTTTGAAAGCATGTAATATTATAGTGTTCAAAATGAATTCTATGCAAACATACGACTGTATTTCATAACAACGACAATAACTTGAGGCAGATGCCACCAAATGTGTTAAAATAAATGAATTATTTGCTGGACTTAAGTGAAAAGGATAGCCATTTAATGACCATAGCACATAGTTGATGTGAAAAAAGGAGTATTTTGCATATAAATATGCACATAAATACATATTTTTTCAATTTGTCTCCCTGAAAGTGCCTGGCAGAAGCCTATACTGTCTGTGTCATAAATGTGAACATAATATTATCTACTGACTGTGTCATAAATGTGAACATAATATTGTAACAGAATATTCTTATGCTATATTATATAAACTATATTTCATGAGGTGAAACATCACTGCCAGGAGCTACAGAATATATATTTCTGTAGGTCCTCACCGTGATGTTGCACTTCATGAAATATATGTAGTATAGCCTAAGAATATTCTATTAAAATATTAAGTGGCACATAAATTCAGACCAGTTATTTACAATAAAGCCTTATAAAATCATTTCCATTCCCTTTGTTTATTATTTTAATAGTTTTTTCTTGGTTTTGATAGTAAATAAAATCTAATCAGTAATTTTACATGCAGATTAATGCACGTATAGATTAATGCACGTGTGTGTGTGTTTGCATAGTGGGCCGGTCTGGATGAAGTGTCCAGGGCTGATTTTTTGTCCCAGTCCAGCCCTGAATGGCAATATTCACATTACTTTCAGTTTATTGCTCGAAAGTACAAAAATATTTGAGTGAAATGTAGGCTATAGTAAACCCTAAGATTATTATTTGTGACATTAGAACAAAATATGTGGATATAAAAACATGTATATAGGCTAAAGAACTAAATGAACGATCTCTATTTTCTAATTTCACGACGTCCACACAAGACTTGGGAGGGTTACTTTAAAAAATGTATTCCGATACAGTTACAAATTATTTCATAAAAAAGGGTCCCACTTTATATTAATTGGCTTTAAGTACTTTATACTTTTTCAAAAAGTAACTACAATCTGATTACTTTTTTTGATGTAACTCACTGTAATAATATACAGTTACTGGATTTTTGTTTCCTGATTACATAATGCTGTTACATGTATTCTGTTGCTCCCACAAGACATTAGTCTGAATATTTTCCTGTATGAACAAAATGGAGTTTCCATTGTTCACACACAAACACACACAGAGTTCGATCGCGCCTCTCTCGTGACTGTGTGTGCGTGTCATGTGTTCTAGGCTGTGTGCATGCACTTCTGAAGCTGCTCAGAAAATAATAAAATGCCATGCAGAGGACTAATGCAAAATGTGTGGGAAAATCCATTTGATTGTAGTTTAAGTGAGAAATAATTTCAGTGCTCTGGTCAATAGCTGTAGAGTGAAAACTGTGAATGCAGTATACAGCTTTCACAGAAAGAGAATGATGTGAGCACGTACGATTGGCAGTGAATCTTTTATCCGGACAAAATAGCTCAATAAGAGTAACAAAATACATGTGGAAAAAATCACATCGTAATGTTTTAAAGTAGAGTGGTTTGATTAAAGTGGTGTAAATATACCCGATCCGGCAAAGATGGCAGTATCGGAGCTGATAACGATCCTGAGTATCGGATCGGCGCATCCCTACATACTATAATGTAAACACAGTACAGATGTAGACCTTGATGTACACCTGACCTTTCAGAAGGTTGCTCATGCATACTTTGTGGTTAAAATGTGCCCTCGATCCGCACTTTTGCAGAGCCTTCACTGCTGCAAGCTCTTCAGCACACTTCTTTTTGACAGTCAAAGCGGGGGTTACGTTTTTGCACGTCATGTAGAATAACCCTAAAAGCACCAAGGGTGCGGTGCCACCGGCTTTATATATATATATATATATATATATATATATATATATATATATATATATATATATAAATATAGCTGCGAGCAGCGATTGCGGGCCAAAGCCGGCGGTACCGCCATCCCGGTGCCTTTAGGTAACTAAAGGCACCGGGGTTGCGGTGCCACCGGCTTGGGCCCGCAATCGCTGCTCGCAGCTATATTTATTATTATTATTATTATTATTTATACGACTATTTGGGCACTTTTGGGGCCCTTAACGTGCTCGAAAACTCTTGAAACTTTGCACACGGGTCAGAACCCGCCGCCATTAGGGCCGGGCTGAAGATGGTACCCGGGCGTGGCAGGGGGGCTCGACAGCGCCACCTGGAAAGGGGTCCGAACACTTGGTCCATAAATCGAACACGCTTGTATGTAATAATATGAAACTCGGTACACATGTTGATCTCATCATTTCATATATACGTCGCACTTTTACTTTTTACCCCAGCCCAACAGGAAGTCGGTTTTTTAAGGTTCTTTATAAAACACTTGCAATGGAATTTTTAATACTCCTCCTAGAGCTCTTATCCAAATTCTACGAAACTCAGTCAGCGTGAAGTCAAGACATTGAGGATGAAAGTTTGCGAGGGGATTTTTGATATCTCGAACGGTTTGGCCGTGGCGAGGAAATGAAATCATGGCAAAAAATGTGAAACAGGAAGTGTGTCATAACTTCAGCATACATCAACCGATCGTGATGAAACTTCAGGAGTGTGTTCGCTGTAAGAGGACGATCACATGGATGTGACTATTGTGTGTCAAAGTTATAGCGCCACCAACTGGCAGCAGAAAGTGTGTCATTTTCAAAATGCTTTGAAATCACCCTCTTATTTTAATCCAATTTGCTTCAAACTTCATCTGTATAATGTAAACATACGGCAGATGTAGACCTGTGAATGGATTCTTGATATCTTTGAAACTGTTGCCGTGGCCACGCATCAAACTTTCCAATTCTTTTAGGATGCTTTTGAGACCCTTAGCATGCTTCAAATTGCATGAAACTCATCAGACACATCACATTTAATAGCCAGTAGACATGTGCAAAGTTTCAGAAACGGGCGTGGTGAGGGCTCAGTAGCGCCACCTTTTGACAAAAGTGGGGTTGTTAGTTTTATCTACAGTTACAAAAATCAGTATGTATATTGTACTCCTCAAGCCGGACAACTTTCTAATTCACACTCAATAGCTAGGACCCACAGAAAGTCAGATATTTTAGTTTGAATGTAGTCAAACTCCCTCTGAGCATATGTCTGAGCCTTTGCCTGTCTCTCTCTCTGTGTGTGTGTGTGTGTGTGTGTGTGTGTGTGTGTGTGTGTGTGTGTGTGTGTGTGTGTGTGTGTGTGTGTGTGTGTGTGTGTGTGTGTGTGTGTATGTGTGTTAGCAGGGGGAGGGGGCTTAATTAACCATTTAACTGCTGTGTGTCTGGCCAGCATAAATAAAATACATTTCTTAAGCCTGGGATTTTTTAAATAAGTTTTTATTTTATTTTTTTATAAGTAAAGGCACATAGCCAGTTTAATTGTAGTGCATTGACAATAGTTTTATATAATTAGTTCATTAATTAAATTAACTTGGTCCATTAACTTGGTCTGAAAATTGGGTCCATAAATCAAACACACTTGCATATAATAATATTAAACTCGGTACACTTATAGATCTCATTAGCCCAAGCAACTTTAAGCCAGCAAAACAGGAAGTCGGTTGTTTCAGTCTGTATGTGAATGTTTTGCAAAACCAGCCTTTACATTTTTATTTCCCCCCTCTTAAGTAATTTTTAATTATTCCCACACCAAACTTCTTCAAAATTATGAAAATATATTAAAGATACTAAGGCATGTACTGGCCATCGGGACTACCGGGAGATTCCTGGTGGGCCGCGGTCTGGTTGGGCCGGCGGCCCGGCGCGTTATGTATTTTGTTTTTAAATCATTATTAATTGTAAATATATTCTATCGTAAGTATATTGTTAAATTGTCCAATTCCGGACTTATGCGTCTCTCTCATGAAGCCGCATGAAGCTGACGCGAGCTGCGAGACTGACAGGTCTGACTGTCTGACACTGGCCAATCGGAATCAAGTTCAGATTCTAGACTTGAGAAGCGGCCGCTTACACCGTGTCCTAACTACACACGACGCCGCGACACGCGATAAAAGGTATCTTTTCCATGTTAATAAATCAGATTTTTTGTCCTAACCATACGCGACGGCGACATGCGAAGTTTCTAATTTAGAAACGGTTCCTATTTCTGCGACGTCGCGGCTGACAGAATGAAGAAATTACACTGGTTATGAGTACACATTATTTATTTTTAGTTAAAAATAGGTCACTGTGCCACAAGCCATAACGGATAATTTACCTCAGATTTTGAAAGCATTATAGTGTTCAAAATGAATTATGCAAACATACGACTGTACTTCATAACAACGACAATAACTGGCAGATGCCACCAAATGTGTTAAAATAAATGAATTATTTGCTGGACTTAAGTGAAAAGGAAAGCCATTTAATGACCATAGCACATAGTTGACGTGAAAAAAGGAGTATTTTGCATATAAATATGCACATATAGCCTATACATATTTTTTCGATTTGTATCCCTGAAAGTGCCTGGCAGAAGCCTATATCTACTGTCTGTGTCATAAATGTGAACATAATATTATCTACTGTCTGTGTCATAAATGTGAACATAAACTATATTTCATGAGGTGAAACATCACTGCCAGGAGCTACAGAATAGGGGAGCGCGGGGATAAAGGTAGGCCTAACGCGGGGTTAAATGTAACACGGACATTTTACATAGTTTGTCAGTATCTAGCCGGCTGTCTTTCCGCTCTTTTTCTCTTGCTGCCAGAAGACGGTCTCCCGCGAATTTGCGGAACGTTTTGATTATATTTCGTGAAGATAATGGACAAAGAGTGTTTTGACATCATGAAAGTAAATTTTTTCATCGTAGATTTTTTTCTGTTTCCGGGTTGGATGTATACGCGTCCAAATCTAACTTTATATTGCCTTAATCACTGTCTTGTTGGCTCAAACACAGCACCGTTTTAAAACATGTCAGTAATTCCTAGCGACTGTTAGCTAGGTTTAAAATATGTAATACACAGCGGGGTTAGTTGTAACAGTGTTACAACTGCTGCCACAATGATAATCAAATGAAAACGGAGCCACACAAATTTTCAGGTTTGAGTATACATTTAACTTTGTTGGACTTTCACAAACAATGTTGTAATTTAAAATGTTTAAAATTTAGTGCACTATGAATGATAGCTTATTTATTTATTAAAAATATGGCTTGTTTTTAATGTAATAAACCATTTAAATTTTTATTCTAAGCTCATTTGTATTATTATTAATGTTATTATTATTAATAATAATAATTGTACATGCAGCTGCCACACAAATCTAATTTAATTGCAATTACAATATTTATATGTTTATTTTATTTTATTTATTATTATTTATTGCAAAACCGTGCAGCCCTTTTCTACGTCTCTAGCTATGATATTGATCCATAACAAAAGGATGATTGGATGAGGAATTAAAAATGTTATTATTCACCATTTATTTTCTATAAGACCAGTGTTGGGGGTAACGAGTTACAAACGAGTTTGGGTAAGTAAAGTAACGCATTACACTGAAAATATTGGTAACTATACTTTACTATAATAAAGGAACGCGCTTTCCTGCGTTACCCAAGCCGTGTTTGCCTGTGTGGAGAGTTCCGTCTAGTGGTGCGTGCGCGCCGTTGCCATAGAGACCGATTTGAGTGAGAGAGAGAGGGAAGTGGAGATGGCAATATTCACATTACTTTCAGTTTATTGCTCGAAAGCACAAAAATATTTGAGTGAAATGTAGGCTATAGTAAATCCTAAGATTATTATTTGTGACATTAGAACAAAATATGTGGATATAAAAACATGTATATAGGCTAGGCTAAAGAACTAAATGAACGATCTCTATTTTCTAATTTCACTAAATATTTCATTAAGTTTCGTGGACATTTTATAAAACATGGATCTTAGGCTCATTTTGTAAACATAAATAACTGATTTAGATGCGCAAACTGGGTGCCGTTGCGGAGATGTATAGGGTCCATGTTTGGTGCAGGTTTGGCTTCTTGTCGTTCATCCTCGGATGCGGCATCGCGTGCGCTGTTTGCCGCGCGCACCTTTCCGCTCTTTCGGACGCGTCAAGTAAAAACAAGGCTCGAAAGTCTTGGAAAACGAAATGAACAGGATTGTTGCAGGGTTCATTGTAGAAGACATGCTTCCCCTGTCGACCATTAATTCCCCAGGTTTAGAAAAATACATTTTAAATTAGGATTAAGCATTTTATGGGATAAAGTGACCTTTATTTTATTATTTTTCATTGACATCTTTTATTTTTTTTAAATTATTATTATTACCATGAGTCGAATAAAAAGCTGGTTTTGTTCTCAGGAGAAGAGTTTTATTCTTCCAGCCTGTTTTGAAACTTCTGTGATAAACACCATTTTAAAATTTTGAATTTTGAACCCCATTTTGTTTGTGAATTTTACAGTGCGGCATATTTATTTGTGCAGACAGGGATATTGTTCTTTCATGTCATTTTGTAAACATTTTTACAATAAAGTGATGATAGGGCAAAAACTGATATGATGTTTGTCCATGTAGGCTACACGGTAAATTAAGAAACAGGAAAGTAAAGTAATAAGTAGTGAAGTTATTTTTCCAACGCAGTAACTAGTAAAGTAATCTCATTACAATTTACAGAAGTAACTAATTACTTTTTTGAGTAACTACCCCAACACTGTATAAGACTATACCAATATTGGAACTATAGCCATTTTATTCCTTTTTTTAATTTAAGAATTATGTTTAAGTTTAAAAACAGACAGAATGGTTTAGTCAAAAAAGAAAAAAATCATTCATAGTGCTATACTGCCCTCTTGTGTTCAAAATTAGGTAGAACTATTGGATCAATATCCACACATTAATACAGTTGGCAATACAGTATAATAGGTAATACAGTAGGATTGGGGCCTTAAAAATCGCTAACTTAAAAAGTGAAATTAACGGACGTGCACACAAGACCAGGATTGGGAGGGTTACTTTAAAAATGTATTCCGATACAGTTACAAATTATTTCATAAAAAAAGGGTCCCACTTTATATTAAATGGCTTTAAGTACTATATACTTTTTCAAAAAGTAACTACAATCTGATTACTAGTTTTTTTGATGTAACTCACTAGATTTTTGTATCCTGATTACATAATGCCGTTGCATGTATTCTGTTGCTCCCACAAGACATTAGTCTGAATATTTTCCTGTATGAACAAAAAAGGAGTTTCCATTGTTCGCACACAAACACACATTCGATCGCGCCTCTCTCGTGACTGTGTGTGTGCGTCATGTGTTCTAGGCTGTGTGCATGCACTTCTGAAGCTGCGCAGAAAATAATAAAATGCCATGCGGAGGACTAACGCAAAATGTGTGAGAAAATCCATTTGATTGTAGTTTAAGTGAGAAATAATTTCAGTGCTCTGGTCAATAGCTGTAGAGTGAAAACTGGTGAGTGCAGTATACAGCTTTCACAGAAAGAGAATGATGTGAGCACGTACGATTGGCAGTGAGTCCTGTGTGTGGACAAAATAGCTCAATAAGAGTAATAAAATACATGTGAAAAAAAATCACATCATAATGTTTTAAAGAAGAGTGGTTTGATTAAAGTGGTGTAAATATACCCGATCCGGCAAAGATGGCAGTATCGGAGCTGATACTGATCCTGAGTATCGGATCGGCGCATTCCTAAATGCTAAAATGTAAACACAGTACAGATGTAGACCTGGATGTACACCTGACCTTTCAGAAGGTTGCTCACGCATACTTTGTGGTTAAAATGTGCCCTCAATGTGCACTTTTGCAGAGCCTTCACTGATGCAAGCTCTTCAGCACACTTCTTTTTGACAGTCAAAGCGGGGGTTATGTTTTTGCATGTCAAGCAGAATAACCCTAAAAGCACCAAGGTGGCGGTGCCACCGGCTTTATATATATATATATATATATATATATATATATATATATATATATATATATATATATATATATATATATATATATATAAATATAGCTGCGAGCAGCGATTGCGGGCCAAAGCCGGCGGTACCGCCATCCCGGTGCCTTTAGGTAACTAAAGGCACCGGGGTTGCGGTGCCACCGGCTTGGGCCCGCAATCGCTGCTCGCAGCTATATTTATTATTATTATTTATACGACTATTTGGGCACTTTTGGGGCCCTTAACTTGCTCGAAAACTCTTGAAACTTTGCACACGGGTCAGAACCCGCGGCCATTAGGGCCGGGCTGAAGATGGTACCCGGGCGTGGCAGGGGGGCTCGACAGCGCCACCTGGAAAGGGGTCCGAACACTTGGTCCATAAATCAAACACGCTTGTATGTACTAATATGAAACTCGGTACACATGTTGATCTCATCATTTCATATATACGTCGCACTTTTACTTTTTACCCCAGCCCAACAGGAAGTCGGTTATTTAAGGTTCTTTGTAAAACACTTGCAATGGAATTTTTAATACTCCTCCTAGAGCTCTTATCCAAATTCTACGAAACTCAGTCAGCGTGAAGTCAAGACATTGAGGATGAAAGTTTGCGAGGGGATTTTTGATATCTCGAACGGTTTGGCCGTGGCGAGGAAATGAAATCATGGCGAGAAACGTGAAACAGGAAGTGTGTCATAACTTCAGCATACATCAACCGATCTTGATGAAACTTCAGGAGTGCGTTCGGTGTAAGAGGCCGATCACATGGATGTGACTATTGTGTGTCAAAGTTATAGCGCCACCAACTGGCAGCAGGAAGTGTGTCACTTTCAAAATGCTTTAAAATCACCCTCTTATTTTAACCCGATTTGCTTCAAACTTCATCTGTATAATGTAAACATACGGCAGATGAAGACGTGTGAATGGATTCTTGATACCTTTGAAACTGTTGCCGTGGCGATGCATCAAACTTTACCATTCTTTTAGGATGCTTTTGAGACCCTTAGCATGCTTCAAATTGCATGAAACTCATCAGACACATCACATTTATTAGCCATTAGACATGTGCAAAGTTTCAGAAACGGGCGTGGTGAGGGCTCAGTAGCGCCACCTTTTGACAAAAGTGGGGTTGTTAGTTTTATCTACAGTTACAAAAATCAGTATGTATATTGTACTCCTCAAGCCGGACAACTTTCTAATTCACACTCAATAGCTAGGACCCACAGAAAGTCAGATATTTTAGTTTGAATGTAGTCATACTCCCTCTGAGCATATATCTGAGCCTTTGCCTGTCTCTCTCTCTCTCTCTCTCTCTCTCTCTGTGTGTGTGTGTGTGTGTGTGTGTGTGTGTGTGTGTGTGTGTGTTAGCAGGGGGAGGGGGCTTAATTAACCATTTAACTGCTGTTTGTCTGGCCAGCATAAATAAAATACATTTCTTAAGCCTGGGATTTTTTAAATAAGTTTTTATTTTATTTTTTTATAAGTAAAGGCACATAGCCAGTTTAATTGTAGTGCATTGACAATAGTTTTATATAATTAGTTCATTAATTAAATTAACTTGGTCCATTAACTTGGTCTGAAAATTGGGTCCATAAATCAAACACACTTGCATATAATAATATTAAACTCGGTACACTTATAGATCTCATTAGCCCAAGCAACTTTAAGCCAGCAAAACAAAGTCAGTTGTTTCAGTCTGTATGTGAATGTTTTGCAAAACCAGCCTTTACATTTTTATTTCCCCCCTCTTAAGTAATTTTTAATTATTCCCACACCAAACTTCTTCAAAATTATGAAAATATATTAAAGATACTAAGGCATGTACTGGCCATCGGGACTACCGGGAGATTCCTGTTGGGCCGCGGTCTGGTTGGGCCGGCGGCCCGGCGCGTTATGTATTTTGTTTTTAAATCATTATTAATTGTAAATATATTCTATCGTAAGTATATTGTTAAATTGTCCAGAACAGGTGTTCTGAAAATTCATGCTACACATCGAGATTTGCTACTTACCGGTTATGCGCATGTGCAGCGTCAGATATTTTTTTCTTTTTTTTACAAAAGGTACATTTTCCCGTTATAATATATAATTTCCGTTTAAAAAATGCTTACTACCATATGAATATTTGTACGGTCAGCCACATGAAAAGGAATAACTGAAATTTTCAGTTACTATGAGGAAAGGTGTACTTTGACAAGTCAACGATGAATATCTTATGATAATTTTTAATTTTTACACCGTTTTAAAAGTAAAAAATAGTCGTCTACAGTATACAGTAGCTTCTCATAACTTAGAATTGTATTACAATTGTATTTCATACGACTTTAATCGGCATTCTGTCATCAATTCGCGCTACGGTAGCATTTTTTGACAAGGAAGCAAAATTCGACAGAACACCGGACTTATGCATCTCTCTCATGAAGCCGCATGAAGCTGACGCGAGCTGCGAGACTGACAGGTCTGACTGTCTGACACTGGCCAATCGGAATCAAGTTCAGATTCTAGACTTGAGAAGCGGCCGCTTACACCGTGTCCTAACTACACACGACGCCGCGACACGCGATAAAAGGTATCTTTTCCATGTTAATAAATCAGAGTTTTTGTCCTAACCATACGCGACGGCGACATGCGAAGTTTCTAATTTAGAAACGTTTCCTATTTCTGCGACGTCGCGGCTGACAAAATGAAGAAATTACACTGAGTACACATTATTTATTTTTAGTTAAAAATAGGTCACTGTGCCACAAGCCATAACGGATAATTTACCTCAGATTTTGATAGTGTTCAAAATGAATTATGCAAACGACTGTACTTCATAACAACGACAATAACTGGCAGATGCCACCAAATGTGTTAAAATAAATGAATTTTTTGCTGGACTTAAGTGAAAAGGAAAGCCATTTAATGACCATAGCACATAGTTGACGTGAAAAAAGGAGTATTTTGCATATAAATATGCACATATAGCCTATACATATTTTTTCGATTTGTATCCCTGAAAGTGCCTGGCAGAAGCCTATATCTACTGTCTGTGTCATAAATGTGAACATAATATTATCTACTGTCTGTGTCATAAATGTGAACATAAACTATATTTCATGAGGTGAAACATCACTGCCAGGAGCTACAGAATAGGGGAGCGTGGGGATAAATGTAGGCCTAACGCGGGGTTAAATGTAACACGGACATTTTACATAGTTTGTCAGTATCTAGCCGGCTGTCTTTCCGCTCTTTTTCTCTTGCTGCCAGAAGACGGTCTCCCGCGAATTTGCGGAACGTTTTGATTATATTTCGTGAAGATAATGGACAAAGAGTGTTTTGACATCATGAAAGTAAATTTTTTCATCGTAGATTTTTTTCTGTTTCCGGGTTGGATGTATACGCGTCCAAAAACTCCAAATCTAACTTTATATTGCCTTAATCACTGTCTTGTTGGCTCAAACACAGCACCGTTTTAAAACATGTCAGTAATTCCTAGCGACTGTTAGCTAGGTTTAAAATATGTAATACACAGCGGGGTTAGTTGTAACACAGTGTTCCAACTGCTGCCACAATGATAATCAAATGAAAACGGAGCCACACAACTTTTCAGGTTTGAGTATACATTTAACTTTGTTGGACTTTCACAAACAATGTTGTAATTTAAAATGTTTAAAATTTAGTGCACTATGAATGATAGCTTATTTATTAATTAAAAATATGGCCTGTTTTTAATGTAATAAACCATTTAAATTTTTATTCTAAGCTCATTTGTATTATTATTAATATTATTATTATTATTAATAATAATAATTGTACATGCAGCTGCCACACAAATCTAATTTAATTGCAATTACAATATTTATATGTTTATTTTATTTTATTTATTATTATTTATTGCAAAACCGTGCAGCCCTTTTCTACGTCTCTAGCTATGATATTGATCCATAACAAAAGGATGATTGGATGAGGAATTAAAAATGTTATTATTCACCATTTATTTTCTATAAGACCAGTGTTGGGGGTAACGAGTTACAAACGAGTTTGGGTAAGTAAAGTAACGCATTACACTGAAAATATTGGTAACTACACTACTTTACTATACTAAAGGAACGCGCTTTCCTGCGTTACCCAAGCCGTGTTTGCCTGTGTGGAGAGTTCCGTCTAGTGGTGCGTGCGCGCCGTTGCCATAGAGACCGATTTGAGTGAGAGAGAGAGGGAAGTGGAGAGAGAGAGATGGGTTTAAACAAATGGCAATATTCACATTACTTTCAGTTTATTGCTCGAAAGCACAAAAATATTTGAGTGAAATGTAGGCTATAGTAAATCCTAAGATTATTATTTGTGACATTAGCAGTGGTGGAAAGTAACTAATTACAAATACTTTCGTTACAGTACTTGAGTAGATTTTTTCATTTTTTCTACTTTCTTGAGTATAATTAAATTGTGGTACTTTTACTCTTACTTGAGTAAAATAAAAATAAAGTATTCAACTTCGCTACATTTATATTTCATAAAAAGTACAAAGTACTTTTACAAAGGTGCCGAATGCCGACGGAGCAACAGCTGAGATTTGACAGACACATTTCATAACCACTGCGGTGGAGCCCTGCGCTTCAGACAATAACAGACATATCTGAAGCACTTCAGCCAATAATAGACAGGTCTGACTCGGGCGCAAAACCAATCAAAACCTCCAGTTTGGCTGGGGGCGGGGCGTTCACACCGCGCTTTGACGTTTCAATCACTGGCGCTCGTGTTTTAATCTAGCGCTAACGTTTCAATATGTCAGTGAATGTGAGTATTCTGCTCATATTTAATTATGGCAACTACTGAAATGGGTCACACCATTGATAATACCAGAGCACTGAGCAGTTGAAGTAAATAAAAAAGCTCGGCTCATAACATGGACGCGGTTTGCAATGGACAGAGCAAGAATGTAAGTGTCTAAAATACATGCACACAGTTCAATTAATGGTAAAGCTCTCCCTGTTTAACAATACACTTTTTACAAAGCTGAAAAAACAGTGAAATGTGATCGCATGATTGATCTGTCTATCAGATGCATGTAAAAGCGTAGTTCGTTCCTATAGCAACAGTGGGCTCGCAGTCACAGCACATTTTCGGTTGGCTACGATGAAAAAAAGATCATTTAATTTAACATGATAATCATACCCCAGATTTTTTTTTGTTTTTTTTTTACTATTTTTAATCATACTGTTTATATTGTTTTTCATACTTTTTTTATCGGACCTCTCAATTAACCTTCTTTGCTTTCAATTATGAATGATTCGATTCAAAACATTCAAATGATCTTACCCACACTTACTTTTCAAAATTAGTAATAAAAAATTGCTCTTGACAACAGAGAAAGCTAGTAGTCTATATGTGGAGCACTTTTATCATTGATGGATGCACTTTTTTTGGGCTTCAAATTTTCTACAGTCATTCACTGCCATTATAAAGTTTGGAAGAGCCAGGCCAAATTTTAATTTAACTGTGATTGTATTCGACGGAACGCAGAAAGTCATATCTTCTAAGATGACTTGAGGGAGAGTAAATCGTGGGCTAATTTTAATTTTTGGGTGAACTATTCTTTTGAAAATACCTGACAGTTTGATAAACTCAGATATATTATAGCTATGTGTTTGTTTTCTTGTTTCATCAGTCAAAACATCACTATTTGCAAGTTATTATGTCCATATAAGACATTTCCTGAAATGTGTAAATTTAATACTTCTATGCATCAGTACTGGGCCTTCAGTATGAATGAAACAGATGACATGAGAGTTTTTTGCGCTCCAATTTCGCTACCATCTCCCCATTTTGGGTAAAAATAGAAAAATACTAAAGTACTTTGTAACGCAGTTACTTGAGTAGTTTTTAAGCAAACTACTTATTTACTCTTACTTGAGTCATATTATATTTCAGTACTTCTACTTGTACTCAAGTAAATTTTTACTTAAGTAGCAATACTTTTACTTGAGTACAATTTGTCAGTACTCTTTCCACCACTGGACATTAGAACAAAATATGTGGATATAAAAACATGTATATAGGCTAGGCTAAAGAACTAAATGAACGATCTCTATTTTCTAATTTCACTAAACATTTCATTAAGTTTCGTTGACATTTTATAAAACATGGATCTTAGGCTCATTTTGTAAACATAAATAACTGATTTAGATGCGCAAACTGGGTGCCGTTGCGGAGATGTAGGGTCCATGTTCGGTGCAGGTTCGGCTTCTTGTCGTTCATCCTCGGATGCGGCATCGCGTGCGCTGTTTGCCGCGCGCACCTTTCCGCTCTTTCGGACGCGTCAAGTAAAAACAAGGCTCGAAAGTCTTGGAAAACGAAATGAACAGGATTGTTGCAGGGTTCATTGTAGACGACATGCTTCCCCTGTTGACCATTAATTGCCCAGGTTTAGAAAAATACATTTTAAATTAGGATTAAGCATTTTATGGGATAAAGTGACCTTTATTTTATTATTTTTCATTGACATCTTTTATTTTTTTAAATTATTATTATTACCATGAGTCGAATAAAAAGCTGGTTTTGTTCTCAGGAGAAGAGTTCTCCCAGCCTGTTTTGAAACTTCTGTGATAAACACCATTTTAAAATTTTGAATTTTGAACCCCATTTTGTTTGTGAATTTTACAGTGCGGCATATTTATTTGTGCAGACAGGGATATTGTTCTTTCATGTCATTTTGTATACATTTTTACAATAAAGTGATGATAGGGCAAAAACTGATATGATGTTTGTCCATGTAGGCTACACGGTAAATTAAGAAACAGGAAAGTAAAGTAGTAAGTAGTGAAGTTATTTTTCCAACGCAGTAACTAGTAAAGTAATCTCATTACAATTTACAGAAGTAACTAATTACTTTTTTGAGTAACTACCCCAACACTGTATAAGACTATACCAATATTGGAACTATAGCCATTTTATTCCTTTTTTTAATTTAAGAATTATGTTTAAGTTTAAAAACAGACAGAATGGTTTAGTCAAAAAAGAAAAAAATCATTCATAGTGCTATACTGCCCTCTTGTGTTCAAAATTAGGTAGAACTATTGGATCAATATCCACACATTAATACAGTTGGCAATACAGTATAATAGGTAATACAGTAGGATTGGGGCCTTAAAAATCGCTAACTTAAAAAGTGAAATTAACGGACGTGCACACAAGACCAGGCTTGGGAGGGTTACTTTAAAAATGTATTCCGATACAGTTACAAATTATTTCATAAAAAAAGGGTCCCACTTTATATTAAATGGCTTTAAGTACTATATACTTTTTCAAAAAGTAACTACAATCTGATTACTACTTTTTTTGATGTAACTCACTAGATTTTTGTATCCTGATTACATAATGCCGTTGCATGTATTCTGTTGCTCCCACAAGACATTAGTCTGAATATTTTCCTGTATGAACAAAAAAGGAGTTTCCATTGTTCGCACACAAACACACATTCGATCGCGCCTCTCTCGTGACTGTGTGTGCGCGTCATGTGTTCTAGGCTGTGTGCATGCACTTCTGAAGCTGCGCAGAAAATAATAAAATGCCATGCGGAGGACTAACGCAAAATGTGTGAGAAAATCCATTTGATTGTAGTTTAAGTGAGAAATAATTTCAGTGCTCTGGTCAATAGCTGTAGAGTGAAAACTGGTGAGTGCAGTATACAGCTTTCACAGAAAGAGAATGATGTGAGCACGTACGATTGGCAGTGAGTCCTGTGTGTGGACAAAATAGCTCAATAAGAGTAATAAAATACATGTGAAAAAAATCACATCATAATGTTTTAAAGAAGAGTGGTTTGATTAAAGTGGTGTAAATGTACCCGATCCGGCAAAGATGGCAGTATCGGAGCTGATACCGATCCTGAGTATCGGATCGGCGCATTCCTAAATACTAAAATGTAAACACAGTACAGATGTAGACCTGGATGTACACCTGACCTTTCAGAAGGTTGCTCACGCATACTTTGTGGTTAAAATGTGCCCTCAATGTGCACTTTTGCAGAGCCTTCACTGATGCAAGCTCTTCAGCACACTTCTTTTTGACAGTCAAAGCGGGGGTTATGTTTTTGCATGTCAAGTAGAATAACCCTAAAAGCACCAAGGTGGCGGTGCCACCGGCTTTATATATATATATATATATATATATATATATATATATATATATATATATATATATATATAATATAGCTGCGAGCAGCGATTGCGGGCCAAAGCCGGCGGTACCGCCATCCCGGTGCCTTTAGGTAACTAAAGGCACCGGGGTTGCGGTGCCACCGGCTTGGGCCCGCAATCGCTGCTCGCAGCTATATTTATATATATATATATATATATATATATATATATATATATATTTATTATTATTATTTATACGACTATTTGGGCACTTTTGGGGCCCTTAACGTGCTCGAAAACTCTTGAAACTTTGCACACGGGTCAGAACCGGCCGCCATTAGGGCCGGGCTGAAGATGGTACCCGGGCGTGGCAGGGGGGCTCGACAGCGCCACCTGGAAAGGGGTCCGAACACTTGGTCCATAAATCAAACACGCTTGTATGTACTAATATGAAACTCGGTACACATGTTGATCTCATCATTTCATATATACGTCGCACTTTTACTTTTTACCCCAGCCCAACAGGAAGTCGGTTATTTAAGGTTCTTTGTAAAACACTTGCAATGGAATTTTTAATACTCCTCCTAGAGCTCTTATCCAAATTCTACGAAACTCAGTCAGCGTGAAGTCAAGACATTGAGGATGAAAGTTTGTGAGGGGATTTTTGATATCTCGAACGGTTTGGCCGTGGCGAGGAAACGAAATCATGGCGAGAAACGTGAAACAGGAAGTGTGTCATAACTTCAGCATACATCAACCGATCTTGATGAAACTTCAGGAGTGCGTTCGCTGTAAGAGGACTATCACATGGATGTGACTATTGTGTGTCAAAGTTATAGCGCCACCAACTGGCAGCAGGAAGTGTGTCACTTTCAAAATGCTTTAAAATCACCCTCTTATTTTAACCCGATTTGCTTCAAACTTCATCTGTATAATGTAAACATACGGCAGATGAAGACCTGTGAATGGATTCTTGATATCGTTGAAACTGTTGCCGTGGCGATGCATCAAACTTTACCATTCTTTTAGGATGCTTTTGAGACCCTTAGCATGCTTCAAATTGCATGAAACTCATCAGACATATCACATTTATTAGCCAGTAGACATGTGCAAAGTTTCAGAAACGGGCGTGGTGAGGGCTCAGTAGCGCCACCTTTTGACAAAAGTGGGGTTGTTAGTTTTATCTACAGTTACAAAAATCAGTATGTATATTGTACTCTTCGAGCCGGACAACTTTCTAATTCACACTCAATAGCTAGGACCCACAGAAAGTCAGATATTTTAGTTTGAATGTAGTCATACTCCCTCTGAGCATATGTCTTAGCCTTTGCCTGTCTGTGTGTGTGTGTGTGTGTGTGTGTGTGTGTGTGTGTGTGTGTGTGTGTGTTAGCAGGGAGAGGGGGCTTAATTAACCATTTAACTGCTGTGTGTCTGGCCAGCATAAATAAAATACATTTCTTAAGCCTGGGATTTTTTAAATAAGTTTTTATTTTATTTTTTTATAAGTAAAGGCACATAGCCAGTTTAATTGTAGTGCATTGACAATAGTTTTATATAATTAGTTCATTAATTAAATTAACTTGGTCCATTAACTTGGTCTGAAAATTGGGTCCATAAATCAAACACACTTGCATATAATAATATTAAACTCGGTACACTTATAGATCTCATTAGCCCAAGCAACTTTAAGCCAGCAAAACAAAGTCGGTTGTTTCAGTCTGTATGTGAATGTTTTGCAAAACCAGCCTTTACATTTTTATTTCCCCCCTCTTAAGTAATTTTTAATTATTCCCACACCAAACTTCTTCAAAATTATGAAAATATATTAAAGATACTAAGGCATGTACTGGCCATCGGGACTACCGGGAGATTCCTGGTGGGCCGCGGTCTGGTTGGGCCGGCGGCCCGGCGCGTTATGTATTTTGTTTTTAAATCATTATTAATTGTAAATATATTCTATCGTAAGTTTATTGTTAAATTGTCCAATTCCGGACTTATGCGTCTCTCTCATGAAGCCGCATGAAGCTGACGCGAGCTGCGAGACTGACAGGTCTGACTGTCTGACACTGGCCAATCGGAATCAAGTTCAGATTCTAGACTTGAGAAGCGGCCGCTTACACCGTGTCCTAACTACACACGACGCCGCGACACGCGATAAAAGGTATCTTTTCCATGTTAATAAATCAGAGTTTTTGTCCTAACCATACGCGACGGCGACATGCGAAGTTTCTAATTTAGAAACGGTTCCTATTTCTGCGACGTCGCGGCTGACAGAATGAAGAAATTACACTGGTTATGAGTACACATTATTTATTTTTAGTTAAAAATAGGTCACTGTGCCACAAGCCATAACGGATAATTTACCTCAGATTTTGAAAGCATTATAGTGTTCAAAATGAATTATGCAAACATACGACTGTACTTCATAACAACGACAATAACTGGCAGATGCCACCAAATGTGTTAAAATAAATGAATTATTTGCTGGACTTAAGTGAAAAGGAAAGCCATTTAATGACCATAGCACATAGTTGACGTGAAAAAAGGAGTATTTTGCATATAAATATGCACATATAGCCTATACATATTTTTTCGATTTGTATCCCTGAAAGTGCCTGGCAGAAGCCTATATCTACTGTCTGTGTCATAAATGTGAACATAATATTATCTACTGTCTGTGTCATAAATGAACATAAACTATATTTCATGAGGTGTGTTGTGGAAATTTTTAATTTGTTGCAATATAATCACTGATAGTTAATAATTAGAGACTGATCAATGAATGATCTATTAGAATAGGTTTGTGCTACGTGAGCTACGTGAATGCATGAGTACAGCATATGCTCTCTTTTAAGACTCTATGTAAGGAAACATGCACGAGGGAAACATATAGAAACAGGTGGAAAGGTGACCTCTGACCCTAGATGTAACCGACTAGGCCAGTCAGCAAACGCTGACCTTTCTTCAGCAGTAAGAGGGTTTCCTTATCAGGAGTTAACTTGTACAACCAGAAACCTTGGGTTTGAGTATAAAAGCTGTACGGTGAGGGCGGGCGTTGTGTCACTCTCACCACAGGGTTCTTCTGTGTGTTAGACTGAGACCTTCTTGCAAGAATAAAGAATTCTTTTATTGATTAATCTGACTCTGAGTGTATCTTACGAACTGATATGTTTGATCAATAGATTTTGCCGTAACAATTTGGCGACGAGGATCTGGGATTCCTTGGAAGCGAACTTCTGGACCTGAGGAGCGGACGGTGGGTCATGACCCTGGCTTAGTGAACCAGCTCTACCTCGCATAGCTTTGAGAGACGAGAGGCCGACCGCTGTCAGGGCCGGGAGGAGCTCCACTGGAATCAGAAAACGAACCTACGGCATCAAACATATCTCTGGTAAGATACGGCTAGAAATCTTATCATAAGGAACAATTTGGGAAAATAATTTTGTTTGTCTTGCAAAAGTGGCTGAACCATACTGAATGCGTCGGGTCCCGGCTGGGGTGTGAGTTTATAATTTTAAAGCGGAAGATCCAAGAAGGGTCTGTCTGGGTTTAACTGCGACTCACATTGTAAAGTCTATAACTTTAAAGCGGAAGATCCAAGAGGGATCGGTCTGAGTTTAAACTGCGACTTACAATTTAGCACACTGAGTGTAACCTTTCTGGTCTTGGGTGAAGTGACCAGGTCTGTTGGAGACGTCCGGCAGACTATAGACGCGTCGAAAGATAAAAACCTCGGTCCGGGCGGAAACAATCAGTATGGGGAAAGCCCAGAGTAAGCACGAAAATTATGATACGCCAATATTTTGGCAAATGAAAAAGACCTATGGGGGAAAATGTATGCTGGATATTAAGAAACTGATTAAATATCATGATTTCCCTAGAGAAGGAACACTGAGCACTACCAGATTGAGGGTGGTAAGGGAGTCAGTGGAACAGAGTAGCGAGAAACAGAAAGGGTGTTGTGGCTGCGCTAAGCATGTGTGTGGGAAATGTGAACAGACAATAAATGTGTGGCTAGAGGAAGCTGATAAGAGGGAACGAAAGAAAATGCAGAAGGAATTAGCACATAGGAATGGGGGTGAAGAAAGTGAAACGTGTGAGAGAGTTGTATGTGTGAAAACACCAGAATCAACTAACAAAGTGAATGTTTGTGTTTCTCCACATGAAACGGTGCGCGCTTCGGCGCCGCCCGCGTACAATCATCACTACCCCCTGGCCGAGCTGAGAGCCCTGCGGATCGATTCCGACCTCGACCGTTCTCCGCCAAGAAGACCAGTGCAACAAGTGGAAGACGAACAGGCTCAAGCAGCGGCACAAGCATTTCCACCACCACCGCCACCCATAGAGAATCTACCACCACCTCCACCGCCACACAGCCTGCCACAGGCCCATTCAACTCCAGTGGGCTGGGACACAGATTTAGACCTGGCAGATTTCTTTTCTGACTCGCAACCTGACACCTCCCGTCAACAGGGTGCGGGGACCAGCGCGCCAGGAAAGGTGATGACAAGATCTCAAGTGAAGCAAGAGAAAGTCAGCTTTACAGCCCCGATGATTGAAGTGGCAGGAGCGGACGGACCGATGATGGTCTTCAGACCATGGACAGTGACTGACATGAAGGAGGCCATGGCACATCTGCCGGACCCCGATGATGCAGGTGACAGATTTTCTAGAGCATTGATCACTTTTTGTCAAGAATTTAGCCCCTCAACGACAGAACTGAGACGGCTGCTGGCAGTGAAGCTGGGGGCCACCAACTGGCACAAAGTCAGCGGGAGATTGACAACAGACGACATAAGGAGAAATCATCGAGAATGGAACGACGACAGTAATAACGGGTATGTGACTGCGGTGACGCGCCTGGCAGATGCCATCAAAGAGGCATTCCCGGCACGTGTGGACACTGCGGCAATCAACAACTGTGCTCAGCAGAGAAGTGAGCCCGTCCTTCAGTATTACGGCAGACTGTTCGAGGTGTTCTCCAAACACAGCGGCCTGGAGGAACCAGCAGATAGAGGGGCACAACCAGGGACGTGGGAGTGCCATTTACAGAACTGTTTCTTGAGGGGACTGAGACCTGAAATCGCTCAAGCGGTGAAAGCGAACTATATTGAATGGAAGGTTGGTCGGCTGTCCTCCACGCTTGCGCACGCTGTGCACGCGGAGGAACAGCTGCAGGTACAGAAAGACAAGTCGAAGGCGAAGGGCGACAAAGAACTTCATCTGGCTGTCATCGCAGCAGCGAACTTCAAGGGACGAGACGAGAGAGATAAAGTGAAACGGAGAAGCAAGTGGAGCTGTGACCTGTGCGCGACCAACGATCATCTGAGAAGAAACTGCTTGAAATGCATGATATGCAAACAAATCGGGCACTGGGCCAGAGACTGTCCAAAGAAGATGGAGCGGACATCAGAATGAAGCGAGGCGTGCGGAGAGCGGCGGGGGGAGGATCGAGACAGGGGGGACCAGCCGTCGCCAGCAGTAAAGGGAAGTGAACATTTTCTAACCCCACACACACACGACACACATGCATTAAACACATACACTGACAACTATCCTGCTCTCCGCAATGAAGAAAAAGCTTGCAAATCTTTGAGTGCGAATGATGATGAGTTTGAAAATGTCTCTGAATTTGAAAATGCTAGGATGTATGCCAGTTTAGGGTTTCTCGAAATGCCTAGATATCAATTGAGAGTAAACGACACACTGATAGATTTTTTGGTCGATTCAGGAGCCACTAGATCGATAATACGACCATGTGACTTGCCATTTCAGCTGGAATTGACGGGGCAAACTGTTGACAGCCTTACGGCTTCGGGCCATGTGATCTCTGAAAGATATACTGTGCCATTAGAGTGTGAAACGGAGGGGGGAAAGGTATTTCGGCATGCATTTCTGTGTGCACCCGCCTGTCCGGTACCTCTGTTGGCCAGAGATCTCATGTGTAAATTAAACATAACCCTCACAGGAAATTCATCTGGGGTTATTGTTGAGGAAGGCCCGCAATTTTGCTGCGCTAAATTTGAGCCACAATGGGCTTATGAATGGCGTGTAAAAGACGATGATTGGGCTAAAATGATTTGCAAACTGGCAGAACAGCGATTGAAGCCGTTTAACACTGAAATAATGGCACCCGATCAGCTGCATTGCACGTCACATGTTGTAATCGAACGTGAACCACAATTTGAAGAGGGATGGTTTAACGGGGAGAGAGATGAAACTGTGAAATTTGACAAAATCTTTTGGACAGAGAATGTGTGTGCGCTTTCAGCGTGTCTGACTGAGAACCAGATGCAGTTTTACTTGATAGCAGGAGACGCTGTGCCACACTTATCAGTAGCCAAGGCCACAGAGCAGCAGTGGGGAGACTTAGGCTGTTTTGTGAAAAGCTGCATGAATGCAAAAGATTGGGTCAAATTAAAAGACGATGTAGCACATAGCGCAGATCTGGGTGCTTTTATGTCAAAATGTGATTTTGAGGTAAAGGTGCAGAGAACTGTGACTACAATTGAAAGGAGTGCTGGGGAGAAACATGAGATGGGGGTCACTTCTGCCACAGACATCCATCATGCTCTGGCAGACGTGCCTTCTAATCTGTGGGCAAAGCACAAATATGATGTGGGGTTGATCAAAGGATGTGAGCCTGTAACAATCACTGCGAAATCTGATTACAGGCCATGTCAACAGCAATATCCTCTTAAAAGAGAGGCGTTAATGGGAATTAAACCGGTCTTTGACTCTTTGTTGAAGGAAGGCTTTATAGTACCATGTCATGATTCTCCTGTGCGCACTCCAATTTTTCCGGTAAAGAAAATTAGAGACGCAAACTCGCCCGTTGAATGGCGTTTCGTTATCGACCTACAAAGTGTAAACCGATCAGTGATAGCACGCGCACCGCGGGTGGGCAACGCGTTCACTATTTTGTCACAAATTCCAGAAGATGCGACACATTTCACGGTGGTTGATTTGGCCAACGCGTTCTTTAGTGTCCCGGTGGACAAGGATAGCCAGTATTGGTTTGCATTTGATTTCGATGGAAAAGGCTACATGTTCACGCGACTGTGTCAGGGCTATGTAGAATCGCCGACGATTTACAATGAAGCACTGCGGAGAAGCCTTGAACCGCTCAAATTGTCAACAGGCACGGCGTTACTTCAATATGTGGATGATTTGTTGATTTGTGCCCGTGATGAAAAAACATGTGTGGCCGACTCTGTCTCCCTTCTAAAACATCTTGAAAAGGAGGGACACAAAGTCAGCCTCTCAAAACTGCAGTTTGTGAAACAAGAAGTGAAATTTTTGGGTCATGTAATCAGACCAAACAGTAAATCCATCTGCAGTAAACGGATAAAGGCTATTGAAGATGTACCAAAGCCAGTCACAAAAAAGCAATTGTTGTCATTTTTGGGAATGTGTTCGTATTGTCGAACATTTATTCCTAACTATGCCATCTTGGAGCAGCCTTTGAGAGCCCTGATGACAGGGAAAGGGCTGAGATCATGTGACAAGCTTGTTTGGACAAGCGAGGCTGAAGTGACATTTGATAACATGAAAAGGGCACTGGCGCAGGCACCAGCTTTGGGCCTGCCGGCAGTGAATAAACCGTTTGTGCAGATGGTGGATGAGAAGCATGGGTTTATGACCTCTGTTCTTTTGCAGACTCATGGAGACAGACTGAGACCTGTGGGGTATTTTTCAACCAAACTCGATGCTGTGGCGGCGGGGTTGCCTCATTGCCTGAGGGCTGTGGCAGCGGCTGAATTGGCCGTGCTGGCATCCAGAGAATTTGTGGGGTATTCAGATTTAACTTTGATGGTCCCACATGCAGTCTCCATGATCCTGCAGGAACAGAGAACGTCACATTTGTCTACTGCAAGGTGGTTAAGGTATCACACGATTCTATTGGACATGCCAAATATTACTGTCAAAAGATGCACAACTTTGAACCCAGCCACCCTTCTCCCCACGGAGGAGGATGGTGAGGAGCATCATTGTTGTCTGTCCGCGCTCGAACAGGTGTGCACACCGCGTCCAGATTTGTTGGACGTTCCATTGGACAATTGTGAAAATGTCCTCTTTGTGGATGGATCGGCCTCAAGGGATCCACAAACAGGCAAGAATAGAGTTGGTTATGCAGTAACCACTGAATTTGAAGTCGTGGCATCTGGCAAATTGCCATCGCATTATTCTGCTCAGGCAGCCGAATTGGTCGCTCTAACTGAGGCATGCAAATTAATGGCTGACAAGTGTGTGACAATTTACACAGACTCGAGGTACGCTTTTGGCGTTACGCACGATTTTGGTGCTTTGTGGAAACACAGAAAATTTCTGAAATCAGATGGTCAACCGATTTCGAACGCGCAGCTTGTGTCTGACCTCCTAGAGGCCATTCTGTTGCCAAAACAAGTCGCGATTTGTAAATGCGCAGCGCACACTAACAGTAATTATTCAGTTTCAACAGGAAACGCACGAGCTGATGCAGCTGCGAAGGCCGCTGCCGCGGCAGAGACAAAACATACTGAATGTGCTTTGCTATCTGACCCTAACCATGACATTTCTCCTTCGTTACAGAGCATGCAGACTTTTTCCACAGGAGACGAGAAAAATAAATGGAGAGGGGCTGGCTGTAGCGTGACAGAGAATGTATGGCGGAGTGAGGATGGCAAGCCTTGTCTTCCACGACACTTCTTTCCCCATTATGCAAAGTTGATGCATGGGAAAGACCATGCATCAAAAGGAGGGATGGTGACCCAGATGAAAGAATTGTGGTTTACCAGGGGTTTTGCAGCATATGCAGAAAATTTTTGCAAAAGATGTGTCATTTGCAACGCACACAATGTGGCTAGGGGTATCAAAACACAGGTAGTATCCCAACCCCCACCACAGGGGCCTTTTGAGTATCTGATGATGGATTTCATTGAGTTAACCCCTTGTGGGAGGTACAAACACTGCCTGGTAATGGTTGACATGTGGTCCAAATGGGTTGAGGCTTTCCCAACAGTGAAACAAGACTCGGGGGCAGTGGCAAAGGCTCTGCTGACCGAGATTGTTCCGAGGTGGGGAATTCCAAGAAAAATCAGTTCAGACAATGGTACCCATTTTGTAAATGAGGCAATAAAACAAGTGGGCCAATTTTTGGGAATTGACATGAGGACACATTGCAGTTACCACGCAGCGTCAGGGGGGGCAGTAGAGAGAGAGAACCAGACGATAAAGAACAAATTGGCTAAATGCTGTGAGGAAACTGGACTCACATGGGTCAAAGCACTGCCAATTGTGTTGATGTACATGAGAATGAGGAAAAGAGAAAGAACGAATTTGAGTCCGTTCGAAATACTCTTTGGTAGACCACCATTCATGGGGTTAGAAGGGGAAAGACGAAGGCTGCCATCAACAGATTTGTGTGAGAATGAAATGTTGAATTACTGTAAGGAAATGTCTTCTCTGTTGTCCAACGTTTGCGTGCAGGTGAAGGCTGCCCAGGGGAAGGTTGCTGATAGTTTCCTGCATAAGGTCCGACCTGGTGATTTCGTGGTGATTCGTGACTTGAGAAGGAAGAGCTGGAAAGCGAAAAGGTGGCTGGGACCTTTCCAAGTGCTGCTGACGACCTACACGGCGGTGAAGGTCGCGGAGAGGGCTACGTGGGTGCACGCTAACCACGTCAGGATCGTTCCGGCGCCATCGGAGACTCAACAGGAGATTCGACAGGAGACTCAACAGGAGGAACAGACGATTACAAGTGAACGTCAATAAGCGTCGAGGTCAGGTCTGCACATCACGTACTTCATCAACAGAAAAAACAAAGCCAGCTGAAGACAAGACAATTGGTGTGCAGAGTGAGCCCCATCAAGTGGCCACTATAAGTAATAATCGTTGAAAAGGTACAGACTGAGAAGTTAAGGGTTGCATTGGATATCTACATTCTTGTTGTGTTTGAGTAAACCAGGAATAAGGAGGATGGGTTTACTGGATACTTCAAACCATATTGCCAATTGCAGCAATAGCATTGATGATATTGATTTGTTTACCATGTATCATGAGGTTCATTTCCAGCTCAGTATAGAGACTGGTGAAAGCGGGAACATCAGCTACAATGACTTTGACGGTTTATCCGTGTGACAATGAGAAAAAATTTGATGATGACACTAGTAGCGGAAGCTACAGCGAAATGGCTTAAATCAATGTATTATGATTTTTTGATGACAAAGAAATAAGGGAATTTGATTGATTGATTACTATGTTTGCAGTGATGATGATTATGTTTGAAGTTTAACAATTTGAGTTTTTTTTCTTTCTGAATCTATAATCTTTATCTTATTCATGACGGGGTGACTGAGGGTCTGATTTTTATCAGGAGTGCAGTAACAGTGATTACTCATTTAGCCCGGCTTCGGATGAATTGCTTTACTAGCTTGCTAATTATTAGGGGACTATCCCCCGAAAAAACAGCCTTAAGCTTTTTTCTTTTCAAACTAATTTTCTGCAAATGTTTAAGAAGAGTGATCGTTTATACGAAAGTCAGAAATGAAGAGTATAAATGTGATGTAACAAACTTAAAATTTGCCTTACAGATTGTTTATTATTATGATTTTGAGAATATGAATGATAAAAAGGAGGGATTGTTGTGGAAATTTTTAATTTGTTGCAATATAATCACTGATAGTTAATAATTAGAGACTGATCAATGAATGATCTATTAGAATAGGTTTGTGCTACGTGAGCTACGTGAATGCATGAGTACAGCATATGCTCTCTTTTAAGACTCTATGTAAGGAAACATGCACGAGGGAAACATATAGAAACAGGTGGAAAGGTGACCTCTGACCCTAGATGTAACCGACTAGGCCAGTCAGCAAACGCTGACCTTTCTTCAGCAGTAAGAGGGTTTCCTTATCAGGAGTTAACTTGTACAACCAGAAACCTTGGGTTTGAGTATAAAAGCTGTACGGTGAGGGCGGGCGTTGTGTCACTCTCACCACAGGGTTCTTCTGTGTGTTAGACTGAGACCTTCTTGCAAGAATAAAGAATTCTTTTATTGATTAATCTGACTCTGAGTGTATCTTACGAACTGATATGTTTGATCAATAGATTTTGCCGTAACAGGTGAAACATCACTGCCAGGAGCTACAGAATAGGGGAGCGCGGGGATAAATGTAGGCCTAACGCGGGGTTAAATGTAACACGGACATTTTACATAGTTTGTCAGTATCTAGCCGGCTGTCTTTCCGCTCTTTTTCTCTTGCTGCCAGAAGACGGTCTCCCGCGAATTTGCGGAACGTTTTGATTATATTTCGTGAAGATAATGGACAAAGAGTGTTTTGACATCATGAAAGTAAATTTTTTCATCGTAGATTTTTTTCTGTTTCCGGGTTGGATGTATACGCGTCCAAATCTAACTTTATATTGCCTTAAAGGAGAACTCCGGCGAACAATGAACCTTTGGTCTAATAAAACATCGGTACCTCGTTAATCGTTCTCTGAGGATTGTTTTCATGATAATCGAATGTAAAGAGTTTTATCTCTAAAAACTGTTTAGCGTATAATGCTAGTACTGGGGGCATTGACCAACTAAAATGAAATCGCTAGTTTATACCACTAACAAAGCTCAAAATAGCCCCGCATTAACGCAGTAACATAACAAGACTCCATACATGCAAAACGAAGCATTGACAACTTTGTAAGTGTACAGACCGTTTATTAAGAACATAAGTTATACAGACCGTTTACTTCGTGTATACATTCAGAAGCCATCTTAGGAAATAGTCTCGATAAGTCGATCCCCGAACGTCGTTCATACAGTTCAGAAGTTCGTTGAACTTCATACAGTTCAGCTCACTCATCACGACGTTCGGGGATCGACTTATCGAGACTATTTCCTAAGATGGCTTCTGAATGTATACACGAAGTAAACGGTCTTCATAACTTATGTTCTTATTAAACGGTCTGTACACTTACAAAGTTGTCAATGCTTCGTTTTGCATGTATGGAGCCTTGTTATGTTCCTGCGTTAATGCGGGGCTATTTTAAGCCTTGTTAGTGGTATAAACTAGCGATTTCGTTTCAGTTGGTCAGTGCCCCCAGTACTAGCATTATACGCTAAACAGTTTTTAGAGATAAAACTCTTTACATTCGATTATCATGAAAACAATCCTCGGGGAACGATTGACGAGGTTCCGATGTTTTATTAGAACAAAGGTTTATTGTTCGCCGGAGTTCTCCTTTAATCACTGTCTTGTTGGCTCAAACACAGCACCGTTTTAAAACATGTCAGTAATTCCTAGCGACTGTTAGCTAGGTTTAAAATATGTAATACACAGCGGGGTTAGTTGTAACAGTGTTCCAACTGCTGCCACAATGATAATCAAATGAAAACGGAGCCACACAACTTTTCAGGTTTGAGTATACATTTAACTTTGTTGGACTTTCACAAACAATGTTGTAATTTAAAATTTTTAAAATTTAGTGCACTATGAATGATAGCTTATTTATTTATTAAAAATATGGCCTGTTTTTAATGTAATAAACCATTTAAATTTTTATTCTAAGCTCATTTGTATTATTATTAATGTTATTATTATTAATAATAATAATTGTACATGCAGCTGCCACACAAATCTAATTTAATTGCAATTACAATATTTATATGTTTATTTTATTTTATTTATTATTATTTATTGCAAAACCGTGCAGCCCTTTTCTACGTCTCTAGCTATGATATTGATCCATAACAAAAGGATGATTGGATGAGGAATTAAAAATGTTATTATTCACCATTTATTTTCTATAAGACCAGTGTTGGGGGTAACGAGTTACAAACGAGTTTGGGTAAGTAAAGTAACGCATTACACTGAAAATATTGGTAACTACACTACTTTACTATACTAAAGGAACGCGCTTTCCTGCGTTACCCAAGCCGTGTTTGCCTGTGTGGAGAGTTCCGTCTAGTGGTGCGTGCGCGCCGTTGCCATAGAGACCGATTTGAGTGAGAGAGAGAGGGAAGTGGAGATGGCAATATTCACATTACTTTCAGTTTATTGCTCGAAAGCACAAAAATATTTGAGTGAAATGTAGGCTATAGTAAATCCTAAGATTATTATTTGTGACATTAGAACAAAATATGTGGATATAAAAACATGTATATAGGCTAGGCTAAAGAACTAAATGAACGATCTCTATTTTCTAATTTCACTAAACATTTCATTAAGTTTCGTGGACATTTTATAAAACATGGATCTTAGGCTCATTTTGTAAACATAAATAACTGATTTAGATGCGCAAACTGGGTGCCGTTGCGGAGATGTAGGCTCCATGTTCGGTGCAGGTTCGGCTTCTTGTCGTTCATCCTCGGATGCGGCATCGCGTGCGCTGTTTGCCGCGCGCACCTTTCCGCTCGTTCGGACGCGTCAAGTAAAAACAAGGCTCGAAAGTCTTGGAAAACGAAATGAACAGGATTGTTGCAGGGTTCATTGTAGAAGACATGCTTCCCCTGTCGACCATTAATTCCCCAGGTTTAGAAAAATACATTTTAAATTAGGATTAAGAATATTATGGGATAAAGTGACCTTTATTTTATTATTTTTCATTGACATCTTTTATTTTTTTTAAATTATTATTATTACCATGAGTCGAATAAAAAGCTGGTTTTGTTCTCAGGAGAAGAGTTTTATTCTCCCAGCCTGTTTTGAAACTTCTGTGATAAACACCATTTTAAAATTTTGAATTTTGAACCCCATTTTGTTTGTGAATTTTACAGTGCGGCATATTTATTTGTGCAGACAGGGATATTGTTCTTTCATGTCATTTTGTATACATTTTTACAATAAAGTGATGATAGGGCAAAAACTGATATGATGTTTGTCCATGTAGGCTACACGGTAAATTAAGAAACAGGAAAGTAAAGTAATAAGTAGTGAAGTTATTTTTCCAACGCAGTAACTAGTAAAGTAATCTCATTACAATTTACAGAAGTAACTAGTAACTAATTACTTTTTTGAGTAACTACCCCAGCACTGTATAAGACTATACCAATATTGGAACTATAGCCATTTTATTCCTTTTTTTAATTTAAGAATTATGTTTAAGTTTAAAAACAGACAGAATGGTTTAGTCAAAAAAGAAAAAAATCATTCATAGTGCTATACTACCCTCTTGTGTTCAAAATTAGGTAGAACTATTGGATCAATATCCACACATTAATACAGTTGGTAATACAGTATAATAGGTAATACAGTAGGATTGGGGCCTTGAAAATCGCTAACTTAAAAAGTGAAATTAACGGACGTGCACACAAGACCAGGCTTGGGAGGGTTACTTTAAAAATGTATTCCGATACAGTTACAAATTATTTCATAAAAAAAGGGTCCCACTTCATATTAAATGGCTTTAAGTACTATATACTTTTTCAAAAAGTAACTACAATCTGATTACTACTTTTTTTGATGTAACTCACTAGATTTTTGTATCCTGATTACATAATGCCGTTGCATGTATTCTGTTGCTCCCACAAGACATTAGTCTGAATATTTTCCTGTATGAACAAAAAGGAGTTTCCATTGTTCGCACACAAACACACATTCGATCGCGCCTCTCTCGTGACTGTGTGTGCGTGTCATGTGTTCTAGGCTGTGTGCATGCACTTCTGAAGCTGCGCAGAAAATAATAAAATGCCATGCGGAGGACTAACGCAAAATGTGTGAGAAAATCCATTTGATTGTAGTTTAAGTGAGAAATAATTTCAGTGCTCTGGTCAATAGCTGTAGAGTGAAAACTGGTGAGTGCAGTATACAGCTTTCACAGAAAGAGAATGATGTGAGCACGTACGATTGGCAGTGAGTCCTGTGTGTGGACAAAATAGCTCAATAAGAGTAATAAAATACATGTGAAAAAAATCACATCATAATGTTTTAAAGAAGAGTGGTTTGATTAAAGTGGTGTAAATATACCCGATCCGGCAAAGATGGCAGTATCGGAGCTGATACTGATCCTGAGTATCGGATCGGCGCATTCCTAAATACTATAATGTAAACACAGTACAGATGTAGACCTGGATGTACACCTGACCTTTCAGAAGGTTGCTCACGCATACTTTGTGGTTAGAATGTGCCCTCAATGTGCACTTTTGCAGAGCCTTCACTGATGCAAGCTCTTCAGCACACTTCTTTTTGACAGTCAAAGCGGGGGTTATGTTTTTGCATGTCAAGTAGAATAACCCTAAAAGCACCAAGGTGGCGGTGCCACCGGCTTTATATATATATATATATATATATATATATAAATATAGCTGCGAGCAGCGATTGCGGGCCAAAGCCGGCGGTACCGCCATCCCGGTGCCTT
This sequence comes from Cyprinella venusta, assembly GCA_038021265.1. Lineage (NCBI taxonomy): Eukaryota > Metazoa > Chordata > Actinopteri > Cypriniformes > Leuciscidae > Cyprinella > Cyprinella venusta. Next base: position 7,405,684 of record CM075870.1, on the reverse strand, counting down.
TAAAGGCACCGGGGTTGCGGTGCCACCGGCTTGGGCCCGCAATCGCTGCTCGCAGCTATATTTTTCTTTTTTTTTTTTCTTTTTTCTGCAAAGTAAGCTCCATTTTCGGGGCCGCAACATGCTCAAAAAGTCACCAAATTTGGCACGCATGTCAGGACTGGTGAAAAATTTCGTATTTTGTTGGTTTCGCGGATAGGCGTGGCAAAATGGCTCGCTAGCGCCACCTAGAAAATTGGAAAAAATTAGCCCCTCCTCCACGTTCAACCTACATGCACGAAACTCCTCCTAGGGATTTACTCGGATCGACTTCAAATTTCTGCTGTGCCTTCTAAAGGCATTGACGATGTAAAGTTGTGCTATCTGCGCGTTTTCGTCGATGGGCGTGTCCGTGGCATCGAAGATTCGCCATGAAACAGGAAGTTGTAGTAACTTGGCTGTAAATGCCCAGATCTGCACGAAATTTTACACATTTGACAAGAGTCCCTCCCTGAACAAATCTACATGCCGACATTCACCCACAGTCATAGCGCCACCTGCTGGCAACAGGAAGTGACCTTTAACGAAGCAGCCCCGGCCACATGTTTGACCGACAAGTACGAAATTTCTGTGGTACATCTACCATGTCCAGACGCACAAAAAAGCCTCAAGAACCCATACCCTAAACTCGACCAGAAGTCCGCCATTTTGAATTTGGCGACCGATTTGGGACGATTTACACACTCCGTACTTTAACTAACTCCTCCTAGGGATTTACTCGGATCGACTTCAAATTTTTGCTGTGCCTTCTAAAGGCATTGACGATGTAAAGTTGTGCTATCTGCGCGTTTTCGTCGATGGGCGTGTCCGTGGCATCGAAGATTCGCCATGAAACAGGAAGTTGTAGTAACTTGGCTGTAAATGCCCAGATCTGCACGAAATTTTACACATTTGACAAGAGTCCCGCCCTGAACAAATCTACATGTCGACATTCACCCACAGTCATAGCGCCACCTGCTAGCAACAGGAAGTGACCTTTAAAGTGCAACATGCAGGTTGGACACCCCTATATAGCATAGTGTAAGTTGACGATAAAACAACAAGATTTTCTGAACTGGAGTAATATATATTTAGCCATTAACGATATTTTGAGAAAAATTGTGATAAAATAACTCCTGCGTCTACAACGCACTAACCGGAAGTGACGATTGGCGAGGCAGTCTGTTCAAGTTCAGGCTCAGGTTACAATGGATGCGAACGACGAAACCGCGTTCTCCGATGTTGACGAATATGCCTATGATGACCCACAGGCAAATAATTATGAGCCTTCTAGGCGAGATAGAAGTCAGGGGGAGATCGGAAGACGAACAATGGGCAGAGGAAAGAAGTAACGTTAGAGTTGTGGTGTCGAGAAAACCAGTGGCTAATACAGGGCAAGTGAGTTCATGTAAGTTAGCACCGCGGCTAACGCTGATTCATCTACTGTATGGCTATACCTTGGTGTTTTGCAATAAATCTGCTTTAGCAAACATACATTTCACTTTGTTCTTGATTAAACATCTATTTAGATTGTCTTTATTTAAGCCAGCAACTTTTTGTCTTCTCATATTCTATGCTGACAGTGATTATGCAGACCATCCAAGCTGGTTAGCACTATCCACATTGACTAATGATCATGCCATAACAACAAATAAATAATGCTTTTCAAATGCAGTTTGTGATACCATTTAAAGCGAGTGAAATGTGCGCCACAAACGACCGAGTGTGTGTGTTAACAGACGCGGCAGTGAAGTCTGCTCTATTCACCCGCACATAACGCACCCAAGACCAAAAAGCCTTGTTCTTCCTTGAAGGAAAATGATGGATATGATGTCCTGACAGGCTGGAATTCGTGCAACAACCACAAACACAATAATTTACCATTATGGCTTCGATCTAAAACTATATGTCTCTCACTACTGCTCTAACTACATCAACACCCAGCAATGAGAAAGCGGCCGCAAGCTGATTTGTTTTCCTCGGGGTACGTCATATGACGCGTTGCTTGCTGGAAAGGCGTTATTCCAGAGCCTAGCGCATTTTCATCAAAATCTCTACATCAAATGAGATTTCATTAGTAATTTTTACATAAGTGTTTTTAAAAGACCTCTGCAGACAATTTAAAGTATTAATTCAGAAATAAAATCAACCTGCATGTTGCTCTTTAAACGAAGCAGCCCCGGCTGCATGTTTGACCGACAAGTACGAAATTTCTGTGGTACATCTACCATGTCCAGACGCACAAAAAAGCCTCAAGAACCCATACCCTAAACTCAACAGGAAGTCCGCCATTTTGAATTTGGCGACCGATTTGGGACAATTTACACACTCCGTACTTTAACGAACTCCTCCTAGGGATTTAGTTGGATCGACTTCAAATTTCTTCTGTGCCTTCTAAAGGCATTGACGATGTAAAGTTGTGCTATCTGCACGTTTTCGTCAATGGGTGTGTCCGTGGCATCGAAGATTCGCCATGAAACAGGAAGTTGTACTAACTTGGCTGTAAATGCCCAGATCTGCATGAAATTTTACACATTTGACAAGAGTCCCGCCCTGAACAAATCTACATGCCAACATTCACCCACAGTCATAGCACCACCTGCTGGCAACAGGAAGTGACCTTTAACGAAGCAGCGTAGCAAATGCACAGCCACACTAGCTGAGCTGCAGAAAATGCAACGCGGCCGCCTCACAGCCCGACATGCAACAGGTGCGAGGGCCCGCCCATCGCTGCTTGCAACTTTAATCGTTTTAAATGTATTTGTATGTATAATTCCAGACGTAGCGTTAGCCAGTGTTTTATTTATTTTTTATTTTTTCAAAATGCCAGCACTGGCTTTATAGCCACTAGGTTACTAGTTATGCTAGTATTGTGTCTACGACAAACGCGTACAAACATTATGGACCTGAATTTTGTATAAGTACTAATGTTGTAAACGTATTTTTCATGTATATATGCTTTATGACGTTATTTTTGATTTGATCAAGAACGTAGACTTGCCAACGCTGTTTGAGTATGACATTAGTAGTCAGTCAGTTGCTATTGTTGCCAGTCAGATGCTATTGTGTAAAACAAACGTGTATATGGTTAAAAAATGTCAAATTATCATTCAGAAACGTTTAGTAAGAGCCGTGTGTGGTGTGGTTCTGTTTGACTCGCTTCATCGCGGCTTTCTCGGTCTGATTCTGCCTCAAACTGATACTGCAGTTCGACACCATTATTTACATCTGGACCGGAGCTGGCGTTTCCCCGTAAAGGTAATAGGCGTTAACCTTCCGGACAACGTGAGCGACAGTTTAGCCAATCACAACACACCCGCCCAAACGAACCAATCTGAGCCCACGACGTGTTTCTGAGGGAGTGGTTTCATAGAATCAGGAAGTAAACCGCTCGTTCAGGGGACAGAGGAGAGCGCGGCTGACAATAAAGGTGAAGTTTATGAAAAATAAGACTTAAAAAAAAAGAAAAACCACGAATACATGTTATATTGCACCCCATAAACACAATCATGCAAAGAAAAAAAGCAGTAAACCCCCCCTTTAAATCATCTTATTAGAAAGGGCCAATCATATAGTTGCCGATAGATACACATTGAAATGGAGTTTTGTACAAGCAAATTTATCTTGGTCTAAAAATAAATAAATTACATATTACACATGAATTGTTTGTGTATAAAGACCATGTAAATTAAGTTATGGGGCTACATACAGTATTATTCTTTAGTCATAGATAAAGCATCCTTCCTGCAAGAGTCCAGTTCCAACCCTGCTCCAAGACACCTGCCTGTAATTATCAAGCATTCCTGAAGATCTTAATTAGTTGCTATGTTTGATTAGGATTGAATTTGGAGCAGAACTTTGCAGGGAGGCAGATCTCCAGCAACAGGATAATACATTGTCGGCATAAATCGGCTGCATCTGAAACCACATACTTTCTGAGTAGGTTACTACTTTTAAATAATTATTTCATGACTTAAAAAGTATGTCATGTAGTATGAACGTGGATGGTATAAATGTAACCCAGATGTAGTAAAATCATCATGTTGTCTATTGTCATGTGACCTATCAGTGTCAGTTGCATCGATTCACTGCCATTACAATTCCTTTCCCATGGCCACATGGATAGTAAAGTGTCCATGGGATTCACACTTTTGAAGAACTCTGGAAGTTATTTTGTTTTAAAAACAAAACAAAACAAAAAAATCCCCTATCCAACAATTACATCTACAAAAAGAGTGAGACATTTAACTTTACATTAAAAGCTCTCTCATGCTCTTTCACCCAGCACTTTTAAGATTATTGAAAAACACTAATGAAAGTAAAAGAATTGCATCTGCTGAAAAGTTGCCTTTTATCATTTTTGTATGTTGACACACCCTTTGTTAAGTTTATGCAAAGTTAATAACTCAATATTTAATCACCTTGAAATTATGAGATTCCATGTCATTTTTGTGTCAAAATTGAGTTATTCACATGTTCTTACCGGTGACAACTTATTTACATGTGTGTGGGTTTTTTTTTAATGTTGTGTATATTTTGGGAATTCTCATTTAGAAAAAAAAGTTTCTAAGTTGAATGGAATGCAAAAACTTTGAAGCACAATATCTCAAAACTGCTCAGAATGCAGATAGAACCTTATAATTACAAGGTTGCAATTTGTCATGATACTTTTATTATGACAGCATAAATGAAAACACAAATATGTTGTTAGAGTAATTTATTAACACATTTGCCGTAGTTGATCTTCCACATACAGTATAGTTATACAATTGTACGAACAGCCTCTCTGATCTCCTGAAGCAGTTCCTCAGGTTTGAAGCTCAGAGCTGAGGGGTCCAGTCTCTTAAAGTCTTCATTGCTAAGCATGCTTTCAAATATCTGCAATACTCTCTGGAGGTCAAAGGCTGCATGGTGAGGGCCTAATGCACACAGACTTTCTGCAAGGAGGTCTTGGCAATTATCTGCATTTCTGGGACATGAATTCAAAAAGGATATTCGAGTATTTGCAATGGTCTTAAGGAAAGAGGCAAACTCTGCATAATCGATTCCTGTACATGATTTCATGATCACCTGAAACAGAATATAAATTAATGTATTATTACAGGAATTCAAAAGTTATGTTTACAGTGGCCAAAAATACCTTGTTTAACCCTCTGGGCTTCTTCGGTCAAAAATGACCGAAAACTGTTACGTTTTGAAATGTTTAATTTTTTTGCTTGATCGGATGGGGCTGAAACTTGGTGACTTTTGTTGTATTACCTATATGAACACACAAAAAAATCAAGGAGATGATTCTGATTTGTTAAAGGGTCGTAAAAAAAAAGTCACACTTAGCTTCCTCCCGGTCAAAAATGACCGACATAGGAAATGAATGGGAAACACGAAAAAACAGGAAAACTCAGAGAAACTTTTGGTGGTACAAGCTACAAATCAGCAACTGTGCCGAAAAAAAGTGTACAGCAATGAAGGGGTGACACTCTAAAATATCAAGAGTGCAAATAAGACCACCCCCCCCACACACACACACACCCACGCGCACAAACACACACACATACACAGATAAACTGGCAAGACTGTAACAGCAAATTTGTAGAATATGCAAAATAAAATCAACAAATGAAAAAAAATCTTTCTCAAATGCGAACACAGACACACACGCACACACACGCACGCGCACGCACACGCACACGCACACACACACACACACACACACACATAGAGAGAGATAGAGAGAGAGATTCACTGGTAAGACCATAACAGCAAATTTGCAAATTTACAAATGAAAAAAAAAAATCTTGCTCAAATGCACACACGAACACACACAGAGAGAGAGAGAGAGAGAGAGAGAGAGAGAGAGAGAGAGAGAGAGAGAGAGAGAGAGAGAGAGAGAGAGAGAGAGAGAGAGATTCACTGGTAAGACAGCAACAGCAAATTTTGAGAATATGCAAAATAAAATCAACAAATGATAAAAAATTATTGCCACGCACGCACGCACACACACACACACACACAGAGAGAGAGAGAGAGAGAGAGAGAGAGAGAGAGATTGATTCACTGGGAAGACTGCAACAGCAAATTTTGAGAATATGCAAAATAAAATCAACAAATGGAAAAAAAAAATCTTGCTCAAATGCACACACACGCACGCACGCGCGCGCACACACACACACACACACACACACACAGAGAGAGAGAGAGAGAGAGAGAGAGATTCACTGGTAAGACTGCAACAGCAAATTTTGAGAGTATGCAAAAATAAATAAATAAAAAATACAAAAGAGACTCTCGCTCAAATGCATATCCACACACACACACACACACACACACACACAGAGAGAGAGAAAATTAACATTATTTTATGTTTATTTCTGTTCGATCATAATTGCTGTTCTCTTATGAAGTTTTTATTACTTATTGAATAAAAAAATTATAAAAAATACCAATTTATTGCAAAATATCTGTAAAGTGTTTTGAATTATCACTAACCATCCCTTATTTTGTTCAATTATTTGAATGATCAAATACTGAGTAACAAAAATGTTTGCATTGTGTTTCCTTTCTAACCAAATGATATTGTTTGATTGTAATCATAATGCAAAACCTGATACACTTATCTAAAAAAAATGATAAAAAAATTAATTAGTTGTCTTTTAGAATATCTAAATGTATATCTAAATTAAAAAAAACGAATAAGATAGAGAAATCATGTCTAAAACAAGAACAGGAATCAAAAAGCCTTTCTATGTATTTACATAGGAAGCTATGGGCAGCCTACAGGCTGTGCAGGACATTGCACACATTTAACTATGTTTTAAAGCCACAAGGTGGCGCTCTTCTACTGGAACATTTTTTTTTATTAAGCTGGCACTCTATTTTGATGTGAATTGTTGCATTTAGTGAAAAAAAATTAAAAGAAATATAAAATAAAAATATATATATTAATTCTAATGAAAAAAATAGCTCTTAAAAATTATATAATTAAAGCAAAGTATCATAAAAAACTCTGAAAATTCTAAATAATAATCAGAAAATATTATAGAACAAAAATATATTTGAACGGTTATCGTGGGAAAAAGTAAAGTTAAATTTTAAGGCTTCGTCCGTTTTTGACCGGGAGGAAGCTAAGTGTAACCCATTTACGAAGAAGCCCAGAGGGTTAAGATTGACACAGTAATGCTTTACAATAAGGTTTCATTAGTTAACAATTAGTTTGTTAAAATGTGTTAGTTAACAAAAAAACAGCTGTTATTGTTTGTTCATGTTAGTTCACAGAGCATTAACAAATGTTAACAAACACAACTTTTGATTTTAATAATGTATTTGTAAATGTTGAAATTAACATGAATTAATAATGAACTGCACTTCTACAGCATTTATTAATTTGAGTTGTGTTGACGAATGTACATTTATTGTTAACTGTTACCCTTGACAGTTACTTGTGTTATACTTATTCTTGTTTAATTTATTTGGGCATGTTTTGGTTTTCAAACATTGCGAAGCATGTTCTGAGAAAAAAGGCTAATTTGTTTGCAGATGCTATATGGCCAGCACAATTGCCAGCACAAAGCACAATCATCGGAAGACGACTCTGCTGTTATCTGTGTACATGTAAGTGTACATGTTTATTAGGACTTGGGAGGGTGTGTTTCTCTCTTGTTTTTACTCTCAAGCTGTAATTGCTCACTGTGGCTGGTTGTATAAAGCTAATTGAACAAACTCAGAGAGAAGGTTTAGAGTTGACAAAACAACACAAATCTGACCTTGTTTCAATCAGGTTCAACGGGTTCAGAACACTTGGTATAAACTTTCTCTGTCATCTCAGGGTTTAACTCTGAAGCGTGCTCATCTGAAAGTGTCACATGTGCAGCAAACAGCCAATCACAAGAACGTGAAGCGCATCAGTTTGATTGACCTCTCACAAGAGAGCTGCACAATTCACTTCTCTGTTGAAAATTAAGAGATTATGAAAGATATCACGACTATAAATGCATTTATAAGGCAGAGATAAACACTGCTGCTGCAGAGAAACTTTGAGAAGGCAGTTGAAAAAAATCTATATCATATAACTACATCAATGCAAGTGAATCAACTTATTTAAATAATGTCTATTGGTACACAAAGATCTCAAAAGACAACATGTAGACGTTGTCATTCACTGTAAAAAATTTCTTGTCAAATTAACAGTAACTTACTGGCAACAATTATCCAGTACTTGCTGTATTTCATTTAACAGTAAAATTACTGTAACACTAACTACAGTACTGTTAAGCATACTGTAAATTAAATAACATTATTTTACTGTAATTTCTTACCATATTAAAATACAGTATTACACTGGTAATTTTTAATAATACTGTATAGTACGAAATTTTATTGTATTTATTTTATAGTGCTACTGTGTAACCTGTAGAAAATCCGTAGAAATATTATTTTAACTGTTAATGGGAAATAGAAAAAAGAACAATTGAAGCTTTAACTGCACAAGGTTTATTGTGTATTTTCAAACACATTAGTACATTTACATAATATACATTTAAATACATTAATACAATTAAATACATTAATAATAAAAATTTAATATAATACATTAAAAATCATGCATGACAATCATGAACAATTATGCATAAATACATGCAAAAAATTATCATGAACAGGTAAAATAGAAAAGATTAAAGAGGTGCTATCTGATCAATCTATTAGAAAGATAGTTCATAACAACTCATCCACCCACTCCTTGCTGGGGTAAAACAGCTTAAACTAGTCTAAGATGGTCTATTGGTTTGAGATAGACTGTCTAACTGGTCAGTTGTTGATTTTTAAGGGTTTTTGGCTGCTTTCTATCTAGAGGAACAGATTTGCAAGACTGGGAGACATATATAAACTAGCTTTGATGAGTAAACCACCAATCCAGATTACTATTACAAAATGACAAGTTATCCAGTGTCATTAAAAAAAAACTAAACACAAAACAACTTTCTCATGCACATGTGCCATGAAAAACTTGCATTACGGTATTAATAATCATTTATATGCAGACTTATGTTCTTTTGCAATAGGAAGTTTTCTATCCAAGCTTTTATGCAATTGAACCTTAAACTGTACAACAACGTTTAGTGTGTGTTTTTTACACAACAATTCTTAACAACTTGATAGACAAAATTCACAGATGGATAATAATCTGTTTAAAATGTTCTCAGTGGGTCAGTACTGGACCAAGGTGTAGTGGTAGTAGTTAGATAGAATAATTAAATTAGATTTACAATTCATCGGTCGTCAAGATGGATAGGGGTCTTCTTAACATGCACAGCTCACACCTGTGAAAAAGGAGAAAGACAAGACAGTTAAAATACAGTACGTTTAGGTATAGTGGTAGTAGTTAGATAGAATAATTAAATTAGATTTACAATTCATCGGTCGTCAAGATGGATAGGGGTCTTCTTAACATGCACAGCTCACACCTGTGGAAAAGGAGAAAGACAAGACAGTTAAAATACAGTACGTTTAGGTATAGTGGTAGTAGTTAGATAGAATAATTAAATTAGATTTACAATTCATCGGTCGTCAAGATGGATAGGGGTCTTCTTAACATGCACAGCTCACACCTGTGGAAAAGGAGAAAGACAAGACAGTTAAAATACAGTACATTTTTGTTGTTGTTGTTTTGGCTAAACAGCAAAAACAGACAAAATGGTGTCTAAAGTGTAATTCACTTAATACTAAAATCTTGTTTGGACTGTTGTTAAAATCAATTCATTTACGAACACGTGAAAACATAGGCTAAATTTTGCTTGTGTGATACTGGTTACATGAATTAAAAAAAGCTTGACAAGGCATCGTTCTCTTCAAATGAGTACATGTCAGTTAGTAAAAAAAAATGATATTATAGCAGACAATACTGTACATGTAACATGTCACACATAGCTTTGTATTTTGGACAAAAATGCACCTTGGGCGCTTTATTATTCCGCGGTCCATCAGTAAGTTAATCACTGAGGTAACGTTAACGTTAAATGGCAGAACGCCAGGTCAGAATTTACACGAAAATAAGCGTGAAAAAATCAATAAGAGAAATCGACACTTTAATTTTATAACAATAAATCCGAATCCTAACCTTTGATATCCGATTTCAGGATCGATTTTCAATTCCTAACCCTATAAGTAATAAAATAATGAACGTGCAGGCGCTTCCACCGACTTAACGTGGTAAATAACAAAATGATTAGACCATTTTGACCTTATAAGAGGTTACATATGAAATGTATGTTAATAAAATCACATTAATCAAGTAAGTTAGCCAGGCTATCAACAATCCGCGTCTGATACAGACGTTATAGAACAATTCCGCGGTCAGTTCTTTCGTTAATCTGTTAACGCAAGTAACTGATATGGTTTGCATAAAAATATGAATTACTAACCAGATATGTATGGCGAAAACGTCGACAGCAACGCGATGCACTGCCTTCGCGTTCTTACAGAGGGAAGAGAACTGAAGAGTTCTTCATAAAACGGCAGCTTGTTGTTATTTTTCGCGGTCATTTCGTACTAATGTATTTGAATTTACAGTAACATGTCCCAAATGGCTACATTGAAGAGTAGCCTATCATATACATATTATATTAAAATGTCTAGAATAGATAGAAATCGTGGTCAGCTATTCTAAATAACTTTAAAGTTATTTGCTAGAATCCGTATGCATACACATATAAGAATTATTAGCCTACTCACCAGATGAAGAAGTTCCAGGTCGGCAGACGTCGACAGCAGCACCACTGACACGACAGAAACTCTTCCAAAGTCAAATGCTCTCATGTCTACACCCCACTGACATAAATTATGTCATAAATTATGACTGTTAATGGTCAACCAGTGCTACATTTTTATTTTAAATGTAAGAATAACATTAGTAGGCTAGCAATTTTTCCCCTGGAACTGGGTGTGGTGATTTTCGCGGTCAGTTTGCACTGCTGTATTTAGATTAACAGTAACTGATAATTTCCCAGAATGCATTGAAATTCAACAGTAACATACTGTCAACTGTGTGCACAGTACATAACTGTTGGAAAAACAATTTAATACTGTGAAAACAACTAAATCTACTGTAACTTACTGTACATAGATTATACAGTAAGAAACTGTTGAGAAAAACAGTATAATCCTGTGAAAACAACAGAAATCGTTTACAGTGTTAGTCATTTTAAAAGCTTCATAAGCTTTAAAAGCTTCATATATTAAAACTAGTTTTTATATTGTATATTCATATTTATACATGTATATTCATATACATTTTAATGCAAAGTTGAATATTAATTGTCAATTCATATAATACCTATATGAATATTCTATATTATACAAATTATAAATCAATATAATTCATATAATATAAATATAATAAATAATTAGCAGCAAAATATTTGGTAATTTTGTGTCTAAAATTCTTTCACTATAAACTGCTTTAATTTGGAGCAAGAGATACAGGGGGAGTGGCTTTATCGCATCAGATGCATGTAACTTTGCCCATGCTGATTGGTCCAGTTTTGGTCCAGAATAAAACCTGCTCCAGAGCAGGATAGCCGTGTAGTTTAAGTTACCATGGTGATGAACCCTGCTAAAAACCAACCTACCTTCTTGAGCCTGAAAATTCAAGAGTTTGCTCAAACTAAACGCAAACCTAAACCAGTTTTATACAACAGGCGTCAGGAGCTACTAACGAGAGATGACCTGATAAGCCAATGTTACTCCTGAAATAAAGATGTATGGCTCCCCGCTCTCCTGGCTTCCTTGACCTGTGACTTGTGGTGTACATAGTGATTGTTAAAGGAAACAGCACTCAAGATAATTGTTGTAAGCACTATTTGATTAAGTATTGAATTCTGGTGTTTGTTTTGGCTCCATGTTTTCTTCCTAATCATTGCTGTAATTGTAGCACAGGACGAAGGTCGGTGGGTTATTTCCTGGTTTACTCTGTTTATACTTGAGCGTGTTGTTGCCTCTCATTTGTGTAACCATCTTGCAATTAATAACCTTTTTGAACCTCTTCAGTCAGGTTTTCGTAAATTCCACAGTATTGAAACACTTTGGTCAAAGTTACCAATGATTTGTTGATGGCTTCTGACTTTTTTGTTCTCATCCTTCTTGATACTCAGCAGCTTTTGATACTGTTGATCATAATTCATTACTCATCCACCTTGAACAAGATTTTGGTGTGTCGGGGAAAGCTTTGAAGTGGTTTAAATTCTATTTCACTGTTTAAAGGGACACTATGCAGATATTTTAGCTTAATTTAACAGCTTCAGAGTTATTGAAATGGTTATATGACTTCTTTCGGGTTGAATGGGGGGCGTCTCGACCCCCGCTGGTGCCTGTGAGCGGAAAAATCTCACTTGCAGTTTCAGGCCGGCGGCTCATCAGGAAGTATCGCGTGATATCAGCTCTCGCGATGTAACATATTCCCTTGCGGCAACACGGCACATATCCAGGAACAAGGTCGAGAAGGATGGAGTTTGTCACACTATCGTCATAGCGGAGCCGGCTTATAAGATATAGAAAGCTAGGAAAGCATTGTCGGAGGAACAGCAAAAGAGGAAACAGCAGACTGACCGAGCGAGGAGTCAGACACGAACATAGCCGTAATCTGCGTGTGACATGTCCCCATTGAAACATCTCGCAGCACGGATGTACCAATACAAACAAATAAAACATCTCCAGGTAATTCTAGTAGATTCATTTATTTCGTTTGTTAAATAAGAGGCGATCTGAAATGTGTTGTTTTTGAAATCAAGTGACAAAGTGCTCGTTGCCGCTGCGATCAGTTTCAGTGGATTCAGTGTTGTCTTGTGATATTCAAACAGATGCGCGCTCATTGCTCAATCAGTTGCGGGGACTGAGAGACTCATTACGGTGAAAGCACAAAATTCAGTGCACAAAAAACATGTCCCTGCTTGAAATACAGCCACTAATAAACAATCGGTGTTGATGAGGAAAATAAACTATACTATTAGTAAGGATTAGAAGAACCCAGAACCTGTGACACACATGGCAAAAGTTCTTCCGCTGAACCATTAAAGTTCATGGGGATAAGTATTTAATTACGTGAAAATTCTCACCACTAACAACACAATTAGATTAAATGACAAATTAGACACAATGAACTATTGTATACTATGTAACACGTCATGCCCTCCGTGAGTGGTATTTACGACAGTCACGTTAAAAACAAGTACTCCGCAGTTACTCTAGAGGTTGCTGTTTGACAAAAAACAGCATTTTTGCCTGGTGTGGCTTTAATATTTATCTGTCACCACTTGGTCATTTGATGATACGCAGATTTATGTACACTCAAAATCTGGTGAACATCTTGATGTTGATTTTCTCTCCGCATGTGTTTCTGAGATAAAAGTGAGTGTCTAAACAATGGTAAAACTGAAGGGTAACACTTTATTTGAAGGGGTGTGCATAAGACTGACATGACACTGTCATAAACATGACATAACACCTGTCATGAACATGAAGGAGTCTTTATGAATGTTTATGACTTTTGTCATTAAGTGTCATTCGGTAAATTATGACACTTCTAATTGACATTGACATCTAGTTGACATTGTTTAAAATGTCTTTGTTATGACAACTTGACATTAACCATGACAAAAATGTCTTGATTATAACAACTTGACATTAACACAGACAGAAATGTCTTTGTTATGACAACTTGACATTAACCAAGAAATCATAACCTGTCACAAATATGTCATAACAGGTCTAATTATCAAACTTAAAGAAGTTATTTAGCTTTGCGTTAACATTACATTACTCTGGGTCCGTGTATCATCCGATCATTCCATTTAATCTGGCAAACCAAAAACGAAAAAACGAATCAATGTTTTGTTTTTCTGTTTTTCTGTATGAACCAAATATGAAAATTTTCGTTCGTTTGATTTGGTTTCAGCTCGAAATGGGAAATATAATAAACAAGGAAACCAAAACGAAATAATGGGAAACAATAACAAAATAACGAGAAACCACCCTTTTTTTGTTTGTCCTTTCAAACCAAAAACAAAGAAATCGTAAAAAAAGAGCCGTTTTCCCGTTTTTGGTTCTGAATCCAAAAACGAAAAACGAAAAAAACAAAATCAAATAACGGTCCGGTTTTGGTTTTTTGAAATTCCTTTTTCCATTTTTCTGTTTGAAGATCTAAATTAAAACAAGGACAGGTTGGCCACGTGACCCGGAAGTAATAGTAAATATGGCCTATCAAAATAAAAGCCAAGCTTTTAGAACGGTCATAATCATATATGGTCAAAATCACTAACGTTATACCAGAGTAACGTTAGAAGAAGAAAAATCAATGAATAAAAAGAAACCTGGACCGGAATAAATATGTTAGCAACAGTAGTTTATTTCAGCTATTTAATATCATGCCTATCCAGACATCACCAGTCACGTTTAATGAGCGCATTGTTTGGCTCAATACAGTTGGTAATATAGGTTAACCTAAGAACATATTGTGTGTGCAGAGTTGTTACTGTTAGCGTTATATTATATTTAATGTGGTTTCCACCGCAATGGACCACTTTCTACCAGCAGGTGGCAGTATTTAAATAACTGACTGTATGGTGTCTTTGGTAACTGTTTTAAATCAAGATTACTGATACAGATATATTTATTGTTGTTCATTTTATTTGGTTTTTGATTGTATTTGCCTAGTTATCATCATCATCATCATTCATCCAGCCCAGAGTTAAACCTGCTTCTGTTTTAACCTCATTCTAACTATATTCTAACACTGCTATCAGGTTCTTATAGCAGCTCAGACAACAAACTCACATCAGAAATGTCCTAATGTCAGACATCTGGCCAAAAGAATGATTTACCAGTGTGCTGTTTGAATCTTTCTTCTCTATACACATTTCAGTGTGTACAAAAAAAATACAAAACTCTGATAGTGTCATGCAAGTGAAGAGAATCCATACAAGTTTACGAATCCATACAAAACTTTATATAGCACATTCATGCTTTCAAAGGCATTGGATGTACAATCAATGGCTGCAGAATATTTGTTTTTATTTGATTTTACAAGGTCCTCAAAAGAAATAACAAAAACATAATTACATTACAAAAAAACAGACTGTCAACGCTGATTACATCAGTAATAACTGCAACAAAATGAATGTTTAACTTTTGAACAGTCCTGGACTGTTCAAAAGTTAAACATTTTGTTGCAGTTATTGCTGATGTAATCAGGCTGTCCATACTTTGAATCAGGGGCGTCAGTTTGTGTTGAAAAGTGGTGGGGACAAAAGAGATGAAAAAAAAAAACATTACAGCAGGGTGGGAAAATTTTGAAATAATGGCGCATCAAAAATGGGCTTAGCGAAAGACAGTCTACAACACGAAAATACTCAGCACAAAACCCTCAAAAATGTCGACTGCACAAGTAACAGTCCTTGCAACACTCAACCAAAAAGTGCCAAAGCACCATAACGTTATACAGGGCTCGACATACAGAGCTTGTCCGGGTCAAGTGGATTTTTTGAAGGGACAGATAAAGAGAATTTTACCTGCCCAACCAGACAAGTAGCCTGATTGGAACACCAATAACACAAATAAACAAATAACTAGGAATCACTAAACCAAGAGAATGATTTTATTCAATTTATTGTAAGTTGTAATCGATGCTACTGACGGTAGGTTGCACTGTTGACGCTCACGCTGCCTCTCGAGGAGAAATCTAAACACGCAGCACACACACACTCAGTTAGCAAGATACTGCCTATAAACAAATCTAAATGTGTTTTTATATTTTTAACATATGTTAAGCAACCTCAATTTTTTCCTGAATGCCATCATGATTTAAAATGCGACATTGATTTCTTATGACAGTTCAAATTAAGTCACATTTTAAATGCATTATTGGCTGTTTTTGTTCTGTTTCTGAGTCGCATGGGTATGACGCAATCGTTAGCCTACTCTTACAAAAAACTGCTATCTACGGGGCCATAACAGAAGCTACAAGGTAAAGGAGAATTTTATACATTGTCGTGTATCTTTAGAAATAAATAAAGGACAAATGGGGTCTTCAAACGCCTTAGATGTAAAGTTATAAAGTGACGCCAAAATGAATGGGAGTCAATGGGAATGCTAACGCAAGTGAAGTTCTACAAGATGGCAGCTCCCGCGAGGCTTCAACTTCCTAGTGTAGAGTAACAGCCCTATAGTGTCTTATTATTCTAAATAATTGAATTTATTGATTAAATTTAAGAATTCATAATGAAAGATGAAGCATACATTTAATAAGATTGGGGCAGAAGATGCCCTTTTAAAGGTGCAGTTACAATATGGCGAATATCAAAGCAGATTGAACTCTAATGAGAATATTGCTCATTGCACAAGCACATGAAAAGGCTTAAAGTCGAGCCCTGCTGTAGAAAACAGCAGCGTGTTAAGTCAATGATTACAATGAAATTCATTAGGCTACATATGTAAAAGAAAACACACACCATAAGCATACAATGTAACATAGAATAGATAGAATTAAAACAATGTGGGATTTGAAACCCACATAGAATGCAGTACATGTTTGTCATGTCCACAGAGAGAATAACTTGGACAAGAAGAATCTGTCGCATTGTTGATCAGCGTATGCCTTTTTTGGGGTAATTTTAGAATCAGTAACAGTTTATTTTTTTCAAGTTACTTTTTTGGACAATGTACATTGTTAAACTGTATGACATGTTTTATTTTGTGCAAATAAACCTTTAACATTTCTTGGTTTGCTTGATTTTTCAGAGCATTTTAACCAAATGTTTTCAAAAAGTGGTGGGGACAAAATCAGCCATTTCAAAAAGTGGTGGGGACATGTCCCCAGCGTCCCCAGTGTAAATGACACCTATGCTTTGAATGTCCTTACTTATCAGACTTGCAGCACTGTCTTTATATTTCAATGAAAGCTTAAATATTAACATAAAAATGTTTTAGAATGGCATAAAATTAAGAAATGATAATGTGTTTGTCCGTACACATAGCTGTGTGTCTTAATCAGCATAAGCATTAATCTCCTGTTTGCTTCTTGCTGTCACAAATGAGACTCCCGCGGTTCCTCCTGCTCACCACCAGAGGGAACTCTCTCCTGAATATTAAAACCATTTGAACTACATTTCCCACATACCCAGTACTGATTACCTCTCACCTGACTTTCATTAGTGGACTATTTAAGGTGCTCTCAGATTCACTCTCATTGCGAAGTTTTGTATCTACTCTGGTGATCAACTCTGAGCGTTTCTTCCTGTGTCTTGTCTTCCCGTGGATTACCTTTGGACTGTTTATTCTCATCTTGATTCTTTGCTGCCTGCCCTGAACTATATTCTCTACTGGACTGGTTTATGTGAGTTTGCCGCCTGCCCTGATCTTATGCCTGTTTCTGGATTACGAGTTGCCTTATCTCTACTGTTGTGTTTGCTGGTGATTGACCTTGAGTGTACAACAACGATTATAATAAAACTGCAAATGGATCCTCATTCTCCTGAAGCTTCATTACAGAAAACTTCGCCATTACACGATCCAGCAGTTCTGGCTCAAATATTCACAGAGATTTCCACTCAAGCTAATCAACTCGCTGTTCATCAACATCAGTTAACCCATTTAACTACAGTAACAGAGGAGCTCGTCAGGACACTGCAGCGTTTGCAAATGTCTCTTCCAAACCCTGCACCTTCTCAACCGAACTTGAATGTGGACACCTCTCCACCACCACCACCTTCATTCACAGTTAACCCACGTCTGGCTCTTCCTGATAAATTTGATGGGAACCCAATGAAAAGTAAGGGATTTCTACTACAATGTTCATTATTTATCGATCAACAACAAGCTATGTATAGCACAGATGCCAGCAAGATCTCCTTGGTATGCTCACTCCTCACTGGCAAGGCATTGGAGTGGGTAACGGCGGTTTGGAAAGAGGATGGTACTGCTTTTCCATCATTTAGCATCTTTCTTCAACGATTCCGGGAAGTTTTTGAACATCCAGAGGGAGGTATGAGAGCTGATGATCAATTACTCGCATTGAGTCAGGGCAAGAGTACTGCAGCAGAATATGCTTTGACATTTCGTACTTTAGCAGCACAAACCGACTGGGTAGAGAGCACTCTCAAACTGCTCTTTCGCAAGGGACTCAGCTTGGAGTTGCAATCCGAACTGGCCTGCCGAGATGAAGGGAAAACACTGAATCAATTCATCGAACTCACCATTCAGATTGACAATCTGATCCGTTCACGTCGTCCACTCAGAACAGTACCAGCCAGCACACAAAACCCAGTCACTCTGTCTCAAACTGAACCCATGCAGCTCGGATATACTCATCTGACTCCGGAAGAGCGGGAACGCCGCATACGTCAACATCTCTGCCTCTATTGCGGTCAGCCGGGTCACCTGAGGGCTTCTTGTCCTACAAGACCACCTCTTCGTAACTCCTCTTCGGTGAGTCCCTGTGTTCAAGCACATCACTCCAGTTCTTGTATCAAAGTACCTATTGTATTGTCTCTAGAGGGCCATCATATTTCCACAGCAGCTCTGTTAGACTCAGGAGCAGCCGGGAACTTTATGTCTCATGAGTTTGCTCAACAACTAAAACTCCCACTAATCTCTTGCAACTCTCAATTGGCAGTGGAAGCACTAGATGGGCGGCCTCTTGGAGATGGAAGGGTTCTACACACCACCGTGGACCTTCAACTACAAACAGGGACCCTTCACACTGAGATAATTCGTTTCTACATCATTACATCACCTCATAACCCGGTAATTCTTGGACTCCCCTGGCTACGACAACATAACCCTCTCATTTCATGGAAAGAAGGTCGAATCATAAAATGGGACCCGTCATGTCACTCCAGCTGTTTAACTGGCAGCCCTTCACTCTCCATTCAGAGCGTTGCGCTAAAGGACGAACCTGTTCTTTTCCCCACTCTTCCCATTGAATATTCTGACCTCATCAAGGCTTTTAGCAAAGCCAAGGCTATGGAACTTCCCCCTCACCGCTCAAACGACTGTTCCATTGAACTTTTATCAGGGACAACACCACCTAAGGGTCGAATTTTCCCCCTATCACAACCTGAATCAGAAGCCATGAAGAACTACATTGAGGAGGAACTTTCAAAGGGGTTCATCAGAGCATCCACGTCACCTGCAGCTTCTGGCTTCTTCTTTGTTAAGAAGAAAGATGGGGGCCTACGCCCTTGCATCGACTACCGGGGTCTCAATGACATCACCGTCAAGTTCCGATTTCCCTTACCTCTAGTACCAGCTGCGCTTGAACAACTCCGCAATGACAAGTATTTTTCCAAACTAGACCTCCGCAACGCCTACAATCTTATTCGCATCCGGGATGGTGACGAATGGAAGACAGCCTTTTCTACCAGCACTGGTCACTACGAATATTTGGTTATGCCGTTTGGGCTGTCCAACAGTCCTTCCGTATTCCAGGCATTCATTAATGACGTCTTTCTGGACGTGCTTAATTGTTGGGTTATTGTTTACATCGACGATATTCTTATCTACTCCAACACCTACGAGGAACACGTGCAACACGTAAGAACAGTATTGCAACGACTCATTGATCACCAGTTATACGCTAAAGCAGAGAAGTGTGAATTTCACCAGACTACCACATCATATTTGGGCTACATCATCAGTCAGGAGGGTGTTGCCATGGACGAGAAGAAGGTCAAAGCCGTTCTAGACTGGCCTCTACCAGCAACTTTAAAGGAGTTACAACGCTTTTGGGATTTGCTAATTTCTACCGACGCTTCATCAGAAACTTCCGCTCGGTAGCATCTCCCTTAACCTCTATGACTAAGAGAAATTCTTCACACCTCACCTGGTCAACCACAGCACAGGAGGCTTTCGCAGAACTCAAGTCACGTTTCACATCTGCTCCCATTCTCCACCACCCTGATCCAGAACTCCCGTTCATAGTTGAGGTGGACGCTTCAAATACGGGCATTGGAGCCATCCTTTCACAACGGCACGGATCCCCTTCCAAGCTCTATCCTTGTGCCTATTATTCCCGCAAACTTAACTCAGCTGAACAGAACTATGACGTCGGAAACTGGGAATTGTTGGCAATGAAAGCCGCTATGGAGGAGTGGCGTCATTGGCTGGAGGGGTCTAAACATCCATTTGTGATTCTGACTGACCACAAGAATTTAGAATACTTACGATCTGCCAAAAGACTGAATCCCCGACAAGCAAGGTGGGCTCTCTTCTTTACTCGATTTGACTTCACTGTTACCTATCGTCCCGGTTCAAAGAACACCAAAGCAGATGCCTTATCATGCCAACACGATGGTTTGAGTCCTATTAAATCCAAGGAAACCCTTCTTCCAGAGTCATTGATTGTGGCCCCAGTTCAGTGGGACATCATGACAGAGCTTACTCAGACCAATTCACAAAGGACCCCTCCTCCTGAATGCCTCCCCGACAAAATGTTTGTACCTCAGGATCTTTGTCAGAAAGTGCTACACCAAGTTCATTCCGCACTCAGCTCCGGCCATCCTGGAATTGCTGCCACTATTCACTTGCTTCAGAACAGCTTTTGGTGGCCAACCTTGCGGGCAGACACAATAAAGTTCATTAATGAATGTGTCATCTGTAACACAAGCAAACATCTCAGACAGTTACCATCTGGCCTACTGCAACCATTGCCAGTTCCTCACCGACCATGGTCCCATCTTGCCATAGACTTTATTACCGATCTCCCCAAGTCCAATGGGAATACCACAATACTCACAGTCATAGATCGCTTCTCCAAGGCCTGTCGTTTAATTCCACTCCCCAAGCTGCCTACAGCATTTGAGACTGCTGAACTCATGTGCAACTTTGTGTTTCGCTTTTATGGCCTTCCTGAGGACATTGTGTCGGATCGAGGGCCACAATTCACATCCAGAGTATGGTCAGCATTCTTCCAACAACTCAACATCAACGTTAGCCTCACTTCAGGATATCATCCACAATCGAATGGTCAAACAGAACGTCTCAATCAGGAGATCACCCGGTTCCTCAGATCCTATTGTAATCAGAACCAAGCAGACTGGAGCCGATTCCTCATGTGGGCTGAGTATGCACAGAACTCCCTCCAGAAACCCTCCACCGGACTAACCCCATTCCAATGTGTTATGGGCTTCCAACCTCCCCTATTTCCATGGTCAGGGGAACCTACCGAGGTACCCTCAGTCAACGACTGGCTCCAGAGAAGCGAAGACATCTGGAATCAGGCTCACACCCACTTGCTACATGCTGTCAGGAGACAGAGGTTGCAGGCCAATCGTCACCGTCGCCCCAACCCCGAATATACTCCAGGTCAATGGGTCTGGTTATCTACTCGAGACCTACGCCTCAGATTTCCTTGCAAGAAACTCAGTCCCAGGTATGTGGGTCCCTTCCAAATTGTTAAACAGATTACACTAGTTTCCTTTCGTTTGGCATTACCCTCTAATTATCGAATCTCTCCCACTTTTCATACATCACTTCTTAAACCCGCTGGTGGTCCGAGAGCGGAGGAGGAGGAGCAGGAGAAGCAGATCGGTGACCAGGGCCCCTCACCCATCTTGGTGGAGGGCGAGGAGGCATATCAGGTTCGAGATCTACTTGATTCCAGACGCCGGGGCAGAATCCTTCAATATCTGGTGGATTGGGAGGGGTACGGACCGGAGGAGCGATCCTGGGTTAATGCAGAGGACATACTCGACCCCACACTCATGACTGAGTTCCATAGGATGCACCCGGAAAAACCGGTCCCTCGACCTCGGGGAACACCCCGGCGTCGTTCGCCTCTTCGCGTCAGGAGCCGCTCGCAGGGGGGGGGGGGGCTCTGTCACAAATGAGACTCCCGCGGTTCCTCCTGCTCACCACCAGAGGGAACTCTCTCCTGAATATTAAAACCATTTGAACTACATTTCCCACATACCCAGATTACCTCTCACCTGACTTTCATTAGTGGACTATTTAAGGTGCTCTCAGATTCACTCTCATTGCGAAGTTTTGCATCTACTCTGGTGATCAACTCTGAGCGTTTCTTCCTGTGTCTTGTCTTCCCGTGGATTACCTTTGGACTGTTTATTCTCATCTTGATTCTTTGCTGCCTGCCCTGAACTATATTCTCTACTGGACTGGTTTACGTATGTGAGTTTGCCGCCTGCCCTGATCTTATGCCTGTTTCTGGATTACGAGTTGCCTTATCTCTACTGTTGTGTTTGCTGGTGATTGACCTTGAGTGTACAACAACGATTATAATAAAACTGCAAATGGATCCTCATTCTCCTGAAGCTTCATTACACTTGCCCTGACTGCAGCTCAGTATATCATTTGGACTGTTCAATGACAGATAGGCCTATCACAATAGATGATGGAGTAGTGAACTGTGCATCACTACGCTGCATGAACTTTATCTGAAAAAAGTAGGCTATTTTAAAGTAGAATTCCATAAATGATATTCAATAAATATTATCAAAACTTTAGGTGTTCTCAAGTGGTCTTGTATCAAATAATGATGGCAGTTGTTAAGTATAGGTTATTCTGCTCATTACCAATATGCCTAGTAATAGCTGATAGTCCAACCATGGGCCCAAACTTTTCTGTAGATTTTTCCATAGGCAAAGCTGCCTCAGTATAATAGCCTACCGCTGTCACGCAATCTGTTCTTCGGAGAAGCGCGTTCGCGCCCATGGTCGCACCATCTACGCTTAAACATAGCCCTATATTGAGCGTCTATGTCAGCTTAAACGCGAATGCATGTTTAAAATACATAAATGTAAAGAATGATTTTCATGACAACTACATATTTTCGCTTTGATATATTAAAGAATCCTCTGTGCAAAACAACACTATTTAGCCTAATTATTATTTACCGCATATAACTACCGCATCTAACATTATCTGATACGGTCAGGAATTTAAGTCAATTTTAAAATAGTTTTTTAATGTTGTTATTGCTTATCAAACCATCCTTGATTTAACCTAAGCCGAGTCATTTCCAGAAGTGGTCTAGATACAGCCGGAGCCGGTTTTTATGGTGAACATGAATCGGCCCAGTGTTTTACAGCCGTAACAAAAATGCATGTTCCAGTAGCCGCAGACGCCGCGGCGCAGCCGAGCTCGGGCTGATTGTTCATGCTTGCTGGGACACGAAGTTGCATGCGTAGGCTCGAAGTGTAGCTATATGCGGTGTCGGCAGACTTAAAAAAAAACATAACAAAATCATTAAAAAAAAAAAAAATCCACCAGATTCTTGTTCTAAATATCACAGACTACCACTGCGGTGATTTTCATGTTGATCTACTGTTTTATTATTTAATAATTGCCAAATCATGACGATATTGTATATAGGCTACATGATCAAATAACAAAAAAAAAAAAAAATTCATGAGGAGAAAGAACTTATTTTGGTGAGTAATGCCTTAAGCAGCAGTGTTAAGAAACATTATTTGTGAAAGCACAGTTATAATGGAAAGTTTTAATTACAGAACATAAATTAATATCTCCATGACAGTAGCTCGCACACAGCAGACACAGTGTGACACCTACTGGTATGTACTGGTATGTAATCGTTTTGAACTGCCCTAGTTTTTAATGTCAAGTTGTCATAAAAAAAGACATTTCTGTCTTTGTTAATGTCAAGTTGTCATAATCAAGACATTTTTTGTCTTTGTTTATGTCAAGTTGTCATAAAAAAGACATTTTTGTCTTTGTTAATGTCAAGTTGTCATAACAAAGACAATTGCACAAAACATGCATATAATAACTTGGGTAAATGTGTTTTATAAAGTTTTATGCCTATTTTTCCCATCATCATGGACACAACAATGATTTCCCTCATGTTTATATATTTTTTCTTATAATAATGTATCATTTGCAAAAAGTAAAATGCATCTGTGTAGCTGAGAGAATCATCTACAGTGTATGTGCGTTGTTCACTCTCTGTATTATGGCCAAGCAGGCGCGCTTAAAATAGCATTATGAACAACGTGCAACGCGCCACTGACTTTAGACCAGGATTTTTCTGGTCATTGGCGCAATTGTTTTCTAGAACTGCAAAATAGCTCTAAGAATTGTTTGCGCCGACACACGCCTCCTTTTTGCGCCAACCCGCCCAGGGAGCGCAAGTTCATTTCCTAGTTTACCGACGTGCGTCTATGGAGGAAAAAAACCCGCTTTGCACGCATGCAAAATAGGAATGATAAATGCGTCAGTGTATGTCATTTGCGCCGGGTGCAAGATAGAGCCCTTAATGACAACAGTCATAAACATTCATAAAGACTACTTCATGTTCATGACAGGTGTTATGTCATGTTTATGAAAGTGTCATGTCAGTCTTATGCACACCGCTTCAAATAAAGTGTTACCAACTGGGGTTATGCTTATTGGTTCCTGGCATCAAATTTCCAAAGCTGGTTGTCAATAGTCATCTTTGACTATTGGTGGCTCTGTCTTGGTGACTCAAGCTAAAGTGAGGAATCTTGGAGTTATTTTTGATACTAGTCTTTCCTTTGATTATTTTCAGAGTACAGTTAAATCATCCTTTTTTCACCTCAGAAACAGCAAGATTGCATCCTATGCTAAATTTCTCAGCAGCTGAAAAGCTGATGAATGCCTTTGCCGTCTCTAGGATAGATTACTGTAACGCCCTTTTAGCTGGAGTCTCTAAATCCACACTCAACAATTTGCAATATGTACAGAACTCGGCCGCCAGGATATTGACTGGGTCCAGGATATTATATTATTATATCAATATATTATATCATATTACTCCAGGTTTGGAGTCTTAACACTGGTTCCCAGTCAGATCCAGAGTTGATTTTAAAATTATGATGCTGCCATATAAAGCATTGCATGGCTTGGCTCCTTATTATTTATCTGAATTGTTAATTTCCTATACCCCAAATCGGAGACTGCGATGTTCACAATCCAACTTGTTGGTTGTTCCTCATACACGGTTACGATCTATGGGTGACAGGGCTTTTTCTACATATGCTTGTGTCCTTTGGAATTCTCTGCCTCTTGATCTTAGGACATTTTTAAAAGGTAGACTTAAAGGGTTAGTTCACCCAAAAATGAAAATTCTGTCAGTAATTACTCGCCCTCATGTAAGACACGTAAGTTCATCTTCGAAACACAAATTAAGATATTTTTGATTAAATCTGAGAGCTGGATCACTCCTTCATAAGCTTCTTAAGTAAAAAGTTTATCAAGCGATGAGAATACTTTTTGTGCACAAAAAAACAAAGAAAAATAACAACTTTATTCAACTATCAATTTCCTTCTCTGTGGGCCTCGACATTTCACGTCCAGAAACTTGACATTTCACATTCAGAAACTATGCAAAGCTTCTAGGTTGCACGTCACACGTAGGTTTACTATTGGCCGATGCTGGTCATGTGTGTGATGCGTGTGACGTACAACCTAGAAGCTTTGCGTAGTTTCACTTAGGGCTGGGCGATATGGCCAAAAAAAATTATCACGATAATTTTTTTTATATCAGTCGATATCGATAATTATCACGATATATGTCAAATCTTTATTTCTTTCAAGTTTAAAGGCAGATTTTTGCTCCTAAGTGAAAGTTGTATTAACCAGAGTGTAAATTGTGGTTTTAAACTACTCTTTATTGTCAGAACATATCATGACAAACACTTGCCAAACAGGGGAACATTTCACAAATATGAGGTAGAACATTCAAACAATTTTTACTTAAAATAAATATCTCAATAGAAAAATATTTCTTCAGCACAGTTTGCAGTGCAGGCTGCAATATTAAAATTACATGTTTTGTCTCAAAATGCATATTTGACAGTGAGTTGACAGTAAATATGCATCCTAACTCAAGCTAATACCAAGCTAATGTTAAATTTATGTTCATTAACAAAAACAGTAACATCTGTTTGTTTTTGTTTTAATCTAACAACCACATTTTTATTTGGTAAAATGTAATATTCTGACTGAGTTGTATTATAATGAACTATTGGTCATCCAGTCTCATGCATTTAGATGATGATAACCACAGATAAAACCAGGCATAGCCTATTACTTAGCACCTCACTATCATGGCAAAATGTAAATTTATGGTTTCTGTGGTATTTGTATGAAAACAATGGCCTAACAGTTAAATACATTATTAAATGCTGTACTTATATTCCATAAGACATTGATTTAATGCATTGTCTACATTAATAATTTTATACAATTAAATAAGTATATCCCACATTTCATGGTGCAGTTAATATTACTACGCTAACCTTACAGTAAATCCATGGCTAAATGGATTCAGTATCAATTCAGATTCTGACTGGATCGTTGCACGCAGTGTTTCTCCTTTTTGTCAGCGGTGTTTCATCTGCCCTAAACTGGTTTAAACTTGACATCTGTGTTCTTCGCTGAACTAAAGCGCTTCTCGCTGGATGTCTTGAGCGAGACGATCAAAGCAATCGCGTCTGCTCTAGCGAGCTCGCGCTGCGCTCACTGCCGTTTGGACTTTGAGCCGAGCGGATAAATGCTCCGTGTGGCGCGCGGTTCAAATGAGTTTCGTTCCGCTTTTGGCGCATAAACATTATCAAACATTTATCGACCTCTTGGTATCGTTTTATCGAGAAAAAATATATCGCGATAATTATCGTTATCGTTTTATCGCCCAGCCCTAGTTTCACTTTGTGAATGTTGAGGCCCACATAGATGGAAATGAAGAATTGAATAAAGTCATTATTTTTGTTTGTGTTTTGCACACAAAAAGTATTATTGTCGTTTGATAAACTTAAGATTGAGCCACTTTAGTCACTCGGACTATTTTAACAATGTTTTTCATAACTTTTGGGCCGGCCAGTTTAGATCCCTTAAGAGGCCTATGGAGGAGTGATCAAGCTCTCAGATTTAATCAAAATCTTAATTTGGGTTCTGAAGATGAACGAAAGTCTTACGGGGTTGGAACAACATCAGGGTGTGTAATTACCGACAGAATTGTCATTTTTGGATGAACTAACCCTTTAAAGGAGTGATGAACTGAGAAATCAAATTTTCCTTATAAGACATGCCCACTGTCAACACAGACGGAACTTGTAGCGCGCTGTCTGCCACACGCCGTGTGTTTTTGCAAAACATTACAACGAGGATTAAGACAAACATAACGCATTCAACCAGCTAATTGCTAATAATAGCTAAACTTACCCGTCGTTTTGTTTGCCTCCTGCGATCTGCTCTTTTATCTTCTTCCATCATATTACTTAATATCATATTACGCTGGAGCCTTCGTCTTCTGTGTTTCTCTGTACAGAACTCAAGCATAATCTTTAAATGCCGCCGTTCATTCTACGTTATTAA
This sequence comes from Cyprinella venusta, assembly GCA_038021265.1. Classification (NCBI taxonomy): domain Eukaryota; kingdom Metazoa; phylum Chordata; class Actinopteri; order Cypriniformes; family Leuciscidae; genus Cyprinella; species Cyprinella venusta. Next base: position 7,378,318 of record CM075870.1, on the reverse strand, counting down.
GGTCCCGGCAAGGCAGAACAGGAACATTGCAATCGGTCTTTTATTTATTTATTTATTTATTTATTTATTTTTTATAAGAACAATCTTAGTACAGACATTTATGTACAGCAAAATTAACTTACAATATATAAATTACAAAGTCTTTCATATTAGGGGGGTATTGTAAACTTATATAAAGATATTATAACATTTGCATATTTTCAATGTTTTAAACGCTTTTTGCTTCATAGAAAATCGTAGTGAATCAATATAAACCTCAAAATTAAATTTTGCCATTAAAAGAATGAAATTAATGAAATAATTCTGATTGTGCTTAAATGCTGGTTTGTTGTTGTATGTGGCCGCGCTACGTCTAGTGATGACGCTTTAAAGACCGTCGCCGTGCTTGCGTTACACCTCCTACCAGTTCCTATGGCCACTTGGCCAATGCGAACGCGAGCAGCAAAACCGAGTTTGGGGGAGAGTAGTTCTTAGAACTGTTTAGAAGTGGACAGTTCCTATAACTAAGTTCCTATAACTACTTGGTCGGAAAGTGGCTAATGCCTACTTCAACAAGGCCGCTTTAGCCCCGCCCACTGATTTGCGCATTACATGCATAGCTAAATAACATAGGCCTGCCTCGTGATGACAAACCGGATCGAGCTACCGAGCAATACAAAATAATGTGCAGCCAGCACCTGGTTGTGGAAGAAGACAGTTGCTACATAAGCTTCCTCTGGATAGGAATTCCTCCCAATAGGACTGCATGGATAAACTTTATTTTTAATGACGTTCCACTCCAACTGATGAGGGTAAAACCGTCTGTTCGCTTCATTTCACTGAGGATTGTTTTGTAAACAAGACTGGATTTGCCGACCGATTAAAATTAAAGAACAACGGTGCTGTGCCGTCTATATTGGATCTGACAGGAATTGTGCAACACACGGACTCTGGGTTGAACATGTATTTGGCGAATCATTCCGATTGCCCTTTTACAACATTGGACGTTTTCAAACGTTTTCCCCCAAGTGCATCGACGGGTGATTTGAAACTCATCTTAATATGCAAAACTTATCCACTCACAGCAGTGGGCGTTTAACTACTTCCAAGTCTTCAGTGCGAGAAGCCCATAAAAACCCAGCGTTTTTCAGGTAGGCTCAAAACTTGGGTACAGAAAAGCCTATTGCTTATTCATTTTGATGTTTTTGAATGAAAAAACCAAGCGACCATCATAAGTTGACTTCAGACAACAATATAATAAAATTTAAAAAGCCAGTTCATGACCCCTTTAAGGCATATTTTTATAAATAAGAATTTCATGGTTGATGATACTTTTATTATTTGAGCTTTGTATTACTTGTTTTGTGTACAGTGCTTTGAGAAGTTGCTTAGAAGATTATTATTTTGTATAGCTGATGCCAGTAAATAACAAATAATCATTCAGCTTATTTTCTGATTCAGAATAAGGTTTACCTTATTGGTCTAAGAGAAACAAGTTTATATTTCATAGGATAACGTCTCAGGACGTATGCATTTGTTGTCTCAGTGTCTAATTTGTGTTTCCCCGGGTATCCACTAGGATATCCTGGTTCCCCGGGTGGATACCTCTTCCCCACAGGGTCATCCTTTCATGAACTGCATTACCTATCTTTGTCTGTACTAATCACTGCGACCTCCATGGGTCCCGCGCAACTTGACCAACCGGGTCCCCTTAAAAAACTCCCTTCTCCATCTTTGAAGAAACCATCTTTGAAAAATAGTCTCTACCAGTCGATCTACGAACGTCGATCCAAGTGCTGAACTGTGCAGAATCTCATATGGTCCGTTGTTTTCGGAAGAAACACAAACACGAACCGTTTTCTCCTCTTCAGTATGTACACGTAGCCTACTGTTCGCGCTCACCTTATCACCTTATTCACATCTCACCAGCATACATGGATCGGCGTTCGTAGATCGACTGGTAGAGATTATTTTTCAAAGATGGCTTCTTCCTGTATTCGCAAAGTTGACTGTGTATATAAAATATCTTCTTATTAAACTGTATGGACACTGACAAAGTTCTCAATGCTTCGGTTTGAATGTAGGGACCCTTATTATGCTGCCGTGTTAGTGTGGGGCTATTTTGAGCCTTGTTAGTGGTAATAACAAGCGATTTTTATTTGTCATTACTCTATGCCCTATATACTAGCATTATACTAGCATTATAGGCTAAACTGTTTTTAGAGATAAAACTATTTACATTCGGCAATCATGAAAACAAATCTCAGATAACGGTTGACTAGGTAACAATATGTAATTAGACCAAAGGTTCATTTTGCGCCGGAGTTGTCCTTTAATGTTGTCATTTGCCCACTAATGACTGAAGGAGCAGTAGGGAGACGGGTGCCATTTTCTTCTGTTCTCATTTTCTCCTTTGTTTGCTATTTAGGAAGCAAGGTAACAGTTATTTTGTTTATTTGCCTTTGTTTCTGCAGGTTAATTAGGCTTTTACAATCAGGTAGTGATCATTTGGTTGTTGGTCTGGCCTGGCCATTTTTTGTTGGAATTGTTATGTTGGAATGCGCTGCTCACGTGGTCAGTCGTATAATTGTCTGTAATAAAATGTCATATGCTTGGAATAATTTGAATATATTTGCATTCCATTTAAAAAATAGGAAAATAATGTTCTATTTATTATTTAATTATTTAAATAATTTTTTTTAAATAGGAAGATAGACACACTTACGCTATATATTAAATATATTTTTGCCTTGCATTTTCTCTCAAAAGTATATTATTTAAAAAAAATATGGAAATTAGCAGAAACAAGTTAATGCAGCCTCTTATTTACATGGGTTAAAAAATATAGCTGCTTGGTTTGTGCTTTTTAACGTTGTTCACAATAGCCTACATATTTTAAAATTGTAATATTGCTGCTACAATAGCGGCCCATTTCAAATGTTTATGTGCTTTTTTCTCTTTCTCCTTTTTGTTTGCTGTGGTTGAGCGGTGATGAAATATTGTTTTTGTAAATAATTTCCAACATTTTAGTAATAAAAGAGTACATGTTTAAAATGCATGCAAATTACAGTGAAGTGCAACAGTTATTGTATGTACGGTGATCAGCAGTGATAAAAAAAGAAAGTTAATTTTGAAGTGATCTCTTCTTGTAAACTAAGAGATGTGGATTTGGACGGCAATTAAATTACTACATGATTTGTTTGTCAAAAAACAGTAGGTAATTCGGCAAGTGATTTTTTCGCAGGTGGGGTAAAAACACTGACATTCTGGATTTGGACGGCAATAAAATCACTGACTAATCCCTGTAAATGCAGAAAAAATTACAGTCTGAATAGGGCTTTAGAGTTCTTTTTGCAACATCAATATTTTAGCGATTTAAAAAGGTTAGGGTCATGATTTTTACAGTAGAACAACACCACACCACACGTATATGTTACTACCATTTGTTGTCTCCTTCAGGGATAGATTTTGGACCCAGAAACAAGGATGCATGATGTCAGACTTAACAACCTACAGCCAAATAATAAACACAGTTACCTGACAATGCTGATGCCAGGTGTCCATAGTATCACGCCATTCCTCAATTTCTCTCTGGACAGAACAAAGTTCATCTTGCAGGAACTGCCACATGATGTCCAAATTACAGCCATTCAGCCAGTTATGATTGATGGAAATGGTATCCTCCTATTATTAAGAGATGAATTATCAAAACTGAAATGGCAGGCTGGTCAAAAAAAAGGTTTTTAACATACTATGATAACTAGGGACAGGGTCTTCAAAATATTAAAAATAATATTTAACTTTACTTCTTTCAGCAAAATATAATTTTCAGTTCTTTTGACTTTTGAGTCAAATAAGACCAAAGTTTCATTAGATTCACCCATTTACAGCTAGAACAGTGGTTCTCAACTCCAGTCCTGGGGCCTAGGCACAACAACACTGTACACTTCCGCGGTACAGCGGAAGGTGGCAGGAAGACTGAACTTTCGTCGTCACTCCGAGTTCCGTCACATGACGACAAATGGGGTTACTAGTCTAATTACGCCACCTTCACAGCTGTCTTCCAGTGCCCTGTGTAAATCTGAGATCCCTGACGTGAGACTGGCACGGACGAAGCACAGGAATATCAAGGTACCACTGGGGAGCATATCCCAGTGTTTAGAGGAAATATGCAATTACTGCCAGCCTAACAGGGGTGGACTTAAGAATACACATATGACCCGAAGGAAGCATATGGAGAAACACTGGGGTGTCCAGCCGCAGGTGGAATATTTCAACCCCAGGAGTGGCAAGGTGCCTTGCCAAGGGAAAGACACATGCTCAGAGAGACTTAAAGTGGAAATACACATGTGGGGGTTGCTCAGGGGAGGGACCATGCATATGGGATGCACCTAGCCAATGCGCAGGCAATCGACACTGGCGTCGGCGTCACCAGTGCTGGAGGAACTCAGAGCTTATAAGGCTTACCTGAGGAGAATAATCGCACGTATCCAGTCCATGGAGTGGAATGGCAAGCAAGCGACACCTGAGCGGGTCCTAGTACCGGCTAGTTAAAGTGAGTACATGGGCTGACACAGGCTCGGAGCTGGGGAGGGGGCATAAGTCGCAGGAGGGCGCAGAAAAAATAGCCACAGTCCACTTCTGGGTGGCCGGGAACTGTTGGGCAGAGTCCTTGACCAAGCCGCCAAAGAGGCCAGCCTGAGATATGGGGAAGTTGAGGAAACGGGTTCACTCAGCCTCGCGCACATCAACCAGGTTAAAGGAAAACTCCACCATTTTTTGAAATATGGCTTATTCTCATTCTTTCCTACACAGGGGCGTCAGTTTGTGTTGAAAAGTGGTGGGGACAAAAGATCAGATAAAAAAAAACATTACAGCAGGGTGGGAAAATTTTTGAATAATGGCGCATCAAAAATGGGCTTAGCGAAAGACAGTCTACAACACTAAAATACTCAGCACAAAACCCTCAAAAATGTCGACTGCACAAGTAACAGTCCTTGCAACACTCAACCAAAAAGTGCCAAAGCACCATAACGTTATACAGGGCTCGACATACAGAGCTTGTCCGGGTCAAGTGGATTTTTTGAAGGGACAGATAAAGAGAATTTTACCTGCCCAACCAGACAAGTAGCCTGATTGGAACACCAATAACACAAATAAACAAATAACTAGGAATCACTAAACCAAGAGAATGATTTTATTTAATTTATTGTAAGTTGTAATCGATGCTACTGACGGTAGGTTGCACTGTTGACGCTCACGCTGCCTCTCGAGGAGAAATCTAAACACGCAGCACACACACTCAGTTAGCAAGATACTGCATATAAACAAATCTAAATGTGTTTTTATATTTTTAACATATGTTAAGCAACCTCAATTTTTTCCTGAATGCCATCACGATTTAAAATGTGACATTGATTCACATCAGTTCAAATTAAGTCACTTACATTTTAAATGCATTATTGGCTGTTTTTGTTCTGTTTCTGAGTCGCGTGGGTATGACGCAATCGTTAGCCTACTCTTACAAAAAACTGCTATCTACGGGGCCATAACATAAGCTACAAGGTAAAGGAGAATTTTATACATTGTCGTGTTTCTTGAGAAATAAATAAAGGACAAATGGGGTCTTCAAACGCCTCAGATGTAAAGTTATTCACTGTCAAAGTGACGCCAAAATGAATGGGAGTCAATGGGAATGCTAACGCAAGTGAAGTTCTGCTACAAGATGGCAGCTCCCGCGAGGCTTCAACTTCCTAGTGCAGAGTAACAGCGTGTCTTATTATTCTAAATAATTGAATTTATTGATTAAATTTAAGAATTCATAATGAAAGATGAAGCATACATTTAATAAGATTGGGGCAGAAGATGCCCTTTAAAGGTGCAGTTACAATATGGCGAATATCAAAGCAGATTGAACTCTAATGAGAATATTGCTCATTGCACAAGCACATGAAATGGCTTAAAGTCGAGCCCTGCTGTAGAAAACAGCAGCGTGTTAAGTCAATGATTACAATGAAATTCATTAGGCTACATATGTAAAAGAAAACACACACCATAAGCATACAATGTAACATAGAATAGATAGAATTAAAACAATGTGGGATTTGCAACCCACATAGAATGCATTACATGTTTGTCATGTTCACAGACAGAATAACTTGGACAGGAAGAATCTGTCGCATTGTTGATCAGCGTATGCCTTTTGTTGGGGTAATTTTAGAATCAGTAACAGTTTATTTTGTTTAAGTTACTTTTTTGGACAATGTACATTGTTAAACTGTATTACATGTTTTATTTTGTGCAAATAAACCTTTAACATTTCTTGGTTTGCTTGATTTTTCAGAGCATTTTAACCAAATGTTTTCAAAAAGTGGTGGGGACAAAATCATCCATTTCAAAAAGTGGTGGGGACATGTCCCCAGCGTCCCCAATGTAAATGACACCTACGTTCCTACATTTAGATATGTGTGCAAATGGATTTTTGTCTCAGTGCATGCATTGTTTTAGTTTGACAGGGTCGGCGCTAGCTTAGCTTAGCACAATGAATGGATTGCTTTGTTGCCAGCTAGCATGTCCTGAGTAAAAGTGATTAAAAAAAATAAACAAACCCACGTAATTACTTCTTGTGGCCTGCGTATTCACAACGAGTACAAATAGCGACGCAGATTAACACTAGGCGATTTCCTAGGCAGATATTGTCTTGGGACTATATTAGGGGGAAGCACAGGCGAAGCACTGCTGATGAGACGAATCACTGCTACTTGCGCGCAGAGACGTCACGCAACACATGAAATCCCACGACTTCCGTAAACATACCGGCTTGAATAGTAGCTACCTGACTATTTTCCTTACAGTACATGGCTGGCGATGAACATGGCTTATTTTGTGAGAGACGAAGAGGGTGACTTCTCAGACAGTCAAGAGCCAGAGCCATAACGTTACCTATTTAAACCAGAGTTTTCAGAAGAGGAGCTGCGTGCTTTAGAAATAGACCGAGAGGAGGAGGATGTTGCGATCGCTCAACAGCCTGAGGACGTGAGGATGAGGGCCAACACGAACTGGTGGTTTGAATGTGGGGGAATATGCCAACCTATGCCAACTGAAATAGAGTGTCTGTGCTGTGGCGAGTGGGGCCGATGGCCAGGCTCAACGCGTCAGATAAGATGAGCGCGCTCGCAGTTGTGTCACAGCTAACGTTACTGAGGATTTCGCGGCACTGATCCTGATCCATCCTGTAGAAGCTACACGTTTTTTTTTCCGGTGTGATAAGGTGAACTGGAAAAAACACGCCACGCCGAATGGACCAAATGGATATAGGTAAGTTATAACGATAACAGGTTGTTCATGCTAAACAGGTAGAATTCAACATGACGTTCGTAGTCTAGATAAAGCTTCTCAGCATCGATCTTACAACAGAATAAAGACACCGATAAACATAAGGAAGAGAGTAATAAAAGAACTTACTTTGTTCTGCCTGCGCTTTGAAAATAGATGGAACGGCCGTATCTTTCAGACGTAGTAACTTTACCGTCTTTCTGGGCACATATTCCATTTTTTCAAGGGTAACGTTAGTCCTCTGGTGCAAAATGCTCTTCGCAAACAAAACTGTTTTATTTTGTCGAGTGGTGTTGATGTACAGATCTCCAGAGCAGCTAAGTTAGCCATTTATTTCTCAGTTCCACATTCGATGTAATTCTGTGAAACATTACATTTGTGTAGTTCTTTGCTTGTTCTCACAACCTATTTCTATGCAGGTCATTGTTTGCTGTCAAACTTCTCAAAATAAATACTCCTAAAGCGAAGACACTTGTTATAGGTCGCGCCGCTATTTTCTTTTCTTTTTTTTTTTTTTTTTTTTTGACGCGCTGAACACCGGTATGTTTATGGAAGTCGTGGGATTTCATGTGTTGCGTGACGTCTCTGCGCGCAAGTAGCAGTGATTCGCCTTAGCAGCAGTGCTTCGCCTGTGCTTCCCCCTAATATAGTCCCAAGACAATATCTGCCTAGGAAATCGCCTAGTGTTAATCTGCGTCGCTATTTGTACTCGTTGTGAATACGCAGGCCACAAGAAGTAATTGCGTGGGTTTGTTTATTTTTTTAAATCACTTTTACTCAGGACATGCTAGCTGGCAACAAAGCAATCCATTCATTGTGCTAAGCTAAGCTAGCGCCGACCCTGTCAAACTAGAACAATGCATGCACTGAGACAAAAATGCATTTGCACACATATCTAAATGTAGGAAAGAATGAGAATAAGCCATATTTCAAAAAACGGTGGAGTTTTCCTTTAAGCCAGAGATGTCTGACCACGCATGTGGACATCACCTGACTAAGGGAGCTTGTGGTCACCTTCATCGCTCGCAGAGCAAGGTCGGTGACGGCAGGCAGCTCAAGGATGAGCCCTGAACCAGCCCTACCCTAGTGCATGTCATTGAACACCCAGAAGGATGGTAATAACATGCAGTGAGGCGGCAGCCTGCCCTGCGGCTCTATAGGTCCCTGCCACCGGAGTAGACAAGAACTTACAGGCATTGGAGGGGTGCTTAGGGTCGCCAGGTGGAGGCACTGTGGGGGGACACATAAGTGTTGCCACAGAACACTCCACAGGGGGGAACTCCAGTGTACCCTAGGCCGCGGCCTCTACGAGAGCAGAGGAGGCGGAAGAGGCCGCTGAGCAGTCGCGAAAAGTCAAAGGAGACTCCCATGATCTCATGACGTCCGAGTAGAAAGGATTTAGGTTCGTACACAAGCTCGATACTCACGGCAGCCCGGGAAGGCATAGCTGTGAACTCTGGATCAAACTCATTATGCTAGCACATCCAAGGACAGCAGCACAGACGAGCCATCATCTCTAGAGGACTCCAGCTCACCTTGTGATGCGGCAGTATACATATATATACACATTTCATCAGCCGGGGGACCCGGGCCCACAAACTCACTCAGGTTGCAATGTGAAAGACAGGGTGTGGACCAAGGAATTTTCATCGGTTTAGTTCCAGACCTACCATCTTAGGTCACCCTAGCCACCAGCCAAAGTATTATCTTACATGGCGAAAAAATAGATCGGGGTGTGGATGAGGGGACTCTATTGAGCTCATTGAGTCTTGACCGTTATGGTCATGTTACTGCTGGGAAAACGTGACACAACCATAAGTGCTGTCTGAGCGCGATCAAAGCCCAAACACGTCAAAACAGCGCTCGCGCCCATCAGTTGAATCTATCAGAATACCGCACTCAGAAATACATGGGCAGATCGTCTTTAGAAAGACGCGTCTTTAAGAAGACGTGCCGCGTGTATGGTCTTTTTGTGAGAGAAAAGCTTCCAGCAGAGCTGAAGCGCCCAGGGAGAAACACACACGCTGTTCAGTTCAGAAGGCAGGAATATGAAACTTGCTGGAACTCGCCATCACACCAACACCAACTGGAAGCTGTTGGTCTAGAATTTCTCGAAGATAATCAGAGAATAAGCTGCAGGAATGAAGAAAACTCTTGGCTCCGGAGCGAAAACATACCTGCATGTTGCGGCGTCCTGCTTTTTATACCCACGAGGTAATGCGGAGAAACGCTATACAAAACGCTATTTTTTGCCACTGGCTCGTTTTGTAATACTTGAAGTCGATAGGCTTTCTAAGTGAAACCCCATTCGTCGTCATCCAACAGAACTTGGAGTGATAACAAAAGGGAACATATTTTCTAATAATATAAATAGAATTACAACAGAAAAAATAAAATAAATAAATTAACACAAGCTTATACTATTAGTAGGTTACTTACATAACCCTTGTTCTCAGATAACAAAAGTGAAGTATCTACTAAGGGAACAAAACAAGCTTGACCGACTGCGGAAGCTCCAATTACACCACCTGACTAACAGACCGATCGCTACAGCGATCAGAATGCCCTGCCTCCCTAGTATATAACTCACAGCAGCCCACTGTCGCATCATTCTCAGCTTATCTTCATATCTTGCAAGTCTGCAAGAAGGGCGGTTAGGTGAGAATCAGGATTATGCAAGTAACCTGCAAATCATCCGTTCGATGTCTCACAGTGAGAAATAAACCACTCCTGTATTGCAAATATTCTGAATGAAAAGACACAACATAAAAATTAAGGTTTCAAACAATTAATCATGGTTCTAATACTAATGTAAAATCCATTTTTTTATTTAATAAACTCTAGTGTACACAAGCACAAAGGTATTTACTGGGATGTGAAAAATGTTTTACTGAATGTGTGTAAGTTTGCTTATGCCCAGCTCACTGTAGCAAAAAATGTACTGAATAAAAATAACCCTGAAGTGCCCAGTAATACTTTATAATAGGATTTAATGCATTTATGATGTTACCGATCAACTCCATCTGTGAACTGTTAAATGGTAAATGCAATAATATTTCATCTTAACAGGAAAGAAAGCGAGAATGACGCAGTAGGGGGCTACAGCCAGTTATATACTAAGGAAGCGGGACTCCCTGATCATTGTAGCAATTGATTTGTTAATCTGACAGACGTTCACGCCAAAGGCATTCCTATAGTTTGATATCATCTTCTGAATTTTCTGAAGGTTTTGCTCAATTTTGCTCCAGGAGGGCCACTATCCTGAAAAGTTTACCTCCAAACTTGATCAAACACACCTGAGCCATCTGATGACTTTGCTTTTGGGTCAATCCATCTCAAGTAGTCCAATTTTAGTTGCTTGACCATGTTTATTTTTCCTCATTTTTTGAGTGATTACTTCTATGTTATTGCAAAACAGGTCTAACCACGGGGGCCATCTTGTCATGGCCCACAACAAATTTTTGTTTGCACACACCTCTAAACCATAGCCATTTCTTTAAAGAAAAACATAACAGACAAACATATAATCACAATTGATTTATTGCAAAGAAAAAAAAAATGTCCAATGACGATGTTGCATTCCCAGTCTGTTTATAATAGTTTTGTGTAAAAAGCAGATATTATTACCCATTTAAATTGGTAATCACTGAAAATCTTATCCAATGAGCCAATAAGCATTTGATATCCCTGACACAGTCTTTTGATGTAAAGCTTCTTGAGACTGCAAATTTTGAATTTGTAAGTGTGGGATTTTATGTTTACAGTCACTGCTAAGATGGAGATAAAGATCTGTGATTAAAGGCTTGAATTTGGGTCTCACAATAATATGGGTTCTGAAGATTTGGATTACAAATAAAATAGGGCTGTCAAACGATTAATCGCGATTAATCGCATTCAAAATAAAAGTTTGTGTTTACGTAATATATGTGGGCGTAGTGTGTATAATTATTTTGTATATATAAATAGACATTCATGTATGTATATATTTAAGAAAAATGTGTTCTTAATATATCAAATATTTAGATTTATACATAATATTAATTATGTATACATATATATAAAGTATATACTTTCAGATTTTTCTTAAATATATACATGCATGTGTGTCTATTTATATATACAAAATAATTATACACACTACGCCCACATATATTACGTAAACACAAACTTTTATTTTGAATGTGATTAATCGCGATTAATGACAGCCCTAAAATAAAATGTTTTGTTTTTATGATCATTTTGTTGCGTTTTTGTATTTTCTTCAGTAGTGGCCACTTGTGCAACATACTAAACAATATTGTTCCTCAAAGTACATGAGACAGGACAATGGCCCCCCAGGACATCCCTGTTATAATACATATTACATATTTGGACACCATTAAACTGTTGTTACTTACCAAATTGTAAACTTGATGATGCCAACCACTAGGTACAAAGATTATCTCCCCAGCTTCTTGAATGATCTCTAAAGGCTGACAGGCCTCTTCAAACTGTGCATACAGCCCTTTGTCTTGAAGTATGGGTGCTGTTACATCGTAGGCTAAGTTGCCATGACAGTCCCGGAGGAACTCCTCTTGGCCTGGAGGGTACAGAAGCCATTTCTTACGTCCACAGATGTTGGCAGACCAACTGTAAGAGCGAAATACATCTGCATGGAAAGGTGTCCTAGAGGAAAGAACAAAAATGTTACTATAGACATCCAAAGGGGTGACAAGTAACTCATACAGTATATATAAAATTAGTAAAATACAATTAGTAAAATATTTTGACTTTTTAAAACAAACAAATGCATAATTTGGCAAGGAGTGCACAAACTGTATTATAATGCATTATAATTACATTGGGGTTCAAAAGTCTGAGAACACTTGTCTTGTGAAATTGCTTCTATAAACTTTGTATATAATATTATAATTTATATAATATAATTTAATATAACACTTCAATACAAATAATAAAAAAAAACATACGTGTATACCATATTGTTTGTAGTTTGTCTGTCCTTGTTGCGCTTTAAAGACAAAATATTTGAATTATTTAAGAATGTTCCAAAGAGCATTTTGTGTATTTCAATGGAATCTGACCTTTTGTGCAAATTACTTAGAAATAATGCAGAATCATAAATATTTCTTCACTTTACATCATAATGTTCCTTTGTTGTACATTTAGGTTTTAAAATACAAAAACTGACCAGACTTTCAAAGTGAACACAGACTTTTATACCCAACTTTATGTGGACATTTATTCATACGATACCATGACCCCTTAGGTCCCATGTAGACAAAACGATAATCATCCACTTCAGATGTGTCCCAATATTCATTCAACCAATCAGAGGAGAAGTAAATTGGGTTCTTGTAAGTGTTATGCTCAGGAAAGTTCCTAAAATTAACAAACATATTTGACATATAAACTTCCTTGAATTTACTACAATGTTTCCAAGCTAATCTTATTAATTTCCATTCAAAACTACTCAATATTGTACAATAGCTTAGGTTATATGCTTTTCAAGAGTTGTACCTCTGCATATGCCAGTCCTTTAAGTAAAGACATCCTTTTGGTGAAGAATGCCCATTCTGTATGTACTCCCTCCAGTACTGGATAAACTCCTTAAAAGGCATGATCTGCTTTGGGTTGGAATTGTATTCTTTTGCACTGCAGTTTGCAACAGGAACAGGAGTCTCATCTGTATAATAAAATTAGGCTATTTATAGATAAAACGTATTATTAAGGACACAGTTATACATGATAGGATATGCATTAGGATACATGATTTGGTACTATTTTCAAATAGTATGATTAGGTCAACTTTTAAAAAATAAAAGTTGACACTGATAGTATGTTGACATTGATACTCCTCAATATACAACAAAATGACATTACAATCATTTAAGTCAAATAAAAGTCAATCTTTTATTTGACTTTAAGTCAAATAAAGTCATTATAATCAGTTATGTCAACAGCAATGCATGTTTCAAATAAGCATAGGGAAATGTTAAATTTCTTTAATGTGCAGTTATTTTTTTTCCCTGTGGACAAATGGCAGAATAAGTCCATAATAAGTCCATATCTTACATTTTATAGCTGTAACTTATAATGTGCGACATGTTAATGCACGTTTAATAAAATACATTCGAATACCATTCTTTGCTCACCAAATTCATGCATAAGTCTTTGTAAATTTGGTTTTCCATCAGCCGTGACCCAATTTTTTCTGCAGTTCCAATCTTCTGTGAATTTTTTGGAAAACATGCATGGTTGATTCGGAATCAGGTACTTCTTGAAGAATTTAAAGTAAGGTGTTTCTCTCTCTATGTACTCAATGAAATAAGAGGAGCAGTGCTGTTGATGGATCTGCCTGGGCATTTTGGCCAAACTGCAGCAATTATGAAAGGTTTCCCTATCCATGACATCTCAGAAAGGAGTTCAGCCTTGTTTATTCACTAACATTAAAATTTCCGCACGTTATTCCATGCTTGGCATATTATACTATTAGAAACAAAACCTTAATTAAAACAAAAAGTTCAAGATAATATCAACATATAGCCAACACATTTCAACAGCCTCATTCTTTTCCGGTGACCGGTTTGCGTGGTTATATTTAGGCTGTAGAAGCACAACTAATGTTTCGACGGAGCAACGTCACGCTTACGGGTAATTCAAATTTCGATACAAACCGATTAATGTTTTTTTATTTGCAAAGAAGTCGAAAATAATAGTGTTTTTTTTGCGCCAGGTTTGAAAATGGCTATCCAGTTGCCCACCCGGAAAAACAAGGCGTGAACACCAACTTAGTGTGCGAGTTCCCTTTGGCGAGTTCCAATCACCTCGAGTTCGTGCGTAAAGAATAAGCGGTAAACAACAAAATAAAAACTTTATGAAACATCAGTTAATTAGCTCTAAATAACTATAGGTCAATTTCCTTAAATAGATATGTATGACACTCCATCACCATTTGCGCGGAATCTTTAATTATTCATTTTGCACGTCGGAATGTAAACATGAGCGCACCAAACAATCTCCGCTGTGTTCAGCTGGTTCAGCCCTTTGGTTTACACGGGTTTACACCATAAATAGTTTACATCAATATAACGCGACAGGGAACCGGAATATGTTGTTTTAGCGTTTTTTCTTCTTATACCGAGAGACATTAAGCCGGAACAGCAAAAGTGTCGCTTCCGACTGAGATTTACCCAGATAACATCAAACCTATTCTTTACGTTGTGAAGGGATGTTGTTTATTTTAATGCTTGATTTACGTCACAACCTGCCGTAGCTGTCAGTTGAAAGTCAAAATCATCATAAAGGTATGACATAAATTATGTTTATTTCCTTATTACATGTAATGCCAACCACACTAGCATATACTGTTACTGCGCATACAGGACCTCTTGAAAAATAAATGTAAATGATGGCCTTTAAATAATATGTAGGCCACATTTCTGTACTGTGTTGGTTTCATGTCTCACAATCAAATACATTAGCAATACGTTTAATGTGTTCTACAGGCATTTCATGATCTGTTTCTGAAGCAGTGATTTCCATCTCTTTTTTTTCTTTTTTCTTTCTTTTTCTTTTTCTTTTTTTGACTCGAAGGCGAACTATAAAATGTTAACAGATCTGTACATACAGATCTGTCAATGTCTTAAATATACGATGATGATTTAACAGTTTTGTCAGTGCAAACTTTCGGTCACTTTATGGATCATCAATCATCAATCCATAAAGTAGATCATGACTTTTGATCTTTGAACGCTTCTTTCAATTATTTCATGGACGTGTGTGTGTTTGTGTGTATGTGTATGACTGTGTGTATTGTGCAATTAATTCATTTTGTGATGTTCTTAAATAAAAAAGATTCCATTCACATATTGATTTATTAAGTTAGTTTGTTTTAATATATTTATATTAAATAATAATACTCTATTATTTGCAGTAATTAACTTGTATGAAGTTGGTTTGACGTTGGACATTCGACATTCGCATATATAGGGACCGTCTCTAAAGATACATGCAATATTGGTAAACGTTTTTTTTAACTTCAATAGCATTTGAAGACAATGACTTAGTCATAAAACATACTGTACATTGTTCACCCAGGTCTCAGGTATGATGCACACCTTTTAGATTTTTGATATTTATAACAATAAAGTATTAAATCATATGTAAATATTGATATGTATTTCACTACTGTATGGGATCATACACAAAATATGACAATATTTAAAGCTCAATAGCATTTGAAGACTATGACTTACAGTCATAAAACATACTGTACAATGTTCACCCAGGTCTCATGGGTGATATAAAAAATATCAAATATAAAAAAAACTAAAAGGTGTGCATCATACAAACAAACTAACTTACAATGTTCACCCAGGTCTCATGGGTGATATAAAAAATATAAAATATAAAAAAACTAAAAGGTGTGCATCATAGATGAGACCTGGGTGAACATTGTACAGTATGTTTAATGACTGTAAGTCATAGTCTTCAAATGCTATTGAGCTTTAAATATTGTCATATTTTGTGTATGATCCCATACAGTAGTGAAATACATATCAATATTTGCATATGATTTAAAAGTTTATTGTTATAAAATATCAAAAATCTAAAAGGTGTGTATCATACATGAAACCTGAGTGAACATTGTACAGTATGTTTTATGACTGTAAGTCATTGTCTTCAAATGCTATCGAAGTAAAAAAAAACGTTTATACCAATATCGCATGTATCTTTAAAGACGGTCCCTAAATATGCAAATATCGAACGTCCAACGTCAAACCAACTTCATGCCAATAAATAACTGTACATTCAGTGGACCCCTGTCCCCTGGTTGCGAATCACTAATTTAAAGGTTTAGTTAGTTCACTCAAACATGTCCCAACATTAGTGTTGGCAAAATTGTTGTTTCTGTCATCACCACCCTCATGTCATTCCAAACTGGTATGGTTTCCTGTCTTCTATAAAGCACAAAAGGAGTTTTTGCAGAATGTTCAAGCTGCTGTGAACATGCAATGAATGTAACATCTCCTTTTGTGTCCCACATCAGACAGAAAATTGTACAGGTTTAGAACGATAAGAGGGTGAGGAAATAATATAGCCTACTTTTGATGTGGATAGAAGTGTCTGCTGATGATTACATAATTATTATTTACATTGCTCACTTGACAGGTGACCTCCCTAAGTCAGGGTAGTTGCTCCAAATCATCACAAAAAGATGAGCCAGGAGGTATCCATCCATAGTTGGCCCAGCTCTTATTACATCAACAGTGAGAAACGCTGGGCCAGTGGCGTTCTCTCCTTAACCCGCACCACCCTGCGCTTCACCTCTGAGGAGAAACAAGAGAATCTGACTAGCCTGAGGCTCTCGCGAATCATGGAGATCAAGATGGAGTCCTCCAGCCTAATCTTTAGTGCTCTTACTGTGTTGGAGCAGGGAAACATCAAGCACTGGTTTGGGTCTCTCAGGCCTTGCCGTACTACCGTTTTCCATGTGCTAGTGCACTTCTGGAGAGAACGGCTGCTGTCACCCACAGAGCCACAGGGAGCTGAAGCTCCTCTCAGTAAGGGCCAGGAGCTGATCAGCCTGATGTCTGGAGCTCAACAGAGGTTGGAGGATACTGGAAAAGTCCTGTACCACCAGGGAGAGCAGTTTGACAACATGATTCAGGGCCTGGACAAGATTGAATCAGACCTGAGTGTGGCAGATAAGTAGGTTTTGTAGGTTTCATGTAGAACCTTTAACATCCAAAGAAACTTTCAGTTCCACAAAATGTTCTTTATATTGAAAAAAAGGTTTATTCATTCATTCCTTAAAATGTTCTTTATATTTTTAACTTGTTCTTCACACTAAGAATAAATGATTTTTTTTTTTTAAGAACTGAAAGGTTCTTTGGGAAACCAAAAATGTTTTTTCTATGGTTCTTCCATACACTATTGATACATAGTCAAAACAAAAAAGATTGTATTTTTTAAGAACTATTCACTGAAAGGTTCTTTGTGAAACCAAAAATGGTTCTTCTATGGTTCTTCCATACACTATTGATACATAGTCAAAACAAAAATTATTCAGACACCAGATATAATTTTTGATATTTTTTTAAGTCAAGTCAAGTCAAGTCACATTTATTTATATAGCGCTTTTCACAATACAGATTGTATCAAAGCAGCTTCACAGTGATAACATGAAAGTAGTACAACACAGATCGATAATATTGTTAAATATTAAATAATCCTAAATAATCCCGACTAAGCAAGCCAAGCAAGCCAAAAGCAAGGCGACAGTGGCAAGGAACCAAAACTCCATCAGATTGGATGGAGAAAAAAACCTTGGGAGAACCCAGGCTCAGTCGGGGCCAGTTCTCCTCTGGCTTACATTCATATTGTTTATTTATAACTATTAAATATAAATATTTTACTATTAAATATAATATTTTACTATTGGGTGCCGGACACTATATTTCATTAATGTATATGAGGATAGCAAAATAAAGTAAACTGTGACATAATAACCAACAATGCTTCATGCAGTGGACTACCAGTAAAATTGATTAACATTTGGGACCAAAAATTATTCCGACACTTTGACCTGTCCATATTTTGTGTTTTCTTTAATTGCTAACAGACTGAACAACATTAAGCATCACTTGGTAATTTGTTGACCTAAATTAGTATTATGTAATTGTCTATCAAACTTTTACATCTGAAAGATATTCAACCTAATTCATTTGTGAGACAGCCGAACAGAAAGGTGGCCGAAACCAGTGAAATATCAACTGATTTTTTATTACCATTTTCTAATAGCAAATAAACTGTGATAATGTGAGAAATGTTGAGGGGTCTGAATAAATCTTGGTTTGACTGTACATGTCTTCAGCAGCTGTAGTATCCTACAGTCATGTGTTGTATTTATAGTAATGATTTATCTAGTTGTAGTCTTACAGTTCTACATTTAATGCCATTGATTCTCTTGTGTGCAGACTACTCTCTGAACTAGAGTGTCCTCCTTGGTGGCCTTTTGGAAAACTGCCATGGAAGAGCCACCAGGAGGCCAGGTCTGAAGCAGCTGCCAAGGTGTCCTATACTAAAGGTTCAGGCAAGGGCCAAAAAGTCATACTCAGCATTCCAGCTATTATCTCTTGTGTTGGAAACTCTGAAAACATGAAACCAGGTAGCCTGGTGGTTTCGGTCTCCTCTCTGGAGGTTCGAGATGCAAACGGACAGCTCCTTCATTGCTTTGAGAAGGAAGAGGTGGATGATATCCATGTGCACAACCCCTACGAGATTTGTGTTCGGCAACGCTTCATTGGGAAACCTGACATCTGTTTCAGAGTTCTCTCTGCCAGGATGACTGAAGCTTTATCTGTATTGGAAAAGCAGTACAAGAAGAAAGTTGAGATCACACGTGACTATGCAGCATTTCAGGGAACTTCAGCAACCACACCAAGAAGCCCAGAAGGTGGAGGAAACATTTGGAGTGCAGGTACAGTTAGAGCTGTTTCCACAGATCAAAAATTACAGTAAATTATCATTTCTTATTCTAATAAATGGTGTATTTTAAAGCTTTCTTCATCAAATGATTCTGTACTTGCATCTTGCAACTACTGTAAATCTTTGCTTCTTTGAGTAAGCAAACAGTTTAGAAAAAACGAACTATAACAGTCTCCACACAGGTCTTGAAGATCCACTGCTGTGTACATTTTTTGTATTACTATTTTTTACACAGTTTGTTTTTACACACCAAATGGAACTCTTTCTTAACTAAATGATGATCTGAATCAGGTGTGTTAAATAAAGAAGGCTAAATGTGCAGAGCGATGGGTACCCAGGACTGGAGTTGATAACCACTGAACTGATTTAAATATCAATACAGAAGTACCTTGCAAGCAGAGTTATTACAGACACACATAAGAAAACTTTCAAATTCTGACAATGGATAGATGTAACACTGAAAGTTGTAATGTATTTCTACCACATGGTGGCAGCCATTCTCCAACATCAACAGCACTTCATTAAAACCCCTCTGAGATCCCATTGTGCGCTTCTTAGTTGATAGGCCTATTTACCAACATTCTTCTAATCTTAACAACAAATCTCAAAGGAATAAATGAGCTCATTCTGTGTCACTTCAGGTCATGGAAAGGATACAGAGGTACCAGTGGAGGTGCCTGCTGGTGAACTGACACAACTTCAAGTGCTTCAGCCCACTGTTACTGAGGCAGAGGCACAGGAGCTGAAACAGGTTTGAGAACAGTGTGGTTGTCACTTCTTATTGCAGACAAGTACAGTACATTACAGTCAAAAGTTTTGGCAGTATCAAATTTTGCCGGGTCACAGATCCAGAATTTCTATGTAATTATCTCCAAGCCACCTCATTATCACTCTTGACTGGAAAATGCACAGACCATCATCAAAGTGCTCCTGGATTTTTGTGAGAAGTTGCTCTTGCAGGATGTTTTTATACCATTCTTTATTCCTGGCAGTATGTTTGGACAGATTTGCAGAAGGGCCCACTGCCTTGTATGAAAAGCAATCCCACACATGGTGTTCAAAAACTGAGTGAACATACCTAAACTACAATGTGACTGGCTGGGGTCTGTAGTTTCTCTGACATGGGCATGGGAAACTGACTCTAGGCTTTCCCCATTGCACAAAGTTATAAGGTCTCAGTGCTGTCATCTACAGACGGCCGCAGTGCCAGCAGTAAAACCAGGCTAAAACACTGACACAAAAACAGTCAGCCATTTTTCATCGAGTGCGTCATGGGGCTGTGCAGAATGGTGCACTTCGTGTTGAATAATTCCAAAACACAATATTATTGCTTTTACCAGAGATAATTGATGGCTGGTCAACCATCACAGATATCTCTTTTCAGTGTGGTTTTGGGGTTGAGAAACACTAAAAACAAACATTTTAAGATGCCACAAGGGGAAGGAAAATACTTTTTTTTAAAAGGATGAGGCAGGGCAGTTTGTCTTATAGAAGATTATAATATACAGAGTACAGGCTATTTATAATAATGCAACAAAAAAGATGTATTGTAAAATGTCACTCTTAAAAGTAAGATTTAATTATAACATAAAACATTAATAGTGTTCAGTCACATTGTGACCATAACAATTGTTATTCAAAACATAACCAAAGTCCTTTTCAAGGAAAGTCTTTTCACTCAGCTACTATATTTGCAACGTCTCCCGGCATCCAAGACCAAGTTCTATCTACTTGAATGGGGAAATCCTGAAATCTCAAAATTTGCTTACCTCACTCATATTTAAACAACATATGCATATACATTCAAATCAGCAACAAAATCTCACATGAATTCCACATTCCCATAAATGTTGTTTCTTATGCACAAATAGCGTTAAAAAAGCTGATATTTCAGACTACATTGATGCAATGACTTTACCAATT
Source organism: Cyprinella venusta (assembly GCA_038021265.1). NCBI lineage: Eukaryota > Metazoa > Chordata > Actinopteri > Cypriniformes > Leuciscidae > Cyprinella > Cyprinella venusta. Next base: position 7,357,591 of record CM075870.1, on the reverse strand, counting down.
GGCAATTAGCTCTTTTATTTAGAAGGCTTATTTCGCCATATTGCGCATTGCACTCTCATAGTAATAGTAATTCATTGAAATATGAGTGCACCGTCTTTGTATATCTGAAGTCTTACTCATTTATTGTTCTGGGCATTTTAGTTTAATTGTATCGTAACTTTTTCTTTATTTTTGATTACTAATCTATATACACTGACCTATTGTTCATAATGTTTTTATATTAATATATTAATATTAATAGTGTCTTCCTAGTGTGGGAAGATAAGCTATTATATTATTTTGCTTGCATCCTTAACAACTAAAATGAAGAAGCATTGATTTAGACTTGTAATGTCCCATTTTCTGATAGTTATCTTGGACTGCCTACTTAGCTGTCTGTCAGCCTTTGAGCAAAACAGTTGCAGTTGAATTTAAATGGGTCATGAATTAAGAAACTCAAAAACAAAATTCCCTCGTTAGCCCAAAAACAGCTATTATTGAAGCCAAGCTCAGAAAACAACTCGTTTGGAATGTTGTCACATTATGACGTAATAAATAGTGCGACGAAAGACCGCCTCTGCAGAACTAAATCAACGCCTACTTTTACATCATAGTCTTTGGCCCTGCCCACTGGCACGTTAGTGAGATGAGAAAAGAGATACAGGATCACTGGACCAAAATTAGCATTACCTTCCAAAAGATCCTTATGCTAGGAACGTGGTTACTTATTTTCAACTATATGAATGACTCAGTATAGCATTATTTGTTTGTTTGGTACATTTCACTGTGGATTCTTTGGTAAATCAGTTGCATTTTGGCACAGACTTTGCAAAAAATCTTTTACTGTAATATGTGAACCAGACAGTAATGCCACAACATGCAAGTAACCTTCATAATTCAAATGTCTAATCTATGATCAGTGATTTCTTTTATGATTCATACAGTCGGGCGTTATTTTTCTAAAAATATTTTAGTGCTCTTTATCAAGCAGGTGGTTAAAGGATCAAACTCGCAATTATTTCTCTTAGTAAATGAAAATCATCTGTTATTTAATTTGTGATTAAATTATATAGGATGATGTTATCAAAGTTACAGTTCATCAGTGACTGAGTTCTGGACTCTCACTAAAACTTCTGTTAAGTCAAGTCAAGTCACATTTATTTATATAGCGCTTTTCACAATACAGATTGTATCAAAGCAGCTTCACAGTGATAACATGAAAGTAGTACTGTACAACACAGATCGATAATATTGTTAAATATTAAATATTAAATAACCCCAACTAAGCAAGCCAAAAGCAAGGCGACAGTGGCAAGGAACCAAAATTCCATCAGATTGGATGGAGAAAAAACCTTGGGAGAACCCAGGCTCAGTCGGGGGCCAGTTCTCCTCTGGCTTACATTCATATTGTTTATATATAAATATTAAATATAAATATTGTTTATGTATAAAACGGCCCCATAACATATCGCAGGCGTTGAGTCGTCTCTTCACAGGCGTTGGTCTTCTCAACACAAGCATTGGGGCATCCGAAATCCCCGTGAGAGGCTGGATACAAAACTGGACCTGATGAACGCCATTTTTCTCGGGACAAGCGTCCCGAGATAACAGCAGAAAGGCAGATGGGAAATAATTAGCATAGCTGATGTTCACAATGATTTCCATTATACGGGAGTCGGTGTTAGAAAACCACTATATCACAAACTCTCCACAACCCAAACTCTCCGCAACCCAACAATACGCGCCGACCCGTTTGTCTAAAAGGCTGTCGAGCCCCACTGGTGCGTTAAGCAGTTTCAGTGGCAAACGGTTCCGTATGGCATAACAGAGGACTAAAAGGTAAGCATTATGTGAATGCTTGACTAAAGAGATGCGTCTTCAGTCTAGTTTTAAACTGTGTCAGCGAGTCAGAGCCTCGGACCGTATCGGGAAGGCTATTCCAGAGTTTTGGAGCTAAATGCGAGAATGCCCTCCCTCCTTTACTGGACTTAGATATCCTAGGAATGACCAGAAGCCTTTAATTTAGTGATCTTAAGGAACGCGGTGGATTGTAGGGCGAAAGAAGGTCCGTTACATAGGAGCTAAACCATTTAGGGCTTTATAGGTCAGTAGTAGTACTTTGTAGTTGATACGGAACTTAATAGGTAACCAGTGTAGAGATGATAAAATTGGTGTTATATGATCATATTTTCTTGACCTAGTAAGAACTCTAGCAGCTGCATATTGTACTAACTGTAGCTTGTTTATTGAGGATGCAGGACAACCGGCTAATAAAGCATTACAGTAATCTAGTCTCGAGGTCATGAATGCATGAACTAACTTTTCTGCATCAGAAACAGATGCATTTTTACGTAGCTTAGCAATGTTTCTAAGGTGGAAAAAGGCTGTCCTTGTAACAAATGAAATATGATTTTCCAAAGACAAGTTGCGGTCTAGTATAACACCCAGGTCTTTTACTGTAGTGGATAAAGTAACAGGACATCCGTCTATATTAAAGTTGTGTTGTAAGAGGTTTTGTGAGTGTTTTTTTGGACCAATAAGTAATACCTCCGTTTTATCTGAATTTAATAGCAGGAAATTACGCGCCTTCCAGCATTTTATATCTTTGAGACACTCTGTCAATTTAGATGAGTTAGTATTTTCGTCTGGTCGTGATGAAATATATAATTGAGTGTCGTCAGCGTAACAGTGGAAATTAATTCCATGTTTTCTTATAATATTACCAAGTGGCAGCATATATATTGAGAATAGCAGAGGGCCTAAAACCGATCCTTGCGGTACTCCATAGTCTACTGACGTTATCTTTGATTTTTCCCCATTTAAACAGACAAAATGACAACGGTCCGATAAGTATGATCTGAACCAGCTTAATGCCTGTCCTTGAACACCAGTGTAGTTTTGTAGTCGATCCAAGAATATTTTATGATCTATAGTGTCGAACGCAGCGCTAAGATCAAGTAGGACTAGTATTGAGATACAGCCTTGGACAGAAGCTAAAAGTAAATCATTTGTAATTTTAACTAGCACAGTTTCTATGCTATGATGCGGTCTGAATCCTGACTGGAATTTTTCATAAATATCATTTTCTTGCAAAAAAGAGCATAGTTGAGCGGACACAACTTTTTCTAGTATTTTGAGCATAAATGGAAGATTTGAAATGGGTCTGTAATTTGCTAACTAATTTGGATCTAATTGCGGATTCTTAATGAGAGGTTTTATTACTGCCAGTTTGAACATTTTTGGAATATGACCTAAAGATAAAGACGAGTTAATAATATTGAGGAGAGGCTCTTCCACTACAGGTAATAGTTCTTTTAGTAGTTTAGTGGGTATTGGATCTAATAAACATGTTGTTGGTTTAGATGCAATGATAAGTTTATTTAGCTCAACTATGCTCTTTTTTGCAAGAAAATGATATCTATGAAAAACTCCAGTCAGGATTCAGACCGCATCACAGCACAGAAACTGCGCTAGTTAAAATTACAAATGATTTACTTTAAGCTTCTGACCAAGGCTGTATCTCAATACTAGTCCTACTTGATCTTAGCGCTGCGTTCGACACTATAGATCATAAAATACTCTTGGATCGACTACAAAACTACACTGGTGTTCAAGGACAGGCATTAAGCTGGTTCAGATCGTACTTATCGGACCGTTATCATTTTGTCTGTTTAAACGGGGAAAAATCAAAGATAACGTCAGTAGACTATGGAGTACCGCAAGGATCGGTGTTAGGCCCCCTGCTATTCTCAATATATATGCTGCCACTTGGTAATATTATAAAAAACATGGAATTAATTTCCACTGTTACGCTGACGACACTCAATTATATATTTCATCATGACCAGACGAAAATACTAACTCATATAAATTTACAGAGTGTCTCAAAGATATAAAATGCTGGATGACGCGTAATTTCCTGCTATTAAATTCAAAACGGAGGTATTACTTATTGGTCCAAAAAACCACTCACAAAACCTCTTACAACACAACTTTAATATAGACGGATGTCCTGTTACCTTATCCACTACAGTAAAAGACCTGGGTGTTATAATAGACTGCAACTTGTCTTTCGAAAATCATATTTCATATGTTACAAGGACAGCCTTTTTCCACCTTAGAAACATTGCTAAGCTACGTAACATGTTATCTGTTTCTGATGCAGAAAAGTTAGTTCATGCATTCATGACCTCGAGACTAGATTACTGTAATGCTTTATTAGCCGGTTGTCCTGCATCCTCAATAAACAAGCTACACTTAGTACAATATGCAGCTGCTAGAGTTCTTACTAGGTCAAGAAAATATGATCATATAACACAAATTTTATCATCTCTACACTGGTTAGGGCCCAAGCCCTGAAAGGGCGAAGGCCCTATTGTTTTCCTTAGGATTATTATTAGGGCCCAAGCCCTGAAAGGGCGAAGGCCCTATTGTTTTCCTTAGGATTATTAGGGCCCAAGCCCTGAAAGGGCGAAGGCCCTATTGTTTTCCTTAGGATTATTATTATTTATTTATTTATTTATTTATTTATTTATTTATTTTTTTTTTTTCTAACGACTATCCGGGCACTTTTGGGGTCCTTAACATGCTCAAAAACTCTTGAAACTTTGCACACGGGTCAGAACCCGCGGCCATCAGAGCCGGGCTTAAGCTGGTACACGGGCGCGGCAGGGCGGCTCGTCAGCGCCCCCTGGAACAGGGTCTGAACACTTTGTCCATAAATCAAACACGCTTGCATGTAATAATATGAAACTCGGTACACATGTCGATCTCATCGTTTCATATATACATCGCGCTTTTACTTTTTACCCCAGCCCAACAGGAAGTCAGATATTTACGGTTGTTTTTAAAATGCTTGCAATGGAATTTAATGTACTCCTCCTAGAGCATTCATCCGCATGGAACGAAACTCGGTCAGCCTGAAGTCAAGACATAGAGGATCAAAAATTGCGAGGGGATTTTTGATATCTCGAACGGTTTGGCTGTGGCGAGGAAACAAAATTATGGTGAGAAACGTGAAACAGGAAGTGTGTCCTAAATTCAGCATACATCAACCGATCTTGATGAAACTTCAGGAGTGTGTTCGCTGTAAGAGGACGATCACATGGATGTGACTATTGTGTGTCAAAGTTATAGCGCCACCAACTGGCAGCAGGAAGTGTGTCACTTTCAAAATGCTTTGAAATCACCCTCTTATTTTAACCCGATTTGCTTCAAACTTCATCTGTATAATGTAAACATACGGCAGATGTAGACCTGTGAATGGATTATTGATGTCTTTGAAACTGTTGCCGTGGCGACGCATCAAACTTTACCATTCTTTTAGGATGCTTTTGAGACCCTTAGCATGCTTCAAATTGCATGAAACTCCTCAGACACATTACATTTATTAGCCAGTAGACATGTGCAAAGTTTCAGAAACGGGCGTGGTGAGGGCTCAGTAGCGCCACCTTTTGACAAAAGTTGGGTTGTTAGTTTTATCTACAGTTACAAAAATCGGTATGTATATTGTACTCCTCGAGCCGGACAACTTTCTAATTGACACTCATTACCTAGGACCCACAGAAAGTAAGATATGTTTGTTTGAATCTGGTCATGCTCCCTTTGAACCTACATCTCTGTCTCTGTCTGTGTGTGTGTTAGTAGGGGAGGGGCTTAACCATTTCAGTGCTGTGTGTTTTTTCTGCTGTGTAATTTCTTAATACATTTCTTAAGCCTGGTATGTTTTAAATAAGTTTTTATTTTAATTTTTGTAAGTGAAGGCATAATATAACCCGTTAAATTTAGTAGTGCATTGACAATAGTTTTATATAATTAGTTTATTAATTAAATTAACTTGGTCCATAAACTTGATCTGAAAATTGGGTCCATAAATCAAACACACTTGCATATAATAATATTAAACTCGGTACACTTATAGATCTCATTAGCCCAAACAACTTTAAGCCAGCCCAACAGGATGTCGGTTGTTTCGGTCTGTACTGTATGTGAATGTTTTGCAAAACCAGCCTTTACATTTTTATTTCCCCCCTCTTAAGTAATTTTTAATTATTCCCACACCAAACTTCTTCAAAATTATGAAAATATATTAAAGATACTAAATCAGGCATATGTACTGGCCATCGGGACTACCGGGAGATTCCCGGTGGGCCGCGGTCTGGTTTGGCCGGCGGCCCGGCGCGTTATGTATTTTGTTTTTAAATCATTATTAATTGTAAATATATTCTATCGTAAGTATTTGTTAAATCATCCAATTCCGGACTTCTGCGTCTCTCTCATGAAGCCGCATGAAGCGGACGCGAGCTGAGAGACTGACAGGTCTGACTCTGGCCAATCGGAATCAAGAGCGGAGAAGCGGCCGCTCCCATAGGCAGTATATCTCCCCGCCCTGTGGAGGCTTTCCGCTGGTCTCGTGAAGTTTCTCGCCGGTCTAGTCTCTGAGACCCCTACACCTGGTATTAAAATGCGATCTGTATCCAGATAAGTTATCCGGATAATAAAAAAGAAATGTTAATGCAAGGTATTACGTTGTGATCGGATTGTGATCGATATGCCTGACCATCTGGAGGTAGTCTGGCTCGCATTGTGTTCGGATCTTTACGTGTAAACGCAATCTGGTTGTTGATATCACACATGTATATTTTACTCCTCCCAAAAATGCTAAAACATAAACGAGTGAGAGCGTTTACAGGCTATGTTATAGTCAGAAATGACGGCGCTGCGACACGCATCACCGCCGCAGATGAGCAGCAGCTGAGCGACAAACCAACGTGCAAACATCGCAAATAAAAGTGAAAGTAAGTCAGAGACGCTTAATCATCTACACATTCATCTTCAAGTAAAGAAAGAAATGATCTCTTGACTCTTACCAGGGCTGTTGCCACTCTCTCTTATTGATATCTATTGATGAAATTAGCTGATGATCAATAAAATGCATGCTAATATCTGTAATAAACAACCGACAAAATTACTGTATGATGGTGTAAATAAAGAATCAGTCCAGCATCGCCATGTCAGTGTGTATTGATTCATCATTCCCAGCAAGCAATTTTACGTCCAAAAGACGTCTAATAGCCGTCAAAACATAGCCCAGACGTCTAGGCTAAATCAAGGCTAAATTTGGGCTGTCAGTGAAAATCTAATAGACGTCTAACCATAGCCCAAGAATAGACATCTAACCATAGCCCAAGAATAGACTATAGTCAACAATTAGACGGCTATTGAACGACTACATTTATACGTCTAATAGGCAGTGCATATGGGTCTAGGCTAAAACAAGGCTAAATTTGGGCTGTCAGTGAAAATCTAATAGACGTCTAAATGTAGCCCAAGAATAGACTAGTCATCAATTAGACAACTATTAAACGACTACATATACATGCAATAGACAACAAAATGGTTAAAAGATTCTTTTCACTCAAATATAACAGGTTCACATAAATAACAAGCCATTCCAAAAAAAAAAAAACATATATAAAAGGCTTTATTTAGCAAAAGAACAACATTACGTAACTTCAAAACATAAAAATTACCACACCAATATTAAAATTAAAAATATAAAATTATTTTAACATGAACAACTTAAGATAATAAAATAGAAAACTCTGTTGCTGCTGGGAAGTTGGTCATCACAGCATCTGCCAAATAAGAATAAAATAATTAGCACAAGAAAAGCATTGTTGAAAGTACATGTACGTTGTGTGTGTGTGTGTGTGTGTGTGTGTTCTTGTGTTCTGTTTAGGTTTTAATGCACATCGGAGCTATTTGCATTATTGATATACTGGCGGATACTTTTTAGATTTGCTTATTTTATATAGCCAATCATTTGTATTTTTATGCTGTATTATAAAATTAATTTGAAAGTTTAAACTTGAATTAATGAAGGCATTTTGAATGAAACTTCATCTTACTTTGCTTGTACAATAACAAACATTATTCTACTCTATTAGCTTATGCTCTCCAACAAGCCAATGTTCAGACAAATTTAATTTTATAATTTATATCAATGATGGACTTTGTCAAAGACAAGAGATTTAGTGAGGAAATGCTATTTTTATATCACAATGATCTAAAGAAAAGAGCCAAATATAATTGTGGATTTCATAACACTTTATAATAGATTGCATGTGTTTCATGTTTACAGCTTTGGATTCAGTAACGTTAGGCCTACACGTGCATGTACCATGACACACCCGCTAAAATGTCACGATTCCAACAACACATGATAACAAATAATTTATCTAAAAAATTAACACGTCAAAATGAAAACACAGATGCTTAAAAGACAAAAGTGGGAATGTATTTTACCTGTTGTCGTCGACCGTCAGCTGAATGCAATGCTCTGCCTCGTTTAAAATATTTGAGAATGGTCGATCGCGTGACCGGTGATCTGTGCTATCAAGACTCGCGTTGTCAGCAGTCATGTCTCAGTAGGGCTGTTGCCATCTAGCGGTTGAGAAATGTAATTGCATTTTTATTTAATTTAAAATAATAAAACAGTCAAATAAAACCGTAGATTTTTAATTAATGTGTGACTGTGACAGCAAACATGAAGCTGCGTGGGTGAAAAACAAGAAAACAATTTTAAGATTTATTTTGGCAATAGCCTACTAATCGCTGGTCTAAATCAGGGCTATAGCCAAGCCGTTAAACGTAGACCACTGATTGCCTCGATTTCGCTAGTGGGCTAAAAGCAGACTGCACATAGCCCATCCAATTCAGAGGATCGTGACTACAAATCGACCATGTCATGATATGACACTGGCACCTTGTAGATATGTTTACCAATGCGAACATGATGGGATATCAACTATCTCATGCGTTGCCTGCCCAACAATTCATTAAAATGACAATTAATCAGTTTCGACTAGAAGTGGGCTATAAATAGCCGGACAGACTATACGAGCTAGATCGCGTCTTCACACAGCCTACACATAGAAAATGTCAAAGAAATCAAACCAAACACCTTGTAATCACAGTTGACTTTGCTTACATGATGGAATATAATACATTTTGCAAGTTATTTTGGAAAAAATACATTTAGCCATGATTCAATGTTATTTTGGCTAGAAGTGGGTTACACATAGCCGGACTATATCGGGTCTCTATTTAACCTAGACGGTGAAATGAGGGCTATTGCTTGCTGGGTTGTCTCTTCATAGTTTGCAAGAGACATTTAATAAACTGAGCGTATTTGATAAACTGAGCGTAGCCTATTCATCTATCAATATATATAGGCTAACCTCATTCTTTTTAATGATCGGAAGAACGCGTATCGACCACCGTTACAGTACAATATGCATGTATGTCCATTTAAACTCGATTTTGGGTCAAATATGGATTATATCATGACACTGGCAAGAATATGGTTACATTTAAAGATGTTGTGCCAAGCATGAGAATGCTACGTTCAGCTGCTTTTGAAATAACATGTTTTTTTCCACTTCCTGAAAAGTAACCGTTTTGGACATACGTGAGTTTCATCGGGCAGCGACGATATATTAAAGATACTAAATCAGGCATGTACTGGCCATCGGGACTACCGGGAGATTCCCGGTGGGCCGCGGTCTGGTTGGGCCGGCGGCCCGGCGCGTTATGTATTTTGTTTTTAAATCATTATTAATTGTAAATATATTCTAAGTATATTGTTAAATTGTCCAATTCCGGACTTATGCGTCTCTCTCATGAAGCCGCATGAAGCTGACGCGAGCTAAGAGACTGACAGGTCTGACTGTCTGACACTGGCCAATCGGAATCAAGTTCAGATTCTAGACCTGAGAAGCGGCCGCTTACACCGTGTCCTAACTACACACGACGCCGCGACACGCGATAAAAGGTATCTTTTCCATGTAAATCAGAGTTTTTGTCCTAACCAGACGCGACGGCGACATGCGAAGTTTCTAATTTAGAAACGTTCCTATTTCTGCGACGTCGCGGCTGACAGAATGAAGAAATTACACTGGTTATGAGTACACATTATTTATTTTTAGTTAAAAATAGGTCACTGTGCCACAAGCCATAACGGATAATTTACCTCAGATTTTGAAAGCATGTAATATTATAGTGTTCAAAATGAATTCTATGCAAACATACGACTGTATTTCATAACAACGATAACTTGAGGCAGATGCCACCAAATGTGTTAAAATAAATGAATTAATTGCTGGACTTAAGTGAAAAGGAAAGCCATTTAATGACCATAGCACATAGTTGATGTGAAAAAATGAGTATTTTGCATATAAATATGCACATAAATACATATTTTTTCAATTTGTATCCCTGAAAGTGCCTGGCAGAATATCTACTGTCTGTGTCATAAATGTGAACATAATATTATCTACTGTCTGTGTAATAAATGTGAACATAATATTGTAACAGAATATTCTTATGCTATATTATATAAACTATATTTCATGAGGTGAAACATCACTGCCAGGAGCTACAGAATATATATTTCTGTAGGTCCTCACCGTGATGTTGCACTTCATGAAATATATGTAGTATAGCCTAAGAATATTCTATTAGAATATTAAGTGACACATAAACAAGCTCTTCAGCACACTTCTTTTTGACAGTCAAAGCGGGGGTTATGTTTTTGCACGTCATGTAGAATAACCCTAAAAGCACCAAGGTGGCGGTGCCACCGGCTTTATATATATATATATATATATATATAAATATAGCTGCGAGCAGCGATTGCGGGCCCAAGCCGGCGGTACCGCCATCCCGGTGCCTTTAGGTAACTAAAGGCACCGGGGTTGCGGTGCCACCGGCTTGGGCCCGCAATCGCTGCTCGCAGCTATATTTAGGGCCCAAGCCCTGAAAGGGCGAAGGCCCTATTGTTTTCCTTAGGATTATTTTTTTTTTTTTTTCTAACGACTATTCGGGCACTTTCGGGGCCCTTAACATGCTCAAAAACTCTTGAAACTTTGCACACTGGTCAGAACCCGCGGCCATTAGAGCCGGGCTCAAGCTGGTACCCGGGCGTGGCAGGGCGGCTCGTCAGCGCCCCCTGGAACAGGGTCTGAACACTTTGTCCATAAATCAAACACGCTTGCATGTAATAATATGAAACTCGGTACACATGTCGATCTCATCGTTTCATATATACATCGCGCTTTTACTTTTTACCCCAGCCCAACAGGAAGTCAGATATTTACGGTTGTTTTTAAAACGCATGCAATGGAAATTAATGTACTCCTCCTAGAGCATTCATCCGCATGGAACGAAACTCGGTCAGCCTGAAGTTAAGACATAGAGGATCAAAAATTGCGAGGGGATTTTTGATATCTCGAACGGTTTGGCTGTGGCGAGGAAACAAAATTATGGCGAGAAACGTGAAACAGGAAGTGTGTCATAACTTCAGCATACATCAACCGATCTTGATGAAACTTCAGGAGTGTGTTCGCTGTAAGAGGACGATCACATGGATGTGACTATTGTGTGTCAAAGTTATAGCGCCACCAACTGGCAGCAGGAAGTGTGTCACTTTCAAAATGCTTTGAAATCACCCTCTTATTTTAACCCGATTTGCTTCAATCTTCATCTGTATAATGTAAATACACGGCAGATGTAGACCTGTGAATGGATTCTTGACATCTTTGAAACTGTTTCCGTGGCGACGCATCAAACTTTACCATTCTTTTAGGATGCCTTTGAAACTCTTAGCATGCTTGAAATTGCATGAAACTCGACAGACACATCACATTTATTAGCCAGTAGACACATGCAAAGTTTCAGAAACGGGCGTGGTGAGGGCTCAGTAGCGCCACCTTTTGACAAAAGTGGGGTTGTTAGTTTTATCTACAGTTACAAAAATCGGTATGTATATTGTACTCTTCGAGCCGGACAACTTTCTAATTCACACTCAATAGCTAGGACCCACAGAAAGTCAGATATTTTAGTTTGAATGTAGTCATACTCCCTCTGAGCATATGTCTGAGCCTTTGCCTGTGTGTGTGTGTGTGTGTGTGTAGAGCAGGGGGAGGGGGCTTAATTAACCATTTAACTGCTGTGTGTCTGGCCAGCATAAGGAAAATACATTTCTTAAGCCTGGGATTTTTTAAATAAGTTTTTATTTTATTTTTTTATAAGTAAAGGCACATAGCCAGTTTAATTGTAGTGCATTGACAATAGTTTTATATAATTAGTTCATTAATTAAATTAACTTGGTCCATTAACTTGGTCTGAAAATTGGGTCCATAAATCAAACACACTTGCATATAATAATATTAAACTCGGTACACTTATAGATCTCATTAGCCCAAACAACTTTAAGCCAGCAAAACAGGAAGTCGGTTGTTTCAGTCTGTATGTTACTTATGCGTCTCTCTCATGAAGCCGCATGAAGCTGACGCGAGCTGCGAGACTGACAGGTCTGACAGTCTGACACTGGCCAATCGGAATCAAGTTCAGATTCTAGACTTGAGAAGCGGCCGCTTACACCGTGTCCTAACTACACACGACGCCGCGACACGCGATAAAAGGTATCTTTTCCATGTTAATAAATCAGAGTTTTTGTCCTAACCATACGCGACGGCGACATGCGAAGTTTCTAATTTAGAAACGGTTCCTATTTCTGCGACGTCGCGGCTGACAGAATGAAGAAATTACACTCGTTATGAGTACACATTATTTATTTTTAGTTAAAAATAGGTCACTGTGCCACAGCCCATAACGGATAATTTACCTCAGATTTTGAAAGCATTATAGTGTTCAAAATGAATTATGCAAACATACGACTGTACTTCATAACAACGACAATAACTTGAGGCAGATGCCACCAAATATGTTAAAATAAATGAATTATTTGCTGGACTTAAGTGAAAAGGAAAGCCATTTAATGACCATAGCACATAGTTGACGTGAAAAAAGGAGTATTTTGCATATAAATATGCACATATATACATATTTTTTCGATTTGTATCCCTGAAAGTGCCTGGCAGAAGCCTATATCTACTGTCTGTGTCATAAATGTGAACATAATATCATCTACTGTCTGTGTCATAAATGTGAACATAAACTATATTTCATGAGGTGAAACATCACTGCCAGGAGCTACAGAATAGGGGAGCGCGGGGATAAATGTAGACCTAACGCGGGGTTAAATGTAACACGGACATTTTACATAGTTTGTCAGTATCTAGCCGGCTGTCTTTCCGCTCTTTTTCTCTTGCTGCCAGAAGACGGTCTCCCGCGAATTTGCGGAACGTTTTGATTATATTTCGTGAAGATAATGGACAAAGAGTGTTTTGACATCATGAAAGTAAATTTTTTCATCGTAGATTTTTTTCTGTTTCCGGGTTGGATGTATAGCCTACGCGTCCAAATCTAACTTTATATTGCCTTAATCACTGTCTTGTTGGCTTAAACACAGCACCGTTTTGAAACATGTCAGTAATTCCTAGCGACTGTTAGCTAGGTTTAAAATATGTAATACACAACAGTGTTCCAACTGCTGCCACAATGATAATCAAATGAAAACGGAGCCACACAACTTTTCAGGTTTGAGTATACATTTAAATTTGTTGGACTTTCACAAACAATGTTGTAATTTAAAATGTTTAAAATTTAGTGCACTATGAATGATAGCTTATTTATTTATTAAAATATGGCCTGTTTTTTTAAAAAACCATTTAAATTTTTATTCTAAGCTCATTTGTATTATTATTAATGTTATTATTATTAATAATAATAATTGTACATGCAGCTGCCACACACAAATCTAATTTAATTGCAATTACAATATTTATATATGTTTATTTTATTTATTATTATTTATTGCAAAACCGTGCAGCCCTTTTCTACGTCTCTAGCTATGATATTGATCCATAACAAAAGGATGATTGGATGAGGGATGGATGTATGGATATCTATCCATACAGATGCACAAACAATATCAAACTATAAAAATAAAATAGTACTGAATTATGTCTGTTACACACAAGTGTTACCACTAACCCCTCTGTCTGTTACAATTTTCCCCGCATATGGGGTAAGTTGTAACATTTGCACTTCTGTCACTTTCAGTGCAACTGTACAAAAATGGTAGGTCCTAGAAAAAAACTTTAAGTGTTCATTTGTAGCAGAGATGTGTATGTTGCTTGTGTAAAAAAAGTATTAATCTAACCTAATTATTTTTTAATTAATTGAGCCAAAACCAAAATGCGTTACTTTGTGCCCCGCTCTCCCCTATATATATTCTTAGGTCCTCACCGTGATGTTGCACTTCATGAAATATAGTTTATGTAGTATAGCCTAAGAATATTCTATAAGAATATTAAGTGGCACATAAATTAAGACCAGTTATTTACAATAAAGCCTTATAAAATCATTTCCATTTCCTTTGTTTATTATTTTAATAGTTTTTTCTTGGTTTTGATAGTAAATAAAATCTAATCAGTAATTTTACATGCAGATTAATGCACGTATAGATTAATGCACGTGTGTGTGTGTGTGTGTGTGTTTACATGCATAGTGGGCGGCCCATGTGGGCCGGTCTGGATGAAGTGTCCAGGGCTGATTTTTTTGTCCCAGTCCAGCCCTGAATGGCAATATTCACATTACTTTCAGTTTATTGCTCGAAAGCACAAAAATATTTGAGTGAAATGTAGGCTATAGTAAACCCTAAGATTATTATTTGTGACATTAGAACAAAATATGTGGATATAAAAACATGTATAGGCTAAAGAACTAAATGAACAATCTCTATTTTCTAATTTCACTAAACATTTCATTAAGTTTCGTGGACATTTTATAAAACATGGATCTTAGGCTCATTTTGTAAACATAAATAACTGATTTAGATGCGCAAACTGGGTGCCGTTGCGGAGATGTAGGCTCCATGTTCGGTGCAGGTTCGGCTTCTTGTCGTTCATCCTCGGATGCGGCATCGCGTGCGCTGTTTGCCGCGCGCACCTTTCCGCTCGTTCGGACCAGTCAAGTAAAAACAAGGCTCGAAAGTCTTGGATAACACAAAACGAAATGAACAGGATTGTTGCAGGGTTCATTGTAGAAGACATGCTTCCCCTGTCGACCATTAATCCCCCAGGTTTAGAAAAATACATTTTAAATTAGGATTAAGAATTTTATGGGATAAAGTGACCTTTATTTTATTATTTTTCATTGACATCTTTTATTTTTTTTTAATTATTATTATTACCATGAGTCGACTAAAAAGCTGGTTTTGTTCTCAGGAGAAGAGTTTTATTCTCCCAGCCTGTTTTGAAACTTCTGTGTTAAACACCATTTTAAAATTTTGAATTTTGAACCCCATTTTGTTTGTGAATTTTACAGTGCGGCATATTTATTTGTGCAGACAGGGATATTGTTCTTTCATGTCATTTTGTATACATTTTTACAATAAAGTGATGATAGGGCAAAAACTGATATGATGTTTGTCCATGTAGGCTACACGGTAAATTAAGAAACAGGAAATTAAAGTAATAAGTAGTGAAGTTATTTTTCCAACGCAGTAACTAGTAAAGTAATCTCATTACAATTTACAGAAGTAACTAGTAACTAATTACTTTTTTGAGTAACTACCCCAACACTGTATAAGACTATACCAATATTGGAACTATAGCCATTTTATTCCTTTTTTTTTAATTTAAGAATTATGTTTAAGTTTAAAAACAGACAGAATGGTTTAGTCAAAAAAGAAAAAAATCATTCATAGTGCTATACTGCCCTCTTGTGTTCAAAATTAGGTAGAACTATTGGATCAATATCCACACATTAATACAGTTGGCAATACAGTATAATAGGTAATACAGTAGGATTGGGGCCTTAAAAATCGCTAACTTAAAAAGTGAAAGTAACGGACGTCCACACAAGACCAGGCTTGGGAGGGTTACTTTAAAAATGTATTCCGATACAGTTACAAATTATTTCATAAAAAAAGGGTCCCACTTTATATTAAATGGCTTTAAGTACTATATACTTTTTCAAAAAGTAACTACAATCTGATTACTACTTTTTTGATGTAACTCACTAGATTTTTGTATCCTGATTACATAATGCCGTTGCATGTATTCTGTTGCTCCCACAAGACATTAGTCTGAATATTTTCCTGTATGAACAAAAAGGAGTTTCCATTGTTCGCACACAAACACACATTCGATGGCGCCTCTCTCGTGACTGTGTGTGCGTGTCATGTGTTCTAGGCTGTGTGCATGCACTTCTGAAGCTGCGCAGAAAATAATAAAATGCCATGCGGAGGACTAACGCAAAATGTGTGAGAAAATCCATTTGATTGTAGTGTAAGTGAGAAATAATTTCAGTGCTCTGGTCAATAGCTGTAGAGTGAAAACTGGTGAGTGCAGTATACAGCTTTCACAGAAAGAGAATGATGTGAGCACGTACGATTGGCAGTGAGTCCTGTGTGTGGACAAAATAGCTCAATAAGAGTAATAAAATACATGTGAAAAAAATCACATCGTAATGTTTTAAAGAAGAGTGGTTTGATTAAAGTGGTGTAAATATACCCGATCCGGCAAAGATGGCAGTATCGGAGCTGATACCGATCCTGAGTATCGGATCGGCGCATTCCTAAATACTATAATGTAAACACAGTACAGATGTAGACCTGGATGTACACCTGACCTTTCAGAAGGTTGCTCACGCATACTTTGTGGTTAAAATGTGCCCTCAATGTGCACTTTTGCAGAGCCTTCACTGATGCAAGCTCTTCAGCACACTTCTTTTTGACAGTCAAAGCGGGGGTTATGTTTTTGCATGTCAAGTAGAATAACCCTAAAAGCACCAAGGTGGCGGTGCCACCGGCTTTATATATATATATATATATATAAATATAGCTGCGAGCAGCGATTGCGAGCCCAAGCCGGCGGTACCACCATCCCGGTGCCTTTAGGCACCGGGATGTCGGTGCCACCGGCTTGGGCCCGCAATCGCTGCTCGCAGCTATATTTATTATTTTTTTTTTTCTAACGACTATCCGGGCACTTTTGGGGCCCTTAACATGCTCAAAAACTCTTGAAACTTTGCACACGGGTCAGAACCCGCGGCCATCAGAGCCGGGCTGAAGCTGGTACCCGGGCGTGGCAGGGCGGCTTGTCAGCGCCCCCTGGAACAGGGTCTGAACACTTTGTCCATAAATCAAACACGCTTGCATGTAATAATATGAAACTCGGTACACATGTCGATCTCATCGTTTCATATATTCATCGCACTTTTACTTTTTACCCCAGCCCAACAGGAAGTCAGATATTTACGGTTTTTTTTAAAATGCTTGCAATGGAATTTAATGTACTCCTCCTAGAGCATTCATCCGCATGGAACGAAACTCGGTCAGCCTGAAGTCAAGACATAGACGATCAAAAATTGCGAGGGGATTTTTGATATCTCGAACGGTTTGGCTGTGGCGAGGAAACAAAATTATGGTGAGAAACGTGAAACAGGAAGTGTGTCCTAACTTCAGCATACATTAACCGATCTTGATGAAACTTCAGGAGTGTGTTCGCCGTAAGAGGACGATCACATGGATGTGACTATTGTGTGTCAAAGTTATAGCGCCACCAACTGGCAGCAGGAAGTGTGTCAATTTCAAAATGCTTTGAAATCACCCTCTTATTTTAACCCGATTTGCTTCAAACTTCATCTGTATAATGTAAACATACGGCAGATGTAGACCTGTGAATGGATTCTTAATATCTTTGAAACTGTTGCCATGGTGACGCATCAAACTTTACCATTCTTTTAGGATGCTTTTGAGACCCTTAGCATGCTTCAAATTGCATGAAACTCCTCAGACACATCACATTTATTAGCCAGTAGACATGTGCAAAGTTTCAGAAACGGGCGTGGTGAGGGCTCAGTAGCGCCACCTTTTGACAAAAGTTGGGTTGTTAGTTTTATCTACAGTTACAAAAATCAGTATGTATATTGTACTCCTCGAGCCGGACAACTTTCTAATTGACACTCTTTAACTAGGACCCACAGAAAGTAAGATATGTTTGTTTGAATCTGGTCATGCTCCCTTTGAGCCTACATCTCTGTCTCTCTCTGTGTGTGTGTTAGTAGGGGGAGGGGCTTAACTTAACCATTTCAGTGCTGTGTGTTTTTTTCTGCTGTGTAATTTCTTAATACATTTCTTAAGCCTGGTATGTTTTAAATAAGTTTTTATTTTAATTTTTATAAGTGAATGCATAATATAACCAGTTAAATTGTAGTGCATTGACAATAGTTTTATAAAATTAGTTTATTAATTAAATTAACTTGGTCCATAAACTTGGTCCAGCTGCGAGACTGACAGGTCTGACTGTCTGACACTGGCCAATCGGAATCAAGAGCGGAGAAGCGGCCGCTCCCATAGGCAGTATAGTATCTCCCCGCCCTGTGGAGGCATTCCGCAGGTCTCGTGAAGTTTCTCGCCGGTCTCGTCTCTGAGACCCCTACACCTGGTATTAAAATGCGATCTGTATCCAGATAAGTTATCCGGATAATAAAAAAGAAATATCAATGCAAGGTATTACGTTGTGATCGGATTGTGATCGATTTGCCTGACCATCTGGAGGTAGTCTGGCTCGCATTGTGTTCGGATCTTTACGTGTAAACGCAATCTGGTTGTTGATATCACACATGTATATTTTACTCCTCCCAAAAATGCTAAAAAATAAACGAGTGAGAGCGTTTACAGGCTGTTATAGTCAGACATGTCGGCGCTACTGCGACACGCATCACCACCGCAGATAAGCAGCAGCTGAGCGTCAAACGTGCAAACATCGCAAATAAAAGTGAAAGTAAGTCAGAGACGCTTAATCATCTACACAATCATCTTCAAGTAAAGAAAGAAATGATCTCTTGACTCTTACAAGGGCTGTTGCCACTCTCTCTTATTGATGTATTGATGAAATTAGCTGATGATCAATAAAATGCATGCTAATATCTGTAATAAACAACCGACAAAATTACTGTATGATGGTGTAAATAAAGAATCAGTCCAGCATCGCCATGTCAGTGTGTATTGATTCATCATTGTCTCTTCATAGTTTGCAAGAGACATTTAATAAACTGAGCGTATTTGATAAACTGAGCGTAGCCTATTCATCTGTCAATATAACCTCATTCTTTTTAATGATCAGAAGAACGCGTATCGACTACCGTTACAGTACAATATGTCCTAACTACACACGACGCCGCGACACGCGATAAAAGGTATCTTTTCCATGTAAATCAGAGTTTTTGTCCTAACCAGACGCGACGGCGACATGCGAAGTTTTTTCTAATTTAGAAACGGTTCCTATTTCTGCGATGTCGCGGCTGACAGAATGAAGAAATTACACTGGTTATGAGTACACATTATTTATTTTTAGTTAAAAATAGGTCACTGTGCCACAAGCCATAACGGATAATTTACCTCAGATTTTGAAAGCATGTAATATTATAGTGTTCAAAATGAATTCTATGCAAACATACGACTGTATTTCATAACAACGACAATAACTTGAGGCAGATGCCACCAAATGTGTTAAAATAAATGAATTATTTGCTGGACTTAAGTGAAAAGGATAGCCATTTAACACCAGAACTCCCAAGGCGGTCATTTTGACCGTTTTTAAAATTTACAGTGTAATTATTTATTAAAATAAAATCAATGTGGCTGTAGGACTCTGACTTTTCCTAAATATGTGTATATTTTATTCTGGCACTGTTATTTTATTACAATCACAAAACACAAAACAGTTGCGTCCTATTTCTACCTAGAATGGCCATGGCGGTCATTTTGACCGCACGCATTATAAATATCATAAGTCCGCTATATTTCCCGCGATCAACACGCACATATTGTAGAAGTGCACAAATGAGCAAGTTTCGCGTCCATCACGCAACTGGCAAGCGAATTTCGCTCCGACAACATGAAATCAAAAGCCACTCAACTGGTGCGAGAGTCGGGTAGGCGGTCCGGGACGAAGATGATGAAGGCAGTGCCATGTAAGGAGAAACTGCAAAAATTAAATCAAGGAGTCATGTGCCAAATGTCACAAAGTAGTGTGAGGGACTGAAGCTGCACGCGAAGCGGTGTTTTCCTATGTGTGTGTGCGTAACGTCAGTGAATGAATATTGGGGTTTCCACCGTTCAAATGAGCCCACATCTTTATTATCAGATCTTAACATTGTATATCTATTTATTTTTAGATTTCACATTGATTGTATTTGTATAACAGGGCTGTAGGCTACTGTATGAAGCTTTGACGTTTCCTAGATTTTTTGCATGTCTATTCACGTGGAGAGTGCGGTGAAAAAATATTTTTGACGCAAAACTTTCCTCGGCAGCACCTGTCGGGAAATATTTTTGTATTGGCTTTATAATATGATATAATATTTTGCTTGTTTTAAGGGCGATGGCATTATAACATGACAACAGGAATTATAAGTGTCACTGGAAAACTTAAAGAGAAAGGTTCAAATGCAGATATGACATGACGAAAATGACGTTCAGTACAGCCAAATGAACGTTAAAGTTTGAACGGTCAGAATGACCGCTATGGTCGTTGTAGTAGTTATGGAATTCCGGTAGTTCTAGTGTTAATGACCATAGCACAACTTATTATTAGAGTTCACATTACTATGAAAAAATTAGGAAACCGATTGCCTTACATTTTTGAAGTAAGCTGAACTAAACAAATTAAGTTAAGACAAAAAGACAAAACTGAACTCAGGTAAAACATTATTTATTACACATCAATTGTTCTTATGCATTACAGTGTAGTAAACAATGTCATTCAGACACCCAAACAGTTTTTTGTTAATGTAACTAACAATTTTAATTACAAAAACACACTGTTATTCTTGTTAACCCTAAAGTAATTCAAATGTGCAGTGCAAATGCAACTAAAAAGCATCAACATTAGGGTAATACAGGAAAATTGACACTTAAGTTGCATTGTAAAAATATGTTAAACAAAAGCATTTAAAAATGCAGCTGTTATAAAACAAGAAAAAACATTTTCAACCAAGGTTGACAAATGACAATTTATAAATGTTTTGTGTATTTTAGAAATTTTGTACAACCACAAACTCAAAGGGTTAGTTCACCCAATAATGAAAATTAAGTCATGAATTACTCACCCTCATGCTGTACCAACCCCGTAAGACCTTCGTTTATCTTTGGAACACAAATGAAGATATTTTTGATCAAATTTGAGAGGTGGATCACTCCTAGATAGGCTGCCTAAGGGATTGAAACTTGACGGCCCAGAAAGTCAATGAAGAAGATGTTTAAATATTCCATGTGACAACAGTGGCTCAACTATAAGTTTATCAAGCGACGAGAATACTTTTTGTGGGGAAATAAAACAAATATAACGACTTTATTCGACTATTCCTTTTCTTCCTTGTAGGCCTGAAACGACTTAAAAAGATTTCTCACACATGCGTCATGGAAATCTCTTTAACTCTCGTTTCAGGCCTACAAGGAAGAAAAGGAATAGTCGAATAAAGTCGTTATTTTTGTTTGTTTTTTCGCACAAAAAGTATTCTCGTCGCTTGATAAACTTGTACTTGAGCCACTGTAGTCACATGGAATATTTAAACATCTTCTTCATTGACTTTCTGGGCTGTCAAGTTTCAATCCCTTAGGCAGCCTATGTGGTAGTGAGACAGCTCTCAAATTTAATCAAAAATATCTTCATTTGTGTTCCAAAGATAAACGAAGGTCTTACAGGGTTGGTACAGCATGGGGGTGAGTAATTAATGATTTAGTTTTTATTTTTGGGTGAACTAACCCTTTAAAGGGATAGTAAAGGGATAGCCACTAAGCTGAAAAATCTGTCATAATTTACTCTCCCACATCTCGTAACAAACCTGTAAGTTTGGATATTCTTTGAAACACAAATACAAATATTTAAAATTAACCAGTTAAGCATTTTATGTCCCTCTATTGAAGGTCCAGTTGACCCTAACTTAAAAGATATAAAGAGATTATTAAGATGTATTTATGATTTGTTTTAAGACTAGACCCTTTCTCTTACGGGTTTGAAACAAGATGAGGGAGTGTAAATTATGACAGAATTTTCAATCTGAAACAACATTTACTTACATGAGCAGAATGTTTTTAGGTGACTGTAGTTTAGGGTTCAGGAATTTGTGTCCCAGAGAAAGAAACAGTCTCTGAATAAAATCAAAGGTGTTCTTGAGCTGTGGAGTGTACTTCGAATTAAACGCATATATCACCCCAAAAAGTAGGCACATGGCATCCGGAAGTTTTTGAAGTTCATCCATAACAATGGCTCCTTCAAGGATAATTGCTGGGTGTGAATCCTCTAAATGCAGTGCTTGTGAAAAATCCTGGTTTTCTTCAGTCATCACAGTTATAATTCCAATGGAAATCTTGGGTGTGTTGCAATCACAGTCCTAATAAAAAATTACAGAAATATTAAAATTAGTTACATTACAAATAGGAAATCTCACAAATGTACATGTAACTTAAATAATCAGGACCATCACCTTCTGATCTACATACAACTCAACTAACAGGTAAACATTAAACTATTGTATGAGAATTATACATCAGAAAAAAATGCACAGTGCAATGATGTCAGAACATACACACAAGAAAATGTACAAGTACATTTGAAGAGTTTGTGTCTGGTCTGTTTCTGGCTATATATGATGTATGTGTGGGGGATTAGTTTAGAGAGAAATATACAGAGAATGGTACTTGCCAATATTGTTTTGAAAAAGTCTGAGGTGTCTTCTCCAAAAAATGAGGGGAAGTCCACAAAGAACTGCTGTGCGACTTGCAGTGATGTCAGTGCCCTGGAAAACCAAATTAAATTTAAAATTAGTCGGAATAAACTACTTTAAAATGAAGTGATGACTGCTCTGAAAAAAAGTTTTATAACATAGAATTAAATTTTATGAAATAACAGTTACAAAATTTAGTTCAAGAAATAAGCATAGACAAGCTTACCACGAAATTCAGAAAGTTTTTTTTCCAACTGCCAGAAATGGAGCTGTATGTTGATCAAGTGCTGTGAAAAATTCTTGCTTGAGGTTTTTGCTTGTGATGCTAATAAACTCTGCATTGATCTATAAAAGGAAAAAGAACAATGTTATATCTATTTTTGGGCTTTTGGTTACTGCGTTATAGGGATACTTGAAAATTGCTTTATTTACTCAATCTCGTAGTATCGCTAATGTACCTTTATTCTTCAGATAAACGTAAAGGTATATATTTATGATTTAAATGAACACAAATAGTCTGTGTGAAGACATGGAAATGGTGTAGTTCCGGTGTTGCTTCCATGTTTTATACATAGGGGGAAAAAACAGTACTTACATTTCCTTTGCATGTCTCATCTCACAAAGCAAGCTCTGCAAATGAAGAAAATAATATTAAAATACACACTTTTATAATATACAGCTTTGTATTTTAATTTATAAATCAATAGTGTTCAAACATTTAAAGTGTGGGGTGGGCGATATGGCAAAATATGATATCACAATTCTTGTATAACAGTATACATTAATAATTTATTCTTATTAAAGCCACTGTATTTAAGTGAGTGATTTTCAGTGACTTTTGTTTTATTAACATTAAAAGAATAGTTCTTCCAAAAAACAATTGTGGGGCAATTGAATCATCATGTAATCTTCTTTTGCAAATTAAACGTTATTTTGAAGAATGTGGGTAACCAAACAGTTGATGGTCCCCATTGACTTCCATATCATCCTATGGAAGTCTATGGGTCATCAACTGTTTGGTTAAACATATTCTTCAAAATATCTTATTTTGTGTTCAGCACAAGAAAGAAATTAATAAAGGTTTGGAACAAAATGAAATTTAGTTAATGATGACGCATTTTAATTTTTGGGTGAACTATCCCTTTAACAAAGGCGCATTATACCGTTCATTATTTGACTGCTGTCGCTTTAAGATCTGCTCGCTTCTAAAATACTTAAACGCATCCGATTAAATTAAGTTCACTATAGACATAACCAACTGTGTTCATGAAAACATTGTGTATATTCCACAGTATTGGACGCGAAATATAAAGTTTAGTATCAGGCACTGTTATGTGGTTGATGCACTCAGAAAATGATATGCGCCCATTTCAAAACAGCACGCAAATTAAACGTTTAACCGGCAAGGCTTTAAAGCACACGCAAATAATTAAAGCTCGTGAAGTGCAGTGTCCCGTGAGCCGTGTGTTAACATCTAATGTAAATGCACGCCGAGTTGTAACGTTACAGTATAGGCCTATATGTTGAGACATGGCGCCAGAACAGAAAATGATTTTCGCTGCAGCACAACACTACTATATTTTTTTCAAAACAGATTGTGGAGAAATTAATCCCACACCCTTAATTTGAAGTAATCCAAAAGTTAAAATATATTAATTTTAGCATTGCTATATTTCTACATAATTATTGCAACATTAAAGTATAAATCAGTAAAGCTTTTTTCTCAGTCTACATTATACTCACAATAAAAATAAATAAAACATAAAAATGTTCCTTGATAGAAAGCATAGACCTAACGATTAGGCTACCGATTTGCAAATGCTAGGCTGCTCATTTCGATTAGCACAATCCAACACAATCTAAGAATTTGATTAAAATAACACATCCAATGTTCATGTGTAACGCTAGTTTGTTTAATCTGTTTCCTTTATTACACGGTCAATTGTGTTTATTAAGCAATTCAGACATTAAAATAAGACATAAAAAGCACTGACTCACCTTTCCATGTGCTTTCCTCATCCGAAATAATGGTATCACGTTTTCAAATCGGCTCCGCCTACTGGTAGAACTGCGCATGACCACTCGAAAAAGTTCAACATACTTATTATTTTAAGTAGAGGTTAATTTAATCTTTTGAGTTTAATAACTTACCTTGCTAAAAATTTGTCCTTACTTTATCAAACTTAGTAAGGTCAACAAACTTTTTCAAAATAAGTTTTATTCACTTAATGTTATTAGTAAGATCATCAGTTACATTTTACAGTGTAGTTGATGTGAAAAAAGGAGTATTTTGCATATAAATATGCACATAAATACATATTTTTTAAATTTGTCTCCCTGAAAGTGCCTGGCAGAAGCCTATACTGTCTGTGTCATAAATGTGAACATAATATTATCTACTGTCTGTGTCATAAATGTGAACATAATATTGTAACAGAATATTCTTATGCTATATTATATAAACTATATTTCATGAGGTGAAACATCACTGCCAGGAGCTACAGAATATATATTTCTGTAGGTCCTCACCGTGATGTTGCACTTCATGAAATATATGTAGCCTAAGAATATTCTATTAAAATATTAAGTGGCACATAAATTCAGACCAGTTATTTACAATAAAGCCTTATAAAATCATTTCCATTCCCTTTGTTTATTATTTTAATAGTTTTTTCTTGGTTTTGATAGTAAATAAAATCTAATCAGTAATTTTACATGCAGATTAATGCACGTATAGATTAATGCACGTGTGTGTGTGTTTGCATAGTGGGCCGGTCTGGATGAAGTGTCCAGGGCTGATTTTTTGTCCCAGTCCAGTCCTGAATGGCAATATTCACATTACTTTCAGTTTATTGCTCGAAAGTACAAAAATATTTGAGTGAAATGTAGGCTATAGTAAACCCTAAGATTATTATTTGTGACATTAGAACAAAATATGTGGATATAAAAACATGTATATAGGCTAAAGAACTAAATGAACGATCTCTATTTTCTAATTTCACGACGTCCACACAAGACCAGGCTTGGGAGGGTTACTTTAAAAAATGTATTCCGATACAGTTACAAATTATTTCATAAAAAAGGGTCCCACTTTATATTAATTGGCTTTAAGTACTTTATACTTTTTCAAAAAGTAACTACAATCTGATTACTTTTTTTGATGTAACTCACTGTAATAATATACAGTTACTGGATTTTTGTTTCCTGATTACATAATGCTGTTACATGTATTCTGTTGCTCCCACAAGACATTAGTCTGAATATTTTCCTGTATGAACAAAATGGAGTTTCCATTGTTCACACACAAACACACACAGAGTTCAATCGCGCCTCTCTCGTGACTGTGTGTGCGTGTCATGTGTTCTAGGCTGTGTGCATGCTTCTGAAGCTGCTCAGAAAATAATAAAATGCCATGCAGAGGACTAATGCAAAATGTGTGGGAAAATCCATTTGATTGTAGTTTAAGTGAGAAATAATGTGCTCTGGTCAATAGCTGTAGAGTGAAAACTGGTGAATGCAGTATACAGCTTTCACAGAAAGAGAATGATGTGAGCACGTACGATTGGCAGTGAATCTTTTATGCGGACAAAATAGCTCAATAAGAGTAACAAAATACATGTGGAAAAAATCACATCGTAATGTTTTAAAGAAGAGTGGTTTGATTAAAGTGGTGTAAATATACCCGATCCGGCAAAGATGGCAGTATTGGAGCTGATAACGATCCTGAGTATCGGATCGGCGCATCCCTACATACTATAATGTAAACACAGTACAGATGTAGACCTTGATGTACACCTGACCTTTCAGAAGGTTGCTCATGCATACTTTGTGGTTAAAATGTGCCCTCGATCCGCACTTTTGCAGAGCCTTCACTGCTGCAAGCTCTTCAGCACACTTCTTTTTGACAGTCAAAGCGGGGGTTACGTTTTTGCACGTCATGTAGAATAACCCTAAAAGCACCAAGGGTGCGGTGCCACCGGCTTTATATATATATATATATATATATATATATATATATATAAATATAGCTGCGAGCAGCGATTGCGGGCCAAAGCCGGCGGTACCGCCATCCCGGTGCCTTTAGGTAACTAAAGGCACCGGGGTTGCGGTGCCACCGGCTTGGGCCCGCAATCGCTGCTCGCAGCTATATTTTTAGGGCCCAAGCCCTGAAAGGGCGAAGGCCCTATTGTTTTCCTTAGGATTTTTTTTTTTTTTTTTTTTTTTTTTTTTTCTAACGACTATCCGGGCACTTTTGGGGCCCTTAACATGCTCAAAAACTCTTGAAACTTTGCACACAGGTCAGAACCCGCGGCCATCAGAGCCGGGCTGAAGCTGGTACCCGGGCGCGGCAGGGCGGCTCGTCAGCGCCCCCTGGAACAGGGTCTGAACACTTTGTCCATAAATCAAACACGCTTGCATGTAATAATATGAAACTCGGTACACATGTCAATCTCATCGTTTCATATATTCATCGCACTTTTACTTTTTACCCCAGCCCAACAGGAAGTCAGATATTTACGGTTGTTTTTAAAACGCTTGCAATGGAATTTAATGTACTCCTCCTAGAGCATTCATCCGCATGGAACGAAACTCGGTCAGCCTGAAGTCAAGACATAGACGATCAAAAATTGCGAGGGGATTTTTGATATCTCGAACGGTTTGGCTGTGGCGAGGAAACAAAATTATGGTGAGAAACGTGAAACAGGAAGTGTGTCCTAACTTCAGCATACATTAACCGATCTTGATGAAACTTCAGGAGTGTGTTCGCCGTAAGAGGACGATCACATGGATGTGACTATTGTGTGTCAAAGTTATAGCGCCACCAACTGGCAGCAGGAAGTGTGTCACTTTCAAAATGCTTTGAAATCACCCTCTTATTTTAACCTGATTTGCTTCAAACTTCATCTGTATAATGTAAACATACGGCAGATGTAGACCTGTGAATGGATTCTTAATATCTTTGAAACTGTTGCCATGGTGACGCATCAAACTTTACCATTCTTTTAGGATGCTTTTGAGACCCTTAGCATGCTTCAAATTGCATGAAACTCCTCAGACACATCACATTTATTAGCCAGTAGACATGTGCAAAGTTTCAGAAACGGACGTGGTGAGGGCTCAGTAGCGCCACCTTTTGACAAAAGTTGGGTTGTTAGTTTTATCTACAGTTACAAAAATCAGTATGTATATTGTACTCCTCGAGCCGGACAACTTTCTAATTGACACTCTTTAACTAGGACCCACAGAAAGTAAGATATGTTTGTTTGAATCTGGTCATGCTCCCTTTGAGCCTACATCTCTGTCTCTCTCTGTGTGTGTGTTAGTAGGGGGAGGGGCTTAACTTAACCATTTCAGTGCTGTGTGTTTTTTTCTGCTGTGTAATTTCTTAATACATTTCTTAAGCCTGGTATGTTTTAAATAAGTTTTTATTTTAATTTTTATAAGTGAAGGCATAATATAACCAGTTAAATTGTAGTGCATTGACAATAGTTTTATATAATTAGTTTATTAATTAAATTAACTTGGTCCATAAACTTGGTCCAGCTGCGAGACTGACAGGTCTGACTGTCTGACACTGGCCAATCGGAATCAAGAGTGGAGAAGCGGCCGCTCCCATAGGCAGTATAGTATCTCCCCGCCCTGTGGAGGCATTCCGCCGGTCTCGTGAAGTTTCTCGCCGGTCTCGTCTCTGAGACCCCTACACCTGGTATTAAAATGCGATCTGTATCCAGATAAGTTATCCGGATAATAAAAAAGAAATATCAATGCAAGGTATTACGTTGTGATCGGATTGTGATCGATTTGCCTGACCATCTGGAGGTAGTCTGGCTCGCATTGTGTTCGGATCTTTACGTGTAAACGCAATCTGGTTGTTGATATCACACATGTATATTTTACTCCTCCCAAAAATGCTAAAAAATAAACGAGTGAGAGCGTTTACAGGCTGTTATACAGGCTGCGACACGCATCACCGCCGCAGATGAGCAGCAGCTGAGCGTCAAACCAACGTGCAAACATCGCAAATAAAAGTGAAAGTAAGTCAGACACGCTTAATCATCTACACAATCATCTTCAAGTAAAGAAAGAAATGATCTCTTGACTCTTACAAGGGCTGTTGCCACTCTCTCTTATTGATGTCTATTGATGAAATTAGCTGATGATCAATAAAATGCATGCTAATATCTGTAATAAACAACCGACAAAATTACTGTATGATGGTGTAAATAAAGAATCAGTCCAGCATCGCCATGTCAGTGTGTATTGATTCATCATTGTCTCTTCATAGTTTGCAAGAGACATTTAATAAACTGAGCGTATTTGATAAACTGAACGTAGCCTATTCATCTGTCAATATAACCTCATTCTTTTTAATGATCAGAAGAACGCGTATCGACTACCGTTACAGTACAATATGTCCTAACTACACACGACGCCGCGACACGCGATAAAAGGTATCTTTTCCATGTAAATCAGAGTTTTTGTCCTAACCATACGCGACGGCGACATGCGAAGTTTCTAATTTAGAAACGGTTCCTATTTCTGCGATGTCGCGGCTGACAGAATGAAGAAATTACACTGGTTATGAGTACACATTATTTATTTTTAGTTAAAAATAGGTCACTGTGCCACAAGCCATAACGGATAATTTACCTCAGATTTTGAAAGCATGTAATATTATAGTGTTCAAAATGAATTCTATGCAAACATACGACTGTATTTCATAACAACGACAATAACTTGAGGCAGATGCCACCAAATGTGTTAAAATAAATGAATTATTTGCTGGACTTAAGTGAAAAGGATAGCCATTTAATGACCATAGCACATAGTTGATGTGAAAAAAGGAGTATTTTGCATATAAATATGCACATAAATATATATTTTTTTCAATTTGTCTCCCTGAAAGTGCCTGGCAGAAGCCTATACTGTCTGTGTCATAAATGTGAACATAATATTATCTACTGTCTGTGTCATAAATGTGAACATAATATTGTAACAGAATATTCTTATGCTATATTATATAAACTATATTTCATGAGGTGAAACATCACTGCCAGGAGCTACAGAATATATATTTCTGTAGGTCCTCACCGTGATGTTGCACTTCATGAAATATATGTAGTATAGCCTAAGAATATTCTATTAAAATATTAAGTGGCACATAAATTCAGACCAGTTATTTACAATAAAGCCTTATAAAATCATTTCCATTCCCTTTGTTTATTATTTTAATAGTTTTTTCTTGGTTTTGATAGTAAATGAAATCTAATCAGTAATTTTACATGCAGATTAATGCACGTATAGATTAATGCACGTGTGTGTGTGTTTGCATAGTGGGCCGGTCTGGATGAAGTGTCCAGGGCTGATTTTTTGTCCCAGTCCAGCCCTGAATGGCAATATTCACATTACTTTCAGTTTATTGCTCGAAAGTACAAAAATATTTGAGTGAAATGTAGGCTATAGTAAACCCTAAAATTATTATTTGTGACATTAGAACAAAATATGTGGATATAAAAACATGTATATAGGCTAAAGAACTAAATGAACGATCTCTATTTTCTAATTTCACGACGTCCACACAAGACCAGGCTTGGGAGGGTTACTTTAAAAAATGTATTCCGATACAGTTACAAATTATTTCATAAAAAAGGGTCCCACTTTATATTAATTGGCTTTAAGTACTTTATACTTTTTCAAAAAGTAACTACAATCTGATTACTTTTTTTGATGTAACTCACTGTAATAATATACAGTTACTGGATTTTTGTTTCCTGATTACATAATGCTGTTACATGTATTCTGTTGCTCCCACAAGACATTAGTCTGAATATTTTCCTGTATGAACAAAATGGAGTTTCCATTGTTCACACACAAACACACACAGAGTTCGATCGCGCCTCTCTCGTGACTGTGTGTGCGTGTCATGTGTTCTAGGCTGTGTGCATGCACTTCTGAAGCTGCTCAGAAAATAATAAAATGCCATGCAGAGGACTAATGCAAAATGTGTGGGAAAATCCATTTGATTGTAGTTTAAGTGAGAAATAATTTCAGTGCTCTGGTCAATAGCTGTAGAGTGAAAACTGGTGAATGCAGTATACAGCTTTTACAGAAAGAGAATGATGTGAGCACGTACGATTGGCAGTGAATCTTTTATGCGGACAAAATAGCTCAATAAGAGTAACAAAATACATGTGGAAAAAATCACATCGTAATGTTTTAAAGAAGAGTGGTTTGATTAAAGTGGTGTAAATATACCCGATCCGGCAAAGATGGCAGTATCGGAGCTGATAACGATCCTGAGTATCGGATCGGCGCATCCCTACATACTATAATGTAAACACAGTACAGATGTAGACCTTGATGTACACCTGACCTTTCAGAAGGTTGCTCATGCATACTTTGTGGTTAAAATGTGCCCTCGATCCGCACTTTTGCAGAGCCTTCACTGCTGCAAGCTCTTCAGCACACTTCTTTTTGACAGTCAAAGCGGGGGTTACGTTTTTGCACGTCATGTAGAATAACCCTAAAAGCACCAAGGGTGCGGTGCCACCGGCTTTATATATATATATATATATATATATATATATAGCTGCGAGCAGCGATTGCGGGCCAAAGCCGGCGGTACCGCCATCCCGGTGCCTTTAGGTAACTAAAGGCACCGGGGTTGCGGTGCCACCGGCTTGGGCCCGCAATCGCTGCTCGCAGCTATATTTTATTTTTTTTTATTTTTTTTTTTTTTCTAACGACTATCCGGGCACTTTTGGGTCCCTTAACATGCTCAAAAACTCTTGAAACTTTGCACACAGGTCAGAACCCGCGGCCATCAGAGCCGGGCTGAAGCTGGTACCCGGGCGTGGCAGGGCGGCTCGTCAGCGCCCCCTGGAACAGGGTCTGAACACTTTGTCCATAAATCAAACACGCTTGCATGTAATAATATGAAACTCGGTACACATGTCAATCTCATCGTTTCATATATTCATCGCACTTTTACTTTTTACCCCAGCCCAACAGGAAGTCAGATATTTACGGTTGTTTTTAAAATGCTTGCAATGGAATTTAATGTACTCCTAGAGCATTCATCCGCATGGAACGAAACTCGGTCAGCCTGAAGTCAAGACATAGACGATCAAAAATTGCGAGGGGATTTTTGATATCTCGAACGGTTTGGCTGTGGCGAGGAAACAAAATTATGGTGAGAAACGTGAAACAGGAAGTGTGTCCTAACTTCAGCATACATTAACTGATCTTGATGAAACTTCAGGAGTGTGTTCGCCGTAAGAGGACGATCACATGGATGTGACTATTGTGTGTCAAAGTTATAGCGCCACCAACTGGCAGCAGGAAGTGTGTCACTTTCAAAATGCTTTGAAATCACCCTCTTATTTTAACCCGATTTGCTTCAAACTTCATCTGTATAATGTAAACATACGGCAGATGTAGACCTGTGAATGGATTCTTAATATCTTTGAAACTGTTGCCGTGGTGACGCATCAAACTTTACCATTCTTTTAGGATGCTTTTGAGACCCTTAGCATGCTTCAAATTGCATGAAACTCCTCAGACACATCACATTTATTAGCCAGTAGACATGTGCAAAGTTTCAGAAACGGGCGTGGTGAGGGCTCAGTAGCGCCACCTTTTGACAAAAGTTGGGTTGTTAGTTTTATCTACAGTTACAAAAATCAGTATGTATATTGTACTCCTCGAGCCGGACAACTTTCTAATTGACACTCTTTAACTAGGACCCACAGAAAGTAAGATATGTTTGTTTGAATCTGGTCATGCTCCCTTTGAGCCTACATCTCTGTCTCTCTCTGTGTGTGTGTTAGTAGGGGGAGGGGCTTAACTTAACCATTTCAGTGCTGTGTGTTTTTTTCTGCTGTGTAATTTCTTAATACATTTCTTAAGCCTGGTATGTTTTAAATAAGTTTTTATTTTAATTTTTATAAGTGAAGGCATAATATAACCAGTTAAATTGTAGTGCATTGACAATAGTTTTATATAGTTAGTTTATTAATTAAATTAACTTGGTCCATAAACTTGGTCCAGCTGCGAGACTGACAGGTCTGACTGTCTGACACTGGCCAATCGGAATCAAGAGCGGAGAAGCGGCCGCTCCCATAGGCAGTATAGTATCTCCCCGCCCTGTGGAGGCATTCCGCTGGTCTCGTGAAGTTTCTCGCCGGTCTCGTCTCTGAGACCCCTACACCTGGTATTAAAATGCGATCTGTATCCAGATAAGTTATCCGGATAATAAAAAAGAAATATCAATGCAAGGTATTATGTTGTGATCGGATTGTGATCGATTTGCCTGACCATCTGGAGGTAGTCTGGCTCGCATTGTGTTCGGATCTTTACGTGTAAACGCAATCTGGTTGTTGATATCACACATGTATATTTTACTCCTCCCAAAAATGCTAAAAAATAAACGAGTGAGAGCGTTTACAGGCTGTTATAGTCAGACATGACGGCGCTACTGCGACACGCATCACCACCGCAGATAAGCAGCAGCTGGGCGTCAAACCAACGTGCAAACATCGCAAATAAAAGTGAAAGTAAGTCAGAGACGCTTAATCATCTACACAATCATCTTCAAGTAAAGAAAGAAATGATCTCTTGACTCTTACAAGGGCTGTTGCCACTCTCTCTTATTGATGTCTATTGATGAAATTAGCTGATGATCAATAAAATGCATGCTAATATCTGTAATAAACAACCGACAAAATTACTGTATGATGGTGTAAATAAAGAATCAGTCCAGCATCGCCATGTCAGTGTGTATTGATTCATCATTGTCTCTTCATAGTTTGCAAGAGACATTTAATAAACTGAGCGTATTTGATAAACTGAGCGTAGCCTATTCATCTGTCAATATAACCTCATTCTTTTTAATGATCAGAAGAACGCGTATCGACTACCGTTACAGTACAATATGTCCTAACTACACACGACGCCGCGACACGCGATAAAACGATAAAAGGTATCTTTTCCATGTAAATCAGAGTTTTTGTCCTAACCAGACGCGACGGCGACATGCGAAGTTTCTAATTTAGAAACGGTTCCTATTTCTGCGATGTCGCGGCTGACAGAATGAAGAAATTACACTGGTTATGAGTACACATTATTTATTTTTAGTTAAAAATAGGTCACTGTGCCACAAGCCATAACGGATAATTTACCTCAGATTTTGAAAGCATGTAATATTATAGTGTTCAAAATGAATTCTATGCAAACATACGACTGTATTTCATAACAACGACAATAACTTGAGGCAGATGCCACCAAATGTGTTAAAATAAATGAATTATTTGCTGGACTTAAGTGAAAAGGATAGCCATTTAATGACCATAGCACATAGTTGATGTGAAAAAAGGAGTATTTTGCATATAAATATGCACATACATACATATTTTTTCAATTTGTCTCCCTGAAAGTGCCTGGCAGAAGCCTATACTGTCTGTGTCATAAATGTGAACATAATATTATCTACTGTCTGTGTCATAAATGTGAACATAATATTGTAACAGAATATTCTTATGCTATATTATATAAACTATATTTCATGAGGTGAAACATCACTGCCAGGAGCTACAGAATATATATTTCTGTAGGTCCTCACCGTGATGTTGCACTTCATGAAATATATGTAGTATAGCCTAAGAATATTCTATTAAAATATTAAGTGGCACATAAATTCAGACCAGTTATTTACAATAAAGCCTTATAAAATCATTTCCATTCCCTTTGTTTATTATTTTAATAGTTTTTTCTTGGTTTTGTAAATAAAATCTAATCAGTAATTTTACATGCAGATTAATGCACGTATAGATTAATGCACGTGTGTGTGTGTTTGCATAGTGGGCCGGTCTGGATGAAGTGTCCAGGGCTGATTTTTTGTCCCAGTCCAGCCCTGAATGGCAATATTCACATTACTTTCAGTTTATTGCTCGAAAGTACAAAAATATTTGAGTGAAATGTAGGCTATAGTAAACCCTAAGATTATTATTTTTGACATTAGAACAAAATATGTGGATATAAAAACATGTATATAGGCTAAAGAACTAAATGAACGATCTCTATTTTCTAATTTCACGACGTCCACACAAGACCAGGCTTGGGAGGGTTACTTTAAAAAATGTATTCCGATACAGTTACAAATTATTTCATAAAAAAGGGTCCCACTTTATATTAATTGGCTTTAAGTACTTTATACTTTTTCAAAAAGTAACTACAATCTGATTACTTTTTTTGATGTAACTCACTGTAATAATATACAGTTACTGGATTTTT
The DNA here is from genome assembly GCA_038021265.1 of Cyprinella venusta. Classification (NCBI taxonomy): domain Eukaryota; kingdom Metazoa; phylum Chordata; class Actinopteri; order Cypriniformes; family Leuciscidae; genus Cyprinella; species Cyprinella venusta. Next base: position 7,322,617 of record CM075870.1, on the reverse strand, counting down.
GTTTCCTGATTACATAATGCTGTTACATGTATTCTGTTGCTCCCACAAGACATTAGTCTGAATATTTTCCTGTATGAACAAAATGGAGTTTCCATTGTTCATACACAAACACACACAGAGTTCGATCGCGCCTCTCTCGTGACTGTGTGTGCGTGTCATGTGTTCTAGGCTGTGTGCATGCACTTCTGAAGCTGCTCAGAAAATAATAAAATGCCATGCAGAGGACTAATGCAAAATGTGTGGGAAAATCCATTTGATTGTAGTTTAAGTGAGAAATAATTTCAGTGCTCTGGTCAATAGCTGTAGAGTGAAAACTGGTGAATGCAGTATACAGCTTTCACAGAAAGAGAATGATGTGAGCACGTACGATTGGCAGTGAATCTTTTATGCGGACAAAATAGCTCAATAAGAGTAACAAAATACATGTGGAAAAAATCACATCGTAATGTTTTAAAGAAGAGTGGTTTGATTAAAGTGGTGTAAATATACCCGAAAGATGGCAGTATCGGAGCTGATAACGATCCTGAGTATCGGATCGGCGCATCCCTACATACTATAATGTAAACACAGTACAGATGTAGACCTTGATGTACACCTGACCTTTCAGAAGGTTGCTCATGCATACTTTGTGGTTAAAATGTGCCCTCGATCCGCACTTTTGCAGAGCCTTCACTGCTGCAAGCTCTTCAGCACACTTCTTTTTGACAGTCAAAGCGGGGGTTACGTTTTTGCACGTCATGTAGAATAACCCTAAAAGCACCAAGGGTGCGGTGCCACCGGCTTTATATATATATATATATATATATATATATATATATATAGCTGCGAGCAGCGATTGCGGGCCAAAGCCGGCGGTACCGCCATCCCGGTGCCTTTAGGTAACTAAAGGCACCGGGGTTGCGGTGCCACCGGCTTGGGCCCGCAATCGCTGCTCGCAGCTATATTTATTATTATTTTATTTATTTATTTTTTTTCTAACGACTATCCGGGCACTTTTGGGGCCCTTAACATGCTCAAAAACTCTTGAAACTTTGCACACAGGTCAGAACCCGCGGCCATCAGAGCCGGGCTGAAGCTGGTACCCGGGTGCGGCAGGGCGGCTCGTCAGCGCCCCCTGGAACAGGGTCTGAACACTTTGTCCATAAATCAAACACGCTTGCATGTAATAATATGAAACTCGGTACACATGTCAATCTCATCGTTTCATATATTCATCGCACTTTTACTTTTTACCCCAGCCCAACAGGAAGTCAGATATTTACGGTTGTTTTTAAAACGCTTGCAATGGAATTTAATGTACTCCTCCTAGAGCATTCATCCGCATGGAACGAAACTCGGTCAGCCTGAAGTCAAGACATAGACGATCAAAAATTGCGAGGGGATTTTTGATATCTCGAACGGTTTGGCTGTGGCGAGGAAACAAAATTATGGTGAGAAACGTGAAACAGGAAGTGTGTCCTAACTTCAGCATACATTAACCGATCTTGATGAAACTTCAGGAGTGTGTTCGCCGTAAGAGGACGATCACATGGATGTGACTATTGTGTGTCAAAGTTATAGCGCCACCAACTGGCAGCAGGAAGTGTGTCAATTTCAAAATGCTTTGAAATCACCCTCTTATTTTAACCCGATTTGCTTCAAACTTCATCTGTATAATGTAAACATACGGCAGATGTAGACCTGTGAATGGATTCTTAATATCTTTGAAACTGTTGCCATGGTGACGCATCAAACTTTACCATTCTTTTAGGATGCTTTTGAGACCCTTAGCATGCTTCAAATTGCATGAAACTCCTCAGACACATCACATTTATTAGCCAGTAGACATGTGCAAAGTTTCAGAAACGGGCGTGGTGAGGGCTCAGTAGCGCCACCTTTTGACAAAAGTTGGGTTGTTAGTTTTATCTACAGTTACAAAAATCAGTATGTATATTGTACTCCTCGAGCCGGACAACTTTCTAATTGACACTCTTTAACTATTGACCCACAGAAAGTAAGATATGTTTGTTTGAATCTGGTCATGCTCCCTTTGAGCCTACATCTCTGTCTCTCTCTGTGTGTGTGTTAGTAGGGGGAGGGGGTTAACTTAACCATTTCAGTGCTGTGTGTTTTTTTCTGCTGTGTAATTTCTTAATACATTTCTTAAGCCTGGTATGTTTTAAATAAGTTTTTATTTTAATTTTTATAAGTGAAGGCATAATATAACCAGTTAAATTGTAGTGCATTGACAGTAGTTTTATATAATTAGTTTATTAATTAAATTAACTTGGTCCATAAACTTGGTCCAGCTGCGAGACTGACAGGTCTGACTGTCTGACACTGGCCAATCGGAATCAAGAGCGGAGAAGCGGCCGCTCCCATAGGCAGTATAGTATCTCCCCGCCCTGTGGAGGCATTCCGCCGGTCTCGTGAAGTTTCTCGCCGGTCTCGTCTCTGAGACCCCTACACCTGGTATTAAAATGCGATCTGTATCCAGATAAGTTATCCGGATAATAAAAAAGAAATATTAATGCAAGGTATTACGTTGTGATCGGATTGTGATCGATTTGCCTGACCATCTGGAGGTAGTCTGGCTCGCATTGTGTTCGGATCTTTACGTGTAAACGCAATCTGGTTGTTGATATCACACATGTATATTTTACTCCTCCCAAAAATGCTAAAAAATAAACGAGTGAGAGCGTTTACAGGCTGTTATAGTCAGACATGACGGCGCTACTGCGACACGCATCACCGCCGCAGATGAGCAGCAGCTGAGCGTCAAACCAACGTGCAAACATCGCAAATAAAAGTGAAAGTAAGTCAGAGACGCTTAATCATCTACACAATCATCTTCAAGTAAAGAAAGAAATGATCTCTTGACTCTTACAAGGGCTGTTGCCACTCTCTCTTATTGATGTCTATTGATGAAATTAGCTGATGATCAATAAAATGCATGCTAATATCTGTAATAAACAACCGACAAAATTACTGTATGATGGTGTAAATAAAGAATCAGTCCAGCATCGCCATGTCAGTGTGTATTGATTCATCATTGTCTCTTCATAGTTTGCAAGAGACATTTAATAAACTGAGCGTATTTGATAAACTGAGCGTAGCCTATTCATCTGTCAATATAACCTCATTCTTTTTAATGATCAGAAGAACGCGTATCGACTACCGTTACAGTACAATATGTCCTAACTACACACGACGCCGCGACACGCGATAAAATGTATCTTTTCCATGTAAATCAGAGTTTTTGTCCTAACCAGACGCGACGGCGACATGCGAAGTTTCTAATTTAGAAACGGTTCCTATTTCTGCGATGTCGCGGCTGACAGAATGAAGAAATTACACTGGTTATGAGTACACATTATTTATTTTTAGTTAAAAATAGGTCACTGTGCCACAAGCCATAACGGATAATTTACCTCAGATTTTGAAAGCATGTAATATTATAGTGTTCAAAATGAATTCTATGCAAACATACGACTGTATTTCATAACAACGACAATAACTTGAGGCAGATGCCACCAAATGTGTTAAAATAAATGAATTATTTGCTGGACTTAAGTGAAAAGGATAGCCATTTAATGACCATAGCACATAGTTGATGTGAAAAAAGGAGTATTTTGCATATAAATATGCACATAAATACATATTTTTTCAATTTGTCTCCCTGAAAGTGCCTGGCAGAAGCCTATACTGTCTGTGTCATAAATGTGAAAATAATATTATCTACTGTCTGTGTCATATATGTGAACATAATATTGTAACAGAATATTCTTATGCTATATTATATAAACTATATTTCATGAGGTGAAACATCACTGCCAGGAGCTACAGAATATATATTTCTGTAGGTCCTCACCGTGATGTTGCACTTCATGAAATATATGTAGTATAGCCTAAGAATATTCTATTAAAATATTAAGTGGCACATAAATTCAGACCAGTTATTTACAATAAAGCCTTATAAAATCATTTCCATTCCCTTTGTTTATTATTTTAATAGTTTTTTCTTGGTTTTGATAGTAAATGAAATCTAATCAGTAATTTTACATGCAGATTAATGCACGTATAGATTAATGCACGTGTGTGTGTGTTTGCATAGTGGGCCGGTCTGGATGAAGTGTCCAGGGCTGATTTTTTGTCCCAGTCCAGCCCTGAATGGCAATATTCACATTACTTTCAGTTTATTGCTCGAAAGTACAAAAATATTTGAGTGAAATGTAGGCTATAGTAAACCCTAAGATTATTATTTGTGACATTAGAACAAAATATGTGGATATAAAAACATGTATATAGGCTAAAGAACTAAATGAACGATCTCTATTTTCTAATTTCACGACGTCCACACAAGACCAGGCTTGGGAGGGTTACTTTAAAAAATGTATTCCGATACAGTTACAAATTATTTCATAAAAAAGGGTCCCACTTTATATTAATTGGCTTTAAGTACTTTATACTTTTTCAAAAAGTAACTACAATCTGATTACTTTTTTTGATGTAACTCACTGTAATAATATACAGTTACTTGATTTGTTTCCTGATTACATAATGCTGTTACATGTATTCTGTTGCTCCCACAAGACATTAGTCTGAATATTTTCCTGTATGAACAAAATGGAGTTTCCATTGTTCACACACAAACACACACAGAGTTCGATCGCGCCTCTCTCGTGACTGTGTGTGCGTGTCATGTGTTCTAGGCTGTGTGCATGCACTTCTGAAGCTGCGCAGAAAATAATAAAATGCCATGCAGAGGACTAATGCAAAATGTGTGGGAAAATCCATTTGATTGTAGTGTAAGTGAGAAATAATTTCAGTGCTCTGGTCAATAGCTGTAGAGTGAAAACTGGTGAATGCAGTATACAGCTTTCACAGAAAGAGAATGATGTGAGCACGTACGATTGGCAGTGAATCTTTTATGCGGACAAAATAGCTCAATAAGAGTAACAAAATACATGTGGAAAAAATCACATCGTAATGTTTTAAAGAAGAGTGGTTTGATTAAAGTGGTGTAAATATACCCGATCCGGCAAAGATGGCAGTATCGGAGCTGATAACGATCCTGAGTATCGGATCGGCGCATCCCTACATACTATAATGTAAACACAGTACAGATGTAGACCTTGATGTACACCTGACCTTTCAGAAGGTTGCTAATGCATACTTTGTGGTTAAAATGTGCCCTCGATCCGGACTTTTGCAGAGCCTTCACTGCTGCAAGCTCTTCAGCACACTTCTTTTTGACAGTCAAAGCGGGGGTTATGTTTTTGCATGTCAAGTAGAATAACCCTAAAAGCACCAAGGGTGCGGTGCCACCGGCTTTATATATATATATATATAAATATAGCTGCGAGCAGCGATTGCGGGCCAAAGCCGGCGGTACCGCCATCCCGGTGCCTTTAGGTAACTAAAGGCACCGGGGTTGCGGTGCCACCGGCTTGGGCCCGCAATCGCTGCTCGCAGCTATATTTTATTTTTTTTTTTTATTTTTTTTTTTTCTAACGACTATCCGGGCACTTTTGGGTCCCTTAACATGCTCAAAAACTCTTGAAACTTTGCACACAGGTCAGAACCCGCGGCCATCAGAGCCGGGCTGAAGCTGGTACCCGGGCGTGGCAGGGCGGCTCGTCAGCGCCCCCTGGAACAGGGTCTGAACACTTTGTCCATAAATCAAACACGCTTGCATGTAATAATATGAAACTCGGTACACATGTCAATCTCATCGTTTCATATATTCATCGCACTTTTACTTTTTACCCCAGCCCAACAGGAAGTCAGATATTTACGGTTGTTTTTAAAATGCTTGCAATGGAATTTAATGTACTCCTAGAGCATTCATCCGCATGGAACGAAACTCGGTCAGCCTGAAGTCAAGACATAGACGATCAAAAATTGCGAGGGGATTTTTGATATCTCGAACGGTTTGGCTGTGGCGAGGAAACAAAATTATGGTGAGAAACGTGAAACAGGAAGTGTGTCCTAACTTCAGCATACATTAACTGATCTTGATGAAACTTCAGGAGTGTGTTCGCCGTAAGAGGACGATCACATGGATGTGACTATTGTGTGTCAAAGTTATAGCGCCACCAACTGGCAGCAGGAAGTGTGTCACTTTCAAAATGCTTTGAAATCACCCTCTTATTTTAACCCGATTTGCTTCAAACTTCATCTGTATAATGTAAACATACGGCAGATGTAGACCTGTGAATGGATTCTTAATATCTTTGAAACTGTTGCCGTGGTGACGCATCAAACTTTACCATTCTTTTAGGATGCTTTTGAGACCCTTAGCATGCTTCAAATTGCATGAAACTCCTCAGACACATCACATTTATTAGCCAGTAGACATGTGCAAAGTTTCAGAAACGGGCGTGGTGAGGGCTCAGTAGCGCCACCTTTTGACAAAAGTTGGGTTGTTAGTTTTATCTACAGTTACAAAAATCAGTATGTATATTGTACTCCTCGAGCCGGACAACTTTCTAATTGACACTCTTTAACTAGGACCCACAGAAAGTAAGATATGTTTGTTTGAATCTGGTCATGCTCCCTTTGAGCCTACATCTCTGTCTCTCTCTGTGTGTGTGTTAGTAGGGGGAGGGGCTTAACTTAACCATTTCAGTGCTGTGTGTTTTTTTCTGCTGTGTAATTTCTTAATACATTTCTTAAGCCTGGTATGTTTTAAATAAGTTTTTATTTTAATTTTTATAAGTGAAGGCATAATATAACCAGTTAAATTGTAGTGCATTGACAATAGTTTTATATAGTTAGTTTATTAATTAAATTAACTTGGTCCATAAACTTGGTCCAGCTGCGAGACTGACAGGTCTGACTGTCTGACACTGGCCAATCGGAATCAAGAGCGGAGAAGCGGCCGCTCCCATAGGCAGTATAGTATCTCCCCGCCCTGTGGAGGCATTCCGCTGGTCTCGTGAAGTTTCTCGCCGGTCTCGTCTCTGAGACCCCTACACCTGGTATTAAAATGCGATCTGTATCCAGATAAGTTATCCGGATAATAAAAAAGAAATATCAATGCAAGGTATTATGTTGTGATCGGATTGTGATCGATTTGCCTGACCATCTGGAGGTAGTCTGGCTCGCATTGTGTTCGGATCTTTACGTGTAAACGCAATCTGGTTGTTGATATCACACATGTATATTTTACTCCTCCCAAAAATGCTAAAAAATAAACGAGTGAGAGCGTTTACAGGCTGTTATAGTCAGACATGACGGCGCTACTGCGACACGCATCACCACCGCAGATAAGCAGCAGCTGGGCGTCAAACCAACGTGCAAACATCGCAAATAAAAGTGAAAGTAAGTCAGAGACGCTTAATCATCTACACAATCATCTTCAAGTAAAGAAAGAAATGATCTCTTGACTCTTACAAGGGCTGTTGCCACTCTCTCTTATTGATGTCTATTGATGAAATTAGCTGATGATCAATAAAATGCATGCTAATATCTGTAATAAACAACCGACAAAATTACTGTATGATGGTGTAAATAAAGAATCAGTCCAGCATCGCCATGTCAGTGTGTATTGATTCATCATTGTCTCTTCATAGTTTGCAAGAGACATTTAATAAACTGAGCGTATTTGATAAACTGAGCGTAGCCTATTCATCTGTCAATATAACCTCATTCTTTTTAATGATCAGAAGAACGCGTATCGACTACCGTTACAGTACAATATGTCCTAACTACACACGACGCCGCGACACGCGATAAAACGATAAAAGGTATCTTTTCCATGTAAATCAGAGTTTTTGTCCTAACCAGACGCGACGGCGACATGCGAAGTTTCTAATTTAGAAACGGTTCCTATTTCTGCGATGTCGCGGCTGACAGAATGAAGAAATTACACTGGTTATGAGTACACATTATTTATTTTTAGTTAAAAATAGGTCACTGTGCCACAAGCCATAACGGATAATTTACCTCAGATTTTGAAAGCATGTAATATTATAGTGTTCAAAATGAATTCTATGCAAACATACGACTGTATTTCATAACAACGACAATAACTTGAGGCAGATGCCACCAAATGTGTTAAAATAAATGAATTATTTGCTGGACTTAAGTGAAAAGGATAGCCATTTAATGACCATAGCACATAGTTGATGTGAAAAAAGGAGTATTTTGCATATAAATATGCACATAAATACATATTTTTTCAATTTGTCTCCCTGAAAGTGCCTGGCAGAAGCCTATACTGTCTGTGTCATAAATGTGAACATAATATTATCTACTGTCTGTGTCATAAATGTGAACATAATATTGTAACAGAATATTCTTATGCTATATTATATAAACTATATTTCATGAGGTGAAACATCACTGCCAGGAGCTACAGAATATATATTTCTGTAGGTCCTCACCGTGATGTTGCACTTCATGAAATATATGTAGTATAGCCTAAGAATATTCTATTAAAATATTAAGTGGCACATAAATTCAGACCAGTTATTTACAATAAAGCCTTATAAAATCATTTCCATTCCCTTTGTTTATTATTTTAATAGTTTTTTCTTGGTTTTGTAAATAAAATCTAATCAGTAATTTTACATGCAGATTAATGCACGTATAGATTAATGCACGTGTGTGTGTGTTTGCATAGTGGGCCGGTCTGGATGAAGTGTCCAGGGCTGATTTTTTGTCCCAGTCCAGCCCTGAATGGCAATATTCACATTACTTTCAGTTTATTGCTCGAAAGTACAAAAATATTTGAGTGAAATGTAGGCTATAGTAAACCCTAAGATTATTATTTTTGACATTAGAACAAAATATGTGGATATAAAAACATGTATATAGGCTAAAGAACTAAATGAACGATCTCTATTTTCTAATTTCACGACGTCCACACAAGACCAGGCTTGGGAGGGTTACTTTAAAAAATGTATTCCGATACAGTTACAAATTATTTCATAAAAAAGGGTCCCACTTTATATTAATTGGCTTTAAGTACTTTATACTTTTTCAAAAAGTAACTACAATCTGATTACTTTTTTGATGTAACTCACTGTAATAATATACAGTTACTGGATTTTTGTTTCCTGATTACATAATGCTGTTACATGTATTCTGTTGCTCCCACAAGACATTAGTCTGAATATTTTCCTGTATGAACAAAATGGAGTTTCCATTGTTCATACACAAACACACACAGAGTTCGATCGCGCCTCTCTCGTGACTGTGTGTGCGTGTCATGTGTTCTAGGCTGTGTGCATGCACTTCTGAAGCTGCTCAGAAAATAATAAAATGCCATGCAGAGGACTAATGCAAAATGTGTGGGAAAATCCATTTGATTGTAGTTTAAGTGAGAAATAATTTCAGTGCTCTGGTCAATAGCTGTAGAGTGAAAACTGGTGAATGCAGTATACAGCTTTCACAGAAAGAGAATGATGTGAGCACGTACGATTGGCAGTGAATCTTTTATGCGGACAAAATAGCTCAATAAGAGTAACAAAATACATGTGGAAAAAATCACATCGTAATGTTTTAAAGAAGAGTGGTTTGATTAAAGTGGTGTAAATATACCCGAAAGATGGCAGTATCGGAGCTGATAACGATCCTGAGTATCGGATCGGCGCATCCCTACATACTATAATGTAAACACAGTACAGATGTAGACCTTGATGTACACCTGACCTTTCAGAAGGTTGCTCATGCATACTTTGTGGTTAAAATGTGCCCTCGATCCGCACTTTTGCAGAGCCTTCACTGCTGCAAGCTCTTCAGCACACTTCTTTTTGACAGTCAAAGCGGGGGTTACGTTTTTGCACGTCATGTAGAATAACCCTAAAAGCACCAAGGGTGCGGTGCCACCGGCTTTATATATATATATATATATATATATATATATATATATATATATATATAGCTGCGAGCAGCGATTGCGGGCCAAAGCCGGCGGTACCGCCATCCCGGTGCCTTTAGGTAACTAAAGGCACCGGGGTTGCGGTGCCACCGGCTTGGGCCCGCAATCGCTGCTCGCAGCTATATTTATTATTATTTTATTTATTTTTTTTTTTTCTAACGACTATCCGGGCACTTTTGGGGCCCTTAACATGCTCAAAAACTCTTGAAACTTTGCACACAGGTCAGAACCCGCGGCCATCAGAGCCGGGCTGAAGCTGGTACCCGGGTGCGGCAGGGCGGCTCGTCAGCGCCCCCTGGAACAGGGTCTGAACACTTTGTCCATAAATCAAACACGCTTGCATGTAATAATATGAAACTCGGTACACATGTCAATCTCATCGTTTCATATATTCATCGCACTTTTACTTTTTACCCCAGCCCAACAGGAAGTCAGATATTTACGGTTGTTTTTAAAACGCTTGCAATGGAATTTAATGTACTCCTCCTAGAGCATTCATCCGCATGGAACGAAACTCGGTCAGCCTGAAGTCAAGACATAGACGATCAAAAATTGCGAGGGGATTTTTGATATCTCGAACGGTTTGGCTGTGGCGAGGAAACAAAATTATGGTGAGAAACGTGAAACAGGAAGTGTGTCCTAACTTCAGCATACATTAACCGATCTTGATGAAACTTCAGGAGTGTGTTCGCCGTAAGAGGACGATCACATGGATGTGACTATTGTGTGTCAAAGTTATAGCGCCACCAACTGGCAGCAGGAAGTGTGTCAATTTCAAAATGCTTTGAAATCACCCTCTTATTTTAACCCGATTTGCTTCAAACTTCATCTGTATAATGTAAACATACGGCAGATGTAGACCTGTGAATGGATTCTTAATATCTTTGAAACTGTTGCCATGGTGACGCATCAAACTTTACCATTCTTTTAGGATGCTTTTGAGACCCTTAGCATGCTTCAAATTGCATGAAACTCCTCAGACACATCACATTTATTAGCCAGTAGACATGTGCAAAGTTTCAGAAACGGGCGTGGTGAGGGCTCAGTAGCGCCACCTTTTGACAAAAGTTGGGTTGTTAGTTTTATCTACAGTTACAAAAATCAGTATGTATATTGTACTCCTCGAGCCGGACAACTTTCTAATTGACACTCTTTAACTATTGACCCACAGAAAGTAAGATATGTTTGTTTGAATCTGGTCATGCTCCCTTTGAGCCTACATCTCTGTCTCTCTCTGTGTGTGTGTTAGTAGGGGGAGGGGGTTAACTTAACCATTTCAGTGCTGTGTGTTTTTTTCTGCTGTGTAATTTCTTAATACATTTCTTAAGCCTGGTATGTTTTAAATAAGTTTTTATTTTAATTTTTATAAGTGAAGGCATAATATAACCAGTTAAATTGTAGTGCATTGACAGTAGTTTTATATAATTAGTTTATTAATTAAATTAACTTGGTCCATAAACTTGGTCCAGCTGCGAGACTGACAGGTCTGACTGTCTGACACTGGCCAATCGGAATCAAGAGCGGAGAAGCGGCCGCTCCCATAGGCAGTATAGTATCTCCCCGCCCTGTGGAGGCATTCCGCCGGTCTCGTGAAGTTTCTCGCCGGTCTCGTCTCTGAGACCCCTACACCTGGTATTAAAATGCGATCTGTATCCAGATAAGTTATCCGGATAATAAAAAAGAAATATTAATGCAAGGTATTACGTTGTGATCGGATTGTGATCGATTTGCCTGACCATCTGGAGGTAGTCTGGCTCGCATTGTGTTCGGATCTTTACGTGTAAACGCAATCTGGTTGTTGATATCACACATGTATATTTTACTCCTCCCAAAAATGCTAAAAAATAAACGAGTGAGAGCGTTTACAGGCTGTTATAGTCAGACATGACGGCGCTACTGCGACACGCATCACCGCCGCAGATGAGCAGCAGCTGAGCGTCAAACCAACGTGCAAACATCGCAAATAAAAGTGAAAGTAAGTCAGAGACGCTTAATCATCTACACAATCATCTTCAAGTAAAGAAAGAAATGATCTCTTGACTCTTACAAGGGCTGTTGCCACTCTCTCTTATTGATGTCTATTGATGAAATTAGCTGATGATCAATAAAATGCATGCTAATATCTGTAATAAACAACCGACAAAATTACTGTATGATGGTGTAAATAAAGAATCAGTCCAGCATCGCCATGTCAGTGTGTATTGATTCATCATTGTCTCTTCATAGTTTGCAAGAGACATTTAATAAACTGAGCGTATTTGATAAACTGAGCGTAGCCTATTCATCTGTCAATATAACCTCATTCTTTTTAATGATCAGAAGAACGCGTATCGACTACCGTTACAGTACAATATGTCCTAACTACACACGACGCCGCGACACGCGATAAAATGTATCTTTTCCATGTAAATCAGAGTTTTTGTCCTAACCAGACGCGACGGCGACATGCGAAGTTTCTAATTTAGAAACGGTTCCTATTTCTGCGATGTCGCGGCTGACAGAATGAAGAAATTACACTGGTTATGAGTACACATTATTTATTTTTAGTTAAAAATAGGTCACTGTGCCACAAGCCATAACGGATAATTTACCTCAGATTTTGAAAGCATGTAATATTATAGTGTTCAAAATGAATTCTATGCAAACATACGACTGTATTTCATAACAACGACAATAACTTGAGGCAGATGCCACCAAATGTGTTAAAATAAATGAATTATTTGCTGGACTTAAGTGAAAAGGATAGCCATTTAATGACCATAGCACATAGTTGATGTGAAAAAAGGAGTATTTTGCATATAAATATGCACATAAATACATATTTTTTCAATTTGTCTCCCTGAAAGTGCCTGGCAGAAGCCTATACTGTCTGTGTCATAAATGTGAAAATAATATTATCTACTGTCTGTGTCATATATGTGAACATAATATTGTAACAGAATATTCTTATGCTATATTATATAAACTATATTTCATGAGGTGAAACATCACTGCCAGGAGCTACAGAATATATATTTCTGTAGGTCCTCACCGTGATGTTGCACTTCATGAAATATATGTAGTATAGCCTAAGAATATTCTATTAAAATATTAAGTGGCACATAAATTCAGACCAGTTATTTACAATAAAGCCTTATAAAATCATTTCCATTCCCTTTGTTTATTATTTTAATAGTTTTTTCTTGGTTTTGATAGTAAATGAAATCTAATCAGTAATTTTACATGCAGATTAATGCACGTATAGATTAATGCACGTGTGTGTGTGTTTGCATAGTGGGCCGGTCTGGATGAAGTGTCCAGGGCTGATTTTTTGTCCCAGTCCAGCCCTGAATGGCAATATTCACATTACTTTCAGTTTATTGCTCGAAAGTACAAAAATATTTGAGTGAAATGTAGGCTATAGTAAACCCTAAGATTATTATTTGTGACATTAGAACAAAATATGTGGATATAAAAACATGTATATAGGCTAAAGAACTAAATGAACGATCTCTATTTTCTAATTTCACGACGTCCACACAAGACCAGGCTTGGGAGGGTTACTTTAAAAAATGTATTCCGATACAGTTACAAATTATTTCATAAAAAAGGGTCCCACTTTATATTAATTGGCTTTAAGTACTTTATACTTTTTCAAAAAGTAACTACAATCTGATTACTTTTTTTGATGTAACTCACTGTAATAATATACAGTTACTTGATTTGTTTCCTGATTACATAATGCTGTTACATGTATTCTGTTGCTCCCACAAGACATTAGTCTGAATATTTTCCTGTATGAACAAAATGGAGTTTCCATTGTTCACACACAAACACACACAGAGTTCGATCGCGCCTCTCTCGTGACTGTGTGTGCGTGTCATGTGTTCTAGGCTGTGTGCATGCACTTCTGAAGCTGCGCAGAAAATAATAAAATGCCATGCAGAGGACTAATGCAAAATGTGTGGGAAAATCCATTTGATTGTAGTGTAAGTGAGAAATAATTTCAGTGCTCTGGTCAATAGCTGTAGAGTGAAAACTGGTGAATGCAGTATACAGCTTTCACAGAAAGAGAATGATGTGAGCACGTACGATTGGCAGTGAATCTTTTATGCGGACAAAATAGCTCAATAAGAGTAACAAAATACATGTGGAAAAAATCACATCGTAATGTTTTAAAGAAGAGTGGTTTGATTAAAGTGGTGTAAATATACCCGATCCGGCAAAGATGGCAGTATCGGAGCTGATAACGATCCTGAGTATCGGATCGGCGCATCCCTACATACTATAATGTAAACACAGTACAGATGTAGACCTTGATGTACACCTGACCTTTCAGAAGGTTGCTAATGCATACTTTGTGGTTAAAATGTGCCCTCGATCCGGACTTTTGCAGAGCCTTCACTGCTGCAAGCTCTTCAGCACACTTCTTTTTGACAGTCAAAGCGGGGGTTATGTTTTTGCATGTCAAGTAGAATAACCCTAAAAGCACCAAGGGTGCGGTGCCACCGGCTTTATATATATATATATATAAATATAGCTGCGAGCAGCGATTGCGGGCCAAAGCCGGCGGTACCGCCATCCCGGTGCCTTTAGGTAACTAAAGGCACCGGGGTTGCGGTGCCACCGGCTTGGGCCCGCAATCGCTGCTCGCAGCTATATTTACCTATTAAGTTCCGTATCAACTACAAAGTACTACTACTGACCTATAAAGCCCTAAATGGTTTAGCTCCTATGTAACGGACCTTCTTTCACCCTACAATCCACCGCGTTCCTTAAGATCACTAAATTAAAGGCTTCTGGTCATTCCTAGGATATCTAAGTCCAGTAAAGGAGGGAGGGCATTCTCGCATTTAGCTCCAAAACTCTGGAATAGCCTTCCCGATACGGTCCGAGGCTCTGACTCGCTGACACAGTTTAAAACTAGACTGAAGACTGACACAGTTTTAAAACTGCCTGATCTCTTTAGTCAAGCATTCACATAATGCTTACCTTTTAGTCCTCTGTTATGCCATACGGAATCGTTTGCCACTGAAACTGCTTAACGCACCAGTGGGGCTCCACAGCCTTTTAGACAAACGGGTCGGCGCGTATGGTTGGGTTGTGGAGAGTTTGTGAGATAGTGGTTCTCTAACACCGACTCCTGTATAATGGAAATCATTATGAACATCAGCTATGCTAATTATTTCCCATCTGCCTTTCTGCTGTTGTCTCGGGACGCTTGTCCCGAGAAAAATAGCGTTCGTCAGGTCCAGTTTTGTATCCAGCCTCTCACGGGGATTTCGGATGCCCCACTGCCTGTGATGAGAAGACCAACGCCTGTGAAGAGACGACTCAACGCCTGCGATATGTTATGGCGCTGTTTTATACATAAACAATATTTAGGGCCCAAGCCCTGAAAGGGCGAAGGCCCTATTGTTTTCCTTAGGATTATTAGGGCCCAAGCCCTGAAAGGGCGAAGGCCCTATTGTTTTCCTTGCGATTATTAGGGCCCAAGCCCTGAAAGGGCGAAGGCCCTATTGTTTTCCTTAGGATTATTATTATTATTTTTTTTATTTTTTTTTTTTTCTAACGACTATCCGGGCACTTTTGGGGCCCTTAACATGCTCAAAAACTCTTGAAACTTTGCACACAGGTCAGAACCCGCGGCCATCAGAGCCGGGCTGAAGCTGGTACCTGGGCGCGGCAGGGCGGCTCGTCAGCGCCCCCTGGAACAGGGTCTGAACACTTTGTCCATAAATCAAACACGCTTGCATGTAATAATATGAAACTCGGTACACATGTCAATCTCATCGTTTCATATATTCATCGCACTTTTACTTTTTACCCCAGCCCAACAGGAAGTCAGATATTTACGGTTGTTTTTAAAACGCTTGCAATGGAATTTAATGTACTCCTCCTAGAGCATTCATCCGCATGGAACGAAACTCGGTCAGCCTGAAGTCAAGACATAGACGATCAAAAATTGCGAGGGGATTTTTGATATCTCGAACGGTTTGGCTGTGGCGAGGAAACAAAATTATGGTGAGAAACGTGAAACAGGAAGTGTGTCCTAACTTCAGCATACATTAACCGATCTTGATGAAACTTCAGGAGTGTGTTCGCCGTAAGAGGACGATCACATGGATGTGACTATTGTGTGTCAAAGTTATAGCGCCACCAACTGGCAGCAGGAAGTGTGTCACTTTCAAAATGCTTTGAAATCACCCTCTTATTTTAACCCGATTTGCTTCAAACTTCATCTGTATAATGTAAACATACGGCAGATGTAGACCTGTGAATGGATTCTTAATATCTTTGAAACTGTTGCCATGGTGACGCATCAAACTTTACCATTCTTTTAGGATGCTTTTGAGACCCTTAGCATGCTTCAAATTGCATGAAACTCCTCAGACACATCACATTTATTAGCCAGTAGACATGTGCAAAGTTTCAGAAACGGGCGTGGTGAGGGCTCAGTAGCGCCACCTTTTGACAAAAGTTGGGTTGTTAGTTTTATCTACAGTTACAAAAATCAGTATGTATATTGTACTCCTCGAGCCGGACAACTTTCTAATTGACACTCTTTAACTAGGACCCACAGAAAGTAAGATATGTTTGTTTGAATCTGGTCATGCTCCCTTTGAGCCTACATCTCTGTCTCTCTCTGTGTGTGTGTTAGTAGGGGGAGGGGCTTAACTTAACCATTTCAGTGCTGTGTGTTTTTTTCTGCTGTGTAATTTCTTAATACATTTCTTAAGCCTGGTATGTTTTAAATAAGTTTTTATTTTAATTTTTATAAGTGAAGGCATAATATAACCAGTTAAATTGTAGTGCATTGACAATAGTTTTATATAATTAGTTTATTAATTAAATTAACTTGGTCCATAAACTTGGTCCAGCTGCGAGACTGACAGGTCTGACTGTCTGACACTGGCCAATCGGAATCAAGAGCGGAGAAGCGGCCGCTCTCATAGGCAGTATAGTATCTCCCCGCCCTGTGGAGGCATTCCGCCGGTCTCGTGAAGTTTCTCGCCGGTCTCGTCTCTGAGACCCCTACACCTGGTATTAAAATGCGATCTGTATCCAGATAAGTTATCCGGATAATAAAAAAGAAATATCAATGCAAGGTATTACGTTGTGATCGGATTGTGATCGATTTGCCTGACCATCTGGAGGTAGTCTGGCTCGCGTTGTGTTCGGATCTTTACGTGTAAACGCAATCTGGTTGTTGATATCACACATGTATATTTTACTCCTCCCAAAAATGCTAAAAAATAAACGAGTGAGAGCGTTTACAGGCTGTTATAGTCAGACATGACGGCGCTACTGCGACACGCATCACCGCTGCAGATGAGCAGCAGCTGAGCGTCAAACCAACGTGCAAACATCGCAAATAAAAGTGAAAGTAAGTCAGAGACGCTTAATCATCTACACAATCATCTTCAAGTAAAGAAAGAAATGATCTCTTGACTCTTACAAGGGCTGTTGCCACTCTCTCTTATTGATGTCTATTGATGAAATTAGCGATGATCAATAAAATGCATGCTAATATCTGTAATAAACAACCGACAAAATTACTGTATGATGGTGTAAATAAAGAATCAGTCCAGCATCGCCTTGTCAGTGTGTATTGATTCATCATTGTCTCTTCATAGTTTGCAAGAGACATTTAATAAACTGAGCGTATTTGATAAACTGAGCGTAGCCTATTCATCTGTCAATATAACCTCATTCTTTTTAATGATCAGAAGAACGCGTATCGACTACCGTTACAGTACAATATGTCCTAACTACACACGACGCCGCGACACGCGATAAAAGGTATCTTTTCCATGTAAATCAGAGTTTTTGTCCTAACCAGACGCGACGGCGACATGCGAAGTTTCTAATTTAGAAACGGTT
Organism: Cyprinella venusta; assembly: GCA_038021265.1. Classification (NCBI taxonomy): domain Eukaryota; kingdom Metazoa; phylum Chordata; class Actinopteri; order Cypriniformes; family Leuciscidae; genus Cyprinella; species Cyprinella venusta. Next base: position 7,304,886 of record CM075870.1, on the reverse strand, counting down.
CCTATTTCTGCGATGTCGCGGCTGACAGAATGAAGAAATTACACTGGTTATGAGTACACATTATTTATTTTTAGTTAAAAATAGGTCACTGTGCCACAAGCCATAACGGATAATTTACCTCAGATTTTGAAAGCATGTAATATTATAGTGTTAAAAATGAATTCTATGCAAACATACGACTGTATTTCATAACAACGACAATAACTTGAGGCAGATGCCACCAAATGTGTTAAAATAAATGAATTATTTGCTGGACTTAAGTGAAAAGGATAGCCATTTAATGACCATAGCACATAGTTGATGTGAAAAAAGGAGTATTTTGCATATAAATATGCACATAAATACATATTTTTTCAATTTGTCTCCCTGAAAGTGCCTGGCAGAAGCCTATACTGTCTGTGTCATAAATGTGAACATAATATTATCTACTGTCTGTGTCATAAATGTGAACATAATATTGTAACAGAATATTCTTATGCTATATTATATAAACTATATTTCATGAGGTGAAACATCACTGCCAGGAGCTACAGAATATATATTTCTGTAGGTCCTCACCGTGATGTTGCACTTCATGAAATATATGTAGTATAGCCTAAGAATATTCTATTAAAATATTAAGTGGCACATAAATTCAGACCAGTTATTTACAATAAAGCCTTATAAAATCATTTCCATTCCCTTTGTTTATTATTTTAATAGTTTTTTGATAGTAAATGAAATCTAATCAGTAATTTTACATGCAGATTAATGCACGTATAGATTAATGCACGTGTGTGTGTGTTTGCATAGTGGGCCGGTCTGGATGAAGTGTCCAGGGCTGATTTTTTGTCCCAGTCCAGCCCTGAATGGCAATATTCACATTACTTTCAGTTTATTGCTCGAAAGTACAAAAATATTTGAGTGAAATGTAGGCTATAGTAAACCCTAAAATTATTATTTGTGACATTAGAACAAAATATGTGGATATAAAAACATGTATATAGGCTAAAGAACTATAAATGAACGATCTCTATTTTCTAATTTCACGACGTCCACACAAGACCAGGCTTGGGAGGGTTACTTTAAAAAATGTATTCCGATACAGTTACAAATTATTTCATAAAAAAGGGTCCCACTTTATATTAATTGGCTTTAAGTACTTTATACTTTTTCAAAAAGTAACTACAATCTAATTACTTTTTTTGATGTAACTCACTGTTATAATATACAGTTACTGGATTTTTGTTTCCTGATTACATAATGCTGTTACATGTATTCTGTTGCTCCCACAAGACATTAGTCTGAATATTTTCCTGTATGAACAAAATGGAGTTTCCATTGTTCACACACAAACACACACAGAGTTCGATCGCGCCTCTCTCGTGACTGTGTGTGCGTGTCATGTGTTCTAGGCTGTGTGCATGCACTTCTGAAGCTGCTCAGAAAATAATAAAATGCCATGCAGAGGACTAATGCAAAATGTGTGGGAAAATCCATTTGATTGTAGTTTAAGTGAGAAATAATTTCAGTGCTCTGGTCAATAGCTGTAGAGTGAAAACTGGTGAATGCAGTATACAGCTTTCACAGAAAGAGAATGATGTGAGCACGTACGATTGGCAGTGAATCTTTTATGCGGACAAAATAGCTCAATAAGAGTAACAAAATACATGTGGAAAAAATCACATCGTAATGTTTTAAAGAAGAGTGGTTTGATTAAAGTGGTGTAAATATACCCGATCCGGCAAAGATGGCAGTATCGGAGCTGATAACGATCCTGAGTATCGGATCGGCGCATCCCTACATACTATAATGTAAACACAGTACAGATGTAGACCTTGATGTACACCTGACCTTTCAGAAGGTTGCTCATGCATACTTTGTGGTTAAAATGTGCCCTCGATCCGCACTTTTGCAGAGCCTTCACTGCTGCAAGCTCTTCAGCACACTTCTTTTTGACAGTCAAAGCGGGGGTTACGTTTTTGCACGTCATGTAGAATAACCCTAAAAGCACCAAGGGTGCGGTGCCACCGGCTTTATATATATATATATATATATATAAATATAGCTGCGCGCAGCGATTGCGGGCCAAAGCCGGCGGTACCGCCATCCCGGTGCCTTTAGGTAACTAAAGGCACCGGGGTTGCGGTGCCACCGGCTTGGGCCCGCAATCGCTGCTCGCAGCTATATTTAGGGCCCAAGCCCTGAAAGGGCGAAGGCTCTATTGTTTTCCTTAGGATTATTTTTTCAGGGCCCAAGCCCTGAAAGGGCGAAGGCCCTATTGTTTTCCTTAGGATTATTATTATTTTTTTTTTTTTTTTTTTCTAACGACTATCCGGGCACTTTTGGGGCCCTTAACATGCTCAAAAACTCTTGAAACTTTGCACACGGGTCAGAACCCGCGGCCATCAGAGCCGGGCTGAAGCTGGTACCCGGGCGTGGCAGGGCGGCTCGTCAGCGCCCCCTGGAACAGGGTCTGAACACTTTGTCCATAAATCAAACACGCTTGCATGTAATAATATGAAACTCGGTACACATGTCGATCTCATCGTTTCATATATTCATCGCACTTTTACTTTTTACCCCAGCCCAACAGGAAGTCAGATATTTACGGTTTTTTTTAAAATGCTTGCAATGGAATTTAATGTACTCCTCCTAGAGCATTCATCCGCATGGAACGAAACTCGGTCAGCCTGAAGTCAAGACATAGACGATCAAAAATTGCGAGGGGATTTTTGATATCTCGAACGGTTTGGCTGTGGCGAGGAAACAAAATTATGGTGAGAAACGTGAAACAGGAAGTGTGTCCTAACTTCAGCATACATTAACTGATCTTGATGAAACTTCAGGAGTGTGTTCGCCGTAAGAGGACGATCACATGGATGTGACTATTGTGTGTCAAAGTTATAGCGCCACCAACTGGCAGCAGGAAGTGTGTCACTTTCAAAATGCTTTGAAATCACCCTCTTATTTTAACCCGATTTGCTTCAAACTTCATCTGTATAATGTAAACATACGGCAGATGTAGACCTGTGAATGGATTCTTAATATCTTTGAAACTGTTGCCGTGGTGACACATCAAACTTTACCATTCTTTTAGGATGCTTTTGAGACCCTTAGCATGCTTCAAATTGCATGAAACTCCTCAGACACATCACATTTATTAGCCAGTAGACATGTGCAAAGTTTCAGAAACGGGCGTGGTGAGGGCTCAGTAGCGCCACCTTTTGACAAAAGTTGGGTTGTTAGTTTTATCTACAGTTACAAAAATCAGTATGTATATTGTACTCCTCGAGCCGGACAACTTTCTAATTGACACTCTTTAACTAGGACCCACAGAAAGTAAGATATGTTTGTTTGAATCTGGTCATGCTCCCTTTGAGCCTACATCTCTGTCTCTCTCTGTGTGTGTGTGTTAGTAGGGGGAGGGGCTTAACTTAACCATTTCAGTGCTGTGTGTTTTTTTCTGCTGTGTAATTTCTTAATACATTTCTTAAGCCTGGTATGTTTTAAATAAGTTTTTATTTTAATTTTTATAAGTGAATGCATAATATAACCAGTTAAATTGTAGTGCATTGACAATAGTTTTATATAATTAGTTTATTAATTAAATTAACTTGGTCCATAAACTTGGTCCAGCTGCGAGACTGACAGGTCTGACTGTCTGACACTGGCCAATCGGAATCAAGAGCGGAGAAGCGGCCGCTCCCATAGGCAGTGTATAGTATCTCCCCGCCCTGTGGAGGCATTCCGCAGGTCTCGTGAAGTTTCTCGCCGGTCTCGTCTCTGAGACCCCTACACCTGGTATTAAAATGCGATCTGTATCCAGATAAGTTATCCGGATAATAAAAAAGAAATATCAATGCAAGGTATTACGTTGTGATCGGATTGTGATCGATTTGCCTGACCATCTGGAGGTAGTCTGGCTCGCATTGTGTTCGGATCTTTACGTGTAAACGCAATCTGGTTGTTGATATCACACATGTATATTTTACTCCTCCCAAATATGCTAAAAAATAAACGAGTGAGAGCGTTTACAGGCTGTTATAGTCAGACATGTCAGCGCTACTGCGACACGCATCACCACCGCAGATAAGCAGCAGCTGAGCGTCAAACCAACGTGCAAACATCGCAAATAAAAGTGAAAGTAAGTCAGAGACGCTTAATCATCTACACAATCATCTTCAAGTAAAGAAAGAAATGATCTCTTGACTCTTACAAGGGCTGTTGCCACTCTCTCTTATTGATGTCTATTGATGAAATTAGCTGATGATCAATAAAATGCATGCTAATATCTGTAATAAACAACCGACAAAATTACTGTATGATGGTGTAAATAAAGAATCAGTCCAGCATCGCCATGTCAGTGTGTATTGATTCATCATTGTCTCTTCATAGTTTGCAAGAGACATTTAATAAACTGAGCGTATTTGATAAACTGAGCGTAGCCTATTCATCTGTCAATATAACCTCATTCTTTTTAATGATCAGAAGAACGCGTATCGACTACCGTTACAGTACAATATGTCCTAACTATACACGACGCCGCGACACGCGATAAAAGGTATCTTTTCCATGTAAATCAGAGTTTTTGTCCTAACCAGACGCGACGGCGACATGCGAAGTTTTTTCTAATTTAGAAACGGTTCCTATTTCTGCGATGTTGCGGCTGACAGAATGAAGAAATTACACTGGTTATGAGTACACATTATTTATTTTTAGTTAAAAATAGGTCACTGTGCCACAAGCCATAACGGATAATTTACCTCAGATTTTGAAAGCATGTAATATTATAGTGTTCAAAATGAATTCTATGCAAACATACGACTGTATTTCATAACAACGACAATAACTTGAGGCAGATGCCACCAAATGTGTTAAAATAAATGAATTATTTGCTGGACTTAAGTGAAAAGGATAGCCATTTAACACCAGAACTCCCAAGGCGGTCATTTTGACCGTTTTTAAAATTTACAGTGTAATAACTTATTTGTTAAAATAAAATCAATGTGGCTGTAGGACTCTGACTTTTCCTAAATATGTGTATATTTTATTCTGGCACTGTTATTTTATTACAATCACAAAACACAAAACAGTTGCGTCCTATTTCTACCTAGAATGGCCATGGCGGTCATTTTGACCGCACGCATTATAAATATCATAAGTCCGCTATATTTCCCGCGATCAACACGCACATATTGTAGAAGTGCACAAATGAGCAAGTTTCGCGTCCATCACGCAACTGGCAAGCGAATTTCGCTCCGACAACATGAAATCAAAAGCCACTCAACTGGTGCGAGAGTCGGGTAGGCGGTCCGGGACGAAGATGATGAAGGCAGTGCCAAGTAAGGAGAAACTGCAAAAATTAAATCAAGGAGTCATGTGCCAAATGTCACAAAGTAGTGTGAGGGACTGAAGCTGCACGCGAAGCGGTGTTTTCCTATGTGTGTGTGCGTAACGTCAGTGAATGAATAGGGGGGTTTCCACCGTTCAAATGAGCCCACATCTTTATTATCATCTATCTTAACATTGTATATCTATTTATTTTTAGATTTCACATTGATTGTATTTGTATAACAGGGCTGTAGGCTACTGTATGAAGCTTTGACGTTTCCTAGATTTTTTGCATGTCTATTCACGTGGAGAGTGCGGTGAAAAAATATTTTTGACGCAAAACTTTCCTCGGCAGCACCTGTCGGGAAATATTTTTGTATTGGCTTTATAATATGATATAATATTTTGCTTGTTTTAAGGGCGATGGCATTATAACATGACAACAGGAATTATAAGTGTCACTGGAAAACTTAAAGAGAAAGGTTCAAATGCAGATATGACATGACGAAAATGACGTTCAGTACAGCCAAATGAACGTTAAAGTTTGAACGGTCAGAATGACCGCTATGGTCGTTGTAGTAGTTATGGAATTCCGGTAGTTCTAGTGTTAATGACCATAGCACATAGTTGATGTGAAAAAAGGAGTATTTTGCATATAAATATGCACATAAATACATATTTTTTAAATTTGTCTCCCTGAAAGTGCCTGGCAGAAGCCTATACTGTCTGTGTCATAAATGTGAACATAATATTATCTACTGTCTGTGTCATAAATGTGAACATAATATTGTAACAGAATATTCTTATGCTATATTATATAAACTATATTTCATGAGGTGAAACATCACTGCCAGGAGCTACAGAATATATATTTCTGTAGGTCCTCACCGTGATGTTGCACTTCATGAAATATATGTAGCCTAAGAATATTCTATTAAAATATTAAGTGGCACATAAATTCAGACCAGTTATTTACAATAAAGCCTTATAAAATCATTTCCATTCCCTTTGTTTATTATTTTAATAGTTTTTTTCTTGGTTTTGATAGTAAATAAAATGTAATCAGTAATTTTACATGCAGATTAATGCACGTATAGATTAATGCACGTGTGTGTGTGTTTGCACAGTGGGCCGGTCTGGATGAAGTGTCCAGGGCTGATTTTTTGTCCCAGTCCAGCCCTGAATGGCAATATTCACATTACTTTCAGTTTATTGCTCGAAAGTACAAAAATATTTGAGTGAAATGTAGGCTATAGTAAACCCTAAGATTATTATTTGTGACATTAGAACAAAATATGTGGATATAAAAACATGTATATAGGCTAAAGAACTAAATGAACGATCTCTATTTTCTAATTTCACGACGTCCACACAAGACCAGGCTTGGGAGGGTTACTTTAAAAAATGTATTCCGATACAGTTACAAATTATTTCATAAAAAAGGGTCCCACTTTATATTAATTGGCTTTAAGTACTTTATACTTTTTCAAAAAGTAACTACAATCTGATTACTTTTTTTGATGTAACTCACTGTAATAATATACAGTTACTGGATTTTTGTTTCCTGATTACATAATGCTGTTACATGTATTCTGTTGCTCCCACAAGACATTAGTCTGAATATTTTCCTGTATGAACAAAATGGAGTTTCCATTGTTCACACACAAACACACACAGAGTTCGATCGCGCCTCTCTCGTGACTGTGTGTGCGTGTCATGTGTTCTAGGCTGTGTGCATGCACTTCTGAAGCTGCTCAGAAAATAATAAAATGCCATGCAGAGGACTAATGCAAAATGTGTGGGAAAATCCATTTGATTGTAGTTTAAGTGAGAAATAATTTCAGTGCTCTGGTCAATAGCTGTAGAGTGAAAACTGGTGAATGCAGTATACAGCTTTCACAGAAAGAGAATGATGTGAGCACGTACGATTGGCAGTGAATCTTTTATGCGGACAAAATAGCTCAATAAGAGTAACAAAATACATGTGGAAAAAATCACATCGTAATGTTTTAAAGAAGAGTGGTTTGATTAAAGTGGTGTAAATATACCCGATCCGGCAAAGATGGCAGTATCGGAGCTGATAACGATCCTGAGTATCAGATCGGCGCATCCCTACATACTATAATGTAAACACAGTACAGATGTAGACCTTGATGTACACCTGACCTTTCAGAAGGTTGCTCATGCATACTTTGTGGTTAAAATGTGCCCTCGATCCGCACTTTTGCAGAGCCTTCACTGCTGCAAGCTCTTCAGCACACTTCTTTTTGACAGTCAAAGCGGGGGTTACGTTTTTGCACATCATGTAGAATAACCCTAAAAGCACCAAGGGTGCGGTGCCACCGGCTTTATATATATATATATATATATATATATATATATATATATATATATATATATATATATATAAATATAGCTGCGAGCAGCGATTGCGGGCCAAAGCCGGCGGTACCGCCATCCCGGTGCCTTTAGGTAACTAAAGGCACCGGGGTTGCGGTGCCACCGGCTTGGGCCCGCAATCGCTGCTCGCAGCTATATATATATTTTTTTTTCTAACGACTATCCGGGCACTTTTGGGGCCCTTAACATGCTCAAAAACTCTTGAAACTTTGCACACAGGACAGCACCCGCGGCCATCAGAGCCGGGCTGAAGCTGGTACCCGGGCGTGGCAGGGCGGCTCGTCAGCGCCCCCTGGAACAGGGTCTGAACACTTTGTCCATAAATCAAACACGCTTGCATGTAATAATATGAAACTCGGTACACATGTCAATCTCATCGTTTCATATATTCATCGCACTTTTACTTTTTACCCCAGCCCAACAGGAAGTCAGATATTTACGGTTGTTTTTAAAATGCTTGCAATGGAATTTAATGTACTCCTCCTAGAGCATTCATCCGCATGGAACGAAACTCGGTCAGCCTGAAGTCAAGACATAGACGATCAAAAATTGCGAGGGGATTTTTGATATCTCGAATGGTTTGGCTGTGGCGAGGAAACAAAATTATGGTGAGAAACGTGAAACAGGAAGTGTGTCCTAACTTCAGCATACATTAACTGATCTTGATGAAACTTCAGGAGTGTGTTCGCCGTAAGAGGACGATCACATGGATGTGACTATTGTGTGTCAAAGTTATAGCGCCACCAACTGGCAGCAGGAAGTGTGTCACTTTCAAAATGCTTTGAAATCACCCTCTTATTTTAACCCGATTTGCTTCAAACTTCATCTGTATAATGTAAATATACGGCAGATGTAGACCTGTGAATGGATTCTTAATATCTTTGAAACTGTTGCCGTGGTGACGCATCAAACTTTACCATTCTTTTAGGATGCTTTTGAGACCCTTAGCATGCTTCAAATTGCATGAAACTCCTCAGACACATCACATTTATTAGCCAGTAGACATGTCCAAAGTTTCAGAAACGGGCGTGGTGAGGGCTCAGTAGCGCCACCTTTTGACAAAAGTTGGGTTGTTAGTTTTATCTACAGTTACAAAAATCAGTATGTATATTGTACTCCTCGAGCCGGACAACTTTCTAATTGACACTCTTTAACTAGGACCCACAGAAAGTAAGATATGTTTGTTTGAATCTGGTCATGCTCCCTTTGAGCCTACATCTCTGTCTCTCTCTGTGTGTGTGTTAGAAGGGGGAGGGGCTTAACTTAACCATTTCAGTGCTGTGTGTTTTTTTCTGCTGTGTAATTTCTTAATACATTTCTTAAGCCTGGTATGTTTTAAATAAGTTTTTATTTTAATTTTTATAAGTGAAGGCATAATATAACCAGTTAAATTGTAGTGCATTGACAATAGTTTTATAAAATTAGTTTATTAATTAAATTAACTTGGTCCATAAACTTGGTCCAGCTGCGAGACTGACAGGTCTGACTGTCTGACACTGGCCAATCGGAATCAAGAGCGGAGAAGCGGCCGCTCCATAGGCAGTATAGTATCTCCCCGCCCTGTGGAGGCATTCCGCAGGTCTCGTGAAGTTTCTCGCCGGTCTCGTCTCTGAGACCCCTACACCTGGTATTAAAATGCGATCTGTATCCAGATAAGTTATCCGGATAATAAAAAAGAAATATCAATGCAAGGTATTACGTTGTGATCGGATTGTGATCGATTTGCCTGACCATCTGGAGGTAGTCTGGCTCGCATTGTGTTCGGATCTTTACGTGTAAACGCAATCTGGTTGTTGATATCACACATGTATATTTTACTCCTCCCAAAAATGCTAAAAAATAAACGAGTGAGAGCGTTTACAGGCTGTTATAGTCAGACATGTCGGCGCTACTGCGACACGCATCACCACCGCAGATAAGCAGCAGCTGAGCGTCAACCCAACGTGCAAACATCGCAAATAAAAGTGAAAGTAAGTCAGAGACGCTTAATCATCTACACAATCATCTTCAAGTAAAGAAAGAAATGATCTCTTGACTCTTACAAGGGCTGTTGCCACTCTCTCTTATTGATGTCTATTGATGAAATTAGCTGATGATCAATAAAATGCATGCTAATATCTGTAATAAACAACTGACAAAATTACTGTATGATGGTGTAAATAAAGAATCAGTCCAGCATCGCCATGTCAGTGTGTATTGATTCATCATTGTCTCTTCATAGTTTGCAAGAGACATTTAATAAACTGAGCGTATTTGATAAACTGAGCGTAGCCTATTCATCTGTCAATATAACCTCATTCTTTTTAATGATCAGAAGAACGCGTATCGACTACCGTTACAGTACAATATGTCCTAACTACACACGACGCCGCGACACGCGATAAAAGCTATATTTTCCATGTAAATCAGAGTTTTTGTCCTAACCAGAGGCGACGGCGACATGCGAAGTTTTTTCTAATTTAGAAACGGTTCCTATTTCTGCGATGTCGCGGCTGACAGAATGAAGAAATTACACTGGTTATGAGTAGCCTACACATTATTTATTTTTAGTTAAAAATAGGTCACTGTGCCACAAGCCATAACGGATAATTTACCTCAGATTTTGAAAGCATGTAATATTATAGTGTTCAAAATGAATTCTATGCAAACATACGACTGTATTTCATAACAACGACAATATTTGAGGCAGATGCCACCAAATGTGTTAAAATAAATGAATTATTTGCTGGACTTAAGTGAAAAGGATAGCCATTTAACACCAGAACTCCCAAGGCGGTCATTTTGACCGTTTTTAAAATTTACAGTGTAATAACTTATTTGTTAAAATAAAATCAATGTGGCTGTAGGACTCTGACTTTTCCTAAATATGTGTATATTTTATTCTGGCACTGTTATTTTATTACAATCACAAAACACAAAACAGTTGCGTCCTATTTCTACCTAGAATGGCCATGGCGGTCATTTTGACCGCACGCATAATATCATAAGTCCGCTATATTTCCCGCGATCAACACGCACATATTGTAGAAGTGCACAAATGAGCAAGTTTCGCGTCCATCACGCAACTGGCAAGCGAATTTCGCTCCGACAACATGAAATCAAAAGCCACTCAACTGGTGCGAGAGTCGGGTAGGCGGTCCGGGACGAAGATGATGAAGGCAGTGCCAAGTAAGGAGAAACTGCAAAAATTAAATCAAGGAGTCATGTGCCAAATGTCACAAAGTAGTGTGAGGGACTGAAGCTGCACGCGAAGCGGTGTTTTCCTATGTGTGTGTGCGTAACGTCAGTGAATGAATAGGGGGGTTTCCACCGTTCAAATGAGCCCACATCTTTATTATCATCTATCTTAACATTGTATATCTATTTATTTTTAGATTTCACATTGATTGTATTTGTATAACAGGGCTGTAGGCTACTGTATGAAGCTTTGACGTTTCCTAGATTTTTTGCATGTCTATTCACGTGGAGAGTGCGGTGAAAAAATATTTTTGACGCAAAACTTTCCTCGGCAGCACCTGTCGGGAAATATTTTTGTATTGGCTTTATAATATGATATAATATTTTGCTTGTTTTAAGGGCGATGGCATTATAACATGACAACAGGAATTATAAGTGTCACTGGAAAATTTAAAGAGAAAGGTTCAAATGCAGATATGACATGACGAAAATGACGTTCAGTACAGCCAAATGAACGTTAAAGTTTGAACGGTCAGAATGACCGCTATGGTCGTTGTAGTAGTTATGGAATTCCGGTAGTTCTAGTGTTAATGACCATAGCACATAGTTGATGTGAAAAAAGGAGTATTTTGCATATAAATATGCACATAAATACATATTTTTTAAATTTGTCTCCCTGAAAGTGCCTGGCAGAAGCCTATACTGTCTGTGTCATAAATGTGAACATAATATTATCTACTGTCTGTGTCATAAATGTGAACATAATATTGTAACAGAATATTCTTATGCTATATTATATAAACTATATTTCATGAGGTGAAACATCACTGCCAGGAGCTACAGAATATATATTTCTGTAGGTCCTCACCGTGATGTTGCACTTCATGAAATATATGTAGTATAGCCTAAGAATATTCTATTAAAATATTAAGTGGCACATAAATTCAGACCAGTTATTTACAATAAAGCCTTATAAAATCATTTCCATTCCCTTTGTTTATTATTTTAATAGTTTTTTCTTGGTTTTGATAGTAAATAAAATCTAATCAGTAATTTTACATGCAGATTAATGCACGTATAGATTAATGCACGTGTGTGTGTGTTTGCATAGTGGGCCGGTCTGGATGAAGTGTCCAGGGCTGATTTTTTGTCCCAGTCCAGCCCTGAATGGCAATATTCACATTACTTTCAGTTTATTGCTCGAAAGTACAAAAATATTTGAGTGAAATGTAGGCTATAGTAAACCCTAAGATTATTATTTGTGACATTAGAACAAAATATGTGGATATAAAAACATGTATATAGGCTAAAGAACTAAATGAACGATCTCTATTTTCTAATTTCACGACGTCCACACAAGACCAGGCTTGGGAGGGTTACTTTAAAAAATGTATTCCGATACAGTTACAAATTATTTCATAAAAAAGGGTCCCACTTTATATTAATTGGCTTTAAGTACTTTATACTTTTTCAAAAAGTAACTACAATCTGATTACTTTTTTTGATGTAACTCACTGTAATAATATACAGTTACTGGATTTTTGTTTCCTGATTACATAATGCTGTTACATGTATTCTGTTGCTCCCACAAGACATTAGTCTGAATATTTTCCTGTATGAACAAAATGGAGTTTCCATTGTTCACACACAAACACACACAGAGTTCGATCGCGCCTCTCTCGTGACTGTGTGTGCGTGTCATGTGTTCTAGGCTGTGTGCATGCACTTCTGAAGCTGCTCAGAAAATAATAAAATGCCATGCAGAGGACTAATGCAAAATGTGTGGGAAAATCCATTTGATTGTAGTTTAAGTGAGAAATAATTTCAGTGCTCTGGTCAATAGCTGTAGAGTGAAAACTGGTGAATGCAGTATACAGCTTTCACAGAAAGAGAATGATGTGAGCACGTACGATTGGCAGTGAATCTTTTATGCGGACAAAATAGCTCAATAAGAGTAACAAAATACATGTGGAAAAAAATCACATCGTAATGTTTTAAAGAAGAGTGGTTTGATTAAAGTGGTGTAAATATACCCGATCCGGCAAAGATGGCAGTATCGGAGCTGATAACGATCCTGAGTATCGGATCGGCGCATCCCTACATACTATAATGTAAACACAGTACAGATGTAGACCTTGATGTACACCTGACCTTTCAGAAGGTTGCTCATGCATACTTTGTGGTTAAAATGTGCCCTCGATCCGCACTTTTGCAGAGCCTTCACTGCTGCAAGCTCTTCAGCACACTTCTTTTTGACAGTCAAAGCGGGGGTTACGTTTTTGCACGTCATGTAGAATAACCCTAAAAGCACCAAGGGTGCGGTGCCACCGGCTTTATATATATATATATATATATATATATATAAATATAGCTGCGAGCAGCGATTGCGGGCCAAAGCCGGCGGTACCGCCATCCCGGTGCCTTTAGGTAACTAAAGGCACCGGGGTTGCGGTGCCACCGGCTTGGGCCCGCAATCGCTGCTCGCAGCTATATTTATATATATATATATATTTTTTATTTTATTTTTTTTCTAACGACTATCCGGGCACTTTTGGGGCCCTTAACATGCTCAAAAACTCTTGAAACTTTGCACACGGGTCAGAACCCGCGGCCATCAGAGCCGGGCTGAAGCTGGTTCACGGGCGCGGCAGGGCGGCTCGTCAGCGCCCCCTGGAACAGGGTCTGAACACTTTGTCCATAAATCAAACACGCTTGCATGTAATAATATGAAACTCGGTACACATGTCGATCTCATCGTTTCATATATACATCGCGCTTTTACTTTTTACCCCAGCCCAACAGGAAGTCAGATATTTAAGTTTTTTTTTAAAACGCATGCAATGGAATTTAATGTACTCGTCCTAGAGCATTCATCCGCATGGAACGAAACTCGGTCAGCCTGAAGTCAAGACATAGAGGATCAAAAATTGCGAGGGGATTTTTGATATCTCGAACGGTTTGGCTGTGGCGAGGAAACAAAATTATGGTGAGAAACGTGAAACAGGAAGTGTGTCCTAACTTCAGCATACATTAACCGATCTTGATGAAACTTCAGGAGTGTGTTCGCTGTAAGAGGACGATCACATGGATGTGACTATTGTGTGTCAAAGTTATAGCGCCACCAACTGGCAGAAGGAAGTGTGTCACTTTCAAAGTGCTTTGAAATCACCCTCTTATTTTAACCCGATTTGCTTCAAACTTCATCTGTATAATGTAAACATACGGCAGATGTAGACCTGTGAATGGATTCTTGACATCTTTGAAACTGTTTCCGTGGCGACGCATCAAACTTTACCATTCTTTTAGGATGCCTTTGAAACTCTTAGCATGCTTGAAATTGCATGAAACTCGACAGACACATCACATTTATTAGCCAGTAGACACATGCAAAGTTTCAGAAACGGGCGTGGTGAGGGCTCAGTAGCGCCACCTTTTGACAAAAGTGGGGTTGTTAGTTTTATCTACAGTTACAAAAATCGGTATGTATATTGTACTCTTCGAGCCGGACAACTTTCTAATTCACACTCAATAGCTAGGACCCACAGAAAGTCAGATATTTTAGTTTGAATGTAGTCATACTCCCTCTGAGCATATGTCTGAGCCTTTGCCTGTCTCTCTGTGTGTGTGTGTGTGTGTGTGTGTGTGTATGTGTGTGTGTGTGTTAGCAGGGAGAGGGGGCTTAATTAACCATTTAACTGCTGTGTGTCTGGCCAGCATAAATAAAATACATTTCTTAAGCCTGGGATTTTTTAAATAAGTTTTTATTTTATTTTTTTATAAGTAAAGGCACATAGCCAGTTTAATTGTAGTGCATTGACAATAGTTTTATATAATTAGTTCATTAATTAAATTAACTTGGTGCATTAACTTGGTCTGAAAATTGGGTCCATAAATCAAACACACTTGCATATAATAATATTAAACTCGGTACACTTATAGATCTCATTAGCCCAAGCAACTTTAAGCCAGCAAAACAGGAAGTCGGTTGTTTCAGTCTGTATGTGAATGTTTTGCAAAACCAGCCTTTACATTTTTATTCCCCCCCTCTTAAGTAATTTTTAATTATTCCCACACCAAACTTCTTCAAAATTATGAAAATATATTAAAGATACTAAGGCATGTAGCTACTGGCCATCGGGACTACCGGGAGATTCCTGGTGGGCCGCGGTCTGGTTGGGCCGGCGGCCCGGCGCATTATGTATTTTGTTTTTAAATCATTATTAATTGTAAATATATTCTATCGTAAGTATATTGTTAAATTGTCCAATTCCGGCCTTATGCGTCTCTCTCATGAAGCCGCATGAAGCTGACGCGAGCTGCGAGACTGACAGGTCTGACTGTCTGACACTGGCCAATCGGAATCAATTTCAGATTCTAGACTTGAGAAGCGGCCGCTTACACCGTGTCATAACTACACACGACGCCGCGACACGCGATAAAAGGTATCTTTTCCATGTTAATAAATCAGAGTTTTTGTCCTAACCATACGCGACGGCGACATGCGAACTTTCTAATTTAGAAACGGTTCCTATTTCTGCGACGTCGCTGCTGACAGAATGAAGAAATTACACTGGTTATGAGTACACATTATTTATTTTTAGTTAAAAATAGGTCACTGTGCCACAAGCCATAACGGATAATTTACCTCAGATTTTGAAAGCATTATAGTGTTCAAAATGAATTATGCAAACATACGACTGTACTTCATAACAACGACAATAACTGGCAGATGCCACCAAATGTGTTAAAATAAATGAATTATTTGCTGGACTTAAGTGAAAAAAGCCATTTAATGACCATAGCACATAGTTGACGTGAAAAAAAAGAGTATTTTGCATATAAATATGCACATATAGCCTATACATATTTTTTCGATTTGTATCCCTGAAAGTGCCTGGCAGAAGCCTATATCTACTGTCTGTGTCATAAATGTGAACATAATATTATCTACTGTCTGTGTCATAAATGTGAACATAAAGTATATTTCATGAGGTGAAACATCACTGCCAGGGGCTACAGAATAGGGGAGCGCGGGGATAAATGTAGGCCTAACGCGGGGTTAAATGTAACACGGACATTTTACATAGTTTGTCAGTATCTAGCCGGCTGTCTTTCCGCTCTTTTTCTCTTGCTGCCAGAAGACGGTCTCCCGCGAATTTGCGGAACGTTTTGATTATATTTCGTGAAGATAATGGACAAAGAGTGTTTTGACATCATGAAAGTAAATTTTTTCATCGTAGATTTTTTTCTGTTTCCGGGTTGGATGTATACGCGTCCAAATCTAACTTTATATTGCCTTAATCACTGTCTTGTTGGCTCAAACACAGCACCGTTTTGAAACATGTCAGTAATTCCTAGCGACTGTTAGCTAGGTTTAAAATATGTAATACACAGCGGGGTTAGCAGTGTTCCAACTGCTGCCACAATGATAATCAAATGAAAACGGAGCCACACAACTTTTCAGGTTTGAGTATACATTTAACTTTGTTGGACTTTCACAAACAATGTTGTAATTTAAAATGTTTAAAATTTAGTGCACTATGAATGATAGCTTATTTATTTATTAAAAATATGGCCTGTTTTTAATGTAATAAACCATTTAAATTTTTATTCTAAGCTCATTTGTATTATTATTAATGTTATTATTATTAATAATAATAATTGTACATGCAGCTGCCACACAAATCTAATTTAATTGCAATTACAATATTTATATGTTTATTTTATTTTATTTATTATTTTTTATTGCAAAACCGTGCAGCCCTTTTCTACGTCTCTAGCTATGATATTGATCCATAACAAAAGGATGATTGGATGAGGAATTAAAAATGTTATTATTCACCATTTATTTTCTATAAGACCAGTGTTGGGGGTAACGAGTTACAAACGAGTTTGGGTAAGTAAAGTAACGCATTACACTGAAAATATTGGTAACTACACTACTTTACTATACTAAAGGAATGCGCTTTCCTGCGTTACCCAAGCCGTGTTTGCCTGTGTGGAGAGTTCCGTCTAGTGGTGCGTGCGCGCCGTTGCCATAGAGACCGATTTGAGTGAGAGAGAGAGGGAAGTGGAGAGAGAGAGACGGGTTTCAACAAATGGCAATATTCACATTACTTTCAGTTTATTGCTCGAAAGCACAAAAATATTTGAGTCAAATAGGCTATAGTAAATCCTAAGATTATTATTTGTGACATTAGAACAAAATATGTGGATATAAAAACATGTATATAGGCTAGGCTAAAGAACTAAATGAACGATCTCTATTTTCTAATTTCACTAAACATTTCATTAAGTTTCGTGGACATTTTATAAAACATGGATCTTAGGCTCATTTTGTAAACATAAATAACTGATTTAGATGCGCAAACTGGGTGCCGTTGCGGAGATGTAGGCTCCATGTTCGGGGCAGGTTCGGCTTCTTGTCGTTCATCCTCGGATGCGGCATCGCGTGCGCTGTTTGCCGCGCGCACCTTTCCGCTCGTTCGGACGCGTCAAGTAAAAACAAGGCTCGAAAGTCTTGGAAAACGAAATGAACAGGATTGTTGCAGGGTTCATTGTAGAAGACATGCTTCCCCTGTCGACCATTAATTCCCCAGGTTTAGAAAAATACATTTTAAATTAGGATTAAGAATTTTATGGGATTAAGTGACCTTTATTTTATTATTTTTCATTGACATCTTTTATTTTTTTTAAATTATTATTATTACCATGAGTCGAATAAAAAGCTGGTTTTGTTCTCAGGAGAAGAGTTTTATTCTCCCAGCCTGTTTTGAAACTTCTGTGATAAACACAATTTTAAAATTTTGAATTTTGAACCCCATTTTGTTTGTGAATTTTACAGTGCGGCATATTTATTTGTGCAGACAGGGATATTGTTCTTTCATGTCATTTTGTATACATTTTTACAATAAAGTGATGATAGGGCAAAAACTGATATGATGTTTGTCCATGTAGGCTACACGGTAAATTAAGAAACAGGAAAGTAAAGTAATAAGTAGTGAAGTTATTTTTCCAACGCAGTAACTAGTAAAGTAATCTCATTACAATTTACAGAAGTAACTAGTAACTAATTACTTTTTTGAGTAACTACCCCAACACTGTATAAGACTATACCAATATTGGAACTATAGCCATTTTATTCCTTTTATTAATTTAAGAATTATGTTTAAGTTTAAAAACAGACAGAATGGTTTAGTCAAAAAAGAAAAAAATCATTCATAGTGCTATACTGCCCTCTTGTGTTCAAAATTAGGTAGAACTATTGGATCAATATCCACACATTAATACAGTTGGCAATACAGTATAATAGGTAATACAGTAGGATTGGGGCCTTAAAAATCGCTAACTTAAAAAGTGAAATTAACGGACGTGCACACAAGACCAGGCTTGGGAGGGTTACTTTAAAAATGTATTCCGATACAGTTACAAATTATTTCATAAAAAAGGGTCCCACTTTATATTAAATGGCTTTAAGTACTATATACTTTTTCAAAAAGTAACTACAATCTGATTACTACTTTTTTTGATGTAACTCACTAGATTTTTGTATCCTGATTACATAATGCCGTTGCATGTATTCTGTTGCTCCCACAAGACATTAGTCTGAATATTTTCCTGTATGAACAAAAAGGAGTTTCCATTGTTCGCACACAAACACACATTCGATCGCGCCTCTCTCGTGACTGTGTGTGCGTGTCATGTGTTCTAGGCTGTGTGCTTGCACTTCTGAAGCTGCGCAGAAAATAATAAAATGCCATGCGGAGGACTAACGCAAAATGTGTGAGAAAATCCATTTGATTGTAGTTTAAGTGAGAAATAATTTCAGTGCTCTGGTCAATAGCTGTAGAGTGAAAACTGGTGAGTGCAGTATACAGCTTTCACAAAAAGAGAATGATGTGAGCACGTACGATTGGCAGTGAGTCCTGTGTGTGGACAAAATAGCTCAATAAGAGTAATAAAATACATGTGAAAAAAATCACATCATAATGTTTTAAAGAAGAGTGGTTTGATTAAAGTGGTGTAAATATACCCGATCCGGCAAAGATGGCAGTATCGGAGCTGATACCGATCCTGAGTATCGGATCGGCGCATTCCTAAATACTATAATGTAAACACAGTACAGATGTAGACCTGGATGTACACCTGACCTTTCAGAAGGTTGCTCACGCATACTTTGTGGTTAAAATGTGCCCTCAATGTGCACTTTTGCAGAGCCTTCACTGATGCAAGCTCTTCAGCACACTTCTTTTTGACAGTCAAAGCGGGGGTTATGTTTTTGCACGTCATGTTGAATAACCCTAAAAGCACCAAGGTGGCGGTGCCACCGGCTTTATATATATATATATATATATATATATATATATATATATATATATATAAATATAGCTGCGAGCAGCGATTGCGGGCCAAAGCCGGCGGTACCGCCATCCCGGTGCCTTTAGGTAACTAAAGGCACCGGGGTTGCGGTGCCACCGGCTTGGGCCCGCAATCGCTGCTCGCAGCTATATTTAACCATTTAACTGCTGTGTGTCTGGCCAGCATAAATAAAATACATTTCTTAAGCCTGGGATTTTTTAAATAAGTTTTTATTTTATTTTTTTATAAGTAAAGGCACATAGCCAGTTTAATTGTAGTGCATTGACAATAGTTTTATATAATTAGTTCATTAATTAAATTAACTTGGTCCATTAACTTGGTCTGAAAATTGGGTCCATAAATCAAACACACTTGCATATAATAATATTAAACTCGGTACACTTATAGATCTCATTAGCCCAAGCAACTTTAAGCCAGCAAAACAGGAAGTCGGTTGTTTCAGTCTGTATGTGAATGTTTTGCAAAACCAGCCTTTACATTTTTATTCCCCCCTTCTTAAGTAATTTTTAATTATTCCCACACCAAACTTCTTCAAAATTATGAAAATATATTAAAGATACTAAGGCATGTAGCTACTGGCCATCGGGACTACCGGGAGATTCCTGGTGGGCCGCGGTCTGGTTGGGCCGGCGGCCCGGCGCGTTATGTATTTTGTTTTTAAATCATTATTAATTGTAAATATATTCTATCGTAAGTATATTGTTAAATTGTCCAATTCCGGCCTTATGCGTCTCTCTCATGAAGCCGCATGAAGCTGACGCGAGCTGCGAGACTGACAGGTCTGACTGTCTGACACTGGCCAATCGGAATCAAGTTCAGATTCTAGACTTGAGAAGCGGCCGCTTACACCGTGTCCTAACTACACACGACGCCGCGACACGCGATAAAAGGTATCTTTTCCATGTTAATAAATCAGAGTTTTTGTCCTAACCATACGCGACGGCGACATGCGAAGTTTCTAATTTAGAAACGGTTCCTATTTCTGCGACTTCGCTGCTGACAGAATGAAGAAATTACACTGGTTATGAGTACACAATATTTATTTTTAGTTAAAAATAGGTCACTGTGCCACAAGCCATAACGGATAATTTACCTCAGATTTTGAAAGCATTATAGTGTTCAAAATGAATTATGCAAACATACGACGGTACTTCATAACAACGACAATAACTGGCAGATGCCACCAAATGTGTTAAAATAAATGAATTATTTGCTGGACTTAAGTGAAAAGGAAAGCCATTTAATGACCATAGCACATAGTTGACGTGAAAAAAGGAGTATTTTGCATATAAATATGCATATATAGCCTATACATATTTTTATCGATTTGTATCCCTGAAAGTGCCTGGCAGAAGCCTATATCTACTGTCTGTGTCATAAATGTGAACATAATATTATCTACTGTCTGTGTCATAAATGTGAACATAAACTATATTTCATGAGGTGAAACATCACTGCCAGGAGCTACAGAATAGGGGAGCGCGGGGATAAATGTAGGCCTAACGCGGGGTTAAATGTAAGACGGACATTTAGTTTGTCAGTAGGCCTATCTAGCCGGCTGTCTTTCCGCTCTTTTTCTCTTGCTGCCAGAAGACGGTCTCCCGCGAATTTGCGGAACGTTTTGATTATATTTCGTGAAGATAATGGACAAAGAGTGTTTTGACATCATGAAAGTAAATTTTGTTCATCGTAGATTTTTTTCTGTTTCCGGGTTGGATGTATACGCGTCCAAATCTAACTTTATATTGCCTTAATCACTGTCTTGTTGGCTCAAACACAGCACCGTTTTGAAACATGTCAGTAATTCCTAGCGACTGTTAGCTAGGTTTAAAATATGTAATACACAGCGGGGTTAGCAGTGTTCCAACTGCTGCCACAATGATAATCAAATGAAAACGGAGCCAAGCCACACAACTTTTCAGGTTTGAGTATACATTTAACTTTGTTGGACTTTCACAAACAATGTTGTAATTTAAAATGTTTAAAATTTAGTGCGCTATGAATGATAGCTTATTTATTTATTAAAAATATGGCCTGTTTTTAATGTAATAAACCATTTAAATTTTTATTCTAAGCTCATTTGTATTATTATTAATGTTATTATTATTAATAATAATAATTGTACATGCAGCTGCCACACACATCTAATTTAATTGCAATTACAATATTTATATGTTTATTTTATTTTATTTATTATTTTTTATTGCAAAACCGTGCAGCCCTTTTCTACGTCTCTAGCTATGATATTGATCCATAACAAAAGGATGATTGGATGAGGAATTAAAAATGTTATTATTCACCATTTATTTTCTATAAGACCAGTGTTGGGGGTAACGAGTTACAAACGAGTTTGGGTAAGTAAAGTAACGCATTACACTGAAAATATTGGTAACTACACTACTTTACTATACTAAAGGAACGCGCTTTCCTGCGTTACCCAAGCCGTGTTTGCCTGTGTGGAGAGTTCCGTCTAGTGGTGCGTGCGCGCCGTTGCCATAGAGACCGATTTGAGTGAGAGAGAGAGGGAAGTGGAGAGAGAGAGACGGGTTTCAACAAATGGCAATATTCACATTACTTTCAGTTTATTGCTCGAAAGCACAAAAATATTTGAGTGAAATAGGCTATAGTAAATCCTAAGATTATTATTTGTGACATTAGAACAAAATATGTGGATATAAAAACATGTATGTAGGCTAGGCTAAAGAACTAAATGAACGATCTCTATTTTCTAATTTCACTAATCATTTCATTAAGTTTCGTGGACATTTTATAAAACATGGATCTTAGGCTCATTTTGTAAACATAAATAACTGATTTAGATGCGCAAACTGGGTGCCGTTGCGGAGATGTAGGCTCCATGTTCGGTGCAGGTTCGGCTTCTTGTCGTTCATCCTCGGATGCGGCATCGCGTGCGCTGTTTGCCGCGCGCACCTTTCCGCTCGTTCGGACGCGTCAAGTAAAAACAAGGCTCGAAAGTCTTGGAAAACGAAATGAACAGGATTGTTGCAGGGTTCATTGTAGAAGACATGCTTCCCCTGTCGACCATTAATTCCCCAGGTTTAGAAAAATACATTTTAAATTAGGATTAAGAATTTTATGGGATAAAGTGACCTTTATTTTATTATTTTTCATTGACATCTTTTATTTTTTTTTAATTATTATTATTACCATGAGTCGAATAAAAAGCTGGTTTTGTTCTCAGGAGAAGAGTTTTATTCTCCCAGCCTGTTTTGAAACTTCTGTGATAAACACAATTTTAAAATTTTGAATTTTGAACCCCATTTTGTTTGTGAATTTTACAGTGCGGCATATTTATTTGTGCAGACAGGGATATTGTTCTTTCATGTCATTTTGTATACATTTTTACAATAAAGTGATGATAGGGCAAAAACTGATATGATGTTTGTCCATGTAGGCTACACGGTAAATTAAGAAACAGGAAAGTAAAGTAATAAGTAGTGAAGTTATTTTTCCAACGCAGTAACTAGTAAAGTAATCTCATTACAATTTACAGAAGTAACTAGTAACTAATTACTTTTTTGAGTAACTACCCCAACACTGTATAAGACTATACCAATATTGGAACTATAGCCATTTTATTCCTTTTTTAATTTAAGAATTATGTTTAAGTTTAAAAACAGACAGAATGGTTTAGTCAAAAAAGAAAAAAAATCATTCATAGTGCTATACTGCCCTCTTGTGTTCAAAATTAGGTAGAACTATTGGATCAATATCCACACATTAATACAGTTGGCAATACAGTATAATAGGTAATACAGTAGGATTGGGGCCTTAAAAATCGCTAGCTTAAAAAGTGAAATTAATGGACGTGCACACAAGACCAGGCTTGGGAGGGTTACTTTAAAAATGTATTCCGATACAGTTACAAATTATTTCATAAAAAAAGGGTCCCACTTTATATTAAAGGGCTTTAAGTACTATATACTTTTTCAAAAAATAACTACAATCTGATTACTACTTTTTTTGATGTAACTCACTGTAACAAATTACAGTTACTGGATTTTTGTATCCTGATTACATAATGCCGTTACATGTATTCTGTTGCTCCCACAAGACATTAGTCTGAATATTTTCCTGTATGAACAAAATTGAGTTTCCATTGTTCACACACAAACACACACAGAGTTCGATCGCGCCTCTCTCGTGAGTGAGTGTGTGTGCGTGTCATGTGTTCTAAGCTGTGTGCGTGCACTTCTGAAGCTGCGCAGAAAATAATAAAATGCCATGCAGAGGACTAATGCAAAATGTGTGGGAAAATCCATTTGATTGTAGTTTAAGTGAGAAATAATTTCAGTGCTCTGGTCAACAGCTGTAGAGTGAAAACTGGTGAATGCAGTATACAGCTTTCACAGAAAGAGAATGATGTGAGCACGTACGATTGGCAGTGAGTTCATGCGGACAAAATAGCTCAATAAGAGTAACAAAATACATGTGAAAAAAATCACATCGTAATGTTTTAAAGAAGAGTGGTTTGATTAAAGTGGTGTAAATATCCCAGATCTGGCAAAGATGGCAGTATCGGAGCTGATAACGATCCTGAGTATCGGATCGGTGCATCCCTAAATACTATAATGTAAACACAGTACAGATGTAGACCTTGATGTACACCTGACCTTTCAGAAGGTTGCTCATGCATACTTTGTGGTTAAAATGTGCCCTCGATCCGCACTTTTGCAGAGCCTTCACTGCTGCAAGCTCTTCAGCACACTTCTTTTTGACAGTCAAAGCGGGGGTTACGTTTTTGCACGTCATGTAGAATAACCCTAAAAGCACCAAGGTGGCGGTGCCACCGGCTAAATATATATATATATATATATATATATATATAAATATAGCTGCGAGCAGCGATTGCGGGCCAAAGCCGGCGGTACCGCCATCCCGGTGCCTTTAGGTAACTAAAGGCACCGGGGTTGCGGTGCCACCGGCTTGGGCCCGCAATCGCTGCTCGCAGCTATATTTATATATATATTTAAATTTAATATTTATATATAAACAATATGAATGAATGTAAGCCAGAGGAGAACTGGCCTCCGACTGAGCCTGGGTTCTCCCAAGGTTTTTTTTCTCCATCCAATCTGATGGAGTTTTGGTTCCTTGCCACTGTCGCCTTGCTTTTGGCTTGCTTAGTTGGGGTTATTTAATAATTAATATTTAACAATTTTATCGATCTGTGTTGTACTGCTTTCATGTTATCACTGTGAAGCTGCTTTGATACAATCTGTATTGTGAAAAGCGCTATATAAATAAATGTGACTTGACTTGACTCCTCCTGTCCTATCATTGTAAAGCGGTGTAGTTGTTCTAGAGGGGCCATAATTGAGGCTGAATCATAAGACACCATAGAGGATTGTACATTTATAATTGTTTCGGATGCTTTCTATTTTCTCGTTGAAGTAGTTCATAAAATCATTACTGCTAAACTGTAACGGTATATTTTGCTCTGGTGATATCTGTTTATTTGTTAGTCTAGCCACGGTGTTAAATAAAAACCTTGGGTTATTTTGGTTATTTTCAATTAGTTTGCGGAGATGCTCAGCCCTGGCTGTTTTTAGAGCCTTTTTATAACGTGACATACTGTCTTTCCACGCGATTCTAAAGACCTATAAATTAATTTGTTTCCATTTATGCTCTAACTTACGGGTTTCTCTCTTGATAGCATGCGTATCACTGTTGTACCAGGGTGCTTTAGTTTTCTCTCTAACCTTTTTAATCTAATTGGTGCAACAATATCTAATGTACTAGTGAAAATGGTGCTCAAACTGCTAGTCATTTCCTCTAATTCATCTGTTTGTTTGGGTTCACTTAGCAATTTAAAAAGATCAGGTAAGGTATTTGAGAATCTATCTATAGTGGTTGGAAGGATTGTTCTGCCTGGTCTATAACGTGGCGCAACATGACATATTTCAGCAGTACGTATTATGCAAGTCACCATGTAATGATCAGTGACGTCATCGCTTTGCGGTATAATATCTATATCAGTTGGATTGGTTCCATATGATATAATTAAATCTAGTGTATGATTTAGACGATGAGTGGGACCACTGACGTTTTGTTTGACCCCAAAGGAGTTTAATAAGTCTGTAAACCCAGCACCTAACACATCATTTGTATTATCTACATGAATGTTAAAATCTCCAACAATTATTGCTTTATCGACATTCACCAATATTTCAATATTTCATTTCTCCGAGAGAAAGTCTGCAAACTCTTTTAGGAATTCAGCATATGGCCCTGGAGGTCTATATACAGTAGCCAAGGCTAGAGATAATATGGATTTCCTTCTTACATCTAAGAGCGTAACATTTAGCACAAGTACTTCAAATGAATTAAACCTGCCACCTGTTTTCTGAGTAACATTAAAAATATCTTTATAGATTGTTGCAACACCGCCGCCACGACCGATCGGACGAGGCTCATGTTTATAATAGTATCCTGGCGGACTGTTATTATCAATAACAATGTTTACACTCTTATGTACATCATGTTTGAACTGTCAGTAATGATGAAAGCATCCACATGATTATGTTGTGTTCTGTGTTTGTGTAGATGCTCCAGCAGCTGAAGAATCTTGCCCTGGAGGCTGAGACAGAGCTGGAGCGTCAAGACGAGGCTCTGGATCTATTGAGTTGTTCTACCGACCACACCACCATGAACATAAACAGGCATACCAGCCGCATGAGGAAACTGTTGTGAACATAATGCTTAATGCCAGATTAATGGTAAGATATTCAACGGTAAAAATCTTTAGAAAGTGTGATCCTTATTAGCGCACTTTTTATACTGTAAAATCATTTGATCTTCATGAAGAAGGTAGTAAGCTGTAAAGAGTGAAAATGAGGTTGGTTGGGTCTGATGTCAGTCATGTTAGAAAACAATAACAATAATAGTAAGAGCAAAAGGTTTGGATTAAAGGTTATGCATTTTGCATAGTAAAAAAAAAACATTAGCGTAAAGGTAGGGACAACCCAAACCAACACCAAAGAACTAGTGCTGATGAAAGCTGACTGTGCTGTCGCCTCATGTTGCCTGCGTTGGGGCAGGGAAAAAATGCATTTAGAGATCTCTCTATCTAAGAAGTCAAAACGGTACAGATATAAGCATGTTCTAATTTTATGTAATCTTACCTGAGTTGTCTTTAGAGAATATTTCAATATTAACATGAGCGGAGTGGAATAAAGAAAGAGATCAGCAGGATTGATAATCAAAACGGTAAGCATGCACTGCTTAGTTTGTGTACACAGTTTGTGTTTCTGCAGCCTGCAGTGTTGGCTTCCCTTATATATCTGCAGGAATACTCTTATTTACACGCAGGCGCAGAACACAGAAGTTGAGAGGCGGCTGTAGTTCTCTCTGCGTATTTAATTGCATTTTTTTTCCCACGACACAGGTGAAGCGAGGCGACAACACAGTCAGCTTTCATTAGTTCATTGGCTTCAGTTTGGTGTCTCCCTACCTTAAAAGTGTCTCATACTATTTGTAGTAGGGATGTCAATGTACCAGTACTTTATTACCAAGTTGACACTAAAATAAAATACACCTATAAAATATAATGCTGATTTTATATGCTTACATGTGTATTTGTGCATGTGCTCTGTGAAACGTGCTCATGTTTATGCTACTAAGTGTGAACATTCGGTAACACTTTATTTGAAGGGGTGTGCATAAGACTGACATGACACTGTCATAAACATGACATAACACCTGTCATGAACATGAAGGAGTCTTTACGAATTTTTTCTTTATGACTGTTGTCATTAAGTGTCATTCGGTAAATTATGACACTTTTAATGCAAAGTTGACATTGTTTAAATTGTCTTTGTTATGACAACTTGACATTAACAAAGACAAAAATGTCTTTTTTATGACAACTTGACATTAACAAAGACAAAAAATGTTTTGATTATGACAACTTGAAATTAACAAAGACAAAAAATGTCTTGATTATGACAACTTGACATTAACAAACACAGAAATGTCTTTGTCGTGACAACTTGACATTAACCAAGAAACCATAACCTGTCAACCTGACATCTTTATAACTAGTCCAACGTGTTCCACTTTACTTGAGGTAAGGGGAAATATTATTGACACTGTTTTTTGACAGCATTTGACAGTGTAATAACCCTTAATGACATCTTTATAACTAGTACAATGTGTTCCACTTTACTTGAGGACAAGTAAAATGTTCATGACAGAGTTATGGTGTCATGATGGCCAAAGTCAAAACCAAACACATATGACAGGGTAATGTAATGTTAATGCAAAGCTAAATAACTTCTTTAAGTTTGATAATTAGACCTGTTATGACATACTTGTGACAGGTTATGATTTCTTGGTTAATGTCAAGTTGTCATAACAAAGACGTTTCTGTCTGTGTTAATGTCAAGTTGTCATGATCAAGACATTTTTGTCTTGGTTAATGTCAAGTTGTCATAACAAAGACATTTCTGTCTGTGTTAATGTCAAGTTGTCATAATCAAGACATTTTTGTCTTGGTTAATGTCAAGTTGTCATAACAAAGACATTTTAAACAATGTCAACTTTGCATTAAAACTGTCATAATTTACCGAATGACAGTTAATGACAAAAGTCATAAACATTCATAAAGACTCCTTCATGTTCATGACAGGTGTTATGTCATGTTTATGGCAGTGTCATGTCAGTCTTATGCACACCCCTTCAAATAAAGTGTTACCGAACATTCAAATAATCTTCTGTCACGAAGCCCTTTATATTTCTGCATCAGGCTGTATTGTAAATGCAGCCCACTAGATCTACTTTTATTAATAGTTCACCCAAAGATGAAAATTATCCCATAATTTACTCACCCCCAAGCCGTCCTAGGTGTAATGATTTTCTTCTTTCTGCTGAACACAATCAGAGTTATATTAAATAATATTCTGGCTCATCCAAGTTTGTGAAGTTCCGAAAAGCGCATCCATTCATCATAAAAGTAATTTGTTTATAAAAGTATAAAAAAGTTAATCAACTATGATCATTGGCTTCCGGCAACGGCCATACGCATGTTCACAAGAGAGTCAAGTTCCAGCGGAATTGTGGGCCTGACCTGATGTAAGACATAGCTCCTCGACTGTTATAACTTTAGACTAATTTATGACCGGATGTTTTATTTTGCTCAAATTAATTAATTAATTAAATAAATTAATTAATAAATTAATTGCATATTATGTTGTGGTTTTGAGTAAAATACAATAAAATATAGGCTAAATAAAATAGTATTAGGCACGAATATTTGATATGGTAATATGGACATAAAAAATATATATTTACACATGAGTGCTAAGTGAACCATTATTTGATGTGCTTTGTAAACAGTGTTGTTGTTCAAATTTAAAGATGCCTGCACATGTGTGCAAAAAGTGCAAGCCTAAAAATACACTGCTATTCAAAAGTTTTGGATCGGTAAGATTTTTGTTTTTAAAATGTTTTTATTAGGGCATCCAACAATTTGACAATCAGTGTTACATAGCTTTTTATGATTTCTCATTATAAACATAAAGGCATAAAGGGAACATAAAATAAAGGCACCGGGATGGTGGTACCGCCAGCTTTGGCCCTTCATCACTGCTCACAGCTATATTTAAGTGTGGTGCCTTTAGTGTTATTCTGCACGACGTGCTAAAACTTAACCCCCGCTTTGACTGTCGAAGAGAAGTGTGCTGAAGAGCTTAAATCAGTGAGGGCTCTGCAAAATATATATACATACAAACACACACACACACACACACACACATATATATATATATATAAGACTTGATTAGAAAGTTGATCGGCTTGACAAGAACAATATACGTGGCAAGTTTTGTAACTGTAGGTAAAACGAGCAAAGTTATAACACATTTTATGTGTCCTTTTTTAGTCATAAAATTAATTTCCTCACCACGGCCAAACCGTTCGAGATATCAAAAATCCGTCCGGAATTGAGCATCCGCATGTCTTGACTTCATGCACACCGAGTTTGGTGGTGATTGGTAAACACATGCGTTGTAATTTGATGTATTTCTCCTAGGAGATTTATTCAAACAACCCATAATTCCCGACTTCCATTTGAACTGTCGTAAAACTTAGAGCATGAAAGTTGTTTGGCCTGATGTGATCTATAAGAGTAGCGAGTTTTATATTATTACATGCAAGTGTGTTTGATTTATGGACCAAATTTTCAGATCAAGTTCATGGACCAAGTTAATTTAATTAATAAACTAATTATATAAAACTATTGTCAATTCACTACAATTAAACTGGTAATGTTATGCCTTTACTTATAAAAATTAAAATAAAAACTTATTTAAAAATACCAGGCTTAAGAAATGTATTAAGAAATGTCTGCAGGCCGGACACACAGCAGTGAAATGGTTAACCCCCCTCCCCCTACAAACACAGACAGAGACAGAGACGTAGAGAGAGCATGACCACATTCAAACAAACATATCTGACTTTCTGTGGGTCCTAGCTAATGAGTGTCAATTAGAAAGTTGTCCGGCTCGAGGAGTCCAATATACATACTGATTTTTGTAACTGTAGATAAAACTAACAACCCCACTTTTGTCAAAAGGTGGCGCTACTGAGCCCTCACCACGTCCGTTTCTGAAACTTTGCACATGTCTACGGGCTAATAAATGTGATGTGTCTGTCGAGTTTCATGCAATTTCAAGCATGCTAAGAGTCTCAAAAGCATCCTAAAAGAATGGTAAAGTTTGATGCGTTGCCACGGAAACAGTATCAAAGATATCAAGAATCCATTTACAGGTCTTCATCTGCCGTGTATTTACATTATACAGATGAAGTTTGAAGCAAATCGGGTTAAAATAAGAGGGTGATTTCAAAGCATTTTAAAAGTGACACACTTCCTGCTGCCAGTTGGTGGCGCTATAACTTTGACTCACAATAGTCACATCCATGTGATCGTCCTCTTACAGCGAACACACAGCTGAAGTTTCATCAAGATCAGTTAATGTATGCTGAAGTTATAACACACTTCGTGTTTCACGTTTCTCACCATGATTTCGTTTCCTCGCCAAGGCCAAACCGTTCGAGATATCAAAAATCCCCACACAAGCTTTCATCCTCAATGTCTTGACTTCACGCTGATCGAGTTTCGTCGAATTTGGATCAGTGCTCTAGGAGGAGTATTTCAAATACCATTGCGTGTGTTTTACAAAGAACCCTAAATAGCTGACTTCCTGTTGGGCTGGGGTAAAAAGTAAAAGTGCGAAGTATATATGAAACAATGAGATCTATATGTGTACCGAGTTTCATATTATTACATGCAAGCGTGTTTGATTTATGGACCAAGTTTTTCGCTGTTGAGCCCCCCTGCCACGCCCGGGTACCATCTTCAGCCCGGCTATGATGACCATGGGTTCTGACCCGTGTGCAAAGTTTTTGAGCATGTTCAGGGCCCCAAAAGTGCCCGAATAGTCGTAAGAAAAATAATAATAAATATAGCTGCGAGCAGCGATTGCGGGCCCAAGCCGGTGGCACCGCAACCCCGGTGCCTTTAGTTACCTACCTTTAGTTACAAGAGGGCAGTATAGCACTATGAGTGATTTTTTTTTCTCTTTTGACTAAACCATTCTGGCTGTTTTTAAACTTAAACATAATTCTTAAATTTAAAAAAGGAATAAAATGGCTATAGTTCCAATATTGGTATAGTCTTATAGAAAAATAAATGGTGAATAATAAAAATTTTAGAAGATATGAGACGTTTCCTGATTCTTTTTTTTTGACATAATCCCTCACCATAGCAAAACTGTTTGACATATTCTATATCCGTTTACAATTTAGTATCTTTAATGTATTTTCATAATTTTGAAGAAGTTTGGTGGGAATAATTAAAAATTACTTAAGAGGGGGGAAATAAAAATGTAAAGGCTGGTTTTGCAAAACATTCACATACAGACCGAAACAACCGACTTCCTGTTGGGCTGGCTTAAAGTTGTTTGGGCTAATGAGATCTTTATGTGTACCGAGTTTAATTTTATTACATGCAAGTGTGTTTGATTTATGGACCAAATTTTCAGACCAAGTTTATGGACCAAGTTAATTTAATTAATAAACTAATTATATAAAAATATTGTCAATGCAGTACAATTAAACTGGTTACAATTATGCCTTTACTTATAAAAAATTAAAATAAAAACTTATTTAAAAAATATAGCTGCGAGCAGCGATTGCGGGCCCAAGCCGGTGGCACCACAACCCCGCTGCCTTTAGTTACCTAAAGGCACCGGGATGGCGGTACTGCCGGCTTTGGCCCGCAATCGCTGCTCGCAGCTATATATATATATATATATATATATATATATATATATGTATAAAGCCGGTGGCACCGCCACCTTGGTGCTTTTATGGTTATTCTGCATGACGTGCAAAAACGTAACCCCCGCTTTGACTGTCAAAAAGAAGTGTGCTGAAGAGCTTGCATCAGTGAAGGCTCTGCAAAAGTGCGCATCGAGGGCACATTTTTACCACAAAGTATGCATGAGCAACCTTCTGAAAGGTCAGGTGTACATCCAGGTCTACATCTGTACTGTGTTTAAATTATAATATTTAGGGATGCGCCGATCCGATACTCAGGATCGTTATCAGCTCCGATACTGCCATCTTTGCCGGATGGGGTATATTTACACCACTTAATCAAACCACTCTTCTTTAAAACATTATGATGTGATTTTTTTCACATGTATTTTGTTACTCTTATTGATCTATTTTACTCTTATTGATCTATCCGCACACAGGACTCACTGCCAATCGTACATGCTCACATCATTCTCTTTCTGTGAAAGCTGTATACTCTATTCACCAGTTTTCACTCTACAGCTGTTGACCAGAGCACTGAAATTATTTCTCACTTAAACTACAATCAAATGGATTTTCCCACACATTTTGCGTTAGTCGTCTGCATGGCATTTTATTATTTTCTGCGCAGCTTCAGTAGTGCACGCACACAGCTTAGAACACATGACACACACACACACACTCAGTCCCGAGAGAGGCGTAATCGAAATCTGTGTGTTTGTGTGTGAACAATGGAAACTCCATTTTGTTCATACAGGAAAATATTCAGACTAATGTCTTGTGGGAGCAACAGGATACATGTAACGGCATTATGTAATCAGGATACAAAAATCCAGTAACTGTAATTTGTTACAGTGAGTTACATCAAAAAAAGTAGTAATCAGACTGTAGTTACTTTTTGAAAAACTATATAGTACTTAAAGCCACTTAATATAAAGTGGGACCCTTTTTTATGAAATAATTTGTAACTGTATCGGAATACATTTTTAACGTAACCCTCCCAAGCCTGGTCTTGTGTGGACATCCGTTACTTTCACTTTTTAAGTTAGCGATTTTTAAGGCCCCAATCCTACTGTATTACCTAATGTGTGGATATTGATCATATAGTTCTACCAAATTTTGAACACAAGAGGGCAGTATAGCACTATGAATGATTTTTTCTCTCTTTTGACTAAACCATTCTGGCTGTTTTTAAACTTAAACATAATTCTCAAATTTAAAAAAGGAATGAAATGGCTATAGTTCCAATATTGGTATAGTCTAATAGAAAAATAAATGGTGTATAATACAATTTTTAGAAGATATGAGACGTTTCCTGATTCTTTTTTTGACATAATCCCTCGCCATAGCAAAACTGTTTGACATATTCGATATCTGTTCACAATTTAGTATCTTTAATGTATTTTCATAATTTTGAAGAAGTTTGTTGGGAATAATTAAAAAAAAACACTTAAGATGGGGGAATAAAAATGTAAAGGCTGGTTTTGCAAAACATTCACATACAGACCAAAATAACCGACTTCCTGTTAGGCTGGCTAAAAGTTGTTTGGGCTAATGAGATCTATATGTGTAACGAGTTTTATATTATTACATGCAAGTGTTTTTGATTTATGGACAAAATTTTCAGATCAAGTTTATGGACCAAGTTAATTTAATTAATAAACTAATTATATAAAACTATTGTCAATGCACTACAATTTAACTGGTTATATTATGCCTTCACTTATAAAAATTAAAATAAAAACTTATTTAAAACATACCAGGCTTAAGAAATGTATTAAGAAATTACACAGCAGAAAAAACACACAGCAGTGAAATGGTTAAGCCCCCTCCCCCTACAAACACACACACAGACAGAGACAGAGATGTAGACTCAAAGTGCATGACCAGATTCAAACAAACATATCTTACTTTCTGTGGGTCCTAGCTAATGAGTGTCAATTAGAAAGTTGTCCGGCTCGAGGAGTACAATATACATACTGATTTTTGTAACTGTAGATAAAACTAACAACCCCACTTTTGTCAAAAGGTGGCGCTACTGAGCCCTCACCACGCCCGTTTCTGAAACTTTGCACATGTCTACTGGCTAATAAATGTGATGTGTCTGAGGAGTTTCATGCAATTTGAAGCATGCTAAGGGTCTCAAAAGCATCCTAAAAGAATGGTAAAGTTTGATGCGTCGCCACGGCAACAGTTTCAAAGATATCAAGAATCCATTCACAGGTCTACATATGCCGTATGTTTACATTATGCAGATGAAGTTTGAAGCAAATCGGGTTTGAAGCAAATAAGAGGGTGATTTCAAAGCATTTTGAAAGTGACACACTTCCTGCTGCCAGTTGGTGGCGCTATAACTTTGACACACAATAGTCACATCCATGTGATCGTCCTCTTACAGCGAACACACTCCTGAAGTTTCATCAAGATCGGTTGATGTATGCTGAAGTTTTGACACACTTCCTGTTTCACGTTTCTCGCCATAATTTTGTTTCCTCACCACAGCCAAACCGTTCGAGATATCAAAAATCCCCTCGCAATTTTTGATCCTCTATGTCTTGACTTCAGGCTGACCGAGTTTCGTTCCATGTGGATGAATGCTCTAGGAGGAGTATATTAATTTCCATTGCATGCGTTTTAAAAACAACCGTAAATATCTGACTTCCTGTTGGGCTGGGGTAAAAAGTAAAAGTGCGATGTATATATGAAACGATGAGTTCGAAATGTGTACCGAGTTTCATATTATTACATGCAAGCGTGTTTGATTTATGGACAAAGTGTTCAGACCCTGTTCCAGGGGCGCCCTGCCACGCCCGGGTACCAGCTTCAGCCCGGCTCTGATGGCCGCGGGTTCTGACCTGTGTGCAAAGTTTCAAGAGTTTTTGAGCATGTTAAGGGCCCCAAAAGTGCCCGAATAGTCGTTATAAATTTTTTTTTAAAAAAATATAGCTGCGAGCAGCGATTGCGGGCCCAAGCCGGTGGCCCAAGCCAGTTACCTAAAGGCTCCGGGGTGGCGGTACCACCGCCTTTGGCCCTTCATCGCTGCTCGCAGCTATATTTATATATATATATATATATATATATATATATATATATATATATATATATATATATAGCCTGTGGCACCGCCACCCTGGTGCCTTTAGGGTTATTGTGCACTAACGTAACACTGCTTTGACTGTCGAAAAGAAGTGTGCCGTAGAGCTTGCAATATTGTGGGCTCTGCAAAAGTGCGCATCGAGGATACTTATCCTTTCCCAAGTAAGTTTAAAATATTCTAACTGACCCCCCAGCGTGAGTTTTTTTTAAGATGACCGTTATTTAGAACTTGCCACTTTAATGTTTCCATGGTGACGCGTCATTGCTTGTCACGTGACACAGCACACCCAGAACAGAGCGCGGAATGAATGATGATCTGCTTTTATGTCATTTTTCCTTTTTTATTAAAAATATTCAAAAATTTATTAGCAATATCATGAAACACTGATATTCCGATTGTCAAATATGTGCAAGTGGATGGGTTTTGTGGCTTAGACATCTTTATAATGATCGCGTTAGTTGAGCTGTATGTGCAATGAGCGGCGCCATTTTAGTTTCTTTTTCAGTTCAGAGAATCGGATCTGTTGGATTTATAACGTCAATTCATCCACTTCTCACGAAATACATGAAAGTAAGTGGCTGGTGAACTGGGAGAAGAATAGGGTCAAATGTTAAGCTACTTACACATGTGTATTTGATATGAATAAAATGTGTCGATTATTATTGCCTCTTCCATAGACAGCTGTGTGTATTTTATAAACTCAAAATCATTGTTTTGCTAGTACATATGTGTATTTAAGTGTCTGAAACCTAAAATAAACATTATGTGGTTGAAAACACTCAATAGTTGTGATATATGACAGCACTGAGTGCGTCTGTCTCTGGCTGAGCGCCAGCCAACGCGCGAGAGCAAGTTTGAATTTAGCAGTTGATGACGTCATGCACTGAACGTTCTAATCACACCGGTGTGATCGTACGCTCCAGCGACCAGCCAAGACTGATCACACCGGTGTGATTGTACGCGTGAAAGGGTTAAAATGAAAAATGAGACACCCTACAGACATTCATGGCTTTAACTGACACATTACATAAGTACACAACACTGAAAATTCATATGAAGTGTGCCATTTGGGACAGGGCCTATGATCGCGAACACAGTTTAATGTTCCCTCTAATTTTTTTCTATTTTTTCACCACCTGCGCAAAAATATTCTTTATACCTGACCTGTACATCATATGTAGAAACACAATGTTTTCAACATTCAGTTGTAACTTTTAACTTGAATGTGCCATTTATATTTTATTTGACCCTTAATGTAACGTATTGGTATTAAATCATATTTGTGAAAAACAAGCAGTTAATTAAGAAGTCATTAAATGAAGCACATTTTAGGTTATCTGATATTTTTTCCAGTGCTGTTAACTGTACAGTCTTTACCAATAAATACTATGAAAAATAATTTCCAAAATCTTTTGCAGGACAGTTCAATTCTTTACAATAAAAGAATATAGTAAGAAAGAAAAGTAAGCTGTTACACTAAGATGGTTTGGGAAAACCATAAAGTGTTTTTGTACAGTCAATGAATTGTGTACAGGAAGCATTAAACCATCAAAGTTAAATGGTTGTTTGTTGCTTATGAATTTCCAATATTTTTGCAAGGGGTTTCAAACTTTTATTGGCAATGAGCCCTAAACAACCCTTGTGAGGTACTTTATTTAGCCTTAAAATATAATAAAATATAGGCCTAATATAACCTAAACAATACCTTTGTTAGATTCTTTATTCAGGCTCATAATATAATACAAAAGAGGCCTAATATAATATAAAAAAACGAATTGAAGTATTTGAAGTGATATTATATATCAGTTCAAATGCTTCAATTTGTGCACATAATATATTATTATAATATGAAAACCAACTGAAGCATTTAAATAGATCTAATAGCTAAATATTTTCAAGAAAAGTGAATATGCGAACTCTTTAATAGTAATCATACCTACCCCCCCACCTCCCCACCCCACCCCACACACACAAAATCATCGATTTAAACAACCCTAAATAGCCGACTTCCTGTTGGGCTGGGGTAAAAAGTAAGAGTGTGAAGTATATATGAACCGATGAGATCTATATGTGTACCAAGTTTCATATAGAGCTCCGGACGTCACGTGACCTACTCTGTTTAAACCGCCATATTGGCAGGCAAGACAGTCAGGGACCGGGACGTGAATGAATGACGGCAGCTTTAGTTTCAAGGCAACAGAGTTCACAGCACACTTTAATTCAAAAATACATAATCTATGTATAATCTATGTAGATCTATAATGCTCCCGGGGTGCTTTTCATGTGTATTGATAAAGGAACTGATAGTTTTCCTGAAAGTAGGTTATAGGAGGAAGAAGAGTCAGCCTCCACAGAACATAATTTTTTATTTATTTTATTTTTCGTGCATTTATGAGGGGAAAAAAATGTAACGGACATGACAGTTCTCCATTATAGACCGAAAGTGACTTTAAAACTTTCACAGACTTCAGAAAGCACCTTTCTTTAAAGTAGCCTAATTGTATCTTATACAATTCCAATCTTATTTCAATTAATGTTTCATCAACCAATTGCCTTGATTAAATAAATAAGACGTAAATAAGACGATAGAAAAGAAACAGATGCCGGCACGTGAGCTGGTCTCTCATAAATAAACCGAAATTCACCGTAAACGTTTCTAGGCTATTTGCCTCACAACCCTTATAAATGTATAGAAAGCGTGATGTCTACTTTTAAAACAGAACATTTAAAAACGAAAAACATGATCTCTGCATGCTTATGTAATAATCCATATGAAATGTGCATTTCTCTCTGGTGCGTTACTGTGAAGATCGCGAGTCAGCATCATCAACTTCATACCTTGAAGACGACACACTGACACAGAAAAACCTTGTTCAATAATAAACAATTCAAATGTCTCCTTGCTATATATTCATAATCATTACCTTTGCCGGTTCTTTGCAGCTTTTAGATACTTTGGAGCGCCGCCCTTGTTACAGTAGGAACGCACCATGCATCAGCACCAAAAACGTGATTTATTAAGTATTATTATTTTTTTAAATCTAAAATTAAAAAAAATATATATCATGATACGAACCGAATTTTGGTATATTGTTACAGCCTTAGTAGGATGAGAAAGCAGGAGTTTAGTCGTTTGTTAGTTGTAAAAAAAAAAATAAACAATAAAATAAAAAAGGCTATCTGAACATCTTTGCCAAGCGCAAACCAGTACAGAAGTAATCAATAAATTATCGGGGAGGGTCATGCTTTTTTCACAATCGTTTTGGAGATTCATAGAAAAATTAATTGGTGAAGGGATCTCTTCAAGTCTTTTTTGACTTTCCCAAATTTTTCCCAGACATGAAAATATCCTAATGATGTGTCATTAGTTGTCCATTGAAATAATCAATAAAATAAAAAAAAAAATGAAAAACCGTTTATGGAAAGTGTGTGAAACATTGTGTTTTATGGGATAATGATAATAGGCTATCTTTACTGACACTATTTCTACAATTATTCTTTTATTATTCTTTTATATGTTTATGGTGGGATTAAATTGGTTAATCAACAGTTTAAACATTCCCCGAAGTCATTTTGCAATTTTATGGTTTTAAATTTTAAATAAACTTTAAATCATCCAACCGCTGCCGCTCTGGCGCTCTCCTGATTTGCCTGCCAAAATGGCGGAGTTTAGATTGCGTGACGTCAGCTGCCGGAGCTCTATTATTACATGCAAGTGTGTTTGATTTAAGGACCACATTTTCAGATCAAGTTTATGGACCAAGTTAATTTAATTAATAAACTAATTATATAAAACTATTGTCAATGCACTACAATTAAACTGGTTATATGCCTTTACTTATAAAAAAAACTTATTTAAAACATACCAGGCTTAAGAAATGTATTTTCTTTTTCTGCAGGCGAGACACACAGCAGTGAAATGGTTAAGCCCCCTCCCCCTGCACACACACACACACACACACACACACACACAGACATGCACACACACAGACAGGCAAACACACAGACAAAGACAGAGATGTAGGCTCAAAGAGAGCATGAGCAGATTCAAACAAACATATGTGACTTTCTGTGGGTCCTAGCTAATGAGTGTCAATTAGAAAGTTGTCCGGCTCGAGGAGTACAATATACATACTGATTTTTGTAACTGTAGATAAAACTAACAACCCCACTTTTGTCAAAAGGTGGCGCTACTGAGCCCTCACCACGCCAGTTTCTGAAAGTTTGCACATGTCTACTGGCTAATAAATGTGATGTGTCTGAGTTTCATGCAATTTGAAGCATGCTAAGGGTCTCAAAAGCATCCTAAATGAATGGTAAAGTTTGATGCGTCGCCACGGCAACAGTTTCAAAGATATCAAGAATCCATTCACAGGTCTACATCTGCCGTATGTTTACATTATACAGATGAAGTTTGAAACAAATCGGGTTAAAATAAGAGGGTGATTTCAAAGCATTTTGAAAGTGACACACTTCCTGCTACCAGTTGGTGGCGCTATAACTTTGACTCACAATGGTCACATCCATGTGATCGTCCTCTTACAGCGAACACACTCCTGAAGTTTCATCAAGATCGGTTGACGTATGCTATAGTTATGACACACTTCCTGTTTCACGTTTCTCGCCATGATTTCATTTCCTCGCCACGGCCAAACCGTTCGAGATATCAAAAATCCCCTCGCAAACTTTCATCCTCAATGTCTTGACTTCACGCTGACTGAGTTTCATAGAATTTGGATAAGAGCTCTAGGAGGAGTATTAAAAATTCCATTGCAAGTGTTTTACAAAGAACCTTAAATAACCGACTTCCTGTAGGGCTGGGGT
Organism: Cyprinella venusta; assembly: GCA_038021265.1. NCBI lineage: Eukaryota > Metazoa > Chordata > Actinopteri > Cypriniformes > Leuciscidae > Cyprinella > Cyprinella venusta. The sequence continues at coordinate 7,265,357 of CM075870.1, read as the reverse complement.
AAAAAGTAAAAGTGCGACGTATATATGAAATGATGAGATCAACATGTGTACCGAGTTTCATATTATTACATACAAGCGTGTTTGATTTATGGACCAAGTGTTCGGACCCCATTCCAGGTGGCGCTGTCGAGCCCCCCTGCCACGCCCGGGTACCATCTTCAGCCCGGCCCTAATGGGTTCTGACCCGTGTGCAAAGTTTCAAGAGTTTTCGAGCACGTTAAGGGCCCCAAAAGTGCCCAAATAGTCATATAAATAATAATAATAAATATAGCTGCGAGCAGCGATTGCGGGCCCAAGCCGGTGGCACCGCAACCCCGGTGCCTTTAAAGGCACCGGGATGGCGGTACCGCCGGCTTTGGCCCGCAATCGCTGCTCGCAGCCATATTTATATATATATATGCTGTATATACAGTATATATATATATATATATATATATATATATATATATATATATATATATTTAGGCGGTGGAACCGCCACCTTGGTGCTTTTAGGGTTATTCTACATGACGTGCAAAGACGTAACCCCCGCTTTGACTGTCAAAAAGAAGTGTGCTGAAGAGCTTGCAGCAGTGAAGGCTCTGCAAAAGTGCGGATCGAGGGCACATTTTAACCACAAAGTATGCATGAGCAACCTTCTGAAAGGTCAGGTGTACATCAAGGTCTACATCTGTACTGTGTTTACATTATAGTATTTAGGGATGCGCCGATCCGATACTCAGGATCGTTATCAGCTCCGATACTGCCATCTTTGCCAGATCGGGTATATTTACACCACTTTAATCAAACCACTCTTCTTTAAAACATTACGATGTGATTTTTTTCACAAGTATTTTGTTACTCTTATTGAGCTATTTTGTCCGCATACAGGACTCACTGCCAATCGTACGTGCTCACATCATTCTCTTTCTGTGAAAGCTGTATACTGCATTCACCAGTTTTCACTCTACAGCTGTTGACCAGAGCACTGAAATTATTTCTCACTTAAACTACAATCAAATGGATTTTCCCACACATTTTGCATTAGTCCTCTGCATGGCATTTTATTATTTTCTGTGCAGCTTCAGAAGTGCACGCACACAGCTTAGAACACATGACACGCACACACGCTCAGTCATGAGAGAGGCGCGATCGAACTCTGTGTGTGTTTGTGTGTGAACAATGGAAACTCCATTTTGTTCATACAGGAAAATATTCAGACTAATGTCTTGTGGGAGCAACAGAATACATGTAACGGTATTATGTAATCAGGATTAGGGCTGGGCGATAAAACGATAACGATATGTATCGCGATAGACACGTGATCGATATCAATAAAAAATGTTCTCGATATAACGTTCGATATTTTTTTTTTATTCGACGGAACAGTTGCGAAGCAAGTTTGATTGCATTATCAAAGGCACGCACTCTCTGGTAACCTAGCGACGTAGGGAGTGAGTGACACACTAACAGGCAATCCTGTAACGGTGTCCGTTTGATTGCGCTATTTCGTTGTCTCGTGCTGATGCTGGATTCCTCTTGTAACCGGCGATTGATAAACAGAAAATGAGTGCCCTTCATCTGCATGCCGTGCAGGCTAGAATTGCGAAACATTATTGGATAATTCGCTCTATTCGCGTTTGATGTGAACACAGCATAATGAACAAACAGGCTGTGATGTCAAGATTGTAATGCTGGAGTCGACTCGGCTGGAGTATGTGTGTGTGCACGCGAGAGAGAGTAAGCACGTGCACGATCTAACTTTGTGTGTATGTGTAAGAGAGAGACACGCGAGCGATCAAACAGTGGAGACATAAAAACATACGCTGTCATTTTGTTAATACAGGACATCATTCAGTCTGCATGCAAAGTGTTTACTTATAATTGTGTAGGCCTATAACCGCAATAAAACACAACATTGTACTTTTGTCACACTGTATTTCTTGTCAAACAGTAACCTACAACTCTCACAAACTATTTTAAAAGAAAATTATATCCAACCATTTTTTTTAACAGTCTGTGTGTTCCATCTTTTGGACATACAGCCACAAAAATAGACTCTGACAGTCATCATCAAACCGGATTGGTTTTCATTTCTTGTCTTCAAAACAGAGCACTAGTCTGTTTATTTTTAAGTTACACAATAAAAAATAAAATGTGTTGGAAGTATTTTTATACAGAAATCTATAATTCTGATGAGAATAACGGGTTAATTCAAATTAAGGAAAACAAATATATTGATCTAAAATATAGCTCATTAATTTTAAATTAATTCAGGTAAAATTACAAAACATATCTCAAGGTATTTTTTATTAATTTAATAAACTAATTATATAAAACTATTATCTGTGCACTATAGATAAACTGGGTCTGTCTTTATTAATAAAACTTATTTAAAAAATACAAGGCTTAAGACATTTATAAAAATGCCTTCTATATTTCTGTTTTGCTTTTCACTCCATTGTACTAAAATTGTACCGAACCGTGATGTCTGAACGGAACCGTGACTTCTGTGTATTACGAGGCTGAATCCAGCTTCTTATTCGCAGCTTCTTATTGACACTATCTGTTCCACCAATAAGAAGCTGCGAATAAGAAGCTGTATTCAGCCTCGTTTTTAATTATTTGAGTTTTCCATGGTTGTGTTGACATTTCTGTCTTGGAATTATAATCAGAGGAAGGTTAAGTGTAAAATAAAAATGTGTAATTGTAATAGATTTTTTCTCCTGTCCTTATTTTAAATGGGTCGTAAAAAAATCAATAATTATCGATATCGACCGATATGAAACACTGATATCGTGATAAAGTTTTCAGCCATATCGCCCAGCCCTAATCAGGATACAAAAATCCAGTAACTGTAATTTGTTACAGTGAGTTACATCAAAAAAGTAGTAATCAGATTGTACTTACTTTTGAAAAAGTATACAGTACTTAAAGCCACTTAATATAAAGTGGGACCCTTTTTTATGAAATAATTTGTAACTGTATCGGAATACATTTTTAAAGTAACCCTCCCAAGCCTGGTCTTGTGTGGACGTCCGTTACTTTCACTTTTTAAGTTAGTAATTTTTAAGGCCCCAATCCTACTGTATTACCGTGTGGATAATGATCCAATAGTTCTACCTAATTTTGAACACAAGAGGGCAGTAAAGCACTATGAATGATTTTTTACTCTTTTGACTAAAACATTCTGGCTGTTTTTAAAATTAGACATAATTCTTAAATTTAAAAAAGGAATAAAATGGCTGTAGTTCCAATATTGGTATAGTCTTATAGAAAAATAAATGGTGAATAATAAAAATTTTAGAAGATATGAGACGTTTCCTGATTCTCTTTTTGACATAATCCCTCACCATAGCGAAACTGTTTGACATAATAAATATCCGTTCACAATTTAGTATCTTTAATGTATTTTCAGAATTTTGAAGAAGTTTGGTGGGAATAATTAAAAAAACACTTTAGAGGGGGGAATAAAAATGTAAAGGCTGGTTTTGCAAAACATTCACATACAGACCAAAATAACCGACTTCCTGTTGGGCTGGCTTAAAGTTGTTTGGGCTAATGAGATCTATATGTGTACCGAGTTTAATATTATTACATGCAAGTATGTTTGATTTATGGACCAAATTTTCAGACCAAGTTTATGGACCAAGTTAATTTAATTAATAAACTAATTATATAAAACTATTGCCAATGCAGTACAATTAAACTGGTTATATGCCATTACTTATAAAAAATAAATAACCTATTTAAAAAAATACCAGGCTTAAGGCATTTATTTTCTTTTATGCAGGCTACACACACAGCAGTGAAATAGTTAATCCCCCTCCCCCTGCACACACACACAGACATGCACACTCACAGACAGGCAAACAGACAGACAGAGACAGAGATGTAGGCTCAAACAGAGCATGACCAGATTCAAACTAAAATATCTGACTTTCTGTGGGTCCTAGCTATTGAGTGTGAATTAGAAAGTTGTCCGGCTCGAAGAGTACAATATACAGTAGGTAGACAACCAGAATGTGGTTTTTACCGCCGCAGCTTTGCCGCGGCGGTAAAAGTTGAGGTGTATTTGCTGCCTTTGGCCGCTAAGAGGCGCTACAATCACAGACTTTGAAAAGTGTCCGTTTTTTGTGTAATCTTCAGCTGCGCCGCGGCTCTTTCAGAGCGATTGAAAGATGGTAGCAGATTAATTCAAGTGAAACGTAGTTAAATTAATTAATTAATCAATCACAATACTGAAAGTAAATTGAAAAAAATAATGAAACCTTAAAACATTGCAGTCGAAACATATTAGGCTACATCAACGAGGATTTGCAATCGGATAGGCTAAGACAATACCTCAATACTTCAATAACTGTCTACGGATAGCTGAGTGGTTAAAGTATCAGCCTCAACCTCATAGACCTCCTAACGACATGAGATCGAACCTCACTACATGCTTTTAGCCGACAGATTTTATGTTTTACCGTTCTTGAAGCTTTAATAGGTAGCTGTTTATTAGCGAGTTTATTAACTGGTTATTTACTTAAAGTGTCCGACATAATTTGCCACTTCTCATTGAGAGCTGAGGTCGCAGATAAATTTTAGGTTAACACTGTAGCCTGTAGCTGACTGAACTGAACCTGACTTTTTGTCAGGTTCGATATTGTCCGCAACATTTTTGAAATCTTAGCTAACAGCATTCGTTTCATTCGTTCGAGGCGATCTAGCGCTGAAATGTGTTGTCTTCAATCGGACGCGAGCTGCAATCCGTTGTGGAGGTTTCATTCGTTCCGGTGAAATCACAAATCAAACTCACGGACTCACGGATTTGTGGCTCGTCCCCGAGAATGCGCCGCATGATTCAACCAGGCCTCCTGTTTAGATGCGGGATGCATTGTTTTTAAAAGGACTTCACATAGAAAAAAATACAAATAAATAAATATAGCCTAACACAAAGTTATAGGCCTATAAAAAATAAAACATTCATAAATTGTTTTATGACTAACATATTCCTGTCTTAAGTGAACTCATTTAAAGTTATAAACGCAAATTAGAGCCCTAATAATAATATGCTATATTTCCTAATATTATATGCTATTATTATTAGCCTACATTTAGGCTACATATTTAGCTAGACGCTTTTATATAAAAAAAAAATAAACAAAGCAATTCGTCAAATGTCAGTCATAATACAGGTTAGACAATAATAAAACAGGGCTGAGATTATCACAAATAAACAAAAGATTTTGACTCATAAGCTAGTTTGTGCACAAAAAATAAATAACATTGACTTTTTGCCTTTATTAAACATTTAAAATATTCGCAAATTAATATGAAAAAAAATAGATTTTACTTTCTAAAAACTATATTTTACCCGCAGTGCTAAATGAGAAGAGCATGTCTCGGGAACCATAGAGAGAGATTTAGGTGATTTATAGGCTAATCATAATAAATGTGTCTGAAAAATAACGACGTTTTCTTGTTATTGTGAGTTTACACAAATAAAAGTAGTTGCAAATAATGTATAATGTATTATGTATTTTTTTTCGTATGACCAGAAATGCTAGATTATTTTAAATTGTTCCACTGTTGATAGGAACATGCAAGAGTTTGCGGCCGCGGCAGTGACATGCAGTGCGCGCTTCACACAAACAGTTGGATATGCGTTAAAAACCTGTTTGTTTGTTAGAATCTTAGCCCATTATTATTGTCTAAGACTGACATTTGACGAATTGCTTTGTGGATAAAAGCGTCTTCTAAATAGGCCTATGATTTGATAGCTAATTATTATTTGCGTTTATTACTATGAATGAGTTTACCGAAGACAGTAATATAACATAAAATAATTTATAACTTATAACCAAACCTTTTACAGTTTTTGAACTGTTATTATTATTTTATTAATTTTTTTCGCTTATTATAGTACTGAGCTTTTTCCTCTAAATTTTTACTTTAAAGATAAAAGTATCCTAAATGTATTATTTATTTTTTTTAAATGCAAGAAATTATCTTTAAAAAAAAGGATTTTAAAAACAATGCAATGCATCCCGCATCTAAACAGGAGGCCTGGTTGAATCATGCGGCACACTCTGAATCATGCGGATTGCGAAAGCGTGGGCACGGTTTATGAATTTGTGGGTACAGATTGCAAAAACTGAGGGCACGGTTTACAAATCTGAGAGAACGGGGAACTCGTACGGATTAGGTAGCCTACGGTTTATTAATCCGTTGTGATAAAGTGCAGTTGTTTCTAACGTTAGTGTTTTGGAGCAATTGAATGCCTTCAAACAAAAGCTACCGAGGAATCGTCAAGAAAGACCAGTTTTAAAGTTTTACAAAAAATAAACCACGTTCAATTTGTAGCCTATAGACTATATTGTTCTTGAATTGTTCGAAGAAAAAACGACATAGTAAAAACGCCAGCCTGATCTCAGGAGCGCTGCTTTGATTAGGTACACTCATTGCGTTTAAAAAAACCGTGGCGCTCCCATTGAAAACAATTGAAAACATATTACGCCAGGCGTGTGGAAAAACGCTTTGGTGGACACACAGCCTTTCAAGTGGGGGAGGGCGCATATTTGCATTTGAATGTTGTGTTACATTCTAAAACATTTAACGTGTGACGCACACACACAACTGCACATGCACACATTGGGCTTACATTCTGTTTGACTGTGTTATTATGCTGCTCTAAACTCTAGTAAACTTTTCTGTCGGTGTTAGCAGCAAAGTTAAAGTTGATGATGCTGACTCGCCATCTTCGCAGTGAACGCGCATAGGCCTAAACGCATATGGCTACTTCGAATTAGCCTATACGCAGAGAGTTGCCAATTTGTTTTCGTTTTTAATTGTTTTGTTTAAAAGTAGACATTTAAAGCTGTCTGTGAGGCAAGCATCGAGGTGTTTCGGTTCATATATGAGACGCGCTCCAGTTAACATGCGCGCTGTGTTTCGGTTCATGAGACGCGCTCCAGTTAATACGCGCGCCTCTATGTCACTTCTAATGTATTAATCCAGTCAATTTGTTAATGAAATATTTATTAAAATGAAGATACAATTTTTTCCGAAACGAAATTTACAAGCTTTCTACAAAACAAAACTTAATTGGTGGTCAAAATCATGTCTGACCCACTCCAAATATTTTCCGATATATTGAAATGGATTTATAGCGTTTTGGAAAAGAACTCTTCATATTTTTTATTTTATTTCTTTATTTATTTATTTTTATTTTATTTTTTTACGGAACTGCTTTTGAAATTACGATTGGTATTATTATAGATGTAAAGAAGTCATTCTGTTGGATACTATTTTATTCCTTCCTTAGTGTAAAATGGAAATATATATTTTTTCATAAATTAAGCACAAAAAAAACACTAGATGGTGTAACAGTTTTAGAACTAGACAAATCGTTCTTCATAAATAGGCCTACCTAAATATAATATTTAACTACTTCTATCCATGATAAATCAAGCTTCGAACCCATGTCATTATCATGTTCTATCCGTAAGTTCTACCACTCGGCCATGTGTTCACTTACGGAATGAGCAGGACGTTTTGTTGTTAAACTATTGTGAGCTTAAGCCTACATTACATGAAAACATAGGCCTACACCTTTTACAGTTTTAAAAGATGATTTTATTAGGCTATGTGTTGTTTAAACGTGCGTGTTGCATATTTTAAAAAATATACATACACACACACATATTTGATATTGTCTATTTAGGCGAATTATAGCATTGATTACTGTGGAGGGGGAAATACCCCACCGGCAAATCGCAACTTGCTTAGCTTGGCCTATGTTTTGTTTTTGTTTTGTTTTTTAATCTACATGGATTTTTTTTTAACATAACTGCTTTTGAAGATGTAAATTCAGACAATCTGTTGGAAGAGATTTGTTCCTTAATGTAAAAAAGAAATGCAAGGTAATTTAAATACATGTTTATGCGGGATTTGAAACAGTGTCATCAAAATGCTTGTACCAAAGTTCTACCACTCGACCACGACTTTTCACACTGACAAACGCCCAGAAGTTCGGTTGTTCAGCAGTCAGTGTGCGCACGCGAGAGAAGCGCTCTTCAGTCTTCGCATTCCTCAATAGCGTCATTGAAAGCAGCACTTTATTTTCGCTGCCTATTTTAACTTTTGATGCATAAAATGTTCTCCTATAGCCTAGAAGTGTATATTCTAGTTAAAGCTATATTCTATTTAAAATGTAGACTACTTTTACATAATTACGTTTTGCTTTCGCTAAATGTCCCTTTGCGCCACCTGGTGGTCATTTCGCCACCAACTTTGAAATACGGCTGGTTTATTTTTGGCGCGGTAGATTTACCGCGGCACTTGCCGCGGCGGTAAACGACATTCTGGTTGTCCACCTACTGTACATACCGATTTTTGTAACTGTAGATAAAACTAACAACCCCACTTTTGTCAAAAGGTGGCGCTACTGAGCCCTCACCACGCCCGTTTCTGAAACTTTGCATGTGTCTACTGGCTAATAAATGTGATGTGTCTGTCGAGTTTCATGCAATTTCAAGCATGTTAAGAGTTTCAAAGGCATCCTAAAAGAATGGTAAAGTTTAATGCGTTGCCACGGAAACAGTTTCAAAGATAACAAGAATCCATTCACAGGTCTACATCTGCCGTGTATTTACATTATACAGATGAAGATTGAAGCAAATCGGGTTAAAATAAGAGGGTGATTTCAAAGCATTTTGAAAGTGACACACTTCCTGCTGCCAGTTGGTGGCGCTATAACTTTGACACACAATAGTCACATCCATGTGATCGTCCTCTTACAGCGAACACACTCCTGAAGTTTCATCAAGATCAGTTGATGTATGCTGAAGTTATGACACACTTCCTGTTTCACGTTTCTCGCCATAATTTCGTTTCCTCGCCACAGCCAAACCGTTCGAGATATCAAAAATCCCCTCGCAATTTTTGATCCTCTATGTCTTAACTTCAGGCTGACCGAGTTTCGTTCCATGCGGATGAATGCTCTAGGAGGAGTACATTAATTTCCATTGCATGCGTTTTAAAAACAACCGTAAATATCTGACTTCCTGTTGGGCTGGGGTAAAAAGTAAAAGCGCGATGTATATATGAAACGATGAGATCGACATGTGTACCGAGTTTCATATTATTACATGCAAGCGTGTTTGATTTATGGACAAAGTGTTCAGACCCTGTTCCAGGGGGCGCTGACGAGCCGCCCTGCCACGCCCGGGTACCAGCTTGAGCCCGGCTCTAATGGCCGCGGGTTCTGACCAGTGTGCAAAGTTTCAAGAGTTTTTGAGCATGTTAAGGGCCCCGAAAGTGCCCGAATAGTCGTTAGAAAAAAAAAAATAAAAATAATCCTAAGGAAAACAATAGGGCCTTCGCCCTTTCAGGGCTTGGGCCCTAATAATAATAATCCTAAGGAAAACAATAGGGCCTTCGCCCTTTCAGGGCTTGGGCCCTAATAATAAATATAGCTGCGAGCAGCGATTGCGGGCCCAAGCCGGTGGCACCGCAACCCCGGTGCCTTTAGTTACCTAAAGGCACCGGGATGGCGGTACCGCCGGCTTTGGCCCGCAATCGCTGCTCGCAGCTATATTTATATATATATATATATATATATATATAAAGCCGGTGGCACCGCCACCTTGGTGCTTTTAGGGTTATTCTACTTGACATGCAAAAACATAACCCCCGCTTTGACTGTCAAAAAGAAGTGTGCTGAAGAGCTTGCATCAGTGAAGGCTCTGCAAAAGTGCACATTGAGGGCACATTTTAACCACAAAGTATGCGTGAGCAACCTTCTGAAAGGTCAGGTGTACATCGAGGTCTACATCTGTACTGTGTTTACATTATAGTATTTAGGAATGCGCCGATCCGATACTCAGGATCGGTATCAGCTCCGATACTGCCATCTTTGCCGGATCGGGTATATTTACACCACTTTAATCAAACCACTCTTCTTTAAAACATTATGATGTGATTTTTTTCACATGTATTTTATTACTCTTATTGAGCTATTTTGTCCACACACAGGACTCTGCCAATCGTACGTGCTCACATCATTCTCTTTTTGTGAAAGCTGTATACTGCACTCACCAGTTTTCACTCTACAGCTATTGACCAGAGCACTGAAATTGTTTCTCACTTAAACTACAATCAAATGGATTTTCTCACACATTTTGCGTTAGTCCTCCGCATGGCATTTTATTATTTTCTGCGCAGCTTCAGAAGTGCATGCACACAGCCTAGAACACATGACACGCACACACAGTCACGAGAGAGGCGCGATCGAATGTGTGTTTGTGTGCGAACAATGGAAACTCCTTTTTGTTCATACAGGAAAATATTCAGACTAATGTCTTGTGGGAGCAACAGAATACATGCAACGGCATTATGTAATCAGGATACAAAAATCTAGTGAGTTACATCAAAAAAAGTAGTAATCAGATTGTAGTTACTTTTTGAAAAAGTATATAGTACTTAAAGCCATTTAATATAAAGTGGGACCCTTTTTTATGAAATAATTTGTAACTGTATCGGAATACATTTTTAAAGTAACCCTCCCAAGCCTGGTCTTGTGTGCAAGTCCGTTAATTTCACTTTTTAAGTTAGCGATTTTTAAGGCCCCAATCCTACTGTATTACCTAATGTGTGAATATTGATCATATAGTTCTACCTAATTTTGAACGCAAGAGGGCAGTATAGCACTATGAATGATTTTTTTTTTCTCTTTTGACTAAACCATTCTGGCTGTTTTTAAACTTAAACATAATTCTTAAATTTAAAAAAGGAATAAAATGGCTATAGTTTCAATATTGGTTTAGTCTTATACAGTGTTGGGGTAATTACTCAAAAAAAGTAATTAGTTACTAGTTACTTCTGTAAATTGTAATGAGATTACTTTACTAGTTACTGCGTTGGAAATGTAACTTCACTACTTATTACTTTACTTTCCCGTTTATTAATTTACCGTGTAGCCTACATGGACAAACATCATATCAGTTTTTGCCCTATCATCTCTTTATTGTAAAAATGTATAGCCTACAAAATGACATGAAAGAATAATATCCCTGTCTGCACAAATAAATATGCCGCACTGTAAAATTCACAAACAAAATGGGGTTCAAAATTCAAAATTTTAAATTGGTGTTTAACAGAAGTTTCAAAACAGGCTGGGAGAATAAAACTCTTCTCCTGAGAACAAAACCAGCTTTTTATTCGACTCATGGTAATAATAATAATTAAAAAAGAATAAAAGATGTCAATGAAAAATAATAAAATAAAGGTCACTTTATCCCATAAAATTCTTAAACCTAATTTAAAATGTATTTTTCTAAACCTGGGGGATTAATGGTCGACCTGGGAAGCATCTCTTCTACAATGAACCCTGCAACAATCCTGTTCATTTCGTTTTGTGTTATCCAAGACTTTCGAGCCTTGTTTTTACTTGACACGTCCGAACGAGCGGAAAGGTGCGCGCGGCAAACAGCGCACGCGATGCCGCATCCGAGGATGAACGACAAGAAGCCGAACCTGCACCGAACATGTAGCCTACATCTCCGCAACGGCACCCAGTTTGCGCATCTAAATCAGTTATTTATGTTTACAAAATGAGCCTAAGATCCATGTTTTATAAAATGTCCATGAAACTTAATGAAATGTTTAGTGAAATTAGAAAATAGAGATCGTTCATTTAGTTCTTTAGCCTATATACATGTTTTTATATCCACATATTTTGTTCTAATGTCACAAATAATAATCTTAGGGTTTACTATTGTCACAGTCTGTCATCTGCACCAGTCTGTCTCGTCATCTGCACTACACTTCCCAGGATCCTCTTGTCTCTACTCCCGAACTCACTCCCTCATCAGCCACCTGTTCCTCGTTTGTTCATCATTTTCACCTGTTTGCACATCATTATGTTTGATTCCCCTGTGTATTTAGTTCCCTCAGTTTCCTTCAGTCTTTGTCGATCGTTGAACTTATGATACCGTGTTTTGAGTGTATTCCTGTCAGTTTTGTTCCATGGGATGTTGAAAGTTTAAGTAAAGCGTTTGAATTGGAGCTTTGCACCTTGAGTCTGTCTTCCTCAGCCTACACTCCACCACACCCCGTGACAGAACGATCGACCACAACAGTGACAGCATGGGACTTCTCCTAGCCCCAGCTCTCACCACCCTCAACCTGTTCCAGGAAGGAACGATCTTGTGAGGAGTATGTCGTCAGGTTCCTGGAGCTCTCTGCTGGGGTAAGTTGGTCAGATGATGTTCTAAAGTCAGTCTTTTGGCTGGGTTTGGACGATTATCTGTACCAGCAAGGCCCAGCAGCAGCGTTTCCAGGAACCTTCGCCGGATACCTGGACCATGTGTTGTGGTTGAGTGGGTCAGCCTTCACCGTTGGTGAGGCTGAAGATGGCAGCACCACTCAACCACACACACCCCCCATCATCACCGCACCAGCCCTCATCGCCCATCAGTCAGAACCCTCTTCACCACTGGTTCCGTCCAGCCCTCCCGAGCCAGATCTCCCCTCACCGCTGGTTCCGTCCAGCCCTCCCGAGCCTGAAGTCTCTCCACCGCTGGTCCCGTCCAGCCCTCCCGAGCATGAACTTTCCGCCCCGCTGGTCCCGTCCAGCCCTCCCGAGCCTGAACTCTCTCCACCGCTGGTTCCGCCCAGCCCTCCCGAGCCTGAACTCCCTTCACCGCTGGTTCCGTCCAGCCCTCCCGAGCCTGAACTCCCTTCACCGCTGGTTCTGCCCAGCCCCATCCAGCCAGCGCCAGTGACCGTCCAGCCAGAGCCCGAGACCGTCCAGCCAGAGCCCGAGACCGTCCAGCCAGAGCCCGAGACCGTCCAGCCAGTGCCCGAGACCGTCCAGCCAGTGCCCGAGACCGTCCAGCCAGTGCCCGAGACCGTCCAGCCAGAGCCCGAGACCGTCCAGCCAGAGCCCGAGACCGTCCAGCCAGAGCCCGAGACCGTCCAGCCAGAGCCCGAGACCGTCCAGCCAGAGCCCGAGACCGTCCAGCCAGAGCCCGAGACCGTCCAGCCAGAGTCCGAGACCGTCCAGCCCGAGCCCGAGACCGTCCAGCCCACGCCAGAGACCGTCCAGCCCGAGACCGTCCAGCCCGAGACCGTCCAGCCCGAGACCGGCCCTTCTGTCCAGCGAGAGACGGTCCACTCCCCGTCTGCCCCTAATCCCGGGACTCAGCCCAAATATTTTTTGGGGGGGGGGGCCCAGTGTCCCAGCCACGGCCGCCTGAAGGGTCCTCACCGCCATGGCCGCCCGAAGGGTCCGCACCGCCGTGGCCGCCCGAAGGGTCCTCACCGCCGTGGCCGCCCAAAGGGTCCTCACCGCCATGGCCGTCCGAAGGGTCCGCACCGCCGTGGCCGCCCGAAGGGTCCTCACAGCATGCTCCGCCCTGGCCACGCCTTCAGCCTGCTCCGCCCTGGCCACGCCTTCAGCCTGCTACACCTCGGCCCCAGCCTGCTCCGCCCTGGCCACGCCTTCCGCCTGCTACACCTCAACCCCAGCCTGCTCTGCCCTGGCCTCGCCTCCAGCCTGCTACACCTTGCCCCCAGCCTGCTCCGCCCTGGCCATGACTTCAGCCTGCTCCTCCATGTCCTTCTCTGCCCTGGCCACACCCTCATCCTGCTCCGCCCTGGGGGGCTTCCTCCTCCAGACCACGCCCTCCACAGCCTCCAGGGCGCCCACCCCCCCTCCCCATTGATGTTACGGCGTGAGGTCACGCCTACCGGGAGGGGGGAGTGATGTCACAGATCCTGGACGCCTTCCTGGGGAGGTGTTCCGGGCACGTCCCACTGGGCGGAGGCCCCGAGGAAGACCTAGGACACGCTGGAGAGACTATGTCTCCCAGCTGGCCTGGGAATGCCTCGGTATCCCCCCAGAAGAGCTGGAGGAAGTGTCGAGGGAGAGGGAAGTCTGGGCATCTCTGCTTAGACTGCTGCCCCCGCGACCCGGCCCCGGATAAGCGGAGGATGATGATGATGATGAACAAATACTGAACAGTTGTTCACAAGACTTTTGACTCACCATTCTTGTAGGCTATAATTTTTACTACAAAATGATGTGAAAATAATTCTGTCCACACTTTCACAAACCATAATATAACAATTTAAATATTGCAAGTCAGTTTTTGTGTCAGCACTGCTGTATGCCTGGGAGTGTTAATGGCCATGAATATTAAGTGAGATTTACACCAGGGGAGACAAAAGACACTCCCCCAGCGGCTAATGGCCCATCAAGCTGCTGTGAGGCAGCCTGAACTAAGAATGAGAGAAGATTCAAAGGTTATGTTTTCTGTTTTATTGTAATTCCTCCATGTGGAGGAACTAAATATTGTGCCTCACAAGACCAGAGTGCTACATACATAAACATAGTACAGGTGAAAAGTTTGGACACATTCCTATTTTTAATATTTAAAAAAAATAATAATAATAATAAATTAAGAGTAACACAGTCACACATTTTTATGCCACTCTTGAAAACAGTTCCTTTTCAACTGAAGACATAAGCGAACATCACATGCCTGGCATTTCCATGGTGTTAATTGCGTTTTACCACGCACTGCTTTGCAATGAACACATGTCCGGCGAACAAGTGTGGCAACATTCCTTTCAACTGATGTCAGCTCAGCTCCTGGAACTGGTACATGGTCACTATTGGCCGTTTTGGTGCAGTTTTCTGTGACACACCACAGAGCTCTGTGATCAGTTGCTCCATAAACTCTTTATGTGACATGTTACCATGTAGCTCTTTGTGCACAATGAAAGAGTTGGTGGAAGCAATGTCCAAGAATTGTAGAAAAATCTTTCTGTACCACTTCATTGTTTTGTGTTGTGCAGTGTAGTACTGTAACAGCTGATCAGACAGGTCAACACCGCCCATGTTCTGATTGTATGCAGTCACAGGTGCAGGACATGGAAATGTCTTTGTCCTCCATGTATCTTGTGTTTTCACCCTCCTCTGCACAGTGTCTCCCGTATAAGCAGGATGGATGGTAGAACAGACAGATACCTCTCGTGTGTGCATCCACTTCACAAAAACAAGAGGTCCATCCCGAATCCACCTGATGGATCCTCTGGCAGATTTTTTAGAGAGTGAATTAGCTGCATTCTGAGGGCAGTCCTTCCTGTTGTCCCTGTAAGTCCCAGTGTTTGCCTTGGCTCTCTTCGGGACAGGTGCTTGGACATGCTCATTGTCACATCTGTTATAAAAAAAGAAGAAAGAAGTTATAAAAAAGAAGAAAGTGTGAGCATGTTGATAACACAGTCAAATAAACTGTATTATCATTATCAATCACTAATGGCCATTGATAAAAAAGAAGTTTTTTGTAGTTTCACTCAAGAATATGAACTTTTAAATTATGATGCTGTAAACACAAAAAGGCTACATTTCATCTGTAAAATATTACATCTATAAACATACCCAATATTATTCTCGATCGCACCGAGAACTGAACGACACCTGCGTGTCCCTCTGCGTGGTGCTGGCGAAGGAGAACGGGATGCTGAGACATTCCTGAGAAATTAAAATAAAATAAACTGTTAGCATTATCCAAAGTAAACTGATGGAAAAATAATGGGTATGGATAAAAAAAGAAGTTTTTTGTAGTTTCACTCAAGAATAGGAACTTTTACATTATGATGCTGTAAACACAAATAGGCTACATTTCATCTGTAAAATATTACATCTATAAACTTACTCAGTATGATTTTCGATCGCACTGAGATGTGAACTGCGTGTCCCTCTGCGAGCTGCTGGCGAAGGAGAGCATGATGCAGACACATTCCTGAATGAAAAATAAAAAAAAACTGTTAGCATACATTAACCAAAGTAAACTGATGGACAATTAATGGGTATGGATGCACAATGTATGTCTGTTGATGGTCCATGGGACGGACAAATATCTATTGATGGGCCATATACATGAAATACTCAATGAATAGTTCGTGAATGACACATCACTACATTTCAAACATTTACACCTGTATTCACAAGGCCATGGTAGTGTCATAGGCTATTGCACGCATTTAGTGTGGATGGACCGTTTGCGAACGCATTTCAAACATTTACACCTGTATTCACAAACATCTGTGCATAAGGCAGGCCTAAGTTATTTACGCATGATATAGTGTCTAGGGTAACCAAAGCTGAACATTTAATTATATAAATATATAGATATATTGTATTTAGACCTAATTACCGGAGCCTGAAATATATTTCTCTCAAACACATTAACATAAGCAGTTATTAACAAACTAAATACATTACATATACATGAACATTTATATATAAAAATGTGTTGTATTTTGACAGTAGGGATCACATATTTTACCGGAGGCTGAAACATATTTCACGTAATCAGTAGGCTATATAACCTAAACATGTAGTTGTTAACAAAATACATAACGCATAGTATTTGATAATATAATAGCCTAATATACAAATTTGTTTAGAGAGTAACAGGCTATATCACATTCAAAACATATACACGAGCGTAGGCTAGGTACTATGCCCGAATGATGTGAGGCAATCTTTTCAAAATATAGTCGGAAAGTTTATATGAGCTCTATATAATCAGAAAATGAATTATACAACACTAAACAACTTACTCCGAAATGAAATCCTCGGCGGGGTCAACGCGTTCTTCAAAATGCAGCCGTTCGTCGTCCGAGTTGCAGGAATCTTCCTCAGAGGAAAAGGTCAAGTCAAGTCAAGTCACATTTATTTATATAGCGCTTTTCACAATACAGATTGTATCAAAGCAGCTTCACAGTGATAACATGAAAGTAGTACAACACAGATCGATAATATTGTTAAATATTAAATATTAAATAATCCTAAATAATCCCGACTAAGCAAGCCAAGCAAGCCAAAAGCAAGGCGACAGTGGCAAGGAACCAAAACTCCATCTGATTGGATGGAGAAAAAAACCTTGGGAGAACCCAGGCTCAGTCGGGGCCAGTTCTCCTCTGGCTTACATTCATATTGTTTATTTATAACTATTAAATATAAATATTGTTTATGTCTAAAACAGCCCCATAACATATCGCAGGCGTTGAGTCGTCTCTTCACAGGCGTTGGTCTTCTCATCACAGGCGGTGGGGCATCCGAAACCCCCGTGAGATGCTGGATACAAGACTGGACCTGACGAACGCCATTTTTCTCGGGACAAGCGTCCCGAGATAACAGCAGAAAGGCAGATGGGAAATAATTAGCATAGCTGATGTTCATAATTAGCATAGCTGATGTTCATAATTAGCATAGCTGATGTTCATAATAATTTCCATTGTACGGGTGTCGGTGTTAGAAAACCACTATCTCACGAACTCTCCGCAACCCAAACTCTCCGCAACGCAACTCAGCCATACGGACCGACCCGTTTGTCTAAAAGGCTATCGAGCCCCACTGGTGCGTTAAGCAATTTCAGTGGCAAACGGTTCCGTATGGCATAAAAGAGGACTGAAAGGTAAGCATTATGTGAATGCTTGACTAAAGAGATGCGTCTTTAGTCTAGTTTTAAACTGTGTCAGCGAGTCAGAGCCCCGGACCGTATCGGGAAGGCTATTCCAGAGTTTAGGAGCTAAATGCGAGAACGCCCTCCCTCCTTTACTGGACTTAGATATCCTAGGAATGACCAGAAGCCTTGAATTTAGTGATCTTAAGGAACGCGGTGGATTGTAGGGCGAGAGAAGGTCTGTTAAGTACATAGGAGCTAAACCATTTAGGGCTTTATAGGTCAGTAGTAGTACTTTGTAATTGATACGGAACTTAATAGGTAACCAGTGCAGAGATGATAAAATCGGTGTTATATGATCATATTTTCTTGACCTAGTAAGAACTCTAGCAGCTGCATTTTGGACTAACTGTAGCTTGTTTATTGAGGATGCAGGACAACCGGCTAATAAAGCATTACAGTAATCTAGTCTCGAGGTCATGAATGCATGAACTAACTTTTCTGCATCAGAGAGAGATAGCATGTTACGTAGCTTAGCAATGTTTCTAAGGTGGAAAAAGGCTGTCCTTGTAACATATGAAACATGATTTTCGAAAGATAAGTTGGGGTCTAGTATAACACCCAGGTCTTTTACTGTAGTGGACAAGGTAACAGGACATCCGTCTATACTAAGGTTTTGTTGTAAGAGATTTTGTGAGTGGTTTTTTGGACCAATAAGTAATACCATCGTTTTATCTGAATTTTATACCAGGAAGTTACGCGTCATCCAGAATTTTACATCTTTGAGACACTCTGTCAATTTAGAGGAGTTAGTGTTTTCGTCTGGTCGTGATGAAATATATAATTGAGTGTCGTCAGCATAACAGTGGAAATTAATTCCATGCTTTCTTATAATATTACCAAGTGGCAGCATATATATTGAGAATAGCAGAGGGCCTAAAACTGATCCTTGCGGTACTCCATAGTCTACTGACGTTATCTTTGATTTTTCCCCGTTTAAACAGACAAAATGATAACGGTCCGATAAATATGATCTGAACCAGCTTAATGCCTGTCCTTGAACACCAGTGTAGTTTTGTAGTCGATCCAAGAGTATTTTATGATCTATAGTGTCGAACGCAGCGCTGAGATCAAGTAGGACTAGTATTGAGATACAGCCTTGGTCAGAAGCTAAAAGTAAATCATTTGTAATTTTAACTAGCGCAGTTTCAGTGCTATGATGCGGTCTGAATCCTGACTGGAATTTTTCATAGATATCATTTTCTTGCAAAAAAGAGCATAGTTGAGCAGACACAACTTTTTCTAGTATTTTGGACATAAATGGAAGATTTGAAATGGGTCTGTAATTCGCTAACTTTTTTGGGTCTAATTGTGGTTTCTTAATGAGAGGTTTTATTACTGCCTGCTTGAATATTTTTGGAACATGACCTAGAGATAGAGACGAGTTAATAATATTGAGGGGAGGCTCTTCCACTACACGTAATAGTTCTTTTAGTAGTTTAGTGGGTATTGGATCCAATAAACATGTTGTGGGTTTAGATGCAATGATAAGTTTATTTAGCTCCTCCTGTCCTATCGTTGTAAAGCGGTGTAGTTGTTCTAGAGGGGCCATAAGTGCGGCTGAATCATAAGACACCATAGAGGATTGTACATTTATAATTGTGTTTCGGATGCTTTCTATTTTCTCGTTGAAGTAATTCATAAAGTCATTACTGCTAAACTGTAACGGTATATTTTGCTCTGGTGATGTCTGTTTGTTTGTTAGTCTAGCCACGGTGTTAAATAAAAACCTTGGGTTATTTTGGTTATTTTCGATTAGTTTGCGGAGATGTTCAGCCCTGGCTGTTTTTAGAGCCTTTTTATAACGTGACATACTGTCTTTCCACGCGATTCTAAAGACCTCTAAGTTAGTTTGTTTCCATTTACGCTCTAACTTACGGGTTTCTCTCTTGATAGCGTGCGTATCACTGTTGTACCAGGGTGCTTTAGTTTTCTCTCTAACCTTTTTTAATCTAATTGGTGCAACAATATCTAATGTACTAGAGAGAATGGTGCTCAAACTGCTAGTCATTTCCTCTAATTCATCTGTTTGTTTGGGTTCACTTAGCAATTTAGATAGATCAGGTAAGGTATTTGAGAATCTATCTCTAGTGGTTGGAAGGATTGTTCTGCCTGGTCTATAACGTGGTGCAACATGACATATTTCAGCAGTGCGTATTATGCAAGTCACCATGTAATGATCAGTGACGTCATCGCTTTGCGGTATAATATCTATATCAGTTGGATCGGTTCCATACGATATAATTAAATCTAGTGTATGATTTAGACGATGAGTGGGGCCACTGATGTTTTGTTTGACCCCAAAGGAGTTTAATAAGTCTGTAAACGCAGCACCTAAAGCATCATTTGTATTATCTACGTGAATGTTAAAATCTCCAACAATTACTGCTTTATCGACATTCACCAATAGATCTGAGAGAAAGTCTGCAAACTCTTTTAGGAAATCTGCATATGGCCCTGGAGGTCTATATACAGTAGCCAAGGCTAGAGACAATATGGATTTCCTTCTTACATCTAAGAGCGTAACATTTAGTACAAGTACTTCAAATGAATTAAACCTGTGACCTGTTTTCTGAATAACATTAAAAATATCTTTATAAATTGTTGCAACACCGCCGCCACGACCGATCAGACGGGGCTCATGTTTATAACAGTATCCTGGTGGAGTAGATTCATTTAGACCGAAATATTCATTTGGTTTAAGCCAGGTTTCAGTAAGGCACAGAACATCGAAATTATTATCTGTGACCATTTCATTTACAATAACCGCCTTAGGTGTGAGCGATCTAATGTTTAGAAGACCTAACTTTAGAGATTGTTTTTGTTCACTGATATTTAGATTTTCTGGTTTAATTAGAATAAGATTTTTGCTAGATCCTGCACTACATTTATTGTTCACTAAACAATAAATGCTTCACTAAACGAGGAATAGACACGGTTTCTATATAATGTTCCACACTGTGCAAATTAGTTAAGTTTGGGCAACAAAGGGTGTGTTTTGGACTTTGACTTAGTCATCTGGTCTGTAACATCTTGGAGATGTTGTCCGACAGAACAGCCGCTCCAATTCTGCTGGGGTGGTTTATTCCTGGTGAATTAAAAGGTGAATTATTCCTCGCTGTCCAGCTTCGGCGGAGTAGCGTGCCATCCTCAAAACGTGATGAACTATCAGTGAATCTGATGAAGAAACTTTGTGTTTTTATGCCACTGATCGGTGGGCGTATGCTTTGCATATCATTAGAACCCCCATTTTACCATGTGAAAAGCGCTGGGGGCGTGGCGGTCTCAGCTAATTAAAGATAATGAACTGAGAACGAAAACACTGTGCCTCTCCTTGGTTTCAAACGGATTACATAAACTGGAAATATTTATTTTTTAATAAATTACTTCATTTAAAAGAAGAGAACACAAGCTTTAAAAAGACATATGTCTCGTGTCTCTGTGACAAGTATTGAGTGAGTAACAGTGTATTTTTCGGACGTGTTTTAGAATTGACTTCACTGAAAGAGAGAACGCAGAACGTGCATCATGTTTATTATTGATTATTTGGCGAAGAACACAACACTTTGTTTTTATTGTGAGGTTCCACAAAAAAATAAACACTTCACAGGATCGAATGATGTATAACACTTATATGTAAGATCAAAATCAACAGAGTAATTTGAGTCTTTTTTGCACTGATAAGGAAAAGTGTGCTTATATCACGGGCGATATGGTCGACCCCAGGGGGTTAATAGAGCATTTAAATCACAAAACTGTATTGAAGTCAATGGAAATTTCACGTTTTGTTCTATTATAGCGCCACCAAGAGGCTCAGTCCCACAATTTTTTTCATGTGTCCTCAAAGTGAGCCCATACATATGTGTGTCAATTTTGGTGAAAATATCTCAATTCGCTTCCGAATTATAAACATTTATATGAAAGAACACGTAAAAAATGACCGACACATGACTTTGTTTGAATTTTACTACCCCTTACTATCAATATTTTTGCATTTGGGAATTTGAGTTTAGTTAACAAGCTATGATCCCGTTTTTCTGGCGTTGGTTTCGTCTCGATCGGAACAGCGGTTTCGAAGATATCGCCAAGTGTTTTTTTCGCGCTAAATGGCTACGCTACACCACCCGTAAGACGAAATCCAACATATTTGGTATCGTTGGACTCAGCAACGATTCAGGACCTCAAAAAGATGACTCCCGTGAAAATAAGTGTACCACACCCAAAGTTATAAGCGTTTGAAAAAAAAAGTTCACCACTAGGTGGCGCTGTTTCGAAACTTCTCAGGCTCCTTTAGGGCATCGTACTGATGAACCATACAGAGTTTCGTAACAATTCGTTCATGCGTTCAAAAAATACAGCATTTTAGCACATAATTCAAAATGGCCGACAGTCAAAATGGCCGATCTGGGAAAATTTGACATCAGTCGACTCGGCATGATGCCCTGAATCTAACGAGACCAAGTTTATGATTTTTGGACAAACCGTTCAGAAGTTACGAGCAAAAATAGCCATTTTTCATATCTCCGTACCACTAGGTGGCGCTGCGCCGAAACGCTGCATGTAGCCTCAGGTCATGCTTGTGACAAAACATACCAAGTTTGGTCTGAATACGATGAAGCGTTGCGGAGATACAGCCCTACGTCTGTTTTCGCAAGCGCTACGTAAAATTAGTTTGTGCGTTTATCGAAAACGGCTAATCGAATCAACTTGAATTCCATAAGTTTTGTCAGCACTGCCTGGAGATGATCCGGTGCGATTTTGGGGAAAATCGGACAAACGGCCTAGGACGAGTTCGTAGTTTTTTTGGAAAATTCAAAATGGCGGCCATTTTTTATGACGCAAAATGACGTCATAGTGTGCGATCAAATCGGCATGAGCTCAGGAACAAGAGGAAAAAAGAATTTCGTTGATAGGCTTCACGGTTCAAACGTTATTAGCATAATAAAAGTGAAACTTTGGACAGTTGGTGGCACTAGAGGGAATGAGTTAGAGACACCAAAATTGGTGTATTTAATGGTGGGACTGTCCTCTATCAGAATGTCAAACCAAAACAACTTTCCCGCAAAGCGGTCTATGGGCTGCCATAGACGCCCAGTCGGAAGAAGAAGAAGAAGAAGAAGAAGAATAAGAAGAACCAGAACGATTACAATAGGTGCCTCGCACCTACGGTGCTTGGCCCCTAATAAATATAGCTGCAAGCAGCAATGACCGGGGCCAAGCACAATCAAATGACAAAATATGCCAACATGTGTAAGACCAACTGCAGCAAGGAGCCATCGAAGACATTTAAAGATAAATTTAGGCAAACTGGCTGAAAAATCACATCCAATTAACTAAAAATGTGATTTAATGGATTATCACTTTCACCCAATAGGTGGCGTAGTTACAAAATCAACCTTTTTATAACCTTCAGATCAGTCGCATTAAAATACGCGGATTTATTAAAAAGTTTTAAGCATTATTAGAATTTTGTTATAAATTTGACCAAAAGGTGGCGCTGTCTTGAAATCTTTTGAGTAACTTCAGGGGATGGTGCTGATGGCACAAACTGAGTTTCGTAATGTTACACCAATGCATTCGTTAAGTACAGCATATTATGTTCTTTTATAGCGCCACCAAGAGGCTCATTCAAACAATTTTTTTACATGTCCTCAGACTGAGCCCATACATCTGTGTGCCAAATTTGGTGAAAATATCTCAATTCCCTCCGGAGTTATAGACATTTATGTGAAAAAACACGTAAAAAATGACTGACACATGACTTTGATTGAGTTTTACTACCCCTTACTATCAATATTTTCGAATTTGGGCTTTCACTTCTAGTTAACAAGCTATGATTCAGTTTTTCTGGCGGTGGTTTCGTCTCAATGGGAACAGCGGTTTCGAAGATATCGCCAAGTGTTTTTTTCGCGCTAAATCGCCACACTACACCAACCGTAAGACGAAACCCAGCATATGTGGTATCGATGGACTCGGCAATGATTCAGGAACTCAAGGAGATGACTCCCGTGAAAATAAGTCAACCACAGCCAGAGTTATAAGCGTTTGAAAAAAAAAATTCCACTAGGTGGCGCTGTTTCGAAACTTCTCAGGCTCCTTCAGGGCATCGTACTGATGACCCATACCAAGTTTCGTAACAATTGGTTAATGCGTTCAAAAAATACAGCATTTTAGCACATAATTCAAAATGGCCGACAGCCAAAATGGCCGATCTGGGAAAATTGGATATCGGTCAACTTGGCATGACGCCCTGAATCTAACAAGATGAAGTTTATGATTTTTGGACAAACCGTTCAGAAGTTATGAGTGAAAATAGCCATTTTTCATATCTCCGGACCAGTAGGTGGCGCAGGGCCAAAACGCTGCATGTAGCCTCACGTCATGCTTATGATGACATGTACCAAGTTTGGTCTAAATAAGTCAAAGCGTTGCGGAGATACAGCCTTATGTCTGTTTTTGCAAGCGTTACGTAAAATTAATTTGCGCGGTATTCAAAAACGGTTAAGCGAATCGACTTGAATTACATAACTTTTTGTCTGCATGGTCTGTAGATGATCTGATTCAATTTTCGTGAAAATCGGCTAAACCGTCTAGGACGAGTTCGAAAAAGTAGCTTTTTCAAGAAGTTCAAGATGGCGGTCATATTTTTACGTCGGAAAATGACGTCATAGGGTGCAATGGAATCGGCATGAGCACAGAAACAAGAGGAAAAAAGAATTTTGTTGATTGGCCTTACGGTTCAAACGCTATTAACATAATAAAAGTGAAATTTTGGACAGGTGGTGGTGCTAGAGGGAATCACTTAGAGACTCTAAATTTGCTATGAAGACTTTTCAGACTGTCCTCTATCAGTGTACCAAATTTCATAACTTTCCCGCAAGCGGTTCTATGGGCTGCCATAGACACCCAGTCGGAAGAAGAAGAAGAAGAAAAACCAGAACGATTACAATAGGTGCCTCCGCACCTTCGGTGCTTGGCCCCTAATAAGAACCAGAACGATTACAATAGGTGCCTCCGCACCTTCGGTGCTTGGCCCCTAATAATAAGAACCAGAACGATTACAATAGGTGCCTCCGCACCTTCGGTGCTTGGCCCCTAATAATAAGAACCAGAACGATTACAATAGGTGCCTCCGCACCTTCGGTGCTTGGCCCCTAATAAGAACCAGAACGATTACAATAGGTGCCTCCGCACCTTCGGTGCTTGGCCCCTAATAATAAGAACCAGAACGATTACAATAGGTGCCTCCGCACCTTCGGTGCTTGGCCCCTAATAACAAGCGCAAGAAGCGGCAACATATGCCAAAATGGCAAGGAGTGGCAGAACAACTGCAGCAAGGAGCAATTAAGGGCATTTTGAGAAAACTTTGGGCAAATGGCTAAAAAAAATCACATAAACATTGACTTATAAGATGATTTAATGGTTTATCACTTTCGAACAATAGGTGGCGCAGTTACGAAATAGATGTGATGTGGTGAGAGTGAGGTGACAATGACACATGCAAAGTTTGGTGTCAAAATGTGAAGGCATTGCAGAGATAAAGCCTAAATAGTCATTTTGGCAGCATGCCTCAACTTTGATGCTGTGGTATACGAAAACGGTTTTGTCTATCGTCACGCAATCCATAACTTTTAGTCGGCACGGTCTGGAGATGATATAAATATGGCGGACAGGAAGTTTGGCTGATTATGGAAAACCTGATATCTATGTTTTCGGCATAACCCAAGGAATCTATTAAGATCCATTTCATTGCAATAGGCAAATTTATTCAAAAGTTATTAGCATTTTTAGAAATTAATTATAACTTTTGACCACCAGGTGGTGCTGTCTCAAAATCTTTTGAGTACCTTCAGGGCATGCATCTTATGGCACACAATGAGTTTCGTAATGTTAGACAAAAGCATTTGTTTAGTATAGCTTTTTAATTTCACAAAATTGTATTGAAGTCAATGGGAATTTCACGTTTTGTTCTATTATAGCGCCACCAAGAGGCTCAGTCCCACAATTTTTTTCATGTGTCCTCAAAGTGAGCCCATACATGTGTGTCAATTTTGGTGAAAATATCTCAATTCGCTTCCGAGTTATAAACATTTATATGAAAGAACACGTAAAAAATGACCGACACATGACTTTGTTTGAATTTTACTACCCCTTACTATCAATATTTTCGCATTTGGGCATTAGCACATGGTTAACAAGCTATGATTCCGTTTTTCTGGCATAGGTTTCGTCTCGATCGGAACAGCGGTTTCGAAGATATCGCCAAGTGTTTTTTTCGTGCTAAATCGCTACGCTACACCACCCGTAAGACGAAATCCAACATATTTGGTATCGTTGGACTCAGCAACGATTCAGGACCTCAAAAAGATGACTCCCGTGAAAATAAGTGTACCACACCCAAAGTTATAAGCGTTTGAAAAAAAAAGTTCACCACTAGGTGGCGCTGTTTCGAAACTTCTCAGGCTCCTTTAGGGCATCGTACTGATGAACCATACCGAGTTTCGTAACAAGTCGTTCATGCATTCAAAAAATACAGCATTTTAGCACATAATTCAAAATGGCCGACAGCCAAAATGGCCGATCTGGGAAAATTGGATATCAGTCGACTCGGCATGACGCCCTGAATCTAACGAGACCAAGTTTATTAGATTACTAGTACATTAGATATTGTTGCACCAATTAGATTAAAAAAGGTTAGAGAGAAAACTAAAGCACCCTGGTACAACAGTGATACGCACGCTATCAAGAGAGAAACCCATAAGTTAGAGCGTAAATGGAAACAAACTAACTTAGAGGTCTTTAGAATCGCGTGGAAAGACAGTATGTCATGTTATAAAAAGGCTCTAAAAACAGCCAGGGCTGAACATCTCCGCAAACTAATCGAAAATAACCAAAATAACCCAAGGTTTTTATTTAACACCGTGGCTAGACTAACAAACAAACAGACATCACCAGAGCAAAATATACCGTTACAGTTAAGCAGTAATGACTTTATGAATTACTTCAACGAGAAAATAGAAAGCATCCGAAACACAATTATAAATGTACAATCCTCTATGGTGTCTTATGATTCAGCCGCACTTATGGCCCCTCTAGAGCAACTACACCGCTTTACAACGATAGGACAGGAGGAGCTAAATAAACTTATCACTGCATCTAAACCCACAACATGTTTATTGGATCCAATACCCACTAAACTACTAAAAGAACTATTACCTGCAGTAGAAGAGCCTCTCCTCAATATTATTAACTCGTCTCTATCTCTAGGTCATGTTCCAAAAATATTCAAGCAGGCAGTAATAAAACCTCTCATTAAGAAACCACAATTAGACCCAAAAAAGTTAGCGAATTACAGACCCATTTCAAATCTTCCATTTATGTCCAAAATATTAGAAAAAGTTGTGTCTGCTCAACTATGCTCTTTTTTGCAAGAAAATGATATCTATGAAAAATTCCAGTCAGGATTCAGACCGCATCATAGCACTGAAACTGCGCTAGTTAAAATTACAAATGATTTACTTTTAGCTTCTGATCAAGGCTGTATCTCAATACTAGTCCTACTTGATCTCAGCGCTGCGTTCGACACTATAGATCATAAAATACTCTTGGATCGACTACAAAACTACACTGGTGTTCAAGGACAGGCATTAAGCTGGTTCAGATCATATTTATCGGACCGTTATCATTTTGTCTGTTTAAACGGGGAAAAATCAAAGATAACGTCAGTAGACTATGGAGTACCGCAAGGATCAGTTTTAGGCCCTCTGCTATTCTCAATATATATGCTGCCACTTGGTAATATTATAAGAAAACATGGAATTAATTTCCACTGTTATGCTGACGACACTCAATTATATATTTCATCACGACCAGACGAAAACACTAACTCCTCTAAATTGACAGAGTGTCTCAAAGATGTAAAATGCTGGATGACACGTAACTTCCTGCTATTAAATTCAGATAAAACGGAGGTATTACTTATTGGTCCAAAAAACCACTCACAAAATCTCTTACAACAAAACCTTAATATAGACGGATGTCCTGTTACTTTATCCACTACAGTAAAAGACCTGGGTGTTATACTAGACCCCAAC
The DNA here is from genome assembly GCA_038021265.1 of Cyprinella venusta. Lineage (NCBI taxonomy): Eukaryota > Metazoa > Chordata > Actinopteri > Cypriniformes > Leuciscidae > Cyprinella > Cyprinella venusta. The sequence continues at coordinate 7,237,759 of CM075870.1, read as the reverse complement.
TTATCTTTCGAAAATCATGTTTCATATGTTACAAGGACAGCCTTTTTCCACCTTAGAAACATTGCTAAGCTACGTAACATGCTATCTCTCTCTGATGCAGAAAAGTTAGTTCATGCATTCATGACCTCGAGACTAGATTACTGTAATGCTTTATTAGCCGGTTGTCCTGCATCCTCAATAAACAAGCTACAGTTAGTCCAAAATGCAGCTGCTAGAGTTCTTACTAGGTCAAGAAAATATGATCATATAACACCGATTTTATCATCTCTGCACTGGTTACCTATTAAGTTCCGTATCAACTACAAAGTACTATTACTGACCTATAAAGCCCTAAATGGTTTAGCTCCTATGTACTTAACAGACCTTCTCTCGCCCTACAATCCACCGCGTTCCTTAAGATCACTAAATTCAAGGCTTCTGGTCATTCCTAGGATATCTAAGTCCAGTAAAGGAGGGAGGGCGTTCTCGCATCTAGCTCCAAAACTCTGGAATAGCCTTCCCGATACGGTCCGGGGCTCTGACTCGCTGACACAGTTTAAAACTAGACTAAAGACGCATCTCTTCAGTCAAGCATTCACATAATGCTCACCTGTCAGTCCTCTTTTATGCCATACCGAACCGTTTGCCACTGAAATTGCTTAACGCACCAGTGGGGCTCGATAGCCTTTTAGACAAACGGGTCGGTCCGTATGGCTGAGTTGCATTGCGGAGAGTTTGGGTTGCGGAGAGTTCGTGAGATAGTGGTTTTCTAACACCGACACCCGTACAATGGAAATTATTATGAACATCAGCTATGCTAATTATGAACATCAGCTATCCTAATTATTTCCCATCTGCCTTTCTGCTGTTATCTCGGGACCGAGAAAAATGGCGTTCGTCAGGTCCAGCCTTGTATCCAGCATCTCACGGGGGTTTCGGATGCCCCACCGCCTGTGATGAGAAGACCAACGCCTGTGAAGAGACGACTCAACGCCTGCGATATGTTATGGGGCTGTTTTAGACATAAATAATATTTATATTTAATATTTATATTTAAACAATATGAATGTAAGCCAGAGGAGAACTGGCCCCCGACTGAGCCTGGGTTCTCCCAAGGTTTTTTTTTCTCCATCCAATCTGATGGAGTTTTGGTTCCTTGCCACTGTCGCCTTGCTTTTGGCTTGCTTGGCTTGCTTAGTCGGGATTATTTAGGATTATTTAATATTTAACAATATTATCGATCTGTGTTGTACTACTTTCATGTTATCACTGTGAAGCTGCTTTGATACAATCTGTATTGTGAAAAGCGCTATATAAATAAATGTGACTTGACTTGACTTGACTTTATGATTTTTGGACAAACCGTTCAGAAGTTACGAGCAAAAATAGCCATTTTTCATATCTCCGGACCACTAGGTGGCGCTGCGCCGAAACGCTGCATGTAGCCTCAGGTCATGCTTGTGATGATATGTACCAAGTTTGGTCTGAATAGGATGAAGCGTTGCGGAGATACAGCCTTACGTCTGTTTTTGCAGACCGACACATGACTTTGTTTGAATTTTACTACCCCTTACTATCAATATTTTCGCATTTGGGTATTAGCATACAATTAACAAGCTATGATTCCGTTTTTCTGGCGTTGGTTTCGTCTCGATAGGAACAACGGTTTCGAAGATATCGCCAAGTGTTTTTTTCGCGCTAAATCGCTATGCTACACCAACCGTAAGACGATATCCAACATGTTTGGTATCGTTGGACTCGGCAACGATTCAGGACCTCAAAAAGATGACTCCCGTGAAAATAAGTGTACCACACCCAAAGTTATAAGCGTTTGAAAAAAAAAGTTCACCACTAGGTGGCGCTGTTTCGAAACTTCTCAGGCTCCTTTAGGGCATTGTACTGATGAACCATACCGAGTTTCGTAACAATTCGTTCATGGGTTCAAAAAATTCAGCATTTTAGCACATAATTCAAAATGGCCGACAGCCAATACGGCCGATCTGGGAAAATTGGATATCAGTCGACTCGGCATGACGCCCTGAATCTAACGAGACCAAGTTTATGATTTTTGGACCAACCGTTCAGAAGTTACGAGCAAAAATAGCCATTTTTCATATCTCCGGACCACTAGGTGGCGCTGCGCCGAAACGCTGCATATAGCCTCAGGTCATGCTTGTGATGATATGTAGCCTACGTACCAAGTTTGGTCTGAATAGGATGAAGCGTTGCGGAGATACAGCCTTACGTCTGTTTTTGCAGACCGACACATGACTTTGTTTGAATTTTACTACCCCTTACTATCAATATTTTCGCATTTGGGCATTAGCATATAGTTAACAAGCTATGATTCCGTTTTTCTGGCGGTGGTTTCGTCTCGATCGGAACCGCGGTTTCGAAGATATCGCCAAGTGTTTTTTCGGTGCTTGGCCCCTAATAATAATAATAATAAGAACCAGAACGATTACAATAGGTGCCTCGCACCTTCGGTGCTTGGCCCCTAATAATAATAATAATAAGAACCAGAACGATTACAATAGGTGCCTCGCACCTTCGGTGCTTGGCCCCTAATAAGAACCAGAACAATTACAATAGGTGCCTCGCACCTTCGGTGCTTGGCCCCTAATAATAGGAACCGGAACAGATACAATAGGTGCCTCGCACCTTCGGTGCTTGGCCCCTAACCAGAACGATTACAATAGGTGCCTCCGCACCTTCGGTGCTTGGCCCCTAATAATAAGAACCAGAACGATTACAATAGGTGCCTCCGCACCTTCGGTGCTTGGCCCCTGGAAATAATAATAAGAACCAGAACGATTACAATAGGTGCCTCGCACCTTCGGTGCTTGGCCCCTAATAATAAGAACCAGAACGATTACAATAGGTGCCTCGCACCTTCGGTGCTTGGCCCCTAACCAGAACGATTACAATAGGTGCCTCCGCACCTTCGGTGCTTGGCCCCTAACCAGAACGATTACAATAGGTGCCTCCACACCTTCGGTGCTTGGCCCCTAATAAGAACCAGAACGATTACAATAGGTGCCTCGCACCTCCGGTGCTTGGCCCCTAATAATAAGAACCAGAACGATTACAATAGGTGCCTCGCACCTTCGGTGCTTGGCCCCTAACCAGAACGATTACAATAGGTGTCTCCACACCTTCGGTGCTTGGCCCCTAACCAGAACGATTACAATAGCCCCTAATAATAAGAGGCTATTGTAAGCCTAATAATGGCCCCTAATAATTAGAACCAGAACGATTACAATAGGTGCCTCGCACCTTCGGTGCTTGGCCCCTAAATAGGGCCTTCGCCCTTTCAGGGCTTGGGCCCTAATAATAATAGAAAAGAAGAATAATCCCAAGGAAAACAATAGGGCCTTTGCCCTTTCAGGGCTTGGGCCCTAATAATAATCCTAAGAAAAACAATAGGGCCTTCGCCCTTTCAGGGCTTGGGCCCTAATAATCCTTAGGAAAACAATAGGGCCTTCGCCCTTTCAGGGCTTGGGCCCTAATAATAGAAAAGAATAACCCTAAGGAAAACAATAGGGCCTTCGCCCTTTCAGGGCTTGGGTCCTAATAATCCCAAGGAAAACAATAGGGCCTTCGCCCTTTCAGGGCTTGGGCCCTAATTATATAAACAAAAATATACATAAAAGTTTTAATACCAGAATTTTGAAAACTGATTTTTTTGCGGAACGTGCACGATTAAAATTTAAATTGGCTTATAGGCTATCCATTGAACACACAAACTGCTGTACAATTAAACGAATAAATGGGCCTAATAATATAAATAAAGATAAAAAAAAGTGTATAAACAAAAATGTAAAAAAAATTAAGGCCTACATAAACATTTTAAAAGTAAATTAAAAAAGTAAATTAACTGTTAGGCCAACATTTTGGTAACTAAACTCTTGCACAGCGCGCACAAATAAAATAAAATTATGCTTATATCAATTGTACAAAAAATGCTGTAAAATTTAATGAATCAATGGGCCTAATTAAATATAACTAAAAATATACAGGCTATAGGTCTACTATAGGCTACATCAACATTTTAAAAGCATGCTAAATGAACTATTAGGCCAAAATTCATATAACTGAACTTTTGCACAGAGTGCACATGTATTACAATTTAAATGGCTTATGTTGTCAAACTTTTTAAAAAAAAAGAAAGAAAGAAAGAAAATGAATTGCTTTCCTTATCTACAGTTCTTTTGAGTTCACCTTCAAGTACACAAGTTTGGACAATGTCTGAAGCTTCAGACTCATGTGGTGGTTGCGGAGAAAACCCTCTCTGCCCTTGCAGACCCGCTTGAGATGCTGAACACAATGCGAGCTTCTTTAGCCAGCTTCTTTCTCGCGCTCCCCGCTCACTCCCGCTCCACTCCGCTCACATGCTCTGCACCAGAACGAAAAAATAGTCTCCGAAACGGATTGAAGCGCGCATGCATGTGAAGACTGTGCGTGAGCCACGAGACACACTGTAACCGTGCCACCGATCGCAGGCAGCAAGGAGCACTTTGATCACTTCATTTAAAAAACAACGTACAGTATTTCAGGGCTAGATCGCTTCTTTTAATTTACAAACGAATGAAATGAATGGTCTGCCAGTTGGAGATGTTTTATTTATTTCTACTGTTAGCTATCCGTGCCGCGAGAACTTTTAAAAAGTGGTTGGGACAATATCGACCCTGGTAAAAAGTGGTGGGGACATGTCCCACCCATCTCACCCGCAAATTACGCCCCTGATGCTATAGCAGTGCGGGCTGAGTGGCACATTCAAGAACGGGCTGGTCCATTAGCAGAATTACTGACTCGGGAGTCATTTTCCTGAGTCGTACTTTGCGGAGATTACTTGGTATTGAGAAACACCTAAAGCCAGCCAGGGGCGGAGTGGGACCAAAAAAATCTATCGGGAAATTTTGTAGACTACCAGCCCTCGTTGCCGACAGGGTCGGATTAAGAGTTCAGGGGCCACTGGGCAAAATGTCTTGACTTGTAGGCCCCCTCTTACGCAGGCCAAATGAATATTTTGTCCAAGGACATTTTAATATGGCATTTACAGTTTTACTGACTTAAAAGGAACTTTGTTGAACTTTGTTTGCTGGAGTAAAGTTCATAAATGGTCATTCTTTCCCATAGGTATTTGTAAAACTATATTGGGTGGACCTCTGTGCCTCCAGGGGGGTTTGAGGGCATGGTCCCCCCCAAGAAAATTTTGTACATTTTAAGGTTAAATGCATTAATCTCATGCTCTTTGAGAGATTAAAATTAAGAGCTTCAACCCATGAACTGCTCATTGAACAAAGAAAAAGCAGTACTCTCTAAATCAGATATCAGAGAAAAGATCAGCAGCCTCGAAAAGAGCTCAGCATAATGCTAATGTCCATAAGTTCATACAGAACCTGGTATGCTTTTCCCAAGCAATTTCAGACTTTAATTTGTTTATGTTTGTTTTTTGGCTGAGAATAATTAATGAAGTTAAAGGTGCAAGGCCTGTGGTTCTTCTTTGATTTCAAGGCACATGAGGAGGACCTGAAAAATGAGGAGCATGACTAGAATAAGTTGTGAAATCACATGAGAGGGTGTGAAATACTGTACAGACACCCCACAGTTTTCACAAATCATAATACCAGTAGACCAAATTTTCTTTAGGACATTTAGTTTCAGTCACATCATTGTGAAAGTCTGGTAGCATATTAATGTTTTAAGATAAAACAATACAAGTCTATAGTTTATTGCTCATACAAGGATAGTATTACTTTTAAGGTGCCATCTAAACCAATGAGTTTACTAACTCTGCATGACTGATTCCACTTCTGATCTTAGGCCATGGCTAACTTATCCATTGTCAACATGGTTACAGTACTGTAACTCAGTGTCACAACAAATCACTATCTGTGACCTGCTGGCAATGTCCATGTCCGTCATTTCCCCACCCACCCTCCATCTGACCAATCTTCTATCTTCAGAAAATTCTAAGCACAGTCACCAGCGAGCCAATGACAAGCTGGTCACACAAGTATTATGTTTTATGTTTCTCCATTACTGTCTACTGTTTCACATGGAGATTGGGAGCATCGAGGCAAACTGAAGCTCAGCAAATAATGGGCCCATTGATTCCCCAGAGGAACAGTTTTAGCTAAAGGAGAGTTTAGCACTGAGCCAGACTCAAAGGGGTCTTTTACCTTCTTCTCCAGGGCTGTGATCCATGACTGGAGAGTCTTAGCACAAGGGGAGTGAGGGGAACTGTCCTGGCACCAATTCACCACACCTAGGCACCTCTCAGTGGCACACACTGTTATAGAGTTATAGAGTGGAGTTTTAGAAGTGTGGTTGTTGGGGGGGGGGGGGGGGGGTTATTTACAAATGAATCACAATTCTATCTTAATTAATTAATTCTATCCTAATTAATTCACACATTTCAAAAATTGATCTTCTAAATGTTGTTAGATTAAACACGGCAGCAGTCAACTGCAAGAGCAATGCAGCACCCGGACAGTTTAAAGTCGGACAGGCTTGCAATGGGGGATGCAATATGATTGAAGCCTACTTGACAACAGATCCTACATCAAAAGTATCGGTAACACTTTAGAATACAATTCCTTCGTTAATGAATAACTACACTAGAACGAATACGTAGCCATATCACCCCGTAGCCCAAGACTGATTGCCCACTAAAGCTAAGCAGGGCTGAGCCTGGTTAGTACCTGGATGGGAGACCTTCTGAGAAAACCAGGTTGCTGCTGGAAGAGGCAGTGGCGGCTGGTGAAAAATATCTTAGGTGGGGCTGTGTCATATTTGGCATTTCAATAGTCTGGTAACCATGGAACTCAGGTCTTTTAGCATTGTGGCATGCTCTTCCTCAAGACATCTGTCAAGAATTCACCCTTCTCTCCATCAAAAACCTCTTAAAAACACTTAAAAAAATCTTGAATATTACTATTTACCTCACAATCTTTAAAGGTTCCATGACATGCTTATTTTTGTACGCTTTGATGTAGACCTCTGCCTTGTTATGTATATTGTAGGCTAAGAGATTAATGTAAGTAACAGTTAATATCTGAATATTTAGGGCCCAAGCCCTGAAAGGGCGAAGGCCCTATTGTTTTCCTTGCGATTATTTTTTTTTTTTTTTTTTTTTTTTTTTTTTTTTTTTTCTAACGACTATCCGGGCACTTTTGGGTCCCTTAACATGCTCAAAAACTCTTGAAACTTTGCACACGGGTCAGAACCCGCGGCCATCAGAGCCGGGCTGAAGCTGGTACCCGGGCGTGGCAGGGCGGCTCGTCAGCGCCCCCTGGAACAGGGTCTGAACACTTTGTCCATAAATCAAACACGCTTGCATGTAATAATATGAAACTCGGTACACATGTCGATCTCATCGTTTCATATATACATCGCGCTTTTACTTTTTACCCCAGCCCAACAGGAAGTCAGATATTTACGGTTGTTTTTAAAACGCGTGCAATGGAATTTAATGTACTCCTCCTAGAGCATTCATCCGCATGGAACGAAACTCGGTCAGCCTGAAGTAAAGACATAGAGGATCAAAAATTGCGAGGGGATTTTTGATATCTCGAACGGTTTGGCTGTGGCGAGGAAACAAAATTATGGCGAGAAACGTGAAACAGGAAGTCAGTCATAACTTCAGCATACATTAACCGATCTTGATGAAACTTCAGGAGTGTGTTCGCTGTAAGAGGACGATCACATGGATCTGACTGTTGTGTGTCAAAGTTATAGCGCCACCAACTGGCAGCAGGAAGTGTGTCACTTTCAAAATGCTTTAAAATCACCCCCTTATTTTAACCCGATTTGCTTCAATCTTCATCTGTATAATGTAAATACACGGCAGATGAAGACCTGTGAATGGATTCTTGATATCTTTGGAACTGTTGCCGTGGCGACGCATTAAACTTTACCATTCTTTTATGATGCCTTTGAGACCCTTAGCATGCTTCAAATTGCATGAAACTCGACAGACACATCACATTTATTAGCCAGTAGACACATGCAAAGTTTCAGAAACGGGCGTGGTGAGGACTCAGTAGCGCCACCTTTTGACAAAAGTGGGGTTGTTAGTTTTATCTACAGTTACAAAAATCGGTATGTATATTGTACTCTTCGAGCCGGACAACTTTCTAATTCACACTCAATAGCCAGGACCCACAGAAAGTAAGATATTTTAGTTTGAATGTAGTCATACTCCCTCTGAGCATATGTCTGAGCCTGTGTGTGTATGTGTGTGTGTGTGTGTGTGCGTGTGTGTGTTAGCAGGGAGGGGGGCTTAATTAACCATTTAACTGCTGTGTGTCTGGCCAGCATAAATAAAATACATTTCTTAAGCCTGGGATTTTTTAAATAAGTTTTTATTTTATTTTTTTATAAGTAAAGGCACATAGCCAGTTTAATTGTAGTGCATTGACAATAGTTTTATATAATTAGTTCATTAATTAAATTAACTTGGTCCATTAACTTGGTCTGAAAATTGGGTCCATAAATCAAACACACTTGCATATAATAATATTAAACTCGGTACACTTATAGATCTCATTAGCCCAAGCAACTTTAAGCCAGCAAAACAGGAAGTCGGTTGTTTCAGTCTGTATGTGAATGTTTTGCAAAACCAGCCTTTACATTTTTATTTCCCCCCTCTTAAGTAATTTTTAATTATTCCCATACCAAACTTCTTAAAAATTATGAAAATATATTAAAGATACTAAGGCATGTACTGGCCATCGGGACTACCGGGAGATTCCTGGTGGGCCGCGGTCTGGTTGGGCCGGCGGCCCGGCGCGTTATGTATTTTGTTTTTAAATCATTATTTATTGTAAATATATTCTATCGTAAGTATATTGTTAAATTCCGGACTTATGCGTCTCTCTCATGAAGCCGCATGAAGCTGACGCGAGCTGCGAGACTGACAGGTCTGACTGTCTGACACTGGCCAATCGGAATCAAGTTCAGATTCTGAGAAGCGGCCGCTTACACCGTGTCCTAACTACACACGACGCCGCGACACGCGATAAAAGGTATCTTTTCCATGTTAATGAGAGTTTTTGTCCTAACCAGACGCGACGGCGACATGCGAAGTTTCTAATTTAGAAACGGTTCCTATTTCTGCGACGTCGCGGCTGACAGAATGAAGAAATTACACTGGTTATGAGTACACATTATTTATTTTTAGTTAAAAATAGGTCACTGTGCCACAAGCCATAACGGATAATTTACCTCAGATTTTGAAAGCATTATAGTGTTCAAAATGAATTATGCAAACATACGACTGTACTTCATAACAACCACAATAACTGGCAGATGCCACCAAATGTGTTAAAATAAATGAATTATTTGCTGGACTTAAGTGAAAAGGAAAGCCATTTAATGACCATAGCACATAGTTGACATGAAAAAAGGAGTATTTTGCATATAAATATGCACATATATACATATTTTTTCGATTTGTATCCCTGAAAGTGCCTGGCAGAAGCCTATATCTACTACTGTCTGTGTCATAAATGTGAACATAATATTATCTACTGTCTGTGTCATAAATGTGAACATAAACTATATTTCATGAGGTGAAACATCACTGCCAGGAGCTACAGAATAGGGGAGCGCGGGGATAAATGTAGGCACGCGGGGTTAAATGTAACACGGACATTTTACAGTTTGTCAGTATCTAGCCGGCTGTCTTTCCGCTCTTTTTCTCTTGCTGCCAGAAGACGGTCTCCCGCGAATTTGCGGAACGTTTTGATTATATTTCGTGAAGATAATGGACAAAGAGTGTTTTGACATCATGAAAGTAAATTTTTTCATCGTAGATTTTTTTCTGTTTCCGGGTTGGATGTATACGCGTCCAAATCTAACTTTATTGCCTTAATCACTGTCTTGTTGGCTCAAACACAGCACCGTTTTGAAACATGTCAGTAATTCCTAGCGACTGTTAGCTAGGTTTAAAATATGTAATACACAGCGGGGTTAGTTGACACAGTGTTCCAACTGCTGCCACAATGATAATCAAATGAAAACGGAGCCACACAACTTTTCAGGTTTGAGTATACATTTAACTTTGGTGGACTTTCACAAACAATGTTGTAATTTAAAATGTTTAAAATTTAGTGCACTATGAATGATAGCTTATTTATTTATTAAAAATATGGCCTGTTTTTAATGTAATAAACCATTTAAATTTTTATTCTAAGCTCATTTGTATTATTATTAATGTTATTATTATTAATAATAATAATTGTACATGCAGCTGCCACACAAATCTAATTTAATTGCAATTACAATATTTATATGTTTATTTTATTTTATTTATTATTATTTATTGCAAAACCGTGCAGCCCTTTTCTACGTCTCTAGCTATGATATTGATCCATAACAAAAGGATGATTGGATGAGGAATTAAAAATGTTATTATTCACCATTTATTTTCTATAAGACCAGTGTTGGGGGTAACGAGTTACAAACGAGTTTGGGTAAGTAAAGTAACGCATTACACTGAAAATATTGGTAACTACACTACTTTACTATACTAAAGGAACGCGCTGTCCTGCGTTACCCAAGCCGTGTTTGCCTGTGTGGAGAGTTCCGTCTAGTGGTGCGTGCGCGCCGTTGCCATAGAGACCGATTTGAGTGAGAGAGAGGGAAGTGGAGAGAGACGGGTTTCAAAAAATGGCAATATTCACATTACTTTCAGTTTATTGCTCGAAAGCACAAAAATATTTGAGTGAAATGTAGGCTATAGTAAATCCTAAGATTATTATTTGTGACATTAGAACAAAATATGTGGATATAAAAACATGTATATAGGCTAGGCTAAAGAACTAAATGAACGATCTCTATTTTCTAATTTCACTAAACATTTCATTAAGTTTCGTGGACATTTTATAAAACATGGATCTTAGGCTCATTTTGTAAACATAAATAACTGATTTAGATGCGCAAACTTTGTGCCGTTGCGGAGATGTAGGCTCCATGTTCGGTGCAGGTTCGGCTTCTTGTCGTTCATCCTCGGATGCGGCATCGCGTGCGCTGTTTGCCGCGCGCACCTTTCCGCTCGTTCGGACGCGTCAAGTAAAAACAAGGCTCGAAAGTCTTGGAAAACGAAATGAACAGGATTGTTGCAGGGTTCATTGTAGAAGACATGCTTCCCCTGTCGACCATTAATTCCCCAGGTTTAGAAAATACATTTTAAATTAGGATTAAGAATTTTATGGGATAAAGTGACCTTTATTTTATTATTTTTCATTGACATCTTTTATTTTTTTTTAATTATTATTATTACCATGGGTCGAATAAAAAGCTGGTTTTGTTCTCAGGAGAAGAGTTTTATTCTCCCAGCCTGTTTTGAAACTTCTGTGATAAACACCATTTTAAAATTTTGAATTTTGAACCCCATTTTGTTTGTGAATTTTACAGTGCGGCATATTTATTTGTGCAGACAGGGATATTGTTCTTTCATGTCATTTTGTATACATTTTTACAATAAAGTGATGATAGGGCAAAAACTGATATGATGTTTGTCCATGTAGGCTGCACGGTAAATTAAGAAACAGGAAAGTAAAGTAATAAGTAGTGAAGTTATTTTTCCAACGCAGTAACTAGTAAAGTAATCTCATTACAATTTACAGAAGTAACTAGTAACTAATTACTTTTTTGAGTAACTACCCCAACACTGTATAAGACTATACCAACATTGGAACTATAGCCATTTTATTCCTTTTTTTAATTTAAGAATTATGTTTAAGTTTAAAAACAGACAGAATGGTTTAGTCAAAAGAGAAAAAATCATTCATAGTGCTATACTGCCCTCTTGTGTTCAAAATTAGGTAGAACTATTGGATCAATATCCACACATTAATACAGTTGGCAATACAGTATAATAGGTAATACAGTAGGATTGCGGCCTTAAAAATCGCTAACTTAAAAAGTGAAATTAACGGACGTGCACACAAGACCAGGCTTGGGAGGGTTACTTTAAAAATGTATTCCGATACAGTTACAAATTATTTCATAAAAAAAGGGTCCCACTTTATATTAAATGGCTTTAAGTACTATATACTTTTTCAAAAAGTAACTACAATCTGATTACTACTTTTTTTTATTTAACTCACTAGATTTTTGTATCCTGATTACATAATGCCGTTGCATGTATTCTGTTGCTCCCCCAAGACATTAGTCTGAATATTTTCCTGTATGAACAAAAAGGAGTTTCCATTGTTCGCACACAAACACACATTCGATCGCGCCTCTCTCGTGACTGTGTGTGCGTGTCATGTGTTCTAGGCTGTGTGCATGCACTTCTGAAGCTGCGCAGAAAATAATGCCATGCGGAGGACTAACGCAAAATGTGTGAGGAAATCCATTTGATTGTAGTTTAAGTGAGAAATAATTTCAGTGCTCTGGTCAACAGCTGTAGAGTGAAAACTGGTGAGTGCAGTATACAGCTTTCACAGAAAGAGAATGATGTGAGCACGTACGATTGGCAGTGAGTCCTGTGTGTGGACAAAATAGCTCAATAAGAGTAATAAAATACATGTGAAAAAAATCACATCATAATGTTTTAAAGAAGAGTGGTTTGATTAAAGTGGTGTAAATATACCCGATCCGGCAAAGATGGCAGTATCGGAGCTGATACCGATCCTGAGTATCGGATCGGCGCATTCCTAAATACTATAATGTAAACACAGTACAGATGTAGACCTGGATGTACACCTGACCTTTCAGAAGGTTGCTCACGCATACTTTGTGGTTAAAATGTGCCCTCAATGTGCACTTTTGCAGAGCCTTCACTGATGCAAGCTCTTCAGCACACTTCTTTTAGACAGTCAAAGCGGGGGTTATGTTTTTGCATGTCAAGTAGAATAACCCTAAAAGCACAAAGGTGGCGGTGCCATCGGCTTTATATATATATATATATATATATATATATATATATATATATATATATATATATATATATATATAAATATAGCTGCGAGCAGCGATTGCGGGCCAAAGCCGGCGGTACCGCCATCCCGGTGCCTTTAGGTAACTAAAGGCACCGGGGTTGCGGTGCCACCGGCTTGGGCCCGCAATCGCTGCTCGCAGCTATATTACTTTCTGTCATCTTAGATGTTGAGGTTTATTAGGGCCCAAGCCCTGAAAGGGCGAAGGCCCTATTGTTTTCCTTAGGATTTTTAGGGCCCAAGCCCTGAAAGGGCGAAGGCCCTATTGTTTTCCTTAGGATTATTATTATTTTTTTTTTTCTAACGACTATTCGGGCACTTTCGGGGCCCTTAACATGCTCAAAAACTCTTGAAACTTTGCACACTGGTCAGAACCCGCGGCCATTAGAGCCGGGCTCAAGCTGGTACCCGGGCGTGGCAGGGCGGCTCGTCAGCGCCCCCTGGAACAGGGTCTGAACACTTTGTCCATAAATCAAACACGCTTGCATGTAATAATATGAAACTCGGTACACATGTCGATCTCATCGTTTCATATATACATCGCGCTTTTACTTTTTACCCCAGCCCAACAGGAAGTCAGATATTTACGGTTGTTTTTAAAACGCATGCAATGGAAATTAATGTACTCCTCCTAGAGCATTCATCCGCATGGAACGAAACTCGGTCAGCCTGAAGTTAAGACATAGAGGATCAAAAATTGCGAGGGGATTTTTGATATCTCGAACGGTTTGGCTGTGGCGAGGAAACAAAATTATGGCGAGAAACGTGAAACAGGAAGTGTGTCATAACTTCAGCATACATCAACCGATCTTGATGAAACTTCAGGAGTGTGTTCGCTGTAAGAGGACGATCACATGGATGTGACTATTGTGTGTCAAAGTTATAGCGCCACCAACTGGCAGCAGGAAGTGTGTCACTTTCAAAATGCTTTGAAATCACCCTCTTATTTTAACCCGATTTGCTTCAATCTTCATCTGTATAATGTAAATACACGGCAGATGTAGACCTGTGAATGGATTCTTGACATCTTTGAAACTGTTTCCGTGGCGACGCATCAAACTTTACCATTCTTTTAGGATGCCTTTGAAACTCTTAGCATGCTTGAAATTGCATGAAACTCGACAGACACATCACATTTATTAGCCAGTAGACACATGCAAAGTTTCAGAAACGGGCGTGGTGAGGGCTCAGTAGCGCCACCTTTTGACAAAAGTGGGGTTGTTAGTTTTATCTACGGTTACAAAAATCGGTATGTATATTGTACTCTTCGAGCCGGACAACTTTCTAATTCACACTCAATAGCTAGGACCCACAGAAAGTCAGATATTTTAGTTTGAATGTAGTCATACTCCCTCTGAGCATATGTCTGAGCCTGTGTGTGTGTGTGTGTGTGTGTGTGTAGAGCAGGGGGAGGGGGCTTAATTAACCATTTAACTGCTGTGTGTCTGGCCAGCATAAAGAAAATACATTTCTTAAGCCTGGGATTTTTTAAATAAGTTTTTATTTTATTTTTTTATAAGTAAAGGCACATAGCCAGTTTAATTGTAGTGCATTGACAATAGTTTTATATAATTAGTTCATTAATTAAATTAACTTGGTCCATTAACTTGGTCTGAAAATTGGGTCCATAAATCAAACACACTTGCATATAATAATATTAAACTCGGTACACTTATAGATCTCATTAGCCCAAACAACTTTAAGCCAGCAAAACAGGAAGTCGGTTGTTTCAGTCTGTATGTTACTTATGCGTCTCTCTCATGAAGCCGCATGAAGCTGACGCGAGCTGCGAGACTGACAGGTCTGACTGTCTTACACTGGCCAATCGGAATCAAGTTCAGATTCTAGACTTGAGAAGCGGCCGCTTACACCGTGTCCTAACTACACACGACGCCGCGACACGCGATAAAAGGTATCTTTTCCATGTTAATAAATCAGAGTTTTTGTCCTAACCATACGCGACGGCGACATGCGAAGTTTCTAATTTAGAAACGGTTCCTATTTCTGCGACGTCGCGGCTGACAGAATGAAGAAATTACACTGGTTATGAGTACACATTATTTATTTTTAGTTAAAAATAGGTCACTGTGCCACAACCCATAACGGATAATTTACCTCAGATTTTGAAAGCATTATAGTGTTCAAAATGAATTATGCAAACATACGACTGTACTTCATAACAACGACAATAACTTGAGGCAGATGCCACCAAATATGTTAAAATAAATGAATTATTTGCTGGACTTAAGTGAAAAGGAAAGCCATTTAATGACCATAGCACATAGTTGACGTGAAAAAAGGAGTATTTTGCATATAAATATGCACATATATACATATTTTTTCGATTTGTATCCCTGAAAGTGCCTGGCAGAAGCCTATATCTACTGTCTGTGTCATAAATGTGAACATAATATCATCTACTGTCTGTGTCATAAATGTGAACATAAACTATATTTCATGAGGTGAAACATCACTGCCAGAAGCTACAGAATAGGGGAGCGCGGGGATAAATGTAGACCTAACGCGGGGTTAAATGTAACACGGACATTTTACATAGTTTGTCAGTATCTAGCCGGCTGTCTTTCCGCTCTTTTTCTCTTGCTGCCAGAAGACGGTCTCCCGCGAATTTGCGGAACGTTTTGATTATATTTCGTGAAGATAATGGACAAAGAGTGTTTTGACATCATGAAAGTAAATTTTTTCATCGTAGATTTTTTTCTGTTTCCGGGTTGGATGTATACGCGTCCAAATCTAACTTTATATTGCCTTAATCACTGTCTTGTTGGCTTAAACACAGCACCGTTTTGAAACATGTCAGTAATTCCTAGCGACTGTTAGCTAGGTTTAAAATATGTAATACACAGCAGGGTTAGTTGTAACACAGTGTTCCAACTGCTGCCACAATGATAATCAAATGAAAACGGAGCCACACAACTTTTCAGGTTTGAGTATACATTTAACTTTGTTGGACTTTCACAAACAATGTTGTAATTTAAAATGTTTAAAATTTAGTGCACTATGAATGATAACTTATTTATTTATTAAAATATGGCCTGTTTTTAATGTAATAAACCATTTAAATTTTTATTCTAAGCTCATTTGTATTATTATTAATGTTATTATTATTAATAATAATAATTGTACATGCATCTGCCACACACAAATCTAATTTAATTGCAATTACAATATTTATATATGTTTATTTTATTTATTATTATTTATTGCAAAACCGTGCAGCCCTTTTCTACGTCTCTAGCTATGATATTGATCCATAACAAAAGGATGATTGGATGAGGGATGGATGTATGGATATCTATCCATACAGATGCACAAACAATATCAAACTATAAAAATAAAATAGTTCTGAATTATGTCTGTTACACACAAGTGTTACCACTAACCCCTCTGTCTGTTACAATTAACCCCGCATATGGGGTAAGTTGTAACATTTGCACTTCTGTCACTTTCAGTGCAACTGTACAAAAATGGTAGGTCCTAGAAAAAAACTTTAAGTGTTCATTTGTAGCAGAGATGTGTATGTTGCTTGTGTAAAAAAAGTATTAATCTAACCTAATTATTTTTTAATTAATTGAGCCAAAACCAAAATGCGTTACTTTGTGCCCCGCTCTCCCCTATATATATTCTTAGGTCCTCACCGTGATGTTGCACTTCATGAAATATAGTTTATGTAGTATAGCCTAAGAATATTCTATAAGAATATTAAGTGGCACATAAATTAAGACCAGTTATTTACAATAAAGCCTTATAAAATCATTTCCATTTCCTTTGTTTATTATTTTAATAGTTTTTTCTTGGTTTTGATAGTAAATAAAATCTAATCAGTAATTTTACATGCAGATTAATGCACGTATAGATTAATGCACGTGTGTGTGTGTGTGTGTGTTTACATGCATAGTGGGCGGCCCATGTGGGCCGGTCTGGATGAAGTGTCCAGGGCTGATTTTTTGTCCCAGTCCAGCCCTGGTTACAGTACAATATGTCCTAACTACACACGACGCCGCGACACGCGATAAAAAGGTATCTTTTCCATGTAAATCAGAGTTTTTGTCCTAACCAGACGCGACGGCGACATGCGAAGTTTCTAATTTAGAAACGGTTCCTATTTCTGCGATGTCGCGGCTGACAGAATGAAGAAATTACACCGGTTATGAGTACACATTATTTATTTTTAGTTAAAAATAGGTCACTGTGCCACAAGCCATAACGGAAAATTTACCTCAGATTTTGAAAGCATGTAATATTATAGTGTTCAAAATGAATTCTATGCAAACATACGACTGTATTTCATAACAACGACAATAACTTGAGGCAGATGCCACCAAATGTGTTAAAATAAATGAATTATTTGCTGGACTTAAGTGAAAAGGATAGCCATTTAATGACCATAGCACATAGTTGATGTGAAAAAAGGAGTATTTTGCATATAAATATGCACATAAATACATATTTTTTCAATTTGTCTCCCTGAAAGTGCCTGGCAGAAGCCTATACTGTCTGTGTCATAAATGTGAACATAATACTGTCTGTGTCATAAATGTGAACATAATATTGTAACAGAATATTCTTATGCTATATTATATAAACTATATTTCATGAGGTGAAACATCACTGCCAGGAGCTACAGAATATATATTTCTGTAGGTCCTCACCGTGATGTTGCACTTCTTGAAATATATGTAGTATAGCCTAAGAATATTCTATTAAAATATTAAGTGGCACATAAATTCAGACCAGTTATTTACAAAAAAGCCTTATAAAATCATTTCCATTCCCTTTGTTTATTATTTTAATAGTTTTTTTCTTGGTTTTGATAGTAAATAAAATCTAATCAGTAATTTTACATGCAGATTAATGCACGTATAGATGCACGTGTGTGTGTGTGTGTTTGCATAGTGGGCCGGTCTGGATGAAGTGTCCAGGGCTGATTTTTTGTCCCAGTCCAGCCCTGAATGGCAATATTCACATTACTTTCAGTTTATTGCTCGAAAGTACAAAAATATTTGAGTGAAATGTAGGCTATAGTAAACCCTAAGATTATTATTTGTGACATTAGAACAAAATATGTGGATATAAAAACATGTATATAGGCTAAAGAACTAAATGAACGATCTCTATTTTCTAATTTCACGACGTCCACACAAGACCAGGCTTGGGAGGGTTACTTTAAAAAATGTATTCCGATACAGTTACAAATTATTTCATAAAAAAGGGTCCCACTTTATATTAATTGGCTTTAAGTACTTTATACTTTTTCAAAAAGTAACTACAATCTGATTACTTTTTTTGATGTAACTCACTGTAATAATATACAGTTACTGGATTTTTGTTTCCTGATTACATAATGCTGTTACATGTATTCTGTTGCTCCCACAAGACATTAGTCTGAATATTTTCCTGTATGAACAAAATGGAGTTTCCATTGTTCACACACAAACACACACAGAGTTCGATCGCGCCTCTCTCGTGACTGTGTGTGCGTGTCATGTGTTCTAGGCTGTGTGCATGCACTTCTGAAGCTGCTCAGAAAATAATAAAATGCCATGCAGAGGACTAATGCAAAATGTGTGGGAAAATCCATTTGATTGTAGTTTAAGTGAGAAATAATTTCAGTGCTCTGGTCACCAGCTGTAGAGTGAAAACTGGTGAATGCAGTATACAGCTTTCACAGAAAGAGAATGATGTGAGCACGTACGATTGGCAGTGAATCTTTTATGCGGACAAAATAGCTCAATAAGAGTAACAAAATACATGTGGAAAAAATCACATCGTAATGTTTTAAAGAAGAGTGGTTTGATTAAAGTGGTGTAAATATACCCGATCCGGCAAAGATGGCAGTATCGGAACTGATAACGATCCTGAGTATCGGATCGGCGCATCCCTACATACTATAATGTAAACACAGTACAGATGTAGACCTTGATGTACACCTGACCTTTCAGAAGGTTGCTCATGCATACTTTGTGGTTAAAATGTGCCCTCGATCCGCACTTTTGCTGAGCCTTCACTGCTGCAAGCTCTTCAGCACACTTCTTTTTGACAGTCAAAGCGGGGGTTACGCTTTTGCACGTCATGTAGAATAACCCTAAAAGCACCAAGGGTGCGGTGCCACCGGCTTATATATATATATATATATATATATATATATATATATATATATATATATATATATATATATATATATAAATATAGCTGCGAGCAGCGATTGCGGGCCAAAGCCGGCGGTACCGCCATCCCGGTGCCTTTAGGTAACTAAAGGCACCGGGGTTGCGGTGCCACCGGCTTGGGCCCGCAATCGCTGCTCGCAGCTATATTTATTATTAGGGCCCAAGCCCTGAAAGGGCGAAGGCCCTATTGTTTTCCTTAGGATTATTAGGGCCCAAGCCCTGAAAGGGCGAAGGCCCTATTGTTTTCCTTAGGATTATTAGGGCCCAAGCCCTGAAAGGGCGAAGGCCCTATTGTTTTCCTTAGGATTATTATTATTATTATTATTATTATTATTATTATTATTATTTATACGACTATTTGGGCACTTTTGGGGTACTTAACGTGCTCGAAAACTCTTGAAACTTTGCACACGGGTCAGAACCCGCTGCCATTAGGGCCGGGCTGAAGATGGTACCCGGGCGTGGCAGGGGGGCTCGACAGCGCCACCTGGAAAGGGGTCCGAACACTTGGTCCATAAATCAAACACGCTTGTATGTACTAATATGAAACTCGGTACACATGTTGATCTCATCATTTCATATATACGTCGCACTTTTACTTTTTACCCCAGCCCAACAGGAAGTCGGTTATTTAAGGTTCTTTGTAAAACACTTGCAATGAAATTTTTAATACTCCTCCTAGAGCTCTTATCCAAATTCTACGAAACTCAGTCAGCGTGAAGTCAAGACATTGAGGATGAAAGTTTGCGAGGGGATTTTTGATATCTCGAACGGTTTGGCCGTGGCGAGGAAATGAAATCATGGCAAAAAATGTGAAACAGGAAGTGTGTCATAACTTCAGCATACATCAACCGATCGTGATGAAACTTCAGGAGTGTGTTCGCTGTAAGAGGACGATCACATGGATGTGACTATTGTGTGTCAAAGTTATAGCGCCACCAACTGGCAGCAGAAAGTGTGTCATTTTCAAAATGCTTTGAAATCACCCTCTTATTTTAATCCAATTTGCTTCAAACTTCATCTGTATAATGTAAACATACGGCAGATGTAGATCTGTGAATGGATTCTTGATATCTTTGAAACTGTTGCCGTAGCGACGCATCAAACTTTCCAATTCTTTTAGGATGCTTTTGAGACCCTTAGCATGCTTCAAATTGCATGAAACTCATCAGACACATCACATTTAATAGCCAGTAGACATGTGCAAAGTTTCAGAAACGGGCGTGGTGAGGGCTCAGTAGCGCCACCTTTTGACAAAAGTGGGGTTGTTAGTTTTATCTACAGTTACAAAAATCAGTATGTATATTGTACTCCTCAAGCCGGACAACTTTCTAATTCACACTCAATAGCTAGGACCCACAGAAAGTCAGATATTTTAGTTTGAATGTAGTCATACTCCCTCTGAGCATATGTCTGAGCCTTTGCCTGTCTCTCTCTCTCTCTGTGTGTGTGTGTGTGTGTGTGTGTGTGTGTGTGTTAGCAGGGGGAGGGGGCTTAATTAACCATTTAACTGCTGTGTGTCTGGCCAGCATAAATAAAATACATTTCTTAAGCCTGGGATTTTTTAAATAAGTTTTTATTTTATTTTTGTATAAGTGAAGGCACATAGCCAGTTTAATTGTAGTGCATTGACAATAGTTTTATATAATTAGTTCATTAATTAAATTAATTTGGTCCATTAACTTGGTCTGAAAATTGGGTCCATAAATCAAACACACTTGCATATAATAATATTAAACTCGGTACACTTATAGATCTCATTAGCCCAAGCAACTTTAACGCCCGTTTCACACATACTCCGTTTGCAGTGCGTATGCGGTGAGTGTTGCGGTGCGTATCCGGTACAGGAGCCGCACGCGCTAAAGTGCTTTCACATATGCTGTGTTTGCAGTGCGTGAGCTGTACCACAAACACTCGCAATTTTTATTTCAAAATCAGAAGTTATGCAGCAATAGAGTGACCAGTGACCAACAATCCTGTTATCCATGTCCTGTTTTGACGTCCTGTCCTGGCCGTTTTTTATAAAGTGATGTCCTGGTTTTCAAAAAAAAAAAAAAAAACAAAAAAAAAAACGCTGGGAAAGATCAGCTTTAGAGCAAAATATAGGAGATGAGCAAACAAGGATTATGAGGAAGAAACAGGATAAAGAGGAAGAAAACTAGTTCGTTTTTGTACGTTTGTGAGAGGTATTTTTGTTCAATTTGAAGGTATTTCTTTTAGTTAATTAATATTTAGCTATATATTTATTTTTTCTAATACAGAAGAGACATTATTTTTTAATCATTATTTCATTCATTATTTTTTAAACCTGTCATCATGTTGAGTATCCTCTGAGAAGCCTGGGCTATCTGAATTTGTGTCTTAATATAACAATTTTCTATCCACAGAGGGGGCATTGCCTATAATTGTAGGGCCTATTGAAATTAATAAGGCATCTTTGAGTAGGCCTAAACTTCGAGTATCAATTGTTTTCTGGGCCATGTGTCCTGGTTTTTGGTAATCAAAATATGTTCACCATATGCAGCAACTTTTATTAAAATAAAAGTTTTGCCATGGCTTTGCGATTCTCTTTTATAAACTTGAATTGACGCATGCTCGTTTAAACACTTTAAACAACGAATGCATACAATTCCATGCATTACTTATATATTAAGATGTCTTAAAGTAAAAATATGAAACAATTTATGGAGAGATTACTACATTTTATTGAATTAAATACATTTATGGTGAAACTACTGCATTTCGAGGGCAATCTGAGTTCATTTTGACCACGAATAGTGCGCTGTCACTTTATTTCTGCGTTTGCAGCACAGCAGAAATAGACTCGGTACGGAAACGATCTCTGCACTGCTGTATACGCACCGCAACTGGAACGGATCGACGGACTGCATCCGCGTGCAGTGTGAAAGCTCTGACCTGTTAACATGGGTACGGAAAAAAATACGGACCGCATACGCACTGCAAACGGAGTATGTGTGAAACGGGCGTAAGCCAGCAAAACAGGAAGTCGGTTGTTTCAGTCTGTATGTGAATATTTTGCAAAACCAGCCTTTACATTTTTATTTCCCCCCTCTTAAGTAATTTTTAATTATTCCCACACCAAACTTCTTCAAAATTATGAAAATATATTAAAGATACTAAGGCATGTACTGGCCATCGGGACTACCGGGAGATTCCTGGTGGGCCGCGGTCTGCTTGGGCCGGCGGCCCGGCGCGTTATGTATTTTGTTTTTAAATCATTATTAATTGTAAATATATTCTATCGTAAGTATATTGTTATATTGTCCAATTCAGGACTTATGCGTCTCTCTCATGAAGCCGCATGAAGCTGACGCGAGCTGCGAGACTGACAGGTCTGACTGTCTGACACTGGCCAATCGGAATCAAGTTCAGATTCTAGACTTGAGAAGCGGCCGCTTACACCGTGTCCTAACTACACACGACGCCGCGACACGCGATAAAAGGTATCTTTTCCATGTTAATAAATCAGAGTTTTTGTCCTAACCATACGCGACGGCGACATGCGAAGCTTCTAATTTAGAAACGGTTCCTATTTCTGCGACGTCACGGCTGACAGAATGAAGAAATTACACTGGTTATGAGTACACATTATTTATTTTTAGTTAAAAATAGGTCACTGTGCCACAAGCCATAACGGATAATTTACCTCAGATTTTGAAAGCATTATAGTGTTCAAAATGAATTATGCAAACATACGACTGTACTTCATTACAACGACAATAACTGGCAGATGCCACCAAATGTGTTAAAATAAATGAATTATTTGCTGGACTTAAGTGAAAAGGAAAGCCATTTAATGACCATAGCACATAGTTGACGTGAAAAAAGGAGTATTTTGCATATAAATATGCACATATAGACTATACATATTTTTTCGATTTGTATCCCTGAAAGTGCCTGGCAGAAGCCTATATCTACTGTCTGTGTCATAAATGTGAACATAATATTATCTACTGTCTGTGTCATAAATGTGAACATAAACTATATTTCATGAGGTGAAACATCACTGCCAGGAGCTACAGAATAGGGGAGCGCGGGGATAAATGTAGGCCTTACGCGGGGTTAAATGTAACACGGACATTTTACATAGTTTGTCAGTATCTAGCCGGCTGTCTTTCCGCTCTTTTTCTCTTGCTGCCAGAAGACGGTCTCCCGCGAATTTGCGGAACGTTTTGATTATATTTCGTGAAGATAATGGACAAAGAGTGTTTTGACATCATGAAAGTAAATTTTTTCATCGTAGATTTTTTTCTGTTTCCGGGTTGGATGTATACGCGTCCAAATCTAACTTTATATTGCCTTAATCACTGTCTTGTTGGCTCAAACACAGCACCGTTTTGAAACATGTCAGTAATTCCTAGCGACTGTTAGCTAGGTTTAAAATATGTAATACACAGCGGGGTTAGTTGTAACAGTGTTCCAACTGTTGCCACAATGATAATCAAATGAAAACGGAGCCACACAACTTTTCAGGTTTGAGTATACATTTAACTTTGGTGGACTTTCACAAACAATGTTGTAATTTAAAATGTTTAAAATTTAGTGCACTATGAATGATAGCTTATTTATTTAACAAAAATATGGCCTGTTTTTAATATAATAAACCATTTAAATTTTTATTCTAAGCTCATTTGTATTATTATTAATGTTATTATTATTAATAATAATAATTGTACATGCAGCTGCCACACAAATCTAATTTAATTGCAATTACAATATTTATATGTTTATTTTATTTTATTTATTATTATTTATTGCAAAACCGTGCAGCCCTTTTCTACGTCTCTAGCTATGATATTGATCCATAACAAAAGGATGATTGGATGAGGAATTAAAAATGTTATTATTCACCATTTATTTTCTATAAGACCAGTGTTGGGGGTAACGAGTTACAAACGAGTTTGGGTAAGTAAAGTAACGCATTACACTGAAAATATTGGTAACTATACTACTTTACTATAATAAAGGAACGCGCTTTCCTGCGTTACCCAAGCCGTGTTTGCCTGTGTGGAGAGTTCCGTCTAGTGGTGCGTGCGCGCCGTTGCCATAGAGACCGATTTGAGTGAGAGAGAGAGGGAAGTGGAGAGAGAGAGACCCAACAAATGGCAATATTCACATTACTTTCAGTTTATTGCTCGAAAGCACAAAAATATTTGAGTGAAATGTAGGCTATAGTAAAGCCTAAGATTATTATTTGTGACATTAGAACAAAATATGTGGATATAAAAACATGTATATAGGCTAGGCTAAAGAACTAAATGAACGATCTCTATTTTCTAATTTCACTAAACATTTCATTAAGTTTCGTGGACATTTTATAAAACATGGATCTTAGGCTCATTTTGTAAACATAAATAACTGATTTAGATGCGCAAACTGGGTGCCGTTGCGGAGATGTAGGCTCCATGTTCGGTGCAGGTTCGGCTTCTTGTCGTTCATCCTCGGATGCGGCATCGCGTGCGCTGTTTGCCGCGCGCACCTTTCCGCTCGTTCGGACGCGTCAAGTAAAAACAAGGCTCGAAAGTCTTGGAAAACGAAATGAACAGGATTGTTGCAGGGTTCATTGTAGAAGACATGCTTCCCCTGTCGACCATTAATTCCCCAGGTTTAGAAAAATACATTTTAAATTAGGATTAAGAATTTTATGGGATAAAGTGACCTTTATTTTATTATTTTTCATTGACATCTTTTATTTTTTTTAAATTATTATTATTACCATGAGTCGAATAAAAAGCTGGTTTTGTTCTCAGGAGAAGAGTTTTATTCTCCCAGCCTGTTTTGAAACTTCTGTGATAAACACCATTTTAAAATTTTGAATTTTGAACCCCATTTTGTTTGTGAATTTTACAGTGCGGCATATTTATTTGTGCAGACAGGGATATTGTTCTTTCATGTCATTTTGTATACATTTTTACAATAAAATGATGATAGGGCAAAAACTGATATGATGTTTGTCCATGTAGGCTACACGGTAAATTAAGAAACAGGAAAGTAAAGTAATAAGTAGTGAAGTTATTTTTCCAACGCAGTAACTAGTAAAGTAATCTCATTACAATTTACTGAAGTAACTAGTAACTAATTACTTTTTTGAGTAACTACCCCAACACTGTATAAGACTATACCAATATTGGAACTATAGCCATTTTATTCTTTTTTTTAAATTTAAGAATTATGTTTAAGTTTAAAAACAGACAGAATGGTTTAGTCAAAAAAGAAAAAAATCATTCATAGTGCTATACTGCCCTCTTGTGTTCAAAATTAGGTAGAACTATTGGATCAATATCCACACATTAATACAGTTGGCAGTACAGTATAATAGGTAATACAGTAGGATTGGGGCCTTAAAATCACTAACTTAAAAAGAGAAATTAACGGACGTGCACACAAGACCAGGCTTGGGAGGGTTACTTTAAAAATGACTTCCGATACAGTTACAAATTATTTCATAAAAAAGGGTCCCACTTTATATTAAATGGCTTTAAGTACTATATACTTTTTCAAAAAGTAACTACAATCTGATTACTACTTTTTTTGATGTAACTCACTAGATTTTTGTATCCTGATTACATAATGCCGTTGCATGTATTCTGTTGCTCCCACAAGACATTAGTCTGAATATTTTCCTGTATGAACAAAAAGGAGTTTCCATTGTTCGCACACAAACACACATTCGATCGCGCCTCTCTCGTGACTGTGTGTGCGTGTCATGTGTTCTAGGCTGTGTGCATGCACTTCTGAAGCTGCGCAGAAAATAATAAAATGCCATGCGGAGGACTAACGCAAAATGTGTGAGAAAATCCATTTGATTGTAGTTTAAGTGAGAAATAATTTCAGTGCTCTGGTCAATAGCTGTAGAGTGAAAACTGGTGAGTGCAGTATACAGCTTTCACAGAAAGAGAATGATGTGAGCACGTACGATTGGCAGTGAGTCCTGTGTGTGGACAAAATAGCTCAATAAGAGTAATAAAATACATGTGAAAAAAATCACATCATAATGTTTTAAAGAAGAGTGGTTTGATTAAAGTGGTGTAAATATACCCGATCCGGCAAAGATGGCAGTATCGGAGCTGATACCGATCCTGAGTATCAGATCGGCGCATTCCTAAATACTATAATGTAAACACAGTACAGATGTAGACCTGGATGTACACCTGACCTTTCAGAAGGTTGCTCACGCATACTTTGTGGTTAAAATGTGCCCTCAATGTGCACTTTTGCAGAGCCTTCACTGATGCAAGCTCTTCAGCACACTTCTTTTTGACAGTCAAAGCGAGGGTTATGTTTTTGCATGTCAAGTAGAATAACCCTAAAAGCACCAAGGTGGCGGTGCCACCGGCTTTATATATATATATATATATATATATATATATATATATATATAAATATAGCTGCGAGCAGCGATTGCGGGCCAAAGCCGGTGGTACCGCCATCCCGGTGCCTTTAGGTAACTAAAGGCACCGGGGTTGCGGTGCCACCGGCTTGGGCCCGCAATCGCTGCTCGCAGCTATATTTAGGGCCCAAGCCCTGAAAGGGCGAAGGCCCTATTGTTTTCCTTAGGATTATTATTATTATTATTATTATTATTATTTATACGACTATTTGGGCACTTTTGGGGCCCTTAACGTGCTCGAAAACTCTTGAAACTTTGCACACGGGTCAGAACCCGCTGCCATTAGGGCCGGGCTGAAGATGGTACCCGGGCGTGGCAGGGGGGCTCAACAGCGCCACCTGGAAAGGGGTCCGAACACTTGGTCCATAAATCAAACACGCTTTTATGTACTAATATGAAACTCGGTACACATGTTGATCTCATCATTTCATATATACGTCGCACTTTTACTTTTTACCCCAGCCCAACAGGAAGTCGGTTATTTAAGGTTCTTTGTAAAACACTTGCAATGGAATTTTTAATACTCCTCCTAGAGCTCTTATCCAAATTCTACGAAACTCAGTCAGCGTGAAGTCAAGACATTGAGGATGAAAGTTTGCGAGGGGATTTTTGATATCTCGAACGGTTTGGCCGTGGCGAGGAAATGAAATCATGGCAAAAAATGTGAAACAGGAAGTGTGTCATAACTTCAGCATACATCAACCGATCGTGATGAAACTTCAGGAGTGTGTTCGCTGTAAGAGGACGATCACATGGATGTGACTATTGTGTGTCAAAGTTATAGCGCCACCAACTGGCAGCAGAAAGTGTGTCATTTTCAAAATGCTTTGAAATCACCCTCTTATTTTAATCCAATTTGCTTCAAACTTCATCTGTATAATGTAAACATACGGCAGATGTAGACCTGTGAATGGATTCTTGATATCTTTGAAACTGTTGCCGTGGCGACGCATCAAACTTTCCAATTCTTTTAGGATGCTTTTGAGACCCTTAGCATGCTTCAAATTGCATGAAACTCATCAGACACATCACATTTAATAGCCAGTAGACATGTGCAAAGTTTCAGAAACGGGCGTGGTGAGGGCTCAGTAGCGCCACCTTTTGACAAAAGTGGGGTTGTTAGTTTTATCTACAGTTACAAAAATCAGTATGTATATTGTACTCCTCAAGCCGGACAACTTTCTAATTCACACTCAATAGCTAGGACCCACAGAAAGTCAGATATTTTAGTTTGAATGTAGTCATACTCCCTCTGAGCATATGTCTGAGCCTTTGCCTGTCTCTCTCTCTCTCTCTCTCTGTGTGTGTGTGTGTGTGTGTGTGTGTGTGTGTGTGTGTGTGTGTGTTAGCAGGGGGAGGGGGCTTAATTAACCATTTAACTGCTGTGTGTCTGGCCAGCATAAATAAAATACATTTCTTAAGCCTGGGATTTTTTAAATAAGTTTTTATTTTATTTTTTTATAAGTAAAGGCACATAGCCAGTTTAATTGTAGTGCATTGACAATAGTTTTATATAATTAGTTCATTGATTAAATTAACTTGGTCCATTAACTTGGTCTGAAAATTGGGTCCATAAATCAAACACACTTGCATATAATAATATTAAACTCGGTACACTTATAGATCTCATTAGCCCAAGCAACTTTAAGCCAGCAAAACAGGAAGTCGGTTGTTTCAGTCTGTAGCTATGTGAATGTTTTGCAAAACCAGCCTTTACATTTTTATTTCCCCCCTCTTAAGTAATTTTTAATTATTCCCACACCAAACTTCTTCAAAATTATGAAAATATATTAAAGATACTAAGGCATGTACTGGCCATCGGGACTACCGGGAGATTCCTGGTGGGCCGCGGTCTGCTTGGGCCATGAAGCTGACGCGAGCTGCGAGACTGACAGGTCTGACTGTCTGACACTGGCCAATCGGAATCAAGTTCAGATTCTAGACTTGAGAAGCGGCCGCTTACACCGTGTCCTAACTACACACGACGCCGCGACACGCGATAAAAGGTATCTTTTCCATGTTAATAAATCAGAGTTTTTGTCCTAACCATACGCGACGGCGACATGCAAAGTTTCTAATTTAGAAACGGTTCCTATTTCTGCGACGTCGCGGCTGACAGAAAGAAATTACACTGGTTATGAGTACACATTATTTATTTTTAGTTAAAAATAGGTCACTGTGCCACAAGCCATAACGGATAATTTACCTCAGATTTTGAAAGCATTATAGTGTTCAAAATGAATTATGCAAACATACGACTGTACTTCATAACAACGACAATAACTGGCAGATGCCACCAAATGTGTTAAAATAAATGAATTATTTGCTGGACTTAAGTGAAAAGGAAAGCCATTTAATGACCATAGCACATAGTTGACGTGAAAAAAGGAGTATTTTGCATATAGGCTAAATATGCACATATATACATATTTTTTCGATTTGTATCCCTGAAAGTGCCTGGCAGAAGCCTTTATCTACTGTCTGTGTCATAAATGTGAACATAATATTATCTACTGTCTGTGTCATAAATGTGAACATAAACTAATATGATGAGGAAAAACATCACTGCCAGGAGCTACAGAATAGGGGAGCGCGGGGATAAATGTAGGCCTAACGCGGGGTTAAATGTAACACGGACATTTTACATAGTTTGTCAGTATCTAGCCGGCTGTCTTTCCGCTCTTTTTCTCTTGCTGCCAGAAGTCGGTCTCCCGCAAATTTGCGGAACGTTTTGATTATATTTCGTGAAGATAATGGACAAAGAGTGTTTTGACATCATGAAAGTAAATTTTTTCATCGTAGATTTTTTTCTGTTTCCGGATGTATACGCGTCCAAATCTAACTTTATATTGCCTTTATCACTGTCTTGTTGGCTCAAACACAGCACCGTTTTGAAACATGTCAGTAATTCCTAGCGACTGTTAGCTAGGTTTAAAATATGTAATACACAGCGGGGTTATAGTTGTAACACAGTGTTCCAACTGCTGCCACAATGATAATCAAATGAAAACGGAGCCACACAACTTTTCAGGTTTGAGTATACATTTAACTTTGTTGGACTTTCACAAACAATGTTGTAATTTAAAATGTTTAAAATTTAGTGCACTATGAATGATAGCTTATGTATTTATTAAAAATATGGCCTGTTTTTAATGTAATAAACCATTTAATATTTTATTCTAAGCTCATTTGTATTATTATTAATGTTATTATTATTAATAATAATAATTGTACATGCAGCTGCCACACAAATCTAATTTAATTGCAATTACAATATTTATATGTTTATTTTATTTTATTTATTATTATTTATTGCAAAACCGTGCAGCCCTTTTCTACGTCTCTATGATATTGATCCATAACAAAAGGATGATTGGATGAGGAATTAAAAATGTTATTATTCACCATTTATTTTCTATAAGACCAGTGTTGGGGGTAACGAGTTACAAACGAGTTTGGGTAAGTAAAGTAACGCATTACACTAAAAATATTGGTAACTACACTACTTTACTATACTAAAGGAACGCGCTTTCCTGCGTTACCCAAGCCGTGTTTGCCTGTGTGGAGAGTTCCGTCTAGTGGTGCGTGCGCGCCGTTGCCATAGAGACCGATTTGAGTGAGAGAGAGAGGGAAGTGGAGAGAGAGAGACGGGTTTCAACAAATGGCAATATTCACATTACTTTCAGTTTATTGCTCGAAAGCACAAAAATGTTTGAGTGAAATGTAGGCTATAGTAAATCCTAAGATTATTATTTGTGACATTAGAACAAAATATGTGGATATAAAAACATGTATATAGGCTAGGCTAAAGAACTAAATGAACGATCTCTATTTTCTAATTTCACTAAACATTTCATTAAGTTTCGTGGACATTTTATAAAACATGGATCTTAGGCTCATTTTGTAAACATAAATAACTGATTTAGATGGGCAAACTGGGTGCCGTTGCGGAGATGTAGGCTCCATGTTCGGTGCAGGTTCGGCTTCTTGTCGTTCATCCTCGGATGCGGCATCGCGTGCGCTGTTTGCCGCGCGCACCTTTCCACTCGTTCGGACGCGTCAAGTAAAAACAAGGCTCGAAAGTCTTGGAAAACGAAATGAACAGAATTGTTGCAGGGTTCATTGTAGAAGACATGCTTCCCCTGTCGACCATTAATTCCCCAGGTTTAGAAAAATACATTTTAAATTAGGATTAAGAATTTTATGGGATAAAGTGACCTTTATTTTATTATTTTTCATTGACATCTTTTATTTTTTTTAATTATTATTATTATTACCATGAGTCGAATAAAAAGCTGTTTTTTTTCTCAGGAGAAGAGTTTTATTCTCCCAGCCTGTTTTGAAACTTCTGTGATAAACACCATTTTAAAATTTTGAATTTTGAACCCCATTTTGTTTGTGAATTTTACAGTGCGGCATATTTATTTGTGCAGACAGGGATATTGTTCTTTCATGTCATTTTGTATACATTTTTACAATAAAGTGATGATAGGGCAAAAACTGATATGATGTTTGTCCATGTAGGCTACACGGTAAATTAAGAAACAGGAAAGTAAAGTAATAAGTAGTGAAGTTATTTTTCCAATGCAGTAACTAGTAAAGTAATCTCATTACAATTTACAGAAGTAACTAGTAACTAATTACTTTTTTGAGTAACTACCCCAACACTGTATAAGACTATACCAATATTGGAACTATAGCCATTTTATTCCTTTTTTTTAATTTAAGAATTATGTTTAAAAAGTTTAAAAACAGACAGAATGGTTTAGTCAAAAAAGAAAAAAATCATTCATAGTGCTATACTGCCCTCTTGTGTTCAAAATTAGGTAGAACTATTGGATCAATATCCACACATTAATACAGTTGGCAATACAGTATAATAGGTAATACAGTAGGATTGGGGCCTTAAAAATCGCTAACTTAAAAAGTGAAATTAACGGACGTGCACACAAGACCAGGCTTGGGAGGGTTACTTTAAAAATGTATTCCGATACAGTTACAAATTATTTCATAAAAAAGGGTCCCACTTTATATTAAATGGCATTAAGTACTATATACTTTTTCAAAAAGTAACTACAATCTGATTACTACTTTTTTTGATGTAACTCACTAGATTTTTGTATCCTGATTACATAATGCCGTTGCATGGATTCTGTTGCTCTCACAAGACATTAGTCTGAATATTTTCCTGTATGAACAAAAAGGAGTTTCCATTGTTCGCACACAAACACACATTCGATCGCGCCTCTCTCGTGACTGTGTGTGCGTGTCATGTGTTCTAGGCTGTGTGCATGCACTTCTGAAGCTGCGCAGAAAATAATAAAATGCCATGCGGAGGACTAACGCAAAATGTGTGAGAAAATCCATTTGATTGTAGTTTAAGTGAGAAATAATTTCAGTGCTCTGGTCAATAGCTGTAGAGTGAAAACTGGTGAGTGCAGTATACAGCTTTCACAGAAAGAGAATGATGTGAGCACGTACGATTGGCAGTGAGTCCTGTGTGTGGACAAAATAGCTCAATAAGAGTAATAAAATACATGTGAAATAAATCACATCATAATGTTTTAAAGAAGAGTGGTTTGATTAAAGTGGTGTAAATATACCCGATCCGGCAAAGATGGCAGTATCGGAGCTGATACCGATCCTGAGTATCGGATCGGCGCATTCCTAAATACTATAATGTAAACACAGTACAGATGTAGATAGACCTGGATGTACACCTGACCTTTCAGAAGGTTGCTCACGTATACTTTGTGGTTAAAATGTGCCCTCAATGTGCACTTTTGCAGAGCCTTCACTGATGCAAGCTCTTCAGCACACTTCTTTTTGACAGTCAAAGCGGGGGTTATGTTTTTGCATGTCAAGTAGAATAACCCTAAAAGCACCAAGGTGGCGGTGCCACCGGCTTTATATATATATATATATATATATATATATATATAAATATAGCTGCGAGCAGCGATTGCGGGCCAAAGCCGGCGGTACCGCCATCCCGGTGCCTTTAGGTAACTAAAGGCACCGGGGTTGCGGTGCCACCGGCTTGGGCCCGCAATCGCTGCTCGCAGCTATATATATATATATATATATATATATATATATATATATATATATATTTATTATTATTATTATTATTATTATTATTTATACGACTATTTGGGCACTTTTGGGGCCCTTAACGTGCTCGAAAACTCTTGAAACTTTGCACACGGACCAGAACCCGCCGCCATTAGGGCCGGGCTGAAGATGGTACCCGGGCGTGGCAGGGGGGCTCGACAGCGCCACCTGGAAAGGGGTCCGAACACTTGGTCCATAAATCAAACACGCTTGTATGTACTAATATGAAACTCGGTACACATGTTGATCTCATCATTTCATATATACGTCGCACTTTTACTTTTTACCCCAGCCCAACAGGAAGTCGGTTATTTAAGGTTCTTTGTAAAACACTTGCAATTGAATTTTTAATACTCCTCCTAGAGCTCTTATCCAAATTCTACGAAACTCAGTCAGCGTGAAGTCAAGACATTGAGGATGAAAGTTTGCGAGGGGATTTTTGATATCTCGAACGGTTTGGCCGTGGCGAGGAAACGAATTCATGGCAAGAAACGTGAAACAGGAAGTGTGTCATAACTTCAGCATACATCAACCGATCTTGATGAAACTTCAGGAGTGCGTTCGCTGTAAGAGGACTATTACATGGATGTGACTATTGTGTGTCAAAGTTATAGCGCCACCAACTGGCAGCAGGAAGTGTGTCACTTTCAAAATGCTTTAAAATCACCCTCTTATTTTAACCCGATTTGCTTCAAACTTCATCTGTATAATGTAAACATACGGCAGATGAAGACCTGTGAATGGATTCTTGATATCGTTGAAACTGTTGCCGTGGCGATGCATCAAACTTTACCATTCTTTTAGGATGCTTTTGAGACCCTTAGCATGCTTCAAATTGCATGAAACTCATCAGACACATCACATTTATTAGCCAGTAGACATGTGCAAAGTTTCAGAAACGGGCGTGGTGAGGGCTCAGTAGCGCCACCTTTTGACAAAAGTGGGGTTGTTAGTTTTATCTACAGTTACAAAAATCAGTATGTATATTGTACTCTTCGAGCCGGACAACTTTCTAATTCACACTCAATAGCTAGGACCCACAGAAAGTCAGATATTTTAGTTTGAATGTAGTCATACTCCCTCTGAGCATATGTCTGAGCCTTTGCCTGTCTCTCTCTGTGTGTGTGTGTGTGTGTGTGTGTGTGTGTGTGTGTGTGTGTGTGTGTGTGTGTGTGTGTGTGTGTTAGCAGGGAGAGGGGGCTTAATTAACCATTTAACTGCTGTGTGTCTGGCCAGCATAAATAAAATACATTTCTTAAGCCTGGGATTTTTTAAATAAGTTTTTATTTTATTTTTTTATAAGTAAAGGCACATAGCCAGTTTAATTGTAGTGCATTGACAATAGTTTTATATAATTAGTTCATTAATTAAATTAACTTGGTCCATTAACTTGGTCTGAAAATTGGGTCCATAAATCAAACACACTTGAATAATATTAAACTCGGTACACTTATAGATCTCATTAGCCCAAGCAACTTTAAGCCAGCAAAACAAAGTCGGTTGTTTCAGTCTGTATGTGAATGTTTTGCAAAACCAGCCTTAAGTAATTTTTAATTATTCCCACACCAAACTTCTTCAAAATTATGAAAATATATTAAAGATACTAAGGCATGTACTGGCCATCGGGACTACCGGGAGATTCCTGTTGGGCCGCGGTCTGGTTGGGCTGGCGGCCCGGCGCGTTATGTATTTTGTTTTTAAATCATTATTAATTGTAAATATATTCTATCGTAAGTATATTGTTAAATTGTCCAATACAGGTGTTCTGAAAATTCATGCTACCCATCGAGATTTGCTAGGCCTACTTACCGGTTATGCGCATGTGCAGCGTCAGATATTTTTTTCTTTTTTTTACAAAAGGTACATTTTCCCGTTATAATATATAATTTCCGTTTAAAAAATGCTTACTACCATATGAATATTTGTACGGTCAGCCACATGAAAAGGAATAACTGAAATTTTCAGTTACTATGAGGAAAGGTGTACTTTGACAAGTCAACGATGAATATTTTATGATAATTTTTAATTTTTACACCGTTTTAAAAGTAAAAAATAGTCGTCTACAGTATACAGTAGCTTCTCATAACTTAGAATTGTATTACAATTGTATTTCATACGACTTTAATCGGCATTCTGTCATCAATTCGCGCTACGGTAGCATTTTTTGACAAGGAAGCAAAATTCGACAGAACACCGGACTTATGCATCTCTCTCATGAAGCCGCATGAAGCTGACGCGAGCTGCGAGACTGACAGGTCTGACTGTCTGACACTGGCCAATCGGAATCAAGTTCAGATTCTAGACTTGAGAAGCGGCCGCTTACACCGTGTCCTAACTACACACGACGCCGCGACACGCGATAAAAGGTATATTTTCCATGTTAATAAATCAGAGTTTTTGTCCTAACCATACGCGACGGCGAAATGCGAAGTTTCTAATTTAGAAACGGTTCCTATTTCTGCGACGTCGCGGCTGACAGAATGAAGAAATTACACTGGTTATGAGTACACATTATTTATTTTTAGTTAAAAATAGGTCACTGTGCCACAAGCCATAACGGATAATTTACCTCAGATTTTGAAAGCATTATAGTGTTCAAAATGAATTATGCAAACATACGACTGTACTTCATAACAACGACAATAACTGGCAGATGCCACCAAATGTGTTAAAATAAATGAATTATTTGCTGGACTTAAGTGAAAAGGAAAGCCATTTAATGACCATAGCACATAGTTGACGTGAAAAAAGGAGTATTTTGCATATAAATATGCACATATAGCCTATACATATTTTTTCGATTTGTATCCCTGAAAGTGCCTGGCAGAAGCCTATATCTACTGTCTGTGTCATAAATGTGAACATAAACTATATTTCATGAGGTGAAACATCACTGCCAGGAGCTACAGAATAGGGGAGCGTGGGGATAAATGTAGGCCTAACGCGGGGTTAAATGTAACACGGACATTTTACATAGTTTGTCAGTATCTAGCCGGCTGTCTTTCCGCTCTTTTTCTCTTGCTGCCAGAAGACGGTCTCCCGCGAATTTGCGGAACGTTTTGATTATATTTCGTGAAGATAATGGACAAAGAGTGTTTTGACATCATGAAAGTAAATTTTTTCATCGTAGATTTTTTTCTGTTTCCGGGTTGGATGTATACGCGTCCAAATCTAACTTTATATTGCCTTAATCACTGTCTTGTTGGCTCAAACACAGCACCGTTTTAAAACATGTCAGTAATTCCTAGCGACTGTTAGCTAGGTTTAAAATATGTAATACACAGCGGGGTTAGTTGTAACACAGTGTTCCAACTGCTGCCACAATGATAATCAAATGAAAACGGAGCCACACAACTTTTCAGGTTTGAGTATACATTTAACTTTGTTGGACTTTCACAAACAATGTTGTAATTTAAAATGTTTAAAATTTAGTGCACTATGAATGATAGCTTATTTATTAATTAAAAATATGGCCTGTTTTAATGTAATAAACCATTTAAATTTTTATTCTAAGCTCATTTGTATTATTATTAATATTATTATTATTAATAATAATAATTGTACATGCAGCTGCCACACAAATCTAATTTAATTGCAATTACAATATTTATATGTTTATTTTTTTTATTTATTATTATTTATTGCAAAACCGTGCAGCCCTTTTCTACGTCTCTAGCTATGATATTGATCCATAACAAAAGGATGATTGGATGAGGAATTAAAAATGTTATTATTCACCATTTATTTTCTATAAGACCAGTGTTGGGGGTAACGAGTTACAAACGAGTTTGGGTAAGTAAAGTAACGCATTACACTGAAAATATTGGTAACTACACTACTTTACTATACTAAAGGATACTATACGCTTTCCTGCGTTACCCAAGCCGTGTTTGCCTGTGCGCGCCGTTGCCATAGAGACCGATTTGAGTGAGAGAGAGAGGGAAGTGGAGAGAGAGAGACGGGTTTAAACAAATGGCAATATTCACATTACTTTCAGTTTATTGCTCGAAAGCACAAAAATATTTGAGTGAAATGTAGGCTATAGTAAATCCTAAGATTATTATTTGTGACATTAGCAGTGGTGGAAAGTAACTAATTACAAATACTTTCGTTACAGTACTTGAGTAGATTTTTTCATTTTTTTCTACTTTCTTGAGTATAATTAAATTGTGGTAGGGCCTACTTTTACTCTTACTTGAGTAAAATAAAAATAAAGTATTCAACCTCGCTACATTTATATTTCATAAAAAGTACAAAGTACTTTTTTTCAAAGGTTCCGAATGCCGACGGAGCAACAGCTGAGATTTGACAGACACATTTCATAACCACTGCGGTGGAGCCCTGCGCTTCAGACAATAACAGACATATCTGAATCACTTCAGCCAATAACAGACAGGTCTGACTCGGGCGCAAAACCAATCAAAACCTCCAGTTTGGCTGGGGGGCGGGGCGTTCACACCGCGCTTTGACGTTTCAATCAATGGCGCTCGTGTTTTATTCTAGCGCTAACGTTTCAATATGTCAGTGAATGTGAGTATTCTGCTCATATTTAATTATGGCAACTACTGAAATGGGTCACACCATTGATAATACCAGAGCACTGAGCAGTTGAAGTAAATAAAAAAGCTCGGCTCATAACATGGACGCGGTTTGCAATGGACAGAGCAAGAATGTAAGTGTCTAAAATACATGCACACAGTTCAATTAATGGTAAAGCTCTCCCTGTTTAACAATACACTTTTTACAAAGCTGAAAAAACAGTGAAATGTGATCGCATGATTGATCTGTCTATCAGATGCATGTAAAAGCGTAGTTTGTTCCTATAGCAACAGTGGGCTCGTAGTCACAGCACATTTTCGGTTGGCTACGATGAAAAAAAGATCATTTAATTTAACATGATAATCATACCCCAGATTTTTTTTTTTGTTTTTTTTTTTTTACTATTTTTAATCATACTGTTTATATTGTTTTTCATATTTTTTTTATCGGACCTCTCAATTAACCTTCTTTGCTTTCAATTATGAATGATTCGAATCAAAACATTCAAATGATCTTACCCACACTTACTTTTCAAAATTAGTAATAAAAAATTGCTCTTGACAACAGAGAAAGCTAGTAGTCTATATGTGGAGCACTTTTATCATTGATGGATGCACTTTTTTTGGGCTTCAAATTTTCTACAGTCATTCACTGCCATTATAAAGTTTGGAAGAGCCAGGCCAAATTTTAATTTAACTGTGATTGTATTCGACGGAACGCAGAAAGTCATAACTTCTAAGATGACTTGAGGGAGAGTAAATCGTGGGCTAATTTTAATTTTTGGGTGAACTATTCTTTTGAAAATACCTGACAGTTTGATAAACTCAGATATATTATAGCTATGTGTTTGTTTTCTTGTTTCATTAGTCAAAACATCACTATTTGCAAGTTATTATGTCCATATAAGACATTTCCTGAAATGTGTAAATTTAATACTTCTATGCATCAGTACTGGGCCTTCAGTATGAATGAAACAGATGACATGAGAGTTTTTTGCGCTCCAATTTCGCTACCATCTCCCCATTTTGGGTAAAAATAGAAAAATACTAAAGTACTTTGTAACGCAGTTACATGAGTAGTTTTTAAGCAAACTACTTATTTACTCTTACTTGAGTCATATTATATTTCAGTACTTCTACTTGTACTCAAGTAAATTTTTACTTAAGTAGCAATACTTTTACTTAAGTACAATTTGTCAGTACTCTTTCCACCACTGGACATTAGAACAAAATATGTGGATATAAAAACATGTATATAGGCTAGGCTAAAGAACTAAATGAACGATCTCTATTTTCTAATTTCACTAAACATTT
The DNA here is from genome assembly GCA_038021265.1 of Cyprinella venusta. Classification (NCBI taxonomy): domain Eukaryota; kingdom Metazoa; phylum Chordata; class Actinopteri; order Cypriniformes; family Leuciscidae; genus Cyprinella; species Cyprinella venusta. The sequence goes on along the minus strand of CM075870.1, from coordinate 7,199,265 downwards.
CATTAAGTTTCGTGGACATTTTATAAAACATGGATCTTAGGCTCATTTTGTAAACATAAATAACTGATTTAGATGCGCAAACTGGGTGCCGTTGCGGAGATGTAGGGTCCATGTTCGGTGCAGGTTCGGCTTCTTGTCGTTCATCCTCGGATGCGGCATCGCGTGCGCTGTTTGCCGCGCGCACCTTTCCGCTCTTTCGGACGCGTCAAGTAAAAACAAGGCTCGAAAGTCTTGGAAAACGAAATGAACAGGATTGTTGCAGGGTTCATTGTAGAAGACATGCTTCCCCTGTCGACCATTAATTCCCCAGGTTTAGAAAAATACATTTTAAATTAGGATTAAGCATTTTATGGGATAAAGTGACCTTTATTTTATTATTTTTCATTGACATCTTTTATTTTTTTTAAATTATTATTATTACCATGAGTCGATTAAAAAGCTGGTTTTGTTCTCAGGAGAAGAGTTTTATTCTCCCAGCCTGTTTTGAAACTTCTGTGATAAACACCATTTTAAAATTTTGAATTTTGAACCCCATTTTGTTTGTGAATTTTACAGTGCGGCATATTTATTTGTGCAGACAGGGATATTGTTCTTTCATGTTTTTTTTATACATTTTTACAATAAAGTGATGATAGGGCAAAAACTGATATGATGTTTGTCCATGTAGGCTACACGGTAAATTAAGAAACAGGAAAGTAAAGTAATAAGTAGTGAAGTTATTTTTCCAACGCAGTAACTAGTAAAGTAATCTCATTACAATTTACAGAAGTAACTAATTACTTTTTTGAGTAACTACCCCAACACTGTATAAGACTATACCAATATTGGAACTATAGCCATTTTATTCCTTTTTTTAATTTAAGAATTATGTTTAAGTTTAAAAACAGACAGAATGGTTTAGTCAAAAAAGAAAAAAATCATTCATAGTGCTATACTGCCCTCTTGTGTTCAAAATTAGGTAGAACTATTGGATCAATATCCACACATTAATACAGTTGGCAATACAGTATAATAGGTAATACAGTAGGATTGGGGCCTTAAAAATCGCTAACTTAAAAAGTGAAATTAACGGACGTGCACACAAGACCAGGCTTGGGAGGGTTACTTTAAAAATGTATTCCGATACAGTTACAAATTATTTCATAAAAAAAGGGTCCCACTTTATATTAAATGGCTTTAAGTACTATATACTTTTTCAAAAAGTAACTACAATCTGATTACTACTTTTTTTGATGTAACTCACTAGATTTTTGTATCCTGATTACATAATGCCGTTGCATGTATTCTGTTGCTCCCACAAGACATTAGTCTGAATATTTTCCTGTATGAACAAAAAAGGAGTTTCCATTGTTCGCACACAAACACACATTCGATCGCGCCTCTCTCGTGACTGTGTGTGCGCGTCATGTGTTCTAGGCTGTGTGCATGCACTTCTGAAGCTGCGCAGAAAATAATAAAATGCCATGCGGAGGACTAACGCAAAATGTGTGAGAAAATCCATTTGATTGTAGTTTAAGTGAGAAATAATTTCAGTGCTCTGGTCAATAGCTGTAGAGTGAAAACTGGTGAGTGCAGTATACAGCTTTCACAGAAAGAGAATGATGTGAGCACGTACGATTGGCAGTGAGTCCTGTGTGTGGACAAAATAGCTCAATAAGAGTAATAAAATACATGTGAAAAAAATCACATCATAATGTTTTAAAGAAGAGTGGTTTGATTAAAGTGGTGTAAATATACCCGATCCGGCAAAGATGGCAGTATCGGAGCTGATACCGATCCTGAGTATCGGATCGGCGCATTCCTAAATACTAAAATGTAAACACAGTACAGATGTAGACCTGGATGTACACCTGACCTTTCAGAAGGTTGCTCACGCATACTTTGTGGTTAAAATGTGCCCTCAATGTGCACTTTTGCAGAGCCTTCACTGATGCAAGCTCTTCAGCACACTTCTTTTTGACAGTCAAAGCGGGGTTTATGTTTTTGCATGTCAAGTAGAATAACCCTAAAAGCACCAAGGTGGCGGTGCCACCGGCTTTATATATATATATATATATATATATATATAAATATAGCTGCGAGCAGCGATTGCGGGCCAAAGCCGGCGGTACCGCCATCCCGGTGCCTTTAGGTAACTAAAGGCACCGGGGTTGCGGTGCCACCGGCTTGGGCCCGCAATCGCTGCTCGCAGCTATATTTATATATATATATTTATTATTATTATTATTATTTATACGACTATTTGGGCACTTTTGGGGCCCTTAACGTGCTCGAAAACTCTTGAAACTTTGCACACGGGTCAGAACCCACCGCCATTAGGGCCGGGCTGAAGATGGTACCCGGGCGTGGCAGGGGGGCTCGACAGCGCCACCTGGAAAGGGGTCCGAACACTTGGTCCATAAATCGAACACGCTTGTATGTAATAATATGAAACTCGGTACACATGTTGATCTCATCATTTCATATATACGTCGCACTTTTACTTTTTACCCCAGCCCAACAGGAAGTCGGTTTTTTAAGGTTCTTTATAAAACACTTGCAATGGAATTTTTAATACTCCTCCTAGAGCTCTTATCCAAATTCTACGAAACTCAGTCAGCGTGAAGTCAAGACATTGAGGATGAAAGTTTGCGAGGGGATTTTTGATATCTCGAACGGTTTGGCCGTGGCGAGGAAATGAAATCATGGCAAAAAATGTGAAACAGGAAGTGTGTCATAACTTCAGCATACATCAACCGATCGTGATGAAACTTCAGGAGTGTGTTCGCTGTAAGAGGACGATCACATGGATGTGACTATTGTGTGTCAAAGTTATAGCGCCACCAACTGGCAGCAGAAAGTGTGTCATTTTCAAAATGCTTTGAAATCACCCTCTTATTTTAATCCAAATTGCTTCAAACTTCATCTGTATAATGTAAACATACGGCAGATGTAGACCTGTGAATGGATTCTTGATATCATTGAAACTGTTGCCGTGGCGACGCATCAAACTTTCCAATTCTTTTAGGATGCTTTTGAGACCCTTAGCATGCTTCAAATTGCATGAAACTCATCAGACACATCACATTTAATAGCCAGTAGACATGTGCAAAGTTTCAGAAACGGGCGTGGTGAGGGCTCAGTAGCGCCACCTTTTGACAAAAGTGGGGTTGTTAGTTTTATCTACAGTTACAAAAATCAGTATGTATATTGTACTCCTCAAGCCGGACAACTTTCTAATTCACACTCAATAGCTAGGACCCACAGAAAGTCAGATATTTTAGTTTGAATGTAGTCATACTCCCTCTGAGCATATCTCTGAGCCTTTGCCTGTCTCTCTCTCTGTGTGTGTGTGTGTGTGTGTGTGTGTGTGTTAGCAGGGGGAGGGGGCTTAATTAACCATTTAACTGCTGTGTGTCTGGCCAGCATAAATAAAATACATTTCTTAAGCCTGGGATTTTTTAAATAAGTTTTTATTTTATTTTTTTATAAGTGAAGGCACATAGCCAGTTTAATTGTAGTGCATTGACAATAGTTTTATATAATTAGTTCATTAATTAAATTAACTTGGTCCATTAACTTGGTCTGAAAATTGGGTCCATAAATCAAACACACTTGCATATAATAATATTAAACTCGGTACACTTATAGATCTCATTAGCCCAAGCAACTTTAAGCCAGCAAAACAGGAAGTCGGTTGTTTCAGTCTGTATGTGAATGTTTTGCAAAACCAGCCTTTACATTTTTATTTCCCCCCTCTTAAGTAATTTTTAATTATTCCCACACCAAACTTCTTCAAAATTATGAAAATATATTAAAGATACTAAGGCATGTACTGGCCATCGGGACTACCGGGAGATTCCTGGTGGGCCGCGGTCTGCTTGGGCCGGCGGCCCGGCGCGTTATGTATTTTGTTTTTAAATCATTATTAATTGTAAATATATTCTATCTTAAGTATATTGTTAAATTGTCCAATTCCGGACTTATGCGTCTCTCTCATGAAGCCGCATGAAGCTGACGCGAGCTGCGAGACTGACAGGTCTGACTGTCTGACACTGGCCAATCGGAATCAAGTTCAGATTCTATACTTGAGAAGTGGCCGCTTACACCGTGTCCTAACTACACACGACGCCGCGACACGCGATAAAAGGTATCTTTTCCATGTTAATAAATCAGAGTTTTTGTCCTAACCATACGCGACGGCGACATGCGAAGTTTCTAATTTAGAAACGGTTCCTATTTCTGCGACGTCGCGGCTGACAGAATGAAGAAATTACACTGGTTATGAGTACACATTATTTATTTTTAGTTAAAAATAGGTCACTGTGCCACAAGCCATAACGGATAATTTACCTCAGATTTTGAAAGCATTATAGTGTTCAAAATGAATTATGCAAACATACGACTGTACTTCATAACAACGACAATAACTGGCAGATGCCACCAAATGTGTTAAAATAAATGAATTATTTGCTGGACTTAAGTGAAAAGGAAAGCCATTTAATGACCATAGCACATAGTTGACATGAAAAAAGGAGTATTTTGCATATAGGCTAAATATGCACATATATACATATTTTTTCGATTTGTATCCCTGAAAGTGCCTGGCAGAAGCCTACTGTCTGTGTCATAAATGTGAACATAATATTATCTACTGTCTGTGTCATAAATGTGAACATAAACTATATTTCATGAGGTGAAACATCACTGCCAGGAGCTACAGAATAGGGGAGCGCGGGGATAAATGTAGGCCTAACGCGGGGTTAAATGTAACACGGACATTTTACATAGTTTGTCAGTATCTAGCCGGCTGTCTTTCCGCTCTTTTTCTCTTGCTGCCAGAAGACGGTCTCCCGCGAATTTGCGGAACGTTTTGATTATATTTCGTGAAGATAATGGACAAAGAGTGTTTTGACATCATGAAAGTAAATTTTTTCATCGTAGATTTTTTTCTGTTTCCGGATGTATACGCGTCCAAATCTAACTTTATATTGCCTTAATCACTGTCTTGTTGGCTCAAACACAGCACCGTTTTGAAACATGTCAGTAATTCCTAGCGACTGTTAGCTAGGTTTAAAATATGTAATACACAGCGGGGTTAGTTGTAACACAGTGTTCCAACTGCTGCCACAATGATAATCAAATGAAAACGGAGCCACACAACTTTTCAGGTTTGAGTATACATTTAACTTTGTTGGACTTTCACAAACAATGTTGTAATTTAAAATGTTTAAAATTTAGTGCACTATGAATGATAGCTTATTTATTTATTAAAAATATGGCCTGTTTTTAATGTAATAAACCATTTAATATTTTATTCTAAGCTCATTTGTATTATTATTAATGTTATTATTATTAATAATAATAATTGTACATGCAGCTGCCACACAAATCTAATTTAATTGCAATTACAATATTTATATGTTTATTTTATTTTATTTATTATTATTTATTGCAAAACCGTGCAGCCCTTTTCTACGTCTCTAGCTATGATATTGATCCATAACAAAAGGATGATTGGATGAGGAATTAAAAATGTTATTATTCACCATTTATTTTCTATAAGACCAGTGTTGGGGGTAACGAGTTACAAACGAGTTTGGGTAAGTAAAGTAACGCATTACACTAAAAATATTGGTAACTACACTACTTTACTATACTAAAGGAACGCGCTTTCCTGCGTTACCCAAGCCGTGTTTGCCTGTGTGGAGAGTTCCGTCTAGTGGTGCGTGCGCGCCGTTGCCATAGAGACCGATTTGAGTGAGAGAGAGAGGGAAGTGGAGAGAGAGAGACGGGTTTCAACAAATGGCAATATTCACATTACTTTCAGTTTATTGCTCGAAAGCACAAAAATATTTGAGTGAAATGTAGGCTATAGTAAATCCTAAGATTATTATTTGTGACATTCGAACAAAATATGTGGATATAAAAACATGTATATAGGCTAGGCTAAAGAACTAAATGAACGATCTCTATTTTCTAATTTCACTAAACATTTCATTAAGTTTCGTGGACATTTTATAAAACATGGATCTTAGGCTCATTTTGTAAACATAAATAACTGATTTAAATGCGCAAACTGGGTGCCGTTGCGGAGATGTAGGCTCCATGTTCGGTGCAGGTTCGGCTTCTTGTCGTTCATCCTCGGATGCGGCATCGCGTGCGCTGTTTGCCGCGCGCACCTTTCCGCTCGTTCGGACGCGTCAAGTAAAAACAAGGCTCGAAAGTCTTGGAAAACGAAATGAACAGGATTGTTGCAGGGTTCATTGTAGAAGACATGCTTCCCCTGTCGACCATTAATTCCCCAGGTTTAGAAAAATACATTTTAAATTAGGATTAAGAATTTTATGGGATAAAGTGACCTTTATTTTATTATTTTTCATTGACATCTTTTATTTTTTTTAATTATTATTATTACCATGAGCCGAATAAAAAGCTGGTTTTGTTCTCAGGAGAAGAGTTTTATTCTCCCAGCCTGTTTTGAAACTTCTGTGATAAACACCATTTTAAAATTTTGAATTTTGAACCCCATTTTGTTTGTGAATTTTACAGTGCGGCATATTTATTTGTGCAGACAGGGATATTGTTCTTTCATGTCATTTTGTATACATTTTTAAAATAAAGTGATGATAGGGCAAAAACTGATATGATGTTTGTCCATGTAGGCTACACGGTAAATTAAGAAACAGGAAAGTAAAGTAATAAGTAGTGAAGTTATTTTTCCAACGCAGTAACTAGTAAAGTAATCTCATTACAATTTACAGAAGTAACTAGTAACTAATTACTTTTTTGAGTAACTACCCCAACACTGTATAAGACTATACCAATATTGGAACTATAACCATTTTATTCCTTTTTTTAATTTAAGAATTATGTTTAAGTTTAAAAACAGACAGAATGGTTTAGTCAAAAAAGAAAAAAATCATTCATAGTGCTATACTGCCCTCTTGTGTTCAAAATTAGGTAGAACTTTTGGATCAATATCCACACATTAATACAGTTGGCAATACAGTATAATAGGTAATACAGTAGGATTGGGGCCTTAAAAATCGCTAACTTAAAAAGTGAAATTAACGGACGTGCACACAAGACCAGGCTTGGGAGGGTTACTTTAAAAATGTATTCCGATACAGTTACAAATTATTTCATAAAAAAATGGTCCCACTTTATATTAAATGGCTTTAAGTACTATATACTTTTTCAAAAAGTAACTACAATCTGATTACTACTTTTTTTGATGTAACTCACTAGATTTTTGTATCCTGATTACATAATGCCGTTGCATGTATTCTGTTGCTCCCACAAGATATTAGTCTGAATATTTTCCTGTATGAACAAAAAGGAGTTTCCATTGTTCGCACACAAACACACATTCGATCGCGCCTCTCTCGTGACTGTGTGTGCGTGTCATGTGTTCTAGGCTGTGTGCATGCACTTCTGAAGCTGCGCAGAAAATAATAAAATGCCATGCGGAGGACTAACGCAAAATGTGTGAGAAAATCCATTTGATTGTAGTTTAAGTGAGAAATAATTTCAGTGCTCTGGTCAATAGCTGTAGAGTGAAAACTGGTGAGTGCAATATACAGCTTTCACAGAAAGAGAATGATGTGAGCACGTACGATTGGCAGTGAGTCCTGTGTGTGGACAAAATAGCTCAATAAGAGTAATAAAATACATGTGAAAAAAATCACATCATAATGTTTTAAAGAAGAGTGGTTTGATTAAAGTGGTGTAAATATACCCGATCCGGCAAAGATGGCAGTATCGGAGCTGATACCGATCCTGAGTATCGGATCGGCGCATTCCTAAATACTATAATGTAAACACAGTACAGATGTAGACCTGGATGTACACCTGACCTTTCAGAAGGTTGCTCACACATACTTTGTGGTTAAAATGTGCCCTCAATGTGCACTTTTGCAGAGCCTTCACTGATGCAAGCTCTTCAGCACACTTCTTTTTGACAGTCAAAGCGGGGGTTATGTTTTTGCATGTCAAGTAGAACAACCCTAAAAGCACCAAGGTGGCGGTGCCACCGGCTTTATATATATATATATATATATATATATAAATATAGCTGCGAGCAGCGATTGCGGGCCCAAGCCGGCGGTACCGCCATCCCGGTGCCTTTAGGTAACTAAAGGCACCGGGGTTGCGGTGCCACCGGCTTGGGCCCGCAATCGCTGCTCGCAGCTATATTTATTATTATTATTATTATTATTTATACGACTATTTGGGCACTTTTGGGGCCCTTAACGTGCTCGAAAACTCTTGAAACTTTGCACACGGGTCAGAACCCGCCGCCATTAGGGCCGGGCTGAAGATGGTACCCGGGCGTGGCAGGGGGGCTCGACAGCGCCACCTGGAAAGGGGTCCGAACACTTGGTCCATAAATCGAACACGCTTGTATGTAATAATATGAAACTCGGTACACATGTTGATCTCATCATTTCATATATACGTCGCACTTTTACTTTTTACCCCAGCCCAACAGGAAGTCGGTTTTTTAAGGTTCTTTATAAAACACTTGCAATGGAATTTTTAATACTCCTCCTAGAGCTCTTATCCAAATTCTACGAAACTCAGTCAGCGTGAAGTCAAGACATTGAGGATGAAAGTTTGCGAGGGGATTTTTGATATCTCGAACGGTTTGGCCGTGGCGAGGAAATGAAATCATGGCAAAAAATGTGAAACAGGAAGTGTGTCATAACTTCAGCATACATCAACCGATCGTGATGAAACTTCAGGAGTGTGTTCGCTGTAAGAGGACGATCACATGGATGTGACTATTGTGTGTCAAAGTTATAGCGCCACCAACTGGCAGCAGAAAGTGTGTCATTTTCAAAATGCTTTGAAATCACCCTCTTATTTTAATCCAATTTGCTTCAAACTTCATCTGTATAATGTAAACATACGGCAGATGTAGACCTGTGAATGGATTCTTGATATCTTTGAAACTGTTGCCGTGGCCACGCATCAAACTTTCCAATTCTTTTAGGATGCTTTTGAGACCCTTAGCATGCTTCAAATTGCATGAAACTCATCAGACACATCACATTTAATAGCCAGTAGACATGTGCAAAGTTTCAGAAACGGGCGTGGTGAGGGCTCAGTAGCGCCACCTTTTGACAAAAGTGGGGTTGTTAGTTTTATCTACAGTTACAAAAATCAGTATGTATATTGTACTCCTCAAGCCGGACAACTTTCTAATTCACACTCAATAGCTAGGACCCACAGAAAGTCAGATATTTTAGTTTAAATGTAGTCAAACTCCCTCTGAGCATATGTCTGAGCCTTTGCCTGTCTCTCTCTCTGTGTGTGTGTGTGTGTGTGTGTGTGTGTGTGTGTGTGTGTGTGTGTGTGTGTGTGTATGTGTGTTAGCAGGGGGAGGGGGCTTAATTAACCATTTAACTGCTGTGTGTCTGGCCAGCATAAATAAAATACATTTCTTAAGCCTGGGATTTTTTAAATAAGTTTTTATTTTATTTTTTTATAAGTAAAGGCACATAGCCAGTTTAATTGTAGTGCATTGACAATAGTTTTATATAATTAGTTCATTAATTAAATTAACTTGGTCCATTAACTTGGTCTGAAAATTGGGTCCATAAATCAAACACACTTGCATATAATAATATTAAACTCGGTACACTTATAGATCTCATTAGCCCAAGCAACTTTAAGCCAGCAAAACAGGAAGTCGGTTGTTTCAGTCTGTATGTGAATGTTTTGCAAAACCAGCCTTTACATTTTTATTTCCCCCCTCTTAAGTAATTTTTAATTATTCCCACACCAAACTTCTTCAAAATTATGAAAATATATTAAAGATACTAAGGCATGTACTGGCCATCGGGACTACCGGGAGATTCCTGGTGGGCCGCGGTCTGGTTGGGCCGGCGGCCCGGCGCGTTATGTATTTTGTTTTTAAATCATTATTAATTGTAAATATATTCTATCGTAAGTATATTGTTAAATTGTCCAATTCCGGACTTATGCGTCTCTCTCATGAAGCCGCATGAAGCTGACGCGAGCTGCGAGACTGACAGGTCTGACTGTCTGACACTGGCCAATCGGAATCAAGTTCAGATTCTAGACTTGAGAAGCGGCCGCTTACACCGTGTCCTAACTACACACGACGCCGCGACACGCGATAAAAGGTATCTTTTCCATGTTAATAAATCAGATTTTTTGTCCTAACCATACGCGACGGCGACATGCGAAGTTTCTAATTTAGAAACGGTTCCTATTTCTGCGACGTCGCGGCTGACAGAATGAAGAAATTACACTGGTTATGAGTACACATTATTTATTTTTAGTTAAAAATAGGTCACTGTGCCACAAGCCATAACGGATAATTTACCTCAGATTTTGAAAGCATTATAGTGTTCAAAATGAATTATGCAAACATACGACTGTACTTCATAACAACGACAATAACTGGCAGATGCCACCAAATGTGTTAAAATAAATGAATTATTTGCTGGACTTAAGTGAAAAGGAAAGCCATTTAATGACCATAGCACATAGTTGACGTGAAAAAAGGAGTATTTTGCATATAAATATGCACATATAGCCTATACATATTTTTTCGATTTGTATCCCTGAAAGTGCCTGGCAGAAGCCTATATCTACTGTCTGTGTCATAAATGTGAACATAATATTATCTACTGTCTGTGTCATAAATGTGAACATAAACTATATTTCATGAGGTGAAACATCACTGCCAGGAGCTACAGAATAGGGGAGCGCGGGGATAAAGGTAGGCCTAACGCGGGGTTAAATGTAACACGGACATTTTACATAGTTTGTCAGTATCTAGCCGGCTGTCTTTCCGCTCTTTTTCTCTTGCTGCCAGAAGACGGTCTCCCGCGAATTTGCGGAACGTTTTGATTATATTTCGTGAAGATAATGGACAAAGAGTGTTTTGACATCATGAAAGTAAATTTTTTCATCGTAGATTTTTTTCTGTTTCCGGGTTGGATGTATACGCGTCCAAATCTAACTTTATATTGCCTTAATCACTGTCTTGTTGGCTCAAACACAGCACCGTTTTAAAACATGTCAGTAATTCCTAGCGACTGTTAGCTAGGTTTAAAATATGTAATACACAGCGGGGTTAGTTGTAACAGTGTTACAACTGCTGCCACAATGATAATCAAATGAAAACGGAGCCACACAAATTTTCAGGTTTGAGTATACATTTAACTTTGTTGGACTTTCACAAACAATGTTGTAATTTAAAATGTTTAAAATTTAGTGCACTATGAATGATAGCTTATTTATTTATTAAAAATATGGCTTGTTTTTAATGTAATAAACCATTTAAATTTTTATTCTAAGCTCATTTGTATTATTATTAATGTTATTATTATTAATAATAATAATTGTACATGCAGCTGCCACACAAATCTAATTTAATTGCAATTACAATATTTATATGTTTATTTTATTTTATTTATTATTATTTATTGCAAAACCGTGCAGCCCTTTTCTACGTCTCTAGCTATGATATTGATCCATAACAAAAGGATGATTGGATGAGGAATTAAAAATGTTATTATTCACCATTTATTTTCTATAAGACCAGTGTTGGGGGTAACGAGTTACAAACGAGTTTGGGTAAGTAAAGTAACGCATTACACTGAAAATATTGGTAACTATACTTTACTATAATAAAGGAACGCGCTTTCCTGCGTTACCCAAGCCGTGTTTGCCTGTGTGGAGAGTTCCGTCTAGTGGTGCGTGCGCGCCGTTGCCATAGAGACCGATTTGAGTGAGAGAGAGAGGGAAGTGGAGATGGCAATATTCACATTACTTTCAGTTTATTGCTCGAAAGCACAAAAATATTTGAGTGAAATGTAGGCTATAGTAAATCCTAAGATTATTATTTGTGACATTAGAACAAAATATGTGGATATAAAAACATGTATATAGGCTAGGCTAAAGAACTAAATGAACGATCTCTATTTTCTAATTTCACTAAATATTTCATTAAGTTTCGTGGACATTTTATAAAACATGGATCTTAGGCTCATTTTGTAAACATAAATAACTGATTTAGATGCGCAAACTGGGTGCCGTTGCGGAGATGTATAGGGTCCATGTTTGGTGCAGGTTTGGCTTCTTGTCGTTCATCCTCGGATGCGGCATCGCGTGCGCTGTTTGCCGCGCGCACCTTTCCGCTCTTTCGGACGCGTCAAGTAAAAACAAGGCTCGAAAGTCTTGGAAAACGAAATGAACAGGATTGTTGCAGGGTTCATTGTAGAAGACATGCTTCCCCTGTCGACCATTAATTCCCCAGGTTTAGAAAAATACATTTTAAATTAGGATTAAGCATTTTATGGGATAAAGTGACCTTTATTTTATTATTTTTCATTGACATCTTTTATTTTTTTTAAATTATTATTATTACCATGAGTCGAATAAAAAGCTGGTTTTGTTCTCAGGAGAAGAGTTTTATTCTCCCAGCCTGTTTTGAAACTTCTGTGATAAACACCATTTTAAAATTTTGAATTTTGAACCCCATTTTGTTTGTGAATTTTACAGTGCGGCATATTTATTTGTGCAGACAGGGATATTGTTCTTTCATGTCATTTTGTAAACATTTTTACAATAAAGTGATGATAGGGCAAAAACTGATATGATGTTTGTCCATGTAGGCTACACGGTAAATTAAGAAACAGGAAAGTAAAGTAATAAGTAGTGAAGTTATTTTTCCAACGCAGTAACTAGTAAAGTAATCTCATTACAATTTACAGAAGTAACTAATTACTTTTTTGAGTAACTACCCCAACACTGTATAAGACTATACCAATATTGGAACTATAGCCATTTTATTCCTTTTTTTAATTTAAGAATTATGTTTAAGTTTAAAAACAGACAGAATGGTTTAGTCAAAAAAGAAAAAAATCATTCATAGTGCTATACTGCCCTCTTGTGTTCAAAATTAGGTAGAACTATTGGATCAATATCCACACATTAATACAGTTGGCAATACAGTATAATAGGTAATACAGTAGGATTGGGGCCTTAAAAATCGCTAACTTAAAAAGTGAAATTAACGGACGTGCACACAAGACCAGGATTGGGAGGGTTACTTTAAAAATGTATTCCGATACAGTTACAAATTATTTCATAAAAAAAGGGTCCCACTTTATATTAAATGGCTTTAAGTACTATATACTTTTTCAAAAAGTAACTACAATCTGATTACTAGTTTTTTTGATGTAACTCACTAGATTTTTGTATCCTGATTACATAATGCCGTTGCATGTATTCTGTTGCTCCCACAAGACATTAGTCTGAATATTTTCCTGTATGAACAAAAAAGGAGTTTCCATTGTTCGCACACAAACACACATTCGATCGCGCCTCTCTCGTGACTGTGTGTGTGCGTCATGTGTTCTAGGCTGTGTGCATGCACTTCTGAAGCTGCGCAGAAAATAATAAAATGCCATGCGGAGGACTAACGCAAAATGTGTGAGAAAATCCATTTGATTGTAGTTTAAGTGAGAAATAATTTCAGTGCTCTGGTCAATAGCTGTAGAGTGAAAACTGGTGAGTGCAGTATACAGCTTTCACAGAAAGAGAATGATGTGAGCACGTACGATTGGCAGTGAGTCCTGTGTGTGGACAAAATAGCTCAATAAGAGTAATAAAATACATGTGAAAAAAAATCACATCATAATGTTTTAAAGAAGAGTGGTTTGATTAAAGTGGTGTAAATATACCCGATCCGGCAAAGATGGCAGTATCGGAGCTGATACCGATCCTGAGTATCGGATCGGCGCATTCCTAAATGCTAAAATGTAAACACAGTACAGATGTAGACCTGGATGTACACCTGACCTTTCAGAAGGTTGCTCACGCATACTTTGTGGTTAAAATGTGCCCTCAATGTGCACTTTTGCAGAGCCTTCACTGATGCAAGCTCTTCAGCACACTTCTTTTTGACAGTCAAAGCGGGGGTTATGTTTTTGCATGTCAAGCAGAATAACCCTAAAAGCACCAAGGTGGCGGTGCCACCGGCTTTATATATATATATATATATATATATATATATATATATATATATATATATATATATATATATATATATATAGCTGCGAGCAGCGATTGCGGGCCAAAGCCGGCGGTACCGCCATCCCGGTGCCTTTAGGTAACTAAAGGCACCGGGGTTGCAGTGCCACCGGCTTGGGCCCGCAATCGCTGCTCGCAGCTATATTTATATATATATATATATATATATATATATATATATATATATATATATATATATATATTTTTTTTTTTTTTTTCTAACGACTATTCGGGCACTTTCGGGGCCCTTAACATGCTCAAAAACTCTTGAAACTTTGCACACGGGTCAGAACCCGCGGCCATCAGAGCCGGGCTGAAGCTGGTACACGGGCGCGGCAGGGCGGCTCGTCAGCGCCCCCTGGAACAGGGTCTGAACACTTTGTCCATAAATCAAACACGCTTGCATGTAATAATATAAAACTCGGTACACATGTCGATCTCATTGTTTCATATATACATCGCGCTTTTACTTTTTACCCCAGCCCAACAGGAAGTCAGATATTTACGGTTGTTTTTAAAACGGATGCAATGGAATTTAATGTACTCCTCCTAGAGCATTCATCCGCATGGAACGAAACTCGGTCAGCCTGAAGTCAAGACATAGAGGATCAAAAATTGCGAGGGGATTTTTGATATCTCGAACGGTTTGGCTGTGGCGAGGAAACAAAATTATGGTGAGAAACGTGAAACAGGAAGTGTGTCATAACTTCAGCATACATCAACCGATCTTGATGAAACTTCAGGAGTGTGTTCGCTGTAAGAGGACGATCACATGGATGTGACTATTGTGTGTCAAAGTTATAGCGCCACCAACTGGCAGCAGGAAGTGTGTCACTTTCAAAATGCTTTGAAATCACCCTTATTTTAACCCGAATTGCTTCAATCTTCGTCTGTATAATGTAAATACAGGGCAGATGTAGACCTGTGAATGGATTCTTGATATCTTTGAAACTGTTTCCGTGGCGACGCATTAAACTTTACCATTCTTTTAGGATGCTTTTGAGACCCTTAGCATGCTTCAAATTGCATGAAACTCGACAGACACATCACATTTATTAGCCAGTAGACACATGCAAAGTTTCAGAAACGGGCGTGGTGAGGGCTCAGTAGCGCCACCTTTTGACAAAAGTGGGGTTGTTAGTTTTATCTACAGTTACAAAAATCGGTATGTATATTGTACTCTTCGAGCCGGACAACTTTCTAATTCACACTCAATAGCTAGGACCCACAGAAAGTCAGATATTTTAGTTTGAATGTAGTCATACTCCCTCTGAGCATAGCCTTTGCCTGTCTGTGTGTGTGTGTGTGTGTGTGTGTGTGTTAGCAGGGAGAGGGGGCTTAATTAGGGCCCAAGCCCTGAAAGGACGAAGGCCCTATTGTTTTCCTTAGGATTATTAGGGCCCAAGCCCTGAAAGGGCGAAGGCCCTATTGTTTTCCTTAGGATTATTTTTAGGGCCCAAGCCCTGAAAGGGCGAAGGCCCTATTGTTTTCCTTAGGATTATTAGGGCCCAAGCCCTGAAAGGGCGAAGGCCCTATTGTTTTCCTTAGGATTATTATTATTAGGGCCCAAGCCCTGAAAGGGCGAAGGCCCTATTGTTTTCCTTAGGATTATTATTATTATTATTATTATTATTTATACGACTATTTGGGCACTTTTGGGGCCCTTAACTTGCTCGAAAACTCTTGAAACTTTGCACACGGGTCAGAACCCGCGGCCATTAGGGCCGGGCTGAAGATGGTACCCGGGCGTGGCAGGGGGGCTCGACAGCGCCACCTGGAAAGGGGTCCGAACACTTGGTCCATAAATCGAACACGCTTGTATGTAATAATATGAAACTCGGTACACATGTTGATCTCATCATTTCATATATACGTCGCACTTTTACTTTTTACCCCAGCCCAACAGGAAGTCGTTTTTTTAAGGTTCTTTATAAAACACTTGCAATGGAATTTTTAATACTCCTCCTAGAGCTCTTATCCAAATTCTACGAAACTCAGTCAGCGTGAAGTCAAGACATTGAGTATGAAAGTTTGCGAGGGGATTTTTAATATCTCGAACGGTTTGGCCGTGGCGAGGAAATGAAATCATGGCAAAAAATGTGAAACAGGAAGTGTGTCATAACTTCAGCATACATCAACCGATCGAGATGAAACTTCAGGAGTGTGTTCGCTGTAAGAGGACGATCACATGGATGTGACTATTGTGTGTCAAAGTTATAGCGCCACCAACTGGCAGCAGAAAGTGTGTCATTTTCAAAATGCTTTGAAATCACCCTCTTATTTTAATCCAATTTGCTTCAAACTTCATCTGTATAATGTAAACATACGGCAGATGTAGACCTGTGAATGGATTCTTGATATCTTTGAAACTGTTGCCGTGGCAACGCATCAAACTTTCCAATTCTTTTAGGATGCTTTTGAGACCCTTAGCATGCTTCAAATTGCATGAAACTCATCAGACACATCACATTTAATAGCCAGTAGACATGTGCATAGTTTCAGAAACGGGCGTGGTGAGGGCTCAGTAGCGCCACCTTTTGACAAAAGTGGGGTTGTTAGTTTTATCTACAGTTACAAAAATCAGTATGTATATTGTACTCCTCAAGCCGGACAACTTTCTAATTCACACTCAATAGCTAGGACCCACAGAAAGTCAGATATTTTAGTTTGAATGTAGTCATACTCCCTCTGAGCATATGTCTGAGCCTTTGCCTGTCTCTCTGTGTGTGTGTGTGTGTGTGTGTGTGTGTTAGCAGGGGGAGGGGGCTTAATTAACCATTTAACTGCTGTGTGTCTGGCCAGCATAAATAAAATACATTTCTTAAGCCTGGGATTTTTTAAATAAGTTTTTATTTTATTTTTTTATAAGTAAAGGCACATAGCCAGTTTAATTGTAGTGCATTGACAATAGTTTTATATAATTAGTTCATTAATTAAATTAACTTGGTCCATTAACTTGGTCTGAAAATTGGGTCCATAAATCAAACACACTTGCATATAATAATATTAAACTCGGTACACTTATAGATCTCATTAGCCCAAGCAACTTTAAGCCAGCCCAACAGGAAGTCGGTTGTTTCAGTCTGTATGTGAATGTTTTGCAAAACCAGCCTTTACATTTTTATTTCCCCCCTCTTAAGTAATTTTTAATTATTCCCACACCAAACTTCTTCAAAAGTATGAAAATATATTAAAGATACTAAGGCATGTACTGGCCATCGGGACTACCGGGAGATTCCTGGTGGGCCGCGGTCTGCTTGGGCCGGCGGCCCGGCGCGTTATGTATTTTGTTTTTAAATCATTATTAATTGTAAATATATTCTATCGTAAGTATATTGTCAATTGTCCAATTCCGGACTTATGCGTCTCTCTCATGAAGCCGCATGAAGCTGACGCGAGCTGCGAGACTGACAGGTCTGACTGTCTGACACTGGCCAATCGGAATCAAGTTCAGATTCTAGACTTGAGAAGCGGCCGCTTACACCGTGTCCTAACTACACACGACGCCGCGACACGCGATAAAAGGTATCTTTTCCATGTTAATAAATCAGAGTTTTTGTCCTAACCATACGCGACGGCGACATGCGAAGTTTCTAATTTAGAAACGGTTCCTATTTCTGCGACGTCGCGGCTGACAGAATGAAGAAATTACACTGGTTATGAGTACACATTATTTATTTTTAGTTAAAAATAGGTCACTGTGCCACAAGCCATAACGGATAATTTACCTCAGATTTTGAAAGCATTATAGTGTTCAAAATGAATTATGCAAACATACGACTGTACTTCATAACAACGACAATAACTGGCAGATGCCACCAAATGTGTTAAAATATGAATTATTTGCTGGACTTAAGTGAAAAGGAAAGCCATTTAATGACCATAGCACATAGTTGACGTGAAAAAAGGAGTATTTTGCATATAGGCTAAATATGCACATATATACATATTTTTTTTCGATTTGTATCCCTGAAAGTGCCTGGCAGAAGCCTATATCTACTGTCTGTGTCATAAATGTGAACATAATATTATCTACTGTCTGTGTCATAAATGTGAACATAAACTATATTTCATGAGGTGAAACATCACTGCCAGGAGCAACAGAATAGGGGAGCGCGGGGATAAAGGTAGGCCTAACGCGGGGTTAAATGTAACACGGACATTTTACATAGTTTGTCAGTATCTAGCCGGCTGTCTTTCCGCTCTTTTTCTCTTGCTGCCAGAAGACGGTCTCCCGCGAATTTGCGGAACGTTTTGATTATATTTCGTGAAGATAATGGACAAAGAGTGTTTTGACATCATGAAAGTAAATTTTTTCATCGTAGATTTTTTTCTGTTTCCGGGTTGGATGTATACGCGTCCAAATCTAACTTTATATTGCCTTAATCACTGTCTTGTTGGCTCAAACACAACACCGTTTTGAAACATGTCAGTAATTCCTAGCGACTGTTAGCTAGGTTTAAAATATGTAATACACAGCGGGGTTAGCTGTAACACAGTGTTCCAACTGCTGCCACAATGATAATCAAATGAAGACGGAGCCACACAACTTTTCAGGTTTGAGTATACATTTAACTTTGTTGGACTTTCACAAACAATGTTGTAAAATATTTAAAATTTAGTGCACTATGAATGATAACTTATTTATTTATTAAAAATATGGCCTATTTTTAATGTAATAAACCATTTAAATTTTTATTCTAAGCTCATTTGTATTATTATTAATGTTATTATTATTAATAATAATAGTTGTACATGCAGCTGCCACACGAATCTAATTTAATTGCAATTACAATATTTATATGTTTATTTTATTTTATTTATTATTATTTATTGCAAAACCGTGCAGCCCTTTTCTACGTCTCTAGCTATGATATTGATCCATAACAAATGGATGATTGGATGAGGAATTAAAAATGTTATTATTCACCATTTATTTTCTATAAGACCAGTGTTGGGGGTAACGAGTTACAAACGAGTTTGGGTAAGTAAAGTAACGCATTACACTGAAAATATTGGTAACTACACTACTTTACTATACTAAAGGAACGCGCTTTCCTGCGTTACCCAAGCCGTGTTTGCCTGTGTGGAGAGTTCCGTCTAGTGGTGCGTGCGCGCCGTTGCCATAGAGACCGATTTGAGTGAGAGAGAGAGAGGGAAGTGGAGAGAGAGAGACGGGTTTCAACAAATGGCAATATTAACATTACTTTCAGTTTATTGCTCGAAAGCACAAAAATATTTGAGTGAAATGTAGGCTATAGTAAATCCTAAGATTATTATTTTTGTGACATTAGAACAAAATATGTGGATATAAAAACATGTATATAGGCTAGGCTAAAGAACTAAACGATCTCTATTTTCTAATTTCACTAAACATTTCATTAAGTTTCGTGGACATTTTATAAAACATGGATCTTAGGTTCATTTTGTAAACATAAATAACTGATTTAGATGCGCAAACTGGGTGCCGTTGCAGAGATGTAGGCTACATGTTCGGTGCAGGTTCGGCTTCTTGTCGTTCATCCTCGGATGCGGCATCACGTGCGCTGTTTGCCGCGCGCACCTTTCCGCTCGTTCGGACGCGTCAAGTAAAAACAAGGTTCGAAAGTCTTGGAAAACGAAATGAACAGGATTGTTGCAGGGTTCATTGTAGAAGACATGCTTCCCCTGTCGACCATTAATTCCCCAGGTTTAGAAAAATACATTTTAAATTAGGATTAAGAATTTTATGGGATAAAGTGACCTTTATTTTATTATTTTTCATTGACATCTTTTATTTTTTTTATTATTATTATTACCATGAGTCGAATAAAAAGCTGTTTTTGTTCTCAGGAGAAGAGTTTTATTCTCCCAGCCTGTTTTGAAACTTCTGTGATAAACACCATTTTAAAATTTTGAATTTTGAACCCCATTTTGTTTGTGAATTTTACAGTGCGGCATATTTATTTGTGCAGACAGGGATATTGTTCTTTCATGTCATTTTGTATACATTTTTACAATAAAGTGATGATAGGGCAAAAACTGATATGATGTTTGTCCATGTAGGCTACACGGTAAATTAAGAAACAGGAAAGTAAAGTAATAAGTAGTGAAGTTATTTTTCCAACGCAGTAACTAGTAAAGTAATCTCATTACAATTTACAGAAGTAACTAGTAACTAATTACTTTTTTGAGTAACTACCCCAACACTGTATAAGACTATACCAATATTGGAACTATAGCCATTTTATTCCTTTTTTTAATTTAAGAATTATGTTTAAGTTTAAAAACAGACAGAATGGTTTAGTCAAAAAAGAAAAAAATCATTCATAGTGCTATACTGCCCTCTTGTGTTCAAAATTAGGTAGACCTATTGGATCAATATCCACACATTAATACAGTTGGCAATACAGTATAATAGGTAATACAGTAGGATTGGGGCCTTAAAAATCGCTAACTTAAAAAGTGAAAGTAACGGACGTCCACACAAGACCAGGCTTGGGAGGGTTACTTTAAAAATGTATTCCGATACAGTTACAAATTATTTCATAAAAAAAGGGTCCCACTTTATATTAAATGGCTTTAAGTACTATATACTTTTTCAAAAAGCAACTACAATCTGATTACTACTTTTTTTGATGTAACTCACTAGATTTTTGTATCCTGATTACATAATGCCGTTGCATGTATTCTGTTGCTCCCACAAGACATTAGTCTGAATATTTTCCTGTATGAACAAAAAGGAGTTTCCATTGTTCGCACACAAACACGCATTCGATCGCGCCTCTCTCGTGACTGTGTGTGCGTGTCATGTGTTCTAGGCTGTGTGCATGCACTTCTGAAGCTGCGCAGAAAATAATAAAATGCCATGCGGAGGACTAACGCAAAATGTGTGAGAAAATGCATTTGATTGT
This sequence comes from Cyprinella venusta, assembly GCA_038021265.1. Taxonomy (NCBI): domain Eukaryota; kingdom Metazoa; phylum Chordata; class Actinopteri; order Cypriniformes; family Leuciscidae; genus Cyprinella; species Cyprinella venusta. Next base: position 7,178,317 of record CM075870.1, on the reverse strand, counting down.
AGTTTAAGTGAGAAATAATTTCAATGCTCTGGTCAATAGCTGTAGAGTGAAAACTGGTGAGTGCAGTATACAGCTTTCACAGAAAGAGAATGATGTGAGCACGTACGATTGGCAGTGAGTCCTGTGTGTGGACAAAATAGCTCAATAAGAGTAATAAAATACATGTGAAAAAAATCACATCATAATGTTTTAAAGAAGAGTGGTTTGATTAAAGTGGTGTAAATATACCCGATCCGGCAAAGATGGCAGTATCGGAGCTGATACCGATCCTGAGTATCGGATCGGCGCATTCCTAAATACTATAATGTAAACACAGTACAGATGTAGACCTGGATGTACACCTGACCTTTCAGAAGGTTGCTCACGCATACTTTGTGGTTAAAATGTGCCCTCAATGTGCACTTTTGCAGAGCCTTCACTGATGCAAGCTCTTCAGCACACTTCTTTTTGACAGTCAAAGCGGGGGTTATGTTTTTGCATGTCAAGTAGAATAACCCTAAAAGCACCAAGGTGGCGGTGCCACCGGCTTTATATATATATATATATATATATATATATATATATATATATATATATATATATAAATATAAATATAGCTGCGAGCAGCGATTGCGGGCCAAAGCCGGCGGTACCGCCATCCCGGTGCCTTTAGGTAACTAAAGGCACCGGGGTTGCGGTGCCACCGGCTTGGGCCCGCAATCGCTGCTCGCAGCTATATTTATTATTATTATTATTATTTATACGACTATTTGGGCACTTTTGGGGCCCTTAACTTGCTCGAAAACTCTTGAAACTTTGCACACGGGTCAGAACCCGCGGCCATTAGGGCCGGGCTGAAGATGGTACCCGGGCGTGGCAGGGGGGCTCGACAGCGCCACCTGGAAAGGGGTCCGAACACTTGGTCCATAAATCGAACACGCTTGTATGTAATAATATGAAACTCGGTACACATGTTGATCTCATCATTTCATATATACGTCGCACTTTTACTTTTTACCCCAGCCCAACAGAAAGTCGGTTTTTTAAGGTTCTTTATAAAACACTTGCAATGGAATTTTTAATACTCCTCCTAGAGCTCTTATCCAAATTCTACGAAACTCAGTCAGCGTGAAGTCAAGACATTGAGGATGAAAGTTTGCGAGGGGATTTTTGATATCTCGAACGGTTTGGCCGTGGCGAGGAAATGAAATCATGGCAAAAAATGTGAAACAGGAAGTGTGTCATAACTTCAGCATACATCAACCGATCGAGATGAAACTTCAGGAGTGTGTTCGCTGTAAGAGGACGATCACATGGATGTGACTATTGTGTGTCAAAGTTATAGCGCCACCAACTGGCAGCAGAAAGTGTGTCATTTTCAAAATGCTTTGAAATCACCCTCTTATTTTAATCCAATTTGCTTCAAACTTCATCTGTACAATGTAAACATACGGCAGATGTAGACCTGTGAATGGATTCTTGATATCTTTGAAACTGTTGCCGTGGCAACGCATCAAACTTTCCAATTCTTTTAGGATGCTTTTGAGACCCTTAGCATGCTTCAAATTGCATGAAACTCATCAGACACATCACATTTAATAGCCAGTAGACATGTGCAAAGTTTCAGAAACGGGCGTGGTGAGGGCTCAGTAGCGCCACCTTTTGACAAAAGTGGGGTTGTTAGTTTTATCTACAGTTACAAAAATCAGTATGTATATTGTACTCCTCAAGCCGGACAACTTTCTAATTCACACTCAATAGCTAGGACCCACAGAAAGTCAGATATTTTAGTTTGAATGTAGTCATACTCCCTCTGAGCATATGTCTGAGCCTTTGCCTGTCTCTCTCTGTGTGTGTGTGTGTGTGTGTGTTAGCAGGGGGAGGGGGCTTAATTAACCATTTAACTGCTGTGTGTCTGGCCAGCATAAATAAAATACATTTCTTAAGCCTGGGATTTTTTAAATAAGTTTTTATTTTATTTTTTTATAAGTAAAGGCACATAGCCAGTTTAATTGTAGTGCATTGACAGTAGGTTTATATAATTAGTTCATTAATTAAATTAACTTGGTCCATTAACTTGGTCTGAAAATTGGGTCCATAAATCAAACACACTTGCATATAATAATATTAAACTCGGTACACTTATAGATCTCATTAGCCCAAGCAACTTTAAGCCAGCCCAACAGGAAGTCGGTTGTTTCAGTCTGTATGTGAATGTTTTGCAAAACCAGCCTTTACATTTTTATTTCCCCCCTCTTAAGTAATTTTTAATTATTCCCACACCAAACTTCTTCAAAATTATGAAAATATATTAAAGATACTAAGGCATGTACTGGCCATCGGGACTACCGGGAGATTCCTGGTGGGCCGCGGTCTGCTTGGGCCGGCGGCCCGGCGCGTTATGTATTTTGTTTTTAAATCATTATTAATTGTAAATATATTCTATCGTAAGTATATTGTCAATTGTCCAATTCCGGACTTATGCGTCGCATGAAGCTGACGCGAGCTGCGAGACTGACAGGTCTGACTGTCTGACACTGGCCAATCAGAATCAAGTTCAGATTCTAGACTTGAGAAGCGGCCGCTTACACCGTGTCCTAACTACACACGACGCCGCGACACGCGATAAAAGGTATCTTTTCCATGTTAATAAATCAGAGTTTTTGTCCTAACCATACGCGACGGCGACATGCGAAGTTTCTAATTTAGAAACGGTTCCTATTTCTGCGACGTCGCGGCTGACAGAATGAAGAAATTACACTGGTTATGAGTACACATTATTTATTTTTAGTTAAAAATAGGTCACTGTGCCACAAGCCATAACGGATAATTTACCTCAGATTTTGAAAGCATTATAGTGTTCAAAATGAATTATGCAAACATACGACTGTACTTCATAACAACGACAATAACTGGCAGATGCCACCAAATGTGTTAAAATATGAATTATTTGCTGGACTTAAGTGAAAAGGAAAGCCATTTAATGACCATAGCACATAGTTGACGTGAAAAAAGGAGTATTTTGCATATAGGCTAAATATGCACATATATACATATTTTTTTTCGATTTGTATCCCTGAAAGTGCCTGGCAGAAGCCTATATCTACTGTCTGTGTCATAAATGTGAACATAATATTATCTACTGTCTGTGTCATAAATGTGAACATAAACTATATTTCATGAGGTGAAACATCACTGCCAGGAGCAACAGAATAGGGGAGCGCGGGGATAAATGTAGGCCTAACGCGGGGTTAAATGTAACACGGACATTTTACATAGTTTGTCAATATCTAGCCGGCTGTCTTTCCGCTCTTTTTCTCTTGCTGCCAGAAGACGGTCTCCCGCGAATTTGCGGAACGTTTTGATTATATTTCGTGAAGATAATAGACAAAGAGTGTTTTGACATCATGAAAGTAAATTTTTTCATCGTAGATTTTTTTCTGTTTCCGGGTTGGATGTATACGCGTCCAAATCTAACTTTATATTGCCTTAATCACTGTCATGTTGGCTCAAACAAACACCGTTTTGAAACATGTCAGTAATTCCTAGCGACTGTTAGCTAGGTTTAAAATATGTAATACACAGCGGGGTTAGCTGTAACACAGTGTTCCAACTGCTGCCACAATGATAATCAAATGAAAACGGAGCCACACAACTTTTCAGGTTTGAGTATACATTTAACTTTGTTGGACTTTCACAAACAATGTTGTAAAATGTTTAAAATTTAGTGCACTATGAATGATAACTTATTTATTTATTAAAATATGGCCTATTTTTAATGTAATAAACCATTTAAATTTTTATTCTAAGCTCATTTGTATTATTATTAATGTTATTATTATTAATAATAATAGTTGTACATGCAGCTGCCACACGAATCTAATTTAATTGCAATTACAATATTTATATGTTTATTTTATTTTATTTATTATTATTTATTGCAAAACCGTGCAGCCCTTTTCTACGTCTCTAGCTATGATATTGATCCATAACAAATGGATGATTGGAATAGGAATTAAAAATGTTATTATTCACCATTTATTTTCTATAAGACCAGTGTTGGGGGTAACGAGTTACAAACGAGTTTGGGTAAGTAAAGTAACGCATTACACTGAAAATATTGGTAACTACACTACTTTACTATACTAAAGGAACGCGCTTTCCTGCGTTACCCAAGCCGTGTTTGCCTGTGTGGAGAGTTCCGTCTAGTGGTGCGTGCGCGCCGTTGCCATAGAGACCGATTTGAGTGAGAGAGAGAGGGAAGTGGAGAGAGAGAGACGGGTTTCAACAAATGGCAATATTAACATTACTTTCAGTTTATTGCTCGAAAGCACAAAAATATTTGAGTGAAATGTAGGCTATAGTAAATCCTAAGATTATTATTTTTGTGACATTAGAACAAAATATGTGGATATAAAAACATGTATATAGGCTAGGCTAAAGAACTAAACGATCTCTATTTTCTAATTTCACTAAACATTTCATTAAGTTTCGTGGACATTTTATAAAACATGGATCTTAGGTTCATTTTGTAAACATAAATAACTGATTTAGATGCGCAAACTGGGTGCCGTTGCAGAGATGTAGGCTACATGTTCGGTGCAGGTTCGGCTTCTTGTCGTTCATCCTCGGATGCGGCATCACGTGCGCTGTTTGCCGCGCGCACCTTTCCGCTCGTTCGGACGCGTCAAGTAAAAACAAGGTTCGAAAGTCTTGGAAAACGAAATGAACAGGATTGTTGCAGGGTTCATTGTAGAAGACATGCTTCCCCTGTCGACCATTAATTCCCCAGGTTTAGAAAAATACATTTTAAATTAGGATTAAGAATTTTATGGGATAAAGTGACCTTTATTTTATTATTTTTCATTGACATCTTTTATTTTTTTTATTATTATTATTACCATGAGTCGAATAAAAAGCTGTTTTTGTTCTCAGGAGAAGAGTTTTATTCTCCCAGCCTGTTTTGAAACTTCTGTGATAAACACCATTTTAAAATTTTGAATTTTGAACCCCATTTTGTTTGTGAATTTTACAGTGCGGCATATTTATTTGTGCAGACAGGGATATTGTTCTTTCATGTCATTTTGTATACATTTTTACAATAAAGTGATGATAGGGCAAAAACTGATATGATGTTTGTCCATGTAGGCTACACGGTAAATTAAGAAACAGGAAAGTAAAGTAATAAGTAGTGAAGTTATTTTTCCAACGCAGTAACTAGTAAAGTAATCTCATTACAATTTACAGAAGTAACTAGTAACTAATTACTTTTTTGAGTAACTACCCCAACACTGTATAAGACTATACCAATATTGGAACTATAGCCATTTTATTCCTTTTTTTAATTTAAGAATTATGTTTAAGTTTAAAAACAGACAGAATGGTTTAGTCAAAAAAGAAAAAAATCATTCATAGTGCTATACTGCCCTCTTGTGTTCAAAATTATGTAGACCTATTGGATCAATATCCACACATTAATACAGTTGGCAATACAGTATAATAGGTAATACAGTAGGATTGGGGCCTTAAAAATCACTAACTTAAAAAGTGAAAGTAACGGACGTGCACACAAGACCAGGCTTGGGAGGGTTACTTTAAAAATGTATTCCGATACAGTTACAAATTATTTCATAAAAAAGGGTCCCACTTTATATTAAATGGCTTTAAGTACTATATACTTTTTCAAAAATCAACTACAATCTGATTACTACTTTTTTTGATGTAACTCACTAGATTTTTGTATCCTGATTACATAATGCCGTTGCATGTATTCTGTTGCTCCCACAAGACATTAGTCTGAATATTTTCCTGTATGAACAAAAAGGAGTTTCCATTGTTCGCACACAAACACGCATTCGATCGCGCCTCTCTCGTGACTGTGTGTGCGTGTCATGTGTTCTAGGCTGTGTGCATGCACTTCTGAAGCTGCGCAGAAAATAATAAAATGCCATGCGGAGGACTAACGCAAAATGTGTGAGAAAATGCATTTGATTGTAGTTTAAGTGAGAAATAATTTCAGTGCTCTGGTCAATAGCTGTAGAGTGAAAACTGGTGAGTGCAGTATACAGCTTTCACAGAAAGAGAATGATGTGAGCACGTACGATTGGCAGTGAGTCCTGTGTGTGGACAAAATAGCTCAACAAGAGTAATAAAATACATGTGAAAAAAATCACATCATAATGTTTTAAAGAAGAGTGGTTTGATTAAAGTGGTGTAAATATACCTGATCCGGCAAAGATGGCAGTATCGGAGCTGATACCGATCCTGAGTATCGGATCGGCGCATTCCTAAATACTATAATGTAAACACAGTACAGATGTAGACCTGGATGTACACCTGACCTTTCAGAAGGTTGCTCACGCATATTTTGTGGTTAAAATGTGCCCTCAATGTGCACTTTTGCAGAGCCTTCACTGATGCAAGCTCTTCAGCACACTTCTTTTTGACAGTCAAAGCGGGGGTTATGTTTTTGCATGTCAAGTAGAATAACCCTAAAAGCACCAAGGTGGCGGTGCCACCGGCTTTATATATATATATATATATATATAAATATAGCTGCGAGCAGCGATTGCGGGCCAAAGCCGGCGGTACCGCCATCCCAGTGCCTTTAGGTAACTAAAGGCACCGGGGTTGCGGTGCCACCGGCTTGGGCCCGCAATCGCTGCTCGCAGCTATATATTTTTTTTTTATTTCTTAACCTATATTATAAAGCGACCTGGGGTGTTGGAAAGGCTATATAATTAACAATTCTTATTATAATTAATTACTTAAAGAAATTACTTTCTTACTTTGATCCTCTGGCGCTTTGACCATCCCCCCCCCCCCCCCCACCCAGCCACACAGTTCTCGCGCTTCCAGTTCACGAAGATATAAAGCGCGCCTGATTGTTTTATATTATTTTACAAAAGCACAACGTTTTCGTTTTCTTGTTATTGTGACATTATGCAAATAAAAGTAGTTGCGAATAATGTATTATTATTATTTTCTGTATAACCAGAAATGATAGAGTATTGTAAGTTGATTCCACTGTTGATGGGAAAATGAAAGTGTTCACGGCCGCCCGCGCCTGTCTGCCATCCAATGCGTGCTCCAAACTCCGCACACACTCTTGGATATTGGTCAAAATCAAGTGTTTATTTGTGATAATCTTAGCCCTATTATTGTCCAACCTGAATGAGATGTGACGCAAATTGAAGGGTAATGGAAACGCAGCTTCTGCGCTTACTTTTTCACGTGATATCGAATAATATGTCCCAAGCTTATTATCAAAATCGTTCAAAGTTTTATCGCGATCCCGTATCGAAATCGAATTATCGCCCAGCCCTAGACGACACCCATCCATCACAACTAAAGTTAGGAACGTTTATGATTTTGGTGACTTAAGACATTTCTGTTATACACCTTTCCTATCTGAAGTTAGGAAAACACTGACTTTGGAGCGACTGTTCTGTAATGACTTTCTAAACTAGTTACCATAGTTACCAAACAGATAAGGATTTGCGGGTTTCTCCATACGATACAGCGGCCACTGACGCATATCGTCTACCCACTCCGTAGGAGTGAATAGCCGTGGGTAGCGAAGTACAATATTGCAATCTGACCTCCTGATGGCATTTGAGATGACGATAGCCGGGCTGGGGGACGTGAGTCCGGGCGTGTGCAGCATAGACATGGTGTCTATGTCTATTATGGTGTGCAGGCCCGAACTGCACGACCACTGAGCAAAGATAAACAGTAAAATGTAGCTGGGACGGTAGAGGGGTTAGAAACCCATGAATGAAAATAGGCTATTTATTTCAGGCAGCCTATTTTTGCACCAAAAATATGTGAAAACCATGAAAGTTTTAAAATGTAAAAAAAAAAAAAAAAAAAAAAAAACTCACGTTCCCAGCGCCCCCCTAGGTTGTACGAACGCCCCCAGGGGGGCGGTACCGCCCCCGTTGAGAAACCCTATATTATAGAGTGGGTGCACCCGGTGTCAGACATTCCCAATGAGATAATTAATAATTTTCGGCGAACAAGTGAAATATCTGAGAGAGCAAGACAAAAGGGACTACAGTATGCATTCGATGGATATATTCACGACATTATATGCAACCGATTAGAGAATAATTTCTTAAAAATTGAAGTTAAAGCCTAACGTTATTCCTAAGCGCAAGCAGCAGCGCCTCACGCTGACCGTTCAAATGGAAAACACAAATTGAGGAACAGCTATGTTCATACACTTGCAGGGTATGTGAAAATAATCTTAATAATTATAAATCAAACAGCTTATCAATAAATCTTGTGGAATAACACTAATACCGGGAGAGCCGCGAAGTTAGCCTACTTAGTAAGGGGTAACGTTAATAGGATGTCGATTAACAAAATGCTGAAATATATTTTAAAGTATGTCAGTGAACCTTTGTCTTGTCCCTTTAATCGTCTTTTTTTTACGTTATATCATTATAACCAAAGAACCGTCAATATTTCCAAGCAGTAGGTGTTTTTGTTAAGCATGTCGACATTTACCAGAATGGGTCTCGCACATAGATGCTAGATCACGCCAATCATTTCTCCCCTTGGCTTTTAGATTTTCTTGAAGGAAAACAATTCCTCTCCCCCGTCCAAACTTTTAGTATACCGGTATCCATAGACATCATATAGGTAGACGCCCTATCGACCGCTACTGCCTATTGGCACGGACGAGAATTGGAGCCGCCATCTTAAACCGGTCATCCGCTCCGCTCAGTGTAATCTGAATGGCAGGTGATATGAGCTGTCAGCGCATTAAATTAATCATATCTCACTGAATACTGAACTGATTTTCACGCGGTTTTTTTTGCTGCAAAGGTCATTCATGTAGCTATGATATAGGACACATAGTTCGGCGTATTTTAATATCCATTGTAGGTTTAACAATAATATAATATTCTGAAATAAGATAAAAGTGACTAAACACAATATATGTGATGAAGGATATCATGTATTTTATAAATCACACACTATAAAAAATAATAAAGAAGCAGAAACCGATAGTAGCAGCAGTAAAGTAAGATATTTTAATAAGTTGAAGAAACAATTTATAATTGACATGTCCGTATAATATACGGACATACACACGCACATACGAACAGACACACAAACACACACACACACACACGAACACATACTCTCTCTCTCTCTCTCTCTCTCTCTCTCTCTCTCTCTCTCTCTCTCTCACACACACACACACACACACTTTCACACACACAGAACGCAGCCACCGAATCCACCGAACGCAGCCACTTGTAATAAAAATCGAGAAGAAGCTTTTCAACGTGTTTGCATCAGTAATTTCTAAATTCGTACAACATTAAGCCTATACATTTTTATTATATGTGGATTTTTGGAGGGGAACATGTCTAGATTAAAGCCCTTTACGGATTAACTTTAGGCTGAAGTAAATTAATGTAATTTTACCACAGGAGTTCTGTAATATCAATAGCCAAATCGCATGTGATAAGATATAGGTTATCAATAAAACTAGAAGTTAGAAGGGTAACTCAATTTGCGCATCGCTGTCATGCGAGTGTAACCCACACAAGGTTACTGATGTGCAATACCTTTTTTAAGCCACCAGGGGGTGGGGCGTACACTCCAGGGAGTTTTAAAAAAAAAAAGCAACGACGCACCTTCCTTTTATTAAAGACATTGTCCGAACGCATCAACTGGTATGGAAATATCCTTTGAGAAATAGAAATTCTAAGAGAAAACTTGTACTAAATTGTAATGATATGTGTCCATAAGGTTGAAAGCTGTGAGAGAGAAAGTTAGATCGTACGACTTTGCAAACTCCTCAAGATATATCTCCGGTAAGAATATTAATGTTGATTTGAGTGTCATGCTGGCCGTGTTAGCTTCAGCATAGAAAAAAATACTGTTCTTATAAAACCAATCGGAGTTCTGATCCTGATTCTTACTATCTGATATCATATAGACGCAGATTCTGATTGTTTTATGCTGTTCGAGATGTGACCCATGTGCTCGTAAGAGATCGCAAATCGCGCTAGCCAAGTGCTAATGATTAGCATTTACAATGTGGATTCGTCCTGATTTTAGCTCTGTTATTAGCTCAGCTAAACTGGTAACTATTAAAGCAGAGCTTTTATAGTTTTCCCAATGTTAAGTGTGTTAACTGTTGATTTAAAATTCATTTGATTGAGTGAGTATTCATTTTATTACTTGTTATCTGTAAGATAAGGGTGATTTAGTTCATTTAATTGCCAACCTACATATTTGCACTCTATATGAGGAACATAAGATCATATTAACTGTTAAAAAGAGTGAATATATTAAAATGTGCTGTTAAAATGTTATTAAGATGCATAAATAGATTTAATAGAAGTTAAAAACATAAATATCTGGGTTCAGAGATGTCAATATAATATTTCATACTGTGAGATGGAAGTACAAGATTGAATTATTGATTGTTTATTGTAACTGACCTATCTTATATGGTGTGTTGTGTATCTATTCATTCATATAATGATTAGAGTATTTATATCCTGTACAATTTGGATATATATTGATTTGAGTTGAATGGATTTAAGTTGAATTGAATTTGAGTAGAAATGAGTTAACAGTAACTAATGTATTGTGTACTGTATGCATAGATTGGTTTTTTGAGAGGATTGAATCATCTGAATCTGACCTGCGGTCAGTGGCGAGCCAACCAAAGAGACTACTGAGTGAACCGAGAGCCTGGTGTGGCCAGCCGTGGCATCTTCGGAACCATCTTCATCTTTTTCCTCCATTATACACAGATAAGAGCATACATAAACCTACCCGGGTAGTGAAACGAACATACTTCGATACTTTGAGGAACACACATACACCCCAAATACTGTTACGGACTCTTTATTTTATTTGAGTTTTATTTTGGGTTCAGTGTGCGGATGTGCACTCAGGAAGCCGGCTTAGATAGGCAGGGAATGTAAATAATTGTCACCAATTTGTACAATACATCTCTTGAGCTTCATATGTATTGTTTCTTTTATCTATTGAACTAACTGTTATTAATTTGTTTAATACATCTCTTGAGCTCATCTGGGTTGTGTTCTCTCTTTCCTGCTAACATTCCTTAGTTCCAGGCTCCGTAGTCGTACCTAGAACTCTGATATTGGCCAGCTTGATCTATAGCTGATTAGATTGGTCGTCGGGTCTACTCAAAACCCAAGAGAGGGTTACAAGTGGCGAGCCAGCCAGGAGTCGAACCTAGAATCTTCTGATATTGGCCAGCTTGATCTATAGCTGATTAGATTGGTCGTCGGGTCTACTCAAAACCCAAGAGAGGGTTACAAGTGGCGAGCCAGCCAGGAGTCTGGTTGTGTGTTAGCAGTGAATCACAAGAAGTCTGAGAAACTATTCCCAAAGTGTGTACATTTTGTTATCTTTTTAGAGAGCTACTAAAGATGGAATTCATAACGAGCTCTGGTGTCAAAGTACCCAATGCAGTAATGGTGAGTGGTTTGCTTGAATCACAAGAAGACGAGGAGATCATAGACTTCCTTAAGAGATATGGCTCCATGAGACTTGTCCCAGTTACTGATACTAACTCAGAATTCTATAAAAACCTGATTGTTGAGTATCAAGAGGGGGTTTCTTTTGAAGCCTTAGCCCCTCTTCTGCCCTACACGCATGTGCTTAAGGACAATCCAGGTGCAAAATACTATGTCCAAGCTCTGGCAAGTGTATACACCACTAAAGTTGGCTGCAGTGTTACTAAAGTCTACCTTGATGAAATAAAGCAGTTAGCGAAACTGAGTGGGCGAGGTTTCGAGGAGGTGTTGAAAGACATGATGTCAGAGATCAGTGAGGCAATAGAAACTGATGGCAGTGGTGATAATGAGTTTGAGCGCAGGCAGCTCAACACGTCTCTTGACACATTTGAACCCCCACATCCCCAGTTGCTCTCAGATACTTTAAAGGGAAGGTTCACTCAAAGTGGCGCCGAGCCATGCCCACCAGCTGATGTGAAGCGAAGCCTGTCCGTTGCAGAGAGCGACCTGAATCCACCTGAAATTCAAAAGGTCATTGTTGAGCACATTGTGAGGAGAGATGAATTAAACACGCATTCACACTTTCCCATCAAGCTTCGTTCATTCTCGGGTAAACTCCCCAGACCCAACAGTGAGACAGACTATGACACATGGCGTTCACATGTTGAGCTTCTCAGGAAAGACCCAACCCTGTCCAATCTTCAGAAATCACAGAAAATCTTTGAAAGTTTGCTTTCCCCTGCTGCAGATATCGTCAAAAGACTGGGCTCTGAAGCCACTCCTGAAACTTACCTTCAACTGCTGGATGCAGCCTTTGGGACCGTTGAGGACGGCGAGGAGCTTTTTGCCCAATTCATGAATACTCTTCAGGATCCTGGTGAAAAGGCCTCTACCTACCTCTGCCGCCTTCAAGCTGCCCTGAACCTTGCTGTTAAAAGAGGAGGAGCTACTGCTAGAGAAGCAGATAGACACATTCTGAAACAGTTCTGCCGCGGGTGTTGGGATAACCCCTTACTCTCTGACCTCAACCTCGAAGTAAAGAAAAGTCACCCACCAACATTTTCGGAGCTCCTGTTATTAGTCCGCACTGAGGAAGATAGACAGGCAGCCAAAGTCACACGGATGAAGAAGCACCTTGGCTCACACCGGCAGCGAGTTGTGGCAAGTTCTCAGAGTGCATGTGTCTGCAATCAACAGGCAGCATTCCAGCCTGAGTCAGATCCATTGACAGAGCTTAGACAGCAGGTGGCGTCCCTGCAGAGCCAACTAACCATGCTAATGTCTAAGAAAACCAAGAAGGTTCCAAAGACCAAGGGGAACTCTGAGCATCCATCAGGTGGGCCAACATCTAAACTTGACCCCAGAGCACCAAGCTGGAAACCTATCGACTCAAAGACAAGCACCCAGCCGAGACCTTGGTATTGTTTCAACTGCGGGGAAGACGGACACATCTCCTCTGCCTGCAGCAACAATCCAAACCCCACTCTCGTTAACGAAAAAAGAGATCAATTGAGAGAAAAACGACGCCTCTGGGAGGCTAAAGAACACTCACCAGACAAAAGGGATTTTTAGATGGAGTCTCAGTTGCAGGGCAAACTGAGGCTGGAGCAGTTCACCAACGCCCTGCTAATGATAAAAGTGATGCCGAGCCCAAGTTTAGTGCTGCCTTGAACCAATCTACTGTTAGAAAACACCCCTTCAGAATCCCGCAGAAACTTATAGGCATGAAAAGTACAGGCCAAGTTACCATCCAGGGTAAACAGTTTAGCTGTCTCCTTGACACAGGTTCACAAGTAACCACAGTCACCAAGTCTTTCTATGATGAAAACCTACCTGAGCAACAGATCAAACCGCTCTATGACCTTTTGGAAGTTGAGGGGGCCAATGGTCAATCTGTGCCCTACCTTGGGTACGTTGAACTCACTATCACCTTCCCAAAGCAGTTCCTTGGAGATGAATATGAAGTCCCGACATTGGCCTTGGTTGTTCCAGACAGCGGCACTTCAGGGTACCAGCTACTGGTTGGTACAAACACACTCGATGTAGCATTTTGTATGTGCAGGGAGAAAAGTCCAGCAAAATACCATCCTGTCTCGAACGGCTATAGGACAGTCCTGAAAGTACTTCAACTGCGACAGGAACGAAGTCATGACAGTAACATTGGACTGGTGAGGATGCGAGGCAGGGACAGAAAGCTCATTCCAGCTGGAGAAACCGTCGTTCTGGAGGGAGTGGCATCAGTTAAAGAGTTCCATACTGAGAGGTCTGCTATCATTGGGTACCCTTCATCCTCTTCTCTGCCTGGAGGGCTGCTAGTACAGCCCTGTCTAGTTGAACTACCAGGCCGTCTACCAGTTGTGGTCTTAAACGAGTCGGAACACGACATCATTATCCCAGCTAAGAGTGTGATTGCTGAGCTCAGTGCAATCCAGGCTATCCTGTCTCACAAACAGAGCATGACCAATCCAGGTGAACCAGAACACTCCAAGATGGCTGATTTAACCTTCGACTTCGGTGAGTCCCCGGTCCCCCCAGAATGGAAAGATAGAATTACTCAAAAATTGAATAGCATGCCTGAGGTCTTCGCCCAGAACGACACAGACTTTGGAAGGACAGACAAAGTCAAGCATCACATCAAACTGTCCGATGAAACACCATTCAAACTCCGAGCTCGCCCGATACACCCACACGACGTAGAAGCTGTTCGTCAACATCTTCAAGAGCTTCTCAATGCTGGGGTGATTCGGGAAAGTGAGTCCCCCTTCTCTTCCCCAATCGTTGTAGTCAGGAAGAAGAATGGCCAGGTGCGCCTCTGTATTGACTACAGGAAACTGAACCTGCAAACAGTGAAAGATGCATATGCACTTCCGAGGATGGATGACACCTTCACAGCACTCTCCGGTTCCAAGTGGTTCAGCGTCCTCGACCTTAAGTCTGGTTACTATCAGATTGAAGTCGACGAGGTTGACAAGCCAAAGACTGCCTTCGTTTGCCCACTTGGTTTCTGGGAGTTTAACCGGATGCCTCAGGGCGTGACCAACGCCCCAAGTACCTTCCAGAGACTGATGGAAAAGTGCATGGGAGATATGAATTTGAAGGAAGTTGTTGTTTTCCTGGATGACCTGATAGTCTTCTCGAGAACATTAGAAGATCATGAAGCCAGACTCACCAAGGTCCTTAATCGCCTGAAGGAGTATGGACTCAAGCTGTCCCCGGAGAAATGTAAGTTCTTTCAGTCCTCAGTTCGGTACTTGGGGCATGTGGTCTCAGAGCAAGGTGTCGAGACCGACCCGGAAAAGATTGCAGCGTTAAAGACCTGGCCAGTTCCTCAGCATCTAAAGGAGTTAAAGGCTTTCCTCGGGTTCTGTGGTTATTACAGGAAGTTCATCAAAGGCTATTCAAACATAATGAAACCCCTGAATGACTTAACATCTGGCTATCCACCTCTAAAGAAACACCCAAAGTCCAAAGAAAAGAGTGGCCAATACTACCATCCCAAAGAACCGTTCTTGAACCGTTGGACTCCTGCCTGCCAACAGGCATTCGAGATGATCATCGATAAGTTGACGATGTCCCCAGTTCTGGCTTTCGCAAATCCTGAACTTCCTTACATCCTTCACACGGACGCAAGTACCACCGGCCTCGGAGCGGCCTTATATCAGGAGCAGGAGGGACAGCTGCGTGTCATCGCTTACGCGAGTAGAGGGTTGTCGCGTAGTGAGTCCCGCTATCCAGCTCACAAGCTTGAATTTTTAGCGCTAAAATGGTCTGTGACAGAGAAGTTCAGCGACTACCTCTATGGCAATCAGTTCACAGTAGTCACAGACAGCAACCCTCTCACCTACATACTTACGTCAGCCAAACTCGATGCAACTAGCTACAGGTGGTTAGCTGCTCTCTCTACCTTCTCCTTTAAGCTCCAATACCGCCCCGGGAAGCAGAATGGAGATGCTGACACACTATCACGACGTCCCCATGGTGACCTGCGTGACGACCCCTCATCTCAAAAAGAGTGGGACAAGATCCGCCAGTTCGCGCAACACCATCTATCAAATCCTGATAATATTGAGGCTGTAGATCAGGGGGTTGTTCGTGCCATCTGTGAGAGACACCTTGTTTATTGTGCCAATGATGGAACGGGCAATGATGGAAGTATCTCCCTCGTTGAAAGCCTTGCCATCTCTGGAGATGCTGTACCTGACAGCTTTGCACAGGAAGATGAGCTGGGAGGGCTTCCCATCGTCCCACACTTATCAGAAGCTGATCTCAGAGACAAACAGAGGGTGGATCAGTGCATCAAACATGTCATCTCCCAGATTGAGTGTGGAGAGAAACCACCGCCCACAGTAAGAGCTGTGCTCCCAGACCTACCTCTGTTGTTGAGAGAGTTGACCAGGCTTGAACTGCGGAACGGCATCCTCTATAGAACACGTCAAGAAGAAGGCCACACAAAGTACCAGCTAGTTTTACCTGAAGAACTTCGTGAGACGGTCCTAACGAGCCTGCATGACAACATGGGTCATATGGGAAAAGACCGCACGCTGGACTTGGTCAGAGCCAGATTCTACTGGCCGAGGATGGCCTCTGACATTGAGAGGAAAGTCAAGATGTGTAACAGGTGTGTGCTCAGGAAAACCCTACCTGAGAGGGCGGCACCTTTAGTGAACATCATGACAACAAGACCGCTTGAACTGGTCTGCATGGACTTCTTGTCCATTGAACCGGACAGAAGTGGCACAAAGGACATTCTCGTGATCACAGATCACTTCACAAAGTATGCAGTGGCTATTCCAACGCCAAACCAGAAGGCTCAAACGGTTGCAAAGTGCTTATGGGACAATTTCATCATCCATTATGGTATTCCAGAGAAACTGCACAGTGACCAAGGCCCCGATTTTGAGTCACGGCTAATCAAACAACTGTGCGAAATTGCAGGCATACAGAAAATACGAACAACTCCGTACCACCCGAGGGGAAACCCGGTGGAACGCTTTAACCGCACTCTGTTAGACATGCTTGGCACTCTGGAAACCCAAGATAAGTCGCACTGGAAAGACTTTGTGAAGCCTCTGGTCCACGCATATAATTGTACCAGGAGTGAAGTGACTGGGTTCACGCCGTATGAGCTAATGTTCGGACGCCAACCACGCCTGCCGGTCGACCTTGCATTCGGCTTGCCTGTCAAGGAAGAGCAACAGAGGACACACTCCCAGTACGTGAAGCACCTCAAATCCCACCTCGAGGAGAGCTACAAAATTGCTGCAAGGAGTGCTGCCAAGGCAGCTGAAAAGAACAAAACGAGGTTCGACAAGCGTGTGACTCCTTCTGCTCTGGACATTGGAGATAGAGTACTTGTTAGGAACGTACGTATTCGTGGAAAGCACAAGCTTGCTGATAAATGGGAATCCACTGTCCATGTGGTAGTGCGGAAAGCTGGAGATCTTCCCGTTTATACAGTAAAACCAGAGACCGGAGAAGGCCCTTGGCGCACGCTGCATCGAGACCTCTTGCTCCCATGTGGTTTCCTCCAAGTAACGCCAGAAGAACAACCCAAAACACTTGAGCGCCGCAAGACACGCCAGAACGTTTGCAGTGGCCTAAGAGAAGTTGATCAGTCCTCGGATGAGGATGATATTACTCCTGTTACATGGTCCCAAAAAGAATCAGTTCCAGAAGTAACCAGATACATTGTCTCGCGAGATGTCCCAATACACCATGGTCAAAGTCATCCTAAAGAGAATTTGACAACAAAACCCCACAATGTGACTGATGATGCCCCAGCTAATGCGATTATCGTACCTGACATCACTCCAGTCGACCGAGTAGAGCTGGACCTAAACTTACCTGGAAATGATCCTGTGGAGAGGGAGATGAACTTACCTGAAAATGGTGACCTTGCGGAAGGCTCGGAGGAGGACTGTACTGAACAACTCCCAATCCTCTCCGACATACCAGAATGTGATGAGACGCCTGTCGCTGAAAAGAAAGGAGAAGAGGAGATTAAGGAGCTGGAGGAACAAGCAAATGCTGATGACCTTATCAGGAGATCTGAGAGGAATCGTCGGCCACCTAGGCGGCTGGACTACACTGAATTGGGAACTCCCTTAGTAACAGTGGTGAAGTCATTCTTACAAGGGCTGACTACTGTGTGGGATGACATCATGAGTGAGAGTGATGCGTCAAAACATTCCCCTGTTTTGTCCCTTCCGGTGATGACCGTCTGAACATTGCCATGCACAGGGACGTGCATAAGTTTGGAGGGGAGAGTGTAACCCACACAAGGTTACTGATGTGCAATACCTTTTTTAAGCCACCAGGGGGTGGGGCGTACACTCCAGGGAGTTTTAAAAAAAAAAAGCAACGACGCACCTTCCTTTTATTAAAGACATTGTCCGAACGCATCAACTGGTATGGAAATATCCTTTGAGAAATAGAAATTCTAAGAGAAAACTTGTACTAAATTGTAATGATATGTGTCCATAAGGTTGAAAGCTGTGAGAGAGAAAGTTAGATCGTACGACTTTGCAAACTCCTCAAGATATATCTCCGGTAAGAATATTAATGTTGATTTGAGTGTCATGCTGGCCGTGTTAGCTTCAGCATAGAAAAAAATACTGTTCTTATAAAACCAATCGGAGTTCTGATCCTGATTCTTACTATCTGATATCATATAGACGCAGATTCTGATTGTTTTATGCTGTTCGAGATGTGACCCATGTGCTCGTAAGAGATCGCAAATCGCGCTAGCCAAGTGCTAATGATTAGCATTTACAATGTGGATTCGTCCTGATTTTAGCTCTGTTATTAGCTCAGCTAAACTGGTAACTATTAAAGCAGAGCTTTTATAGTTTTCCCAATGTTAAGTGTGTTAACTGTTGATTTAAAATTCATTTGATTGAGTGAGTATTCATTTTATTACTTGTTATCTGTAAGATAAGGGTGATTTAGTTCATTTAATTGCCAACCTACATATTTGCACTCTATATGAGGAACATAAGATCATATTAACTGTTAAAAAGAGTGAATATATTAAAATGTGCTGTTAAAATGTTATTAAGATGCATAAATAGATTTAATAGAAGTTAAAAACATAAATATCTGGGTTCAGAGATGTCAATATAATATTTCATACTGTGAGATGGAAGTACAAGATTGAATTATTGATTGTTTATTGTAACTGACCTATCTTATATGGTGTGTTGTGTATCTATTCATTCATATAATGATTAGAGTATTTATATCCTGTACAATTTGGATATATATTGATTTGAGTTGAATGGATTTAAGTTGAATTGAATTTGAGTAGAAATGAGTTAACAGTAACTAATGTATTGTGTACTGTATGCATAGATTGGTTTTTTGAGAGGATTGAATCATCTGAATCTGACCTGCGGTCAGTGGCGAGCCAACCAAAGAGACTACTGAGTGAACCGAGAGCCTGGTGTGGCCAGCCGTGGCATCTTCGGAACCATCTTCATCTTTTTCCTCCATTATACACAGATAAGAGCATACATAAACCTACCCGGGTAGTGAAACGAACATACTTCGATACTTTGAGGAACACACATACACCCCAAATACTGTTACGGACTCTTTATTTTATTTGAGTTTTATTTTGGGTTCAGTGTGCGGATGTGCACTCAGGAAGCCGGCTTAGATAGGCAGGGAATGTAAATAATTGTCACCAATTTGTACAATACATCTCTTGAGCTTCATATGTATTGTTTCTTTTATCTATTGAACTAACTGTTATTAATTTGTTTAATACATCTCTTGAGCTCATCTGGGTTGTGTTCTCTCTTTCCTGCTAACATTCCTTAGTTCCAGGCTCCGTAGTCGTACCTAGAACTCTGATATTGGCCAGCTTGATCTATAGCTGATTAGATTGGTCGTCGGGTCTACTCAAAACCCAAGAGAGGGTTACACGTGTATATAACGTTGCTTCCTGATGTGCGCAAACACAAATAACCTATAAAACAGGCCAGTTGAATGCTTATCTGATAACCTAGAAGCTCTTGTAATTATTTGCCTCTTCGTGCCGGGTGAACACCGGCTGATGCAGTAAACAGCATTTCACAACGATTTCAGTACAGTAATAGCAAATATCCTTGCTCCTTCTCGATTATCTGGTAATATTCTATTCACAAAATACAACCAATAGTACGGTAATGTTAAGACTTACTTGTGAAAATCACTATTTTCGGTGGTCCGGCGATTAGAACAGAAAAATGCTCCACAGTGCTCTGGCATCCTATCTGCTGCCACGCAACGAGACAAGAGTACGACCGGTTCAAGATGGCGGCCGTATTTCTCGTTTTTCAGAGGCCAATAGGGTATCTAGTCTCTATATGATATCTATGCCGGTATCAGTTTTGCACAATCCATACGCACAATGCTTCAGCATGTTCCCTCGTTCGAAAGCTTGACAGACCTCCCGCGCATAGTTACGGTTGCTAAGACATGATTGGCCAGTGGCGGTTTCGGGCGTGGCTTAGCGAAGGGTCAATTGAACTCAAACAATATACTTAGTGATTGCTTAATTAGCTGATTAAATAAGAAAAAGTATTACTCACAACAATTTTGAGTGATTTTTCAAGGAAATATTCCACATGTACAGTAAATGAGACTTGTCCTGACTTTAGTAGTGGTGCACATGGGCGCGGTCACGGCCGCGCGCTTGCTTGGGGCGCTATAACCATAGATATCATATAGAGACTAGATACCCTATTGGCCGCTGGAAAACGAGAAATCCGGCCGCCATCTTGAACCGGTCGTATTCCTAGTCTCGTTGCGTGGCAGCAGATGAGATGCCAGAGCACTGTGGAGCATTTTCCTGTTCTAATCGCCGGACCACCGAAAATAGTGCTTTTCACAAGTAAGTCTTAACATTACCGTACTATTGGTTGTATTTTGTGAATAGAATATTACCAGATAATCGAGAAGGAGCAAGGATATTTGCTATTACTGTACTGAAATCGTTGTGAAATGCTGTTTACTGCATCAGCCGGTGTTCACCCGGCATGGAGAGGCGGGGTAACTGTTAAATTAATAGTTACAAGAGCTTCTAGGTTATCAGATAAGCATTCAACTGCCCTGTTGTATGGGTTATTTGTGTTTGCGCACATCAGGAAGCAACGTAATGTAGGCTACACGCATGACAGCGATGGGCAAATTGAGTAACCCCTCCAACTTCTAGTTTTAGATAACTTATCTTATCACATGCTATTTGGCTATTGATATTACAGAAGTCCTGTGGTAAAATTACATTATTAACTTACTCTATCTACCTTTATGTTAATCCGATAGGGCTTTAGTCTCGTCATTTTACCCTCCTAGCCTACAATAAAAAAGGTATAGGCTTAATGTTGTCTGAATTTAATTTTTTAGAAATTACTGATGCAAACACGTTGAAAAGCTTCTTCTCAATTTTTATTACAGGTGGCTGCGTTCGGTGGCTGCTCTCTCTCTCTCTCTCTCTCTCTCTCTCTCTCTCTCTCTGTGTGTGTGTGTGTGTGTGTGTGTGTGCAGGCTAAGTGTGTGAGAGAGAGCGAGAGAGTGAGTGTGTGTGTGTATGCATGTGCGTGTGTATGTACGTGTGTCAATCATAAATTGTTCCTTCAACTTATTAAAATATCTTACTTTACTGCTACTATCTGTTTCTGCTTCTTTATTATATTTATAGTGTGTGATTTATAAAATACATTATATCCTCCTTCGTCACATATATTGTGTCTGGTCACTTTATATCTTATATCAGAATATTATATTACTGTTAAAACTACAATGTATATTAAAATACGCCGAACCATGTGTCCTGTATCATAGCTACATGAATGACCTTTGCAGCAAAAAAATCCGCGTGAAAATCAGTTCAGTATTCAGTGAGATATGATTAATTTAATGCGCTGACAGCTCATTTCACCTGCCATTCAGATTACACTGAGCGGAGCGGATGACCGGTTTAAGATGGCGGCTCCAATTCTCGTCCGTGCCAATAGGCAGTAGCGGTCGATAGGGCGTCTACGTATATGATGTCTATGGCTACAACTAATCGCCCATAGCTGACTAGATTTGAGCTTGCTGAATGGCTACAGTTTATGTCAATCATTTATATCTTAAATCAGCGATTGGCTAAACTGCTCCAGAGACCCGCCTTCCTGGGGCGATTTCTCCAGCGCCCCAGAGCTGATCACGTGCTCTCTATGCGTGCACTTCAGGAAGGGGAAGTGTAAAAAAAACAGACATTTTGAATTTCTATTTTATTTTTCACATATACTGGGTGCATTTAACATCTCATGACAATTTGTATACATGATTTATGTATTTACTTATTTATTGCATTTGGCTCATAAACTGTGGTCTGGCTCATCGAGGGAGGGCGGCGCCCTAGCGCCCTCTATTGGCCAGCCGCCCCTGGGAAGAGGTGTTAGTGAGGCCAGCAGGGGGTGCTCACCCTGTGGTCTGTGTGGGTCCTTACGCCCCAGTAAAGTGATGGGGACACTATACTGTCAAAAAGAGCACCGGCTTTGGATGAGACGTTAAACCGAGGTCCTGACTCTCTGTGGTCATTAAAAATCCCAGGATGTCTTTCGAAAGAGTAGGGGTGTAACCCCGGCATCCTGGCCAAATTTGCCCAGTGGCCTCTGTCCATCATGGCTTCCTAATCATCCCCATATAAATACCAATTGGCTTCATCACTCTGTCTCCTCTCCACCAGTAAGCTGGTGTGTGGTGGGCGTTCTGGCGCAATATGGCAGCCGTCGCAT
Organism: Cyprinella venusta; assembly: GCA_038021265.1. Classification (NCBI taxonomy): domain Eukaryota; kingdom Metazoa; phylum Chordata; class Actinopteri; order Cypriniformes; family Leuciscidae; genus Cyprinella; species Cyprinella venusta. Next base: position 7,156,053 of record CM075870.1, on the reverse strand, counting down.
CATTCAGGTGGATGCTGCACATTGGTGGTGGTTGAGGAGATCCCCTCATCCAATTGATAATCAATTGAAAACGGAGCCACACAACTTTTCAGGTTTGAGTATACATTTAGGGTGTACTCACACTAGCAGTTTGAACCGTGCCCGAGCGCGTTTGACCACCAAAGCGCGGTTCGTTTGACTAGTGTGAGTGCTCCGAACCGTGCCCGGGCGCGGCTCGATTAGCCGGCCCTGGCCCGCTTGGAAGAGGTGGGCCAGAGCACGGTTCAGTTGGACTCGGGCGCGGTTCGCATGCAGTGTGAGCGCTAACCGTGCTGGAGCACGGAACAGGACGTGTGAAGTCATGTTTTTTAGGAACTGTTGCCCGTAATCAAAGCTGCAAAGTCCTTTCTGCACTTCAGCTGGTACCTTGCAAACCTCCTCATACGAGCAGCACGATTACGTGAAAATTTCCGCGCCACAAAGGCGACACATCTGTTTAACAACAGGCTGTGAGAGGGCTGTGGACCACCGTGGACCAAACGACATAAAATTATCCACAAAGAAAACAGAGCGATGGACTCCAAAGTGTTCAGAGAGCGCCGCTGTTCTTGTTTATCCCGAAACCTATGGAAACCGGCGCACCATAATGATGACGTAAGCGTGCTCCGGCACGAATGCTGAAACCCTATGTGAGTGCAGGCCAGAGGGGGAGTGGGGAGGGGGGACAATCGTACTCGGGCCCGGTTCATGGCAACCGTGCCTAGTGTGAGTACACCCTTAACTTTGTTGGACTTTCACAAATAATGTTGGAATTTAAAATGTTTAAAATTTAGTGTACTATGAATGATAATTTGTTTATTTATTAAAAATATGTTCTGTTTTTAATGTAATAAACCCTTTAAATTTTATGCTAAGCTCATTTGTATTATTATTACTGTTATTATTATTAATAATAATTGTACATGCTGCTGCCACACACAAATCTAATTTAATTGCAATTACAATATTTATATATATTTTATTTTATTTTATCTATTATTATTTATTGCAAAACTGTGCAGCCCTTTTCCACTTCTCTATCCATGATATTGATCCATAACAAAAGGATGATTGGATGAGGGATGGATGATGGATATCTGTCCATACAGATGCACAAACAATATCAAACTATACAAATAAAATAGTGCTGAATTATGTGTGTTACACACAAGTGTTACAACTAACCCCTCTGTCTGTTACAATTAACCCCGCATATGGGGTAAGTTGTAACATTTGCACTTCTGTCACTTTCAGTCCAACTGTACGAAAATGGTAGGTCCTAGAAAAAAAACTTTAAGTGTTCATTTGTAGCAGAGATGTGTATGTTGCTTGTGTAAAAAAAATATTAATCTAACCTAATAATTTTTTTATTAATTGAGCCAAAACCAAAATGCGTTAGGTTGTGCCCCGCTCTCCCCTATAACGTTATTAGCCAGCCAGTTCCTATTGTTGCCAGCCAGATGCAATTGTGTAAAACAAACGTGTATAAAGTTAAAAAATGTAGTAAATTATCATTTAGAAACGTTTAGTAAGAGCAGTGTGTGGTGAGGTTCTGCTTGACTCTCTTTATCGCCGCTGTCTGATTCTGCCTCAAACTGATACTACAGTGTCGACCATAGTATCGTCACCTTAATTTACATGGTTGGACCTTTGGCATGCACGTTTCATCCGTAAAGGTAATGGGTGTTAACCTTCCGGACAGCGAAAGTTTAGCCAATTACAACACACTGGCCCAAACTAACCAATCTGAGCCCACTGCGTGTTTCTGAGGGAGTGTTTTTATAGAATCAGGAAGTCGACCAGTCGTTCAGGGGACAGAGGAGAGCACGGCTTACATTAAAGGTAAAATTTTAGAAATATTTTGAAAAGACTTTTTAAAAAAGAAAAACCACAAATACATGTTATATTGCACCGCATATACACAATCATGCAAAGAAAAAAAGCAGTCAACTTTAATAGTAGTTACTAGATTGTTAATAAACTTTTTCAGTAGTTCTCTGGGAAGTATTTAAAAAATAGTAGTTTTTGATTAGATAATAATGAACTACCACTTTCATCTGTGCGCTATTACTTTCATTAAAAATGAAAATTTCATTAGTTCATTAATCAGAGTTTCTTGTTAGTTAATAATAGTTACTCGATTGTTAATATTGTGTTACTCATTGGTTCTTGTGTAGATATTCATTAACGAAGGAACCGTATTCTAAAGTGTTACCAAAATATCTTGATTAATAGAAAATAGCCTTAAATAATATTATAGTAAGCAAGATTTTTGCTTTCCATACAATTGCAGTGGACGGACAGAGGTGCTTCACAACATCACAGAGGGGAGGCAGCTTCTCTAACCCTTTTTACATGGTGGCGTTGATAGTAGTGAGGGCGGTGGAGGTAGTAGTGTGCAGGCAGGCTGAGTAGAGTGCGCGCCATGACTTATCGTGAGTTTATCGAGAACTTCAGGAAAGAATAGTGCTTCTCGCTGGTGAAGGGTCTGCTGGCGCCCAGATTCATGGGTTAAAGCCAAAAAAATAAACTGATTTTTACCTCGGCCAAACCCCATTCTAACCCCACGCAGTTTAAAAACAATTACCCCATTCAGCCTGTCACACAGCTTAAGAGCAGTTTTTTCTTCTTGTAATTTGTATAGTGAGTACATGCTTTTCCTTTGGTAAGTACAAATGAAATGCTCAAATATTTAAAGAAATGAAAGCTTTAGCTTAAGTTCTGACAGGAAGACCCAATCAGCACGTTTTACCTCATTCCTATCCAATCAGGTGTTAACAGTCAAAATATAAAAGATTGGTACTTACACTTGTCTGAGTTCGCAGATGCTGACACTACAATTCACCTCCATCCTCCCCAACCACCACCAAGATGGTACATTCCCCTCCATCCTCCCCATCACCACCCTTACCTCCAGGGGTCAGCTGCGCCCCCGCCCTCATGTCAGGCGGGACATGCAGATTCAGCTAACCTCGCTTTGCTCGCAAAGGACGGGGCCTACGCCAAAGAACTCATAAATTTATACTTGCTGAGCTGTCAATAAATGTATAGGCTACTGCTTTTCAATTTATCTCCTGAGTCTTTCTGGTAGAAATGCCATTTTGAACTGGATTTCAATTTAATGTTTTGAATCTTATGCTTTTACAAGACTTGACTCTTTGTGATGTTGTCATACAAATAATTAACCATTTGCATAAATACAACACAAGTTTTTATTTCTCAAATAATAAAAGCCAACAGAGCTTTAGCCGCAAAGTGAGCGAATATCCCAAACTATATATAATATAATGTCTGTTTTTAACCTAGCCATTATATGGACATTGTAATAATAATAATAATAATGATATATTCAGTTTTAACCTGAGCATTGTAATAAGAAAGTATTACGCATGTTCTAACTCAACCCATTAACACTGAACAGAAGAGGGAAACGTCCTCGGGTTACGACTGTAACCCTTGTTCCCTGAGAAGGGAACGAGAACTGCGTCAAAGTGACTGTAACGATGGTTCAGTGTGGGTGATGGAAGAAGACAAAGGGGTCGGCGAATAATGGAGCTTGTGGTGCTTTATTATAATCACTCTTTCCACGGCGACTCAGCGCTCTTTCCACTGAACTCAAAATAAATACAAAATGCAAATCAAGTCTTCCCGCTTATCACAGCTTTCTCAGTCACAATCACAGATGAATTCAGATCCTCTGCAGACAGCTTCGCACCGTCACCCACAAGCTCCACGGTCTCTCTCCCAGCACTGTTCACCTGGCCTGCTTAAATGCGCTCTCCTCTGCCAATCACTGAAATTACAAACAGGTGTTCATCGTTTGAATTTGAGCCACTTACTTCCCGCTCGGTTTCTCTCTCGCTCTCTCACCGCAGACACCGCTGAATCACGCCCCCCGTGCCACATACCCCCACCGCGTGACTCAGGCCGGGGAGCCATCCGGCCTGCAGCCTCCCCCCGTCCCTTCGGGAGAGAAAGTCCGCCACAACCATCTGTGCACCCGGCCTGTGGATCACCTTGAATTTAAAGGGCTGTAGTGCCAGATACCAACGGGTGATCCGCGCGTTGGCATCCTTCATGCGGTGGAGCCACTGCAGGGGAGCGTGATCTATACAGAGGGTGAACTCTCGGCCCAGGAGATAGTAGCGGAGAGTGAGAACGGCCCACTTGATGGCTAATGCTTCCTTTTCAATGGTGCTGTACATCGTCTCTCTCTTAGAGAGCTTCTGACTGATGTACAGCACCGGCCGCTCCTCACCCTCCATCTACTGGGTCAAGACCGCACCCAACCCCCTGTCCGACGCGTCTGTCTGCAGAGAGAAAGGGAGAGAGAAGTTAGGAGCCTGCAACAGCGGGCCGCCACACAGAGCAGCCTTTATCTGGGTGAAGGCCTGTTGACACTGCTCCGTCCACTGGACGGTATCTGGTGCTTCCTTTTTAGTTAGATCAGTCAGCGGTCTAGCGAGGTCCGAATAATTAGGTACAAACCTCCTATAATATCCCGCTAGCCCCAGGAACTGTCTTATCAATTTGGGGACGCCCTGCCTGTGACCCAAGTGGAAGCCCAGATACCTAAACTCCACGCGCCCAATTGCACACTTCTTCGGGTTAGCTGTGAGCCCCGCCCCTCTCAGCGATTTGAGGACCACTTGCAGATGCTGCATATGCCGCTGCCAGTCATTACTGTAGATGATAATGTCATCTAGGTACGCCGTGGCATATGCACCATGCGGCCAGAGAATTTTATCCATCAAACGCTGAAAGGTGGCGGGTGCCCCAAACAGACTGAACGGAAGTGTGACAAATTGGTGTAATCCAAACGGCATCGTGAAAGCAGTCTTTTCTTTGGACATTGGAGATAAGGGGATCTGCCAATATCCCTTCGTTAAATCCAGTGTCGAATAAAAACGAGCTGTGCCTAACCGATCCAGTAACTCGTCAACCCTTGGCATTGGATACGCATCGAATTTCGATACGGCATTCACCTTGCGGTAATCCACACAGAACCGAACAGAGCCGTCCGTTTTAGGCACTAAAACTATCGGGCTCGCCCAGTCACTGTTGGATTCCTCTATTACCCCCATATCCAGCATCGCCGCTAATTCATCCTGAACCACCTTTTTCTTGTGTTCCGGTAATCTATACGGCCTATTAGCGGTGCAAATTTACGTAGTTTAGCCCCCCTGTTGTACAGCCGACTCTGCTTGTCCTGCGCCTGCAACAAATTCTCCATGGAGAGCCGCCCCAGAGTGTGGAGTTTTGTTCGCAGGTCCAGGACGTACTGAATTTCGTTTTTACTGCTCGAGGGTCCGTCCTCCCAAGCCTCCCTAAGCACGTCCAGCACCCCTCGGGGCTGGCGCCCATAGAGAAGCTTGAAGGGGGAAAACCCCGTGGAGGCTTGGGGGACCTCGCGTACAGCGAACAAGAGGGGTTCTAACCACTTATCCCAATTTTTAGCGTCTTCCTGTACGAACTTACGAATCATGGTTTTTAACGTGAGATTAAACCGTTCCACCAAGCCATCTGTTTGTGGGTGATAGACGCTGGTCCGGATCGATTTAATGCCCAATAATTCGTATAGTTCGCGAATTGTGCGTGACGTAAACGCTGTGCCCTGATCGGTGAGAATCTCTTTCGGGATTCCCACCTGGGAGATTAACTGAAACAGAGCACTCGCAACACTTTTCGCCGAAATGTTGCGAAGCGGCACTGCTTCGGGATATCGCGTTGCATAATCCACCAGGACTAATGCAAAGCGATGTCCCCGTGCAGATCGTTCTAATGGCCCGACGAGGTCCATACCAATTAGTTTGAAGAGGACCTCTACTAAAGGAAGGGGGCACAAAGGTGCTTTACTATGGGCCGGTGGGTTTACCAACTGACATTCCTGACAAGACGCGCACCACCTGCGCACGTTCTCATGAATGCCCGGCCAGAAAAATCGGGTCATTAGACGATTTAATGTGGCCGTCTGCCCTAGGTGTCCCACCATCGGATTACAATGGGCCGCCTGGAATAACATTTCCTGATGGCCCTTTGGAACTACTAACTGTGTTGTATCCTGTTTTGTCTGGGTGTCCTGAGTCACCCGATACAACCTGTCTTTAATCACGGCAAAATAGGGATACGAGAGCGGCTGGTCTGGCCGAACCTGCTGTCCGTCGATGACCCGGACCTGCTCAAATGCATTTTTGAGCGTGTCATCCCGGGACTGTTCCAGAGGAAAGTCATCGCGGTCCGAAAAGATTGTCTTTCGGACACACTCGGTTTCTCTGAAACAGCCACCGACGGTCCCGGTACAGCTTCGCCGGCCTGAACAGCTGCCCTCCTCCGGCCCCTTTGTTTTCGCTCAGGAGCACCCGCACATAAATATGCCAATAACGACTGAAACCCCGGCCAATTTGTCCCCAGAATTAGCGGGTGCCGGAGGTGCGGATTAACTGCCACCTCCACGCTATGCTTTCGTCCCCTAAATTGGATCATAACCAACACGAGGGGATACCCCACCACCTCGCCGTGCACACACCGCACCATAACCTTGCGGCTCTTATCCAATGCCACTGACTGAATCAAACTTTGATGAATTGAGGTCTGGTTACAACTCGAATCCACCAAAGCTTGATACGTACCCCCCTTAATACTCACAGGTATTTGGTACAACCCAGACTGATCGGGGGCAGCCGATGGCGCGTAGGGGACCCTGATAAAGTCAAGTCAAGTCAAGTCACATTTATTTATATAGCGCTTTTCACAATACAGATTGTATCAAAGCAGCTTCACAGTGATAACATGAAAGTAGTACAACACAGATCGATAATATTGTTAAATATTAAATATTAAATAATCCTAAATAATCCCGACTAAGCAAGCCAAGCAAGCCAAAAGCAAGGCGACAGTGGCAAGGAACCAAAACTCCATCAGATTGGATGGAGAAAAAAACCTTGGGAGAACCCAGGCTCAGTCGGGGCCAGTTCTCCTCTGGCTTACATTCATATTGTTTATTTATAACTATTAAATATAAATATTGTTTATGTCTAAAACAGCCCCATAACATATCGCAGGCGGTGAGTCGTCTCTTCACAGGCGTTGGTCTTCTCATCACAGGCGGTGGGGCATCCGAAACCCCCGTGAGATGCTGGATACAAGACTGGACCTGACGAACGCCATTTTTCTCGGGACAAGCGTCCCGAGATAACAGCAGAAAGGCAGATGGGAAATAATTAGCATAGCTGATGTTCATAATTAGCATAGCTGATGTTCATAATTAGCATAGCTGATGTTCATAATAATTTCCATTGTACGGGTGTCGGTGTTAGAAAACCACTATCTCACGAACTCTCCGCAACCCAAACTCTCCGCAACGCAACTCAGCCATACGGACCGACCCGTTTGTCTAAAAGGCTATCGAGCCCCACTGGTGTGTTAAGCAATTTCAGTGGCAAACGGTTCCGTATGGCATAAAAGAGGACTGAAAGGTAAGCATTATGTGAATGCTTGACTAAAGAGATGCGTCTTTAGTCTAGTTTTAAACTGTGTCAGCGAGTCAGAGCCCCGGACCGTATCGGGAAGGCTATTCCAGAGTTTAGGAGCTAAATGCGAGAACGCCCTCCCTCCTTTACTGGACTTAGATATCCTAGGAATGACCAGAAGCCTTGAATTTAGTGATCTTAAGGAACGCGGTGGATTGTAGGGCGAGAGAAGGTCTGTTAAGTACATAGGAGCTAAACCATTTAGGGCTTTATAGGTCAGTAGTAGTACTTTGTAATTGATACGGAACTTAATAGGTAACCAGTGCAGAGATGATAAAATCGGTGTTATATGATCATATTTTCTTGACCTAGTAAGAACTCTAGCAGCTGCATTTTGGACTAACTGTAGCTTGTTTATTGAGGATGCAGGACAACCGGCTAATAAAGCATTACAGTAATCTAGTCTCGAGGTCATGAATGCATGAACTAACTTTTCTGCATCAGAGAGAGATAGCATGTTACGTAGCTTAGCAATGTTTCTAAGGTGGAAAAAGGCTGTCCTTGTAACATATGAAACATGATTTTCGAAAGATAAGTTGGGGTCTAGTATAACACCCAGGTCTTTTACTGTAGTGGACAAGGTAACAGGACATCCGTCTATACTAAGGTTTTGTTGTAAGAGATTTTGTGAGTGGTTTTTTGGACCAATAAGTAATACCTCCGTTTTATCTGAATTTAATAGCAGGAAGTTATGCGTCATCCAGCATTTTACATCTTTGAGACACTCTGTCAATTTAGAGGAGTTAGTGTTTTCGTCTGGTCGTGATGAAATATATAATTGAGTGTCGTCAGCAAAACAGTGGAAATTAATTCCATGCTTTCTTATAATATTACCAAGTGGCAGCATATATATTGAGAATAGCAGAGGGCCTAAAACTGATCCTTGCGGTACTCCATAGTCTACTGACGTTATCTTTGATTTTTCCCCGTTTAAACAGACAAAATGATAACGGTCCGATAAATATGATCTGAACCAGCTTAATGCCTGTCCTTGAACACCAGTGTAGTTTTGTAGTCGATCCAAGAGTATTTTATGATCTATAGTGTCGAACGCAGCGCTGAGATCAAGTAGGACTAGTATTGAGATACAGCCTTGGTCAGAAGCTAAAAGTAAATCATTTGTAATTTTAACTAGCGCAGTTTCAGTGCTATGATGCGGTCTGAATCCTGACTGGAATTTTTCATAGATATCATTTTCTTGCAAAAAAGAGCATAGTTGAGCAGACACAACTTTTTCTAGTATTTTGGACATAAATGGAAGATTTGAAATGGGTCTGTAATTCGCTAACTTTTTTGGGTCTAATTGTGGTTTCTTAATGAGAGGTTTTATTACTGCCTGCTTGAATATTTTTGGAACATGACCTAGAGATAGAGACGAGTTAATAATATTGAGGGGAGGCTCTTCCACTACACGTAATAGTTCTTTTAGTAGTTTAGTGGGTATTGGATCCAATAAACATGTTGTGGGTTTAGATGCAATGATAAGTTTATTTAGCTCCTCCTGTCCTATCGTTGTAAAGCGGTGTAGTTGTTCTAGAGGGGCCATAAGTGCGGCTGAATCATAAGACACCATAGTAGGGCTGGGCGATATATCGATATAAAAAATATATCGATATATTTTTAAATGCGATATGGAATTGGACGATATCGCATATATCGATATAGTTCAAATATGCTCTGTAATCCTTGCTCCAAGCAAGCTGCTGACCGGAGCCCACAGCACTGCTCCCTGCGCGTGAAACTGTGTGCTGCAGAAGCCCCAGCCGCAAGCCATCGATAACCCGGAACGGTGTTTCCTACAGTCTTTCTCCCGCGGCCGCCACACCAAACATCATCCCGCCGCGGCTGCAGCAGCTTCTCAGTGAAGTCCGGTATTGTGCACGCACTATTGTGTTGTTAGCCCCGTAAAGGCATAACAAATGTAAACCACCATAAAGTTTTCGCACTATTCCAAGCCTTCTAAAGTCGTTCAATAACATAATGTGAGGTAAAAATGAATATATAGTCATGAATATATAGTTAAGTTAATGGAAACTGGTCTCTCCTCCATCATTCTCCATTCAGCAGTATTCAAACAGCGCATCGCGTTCTGTTACGACAGTAACACGACGAAACTCTCTTCAAGATCAATGTTCCCATTATTATACTTTATTTGTGTTACATTTATATGGTTTTCATAAAATGACTTTCTTACTGGAGTTTATAGCGCTTTCTAAATCATATTACTTTCTCCTGGGTGTCTGTTATTACAGCGCTGGACTAGAGAGCACGCGTACTGTAACTTAAATTTAAAACTGTTAAAAGAAAAGGATCAATAAAATGTTGCATAGATATAATAAGCATCAAATATCTCTATACTTTGTGCTTAAACTTTTAAATGTGAAGCGCTGCGCCTGTACACTGTGACTTCGCGTTGCTTCAAGTGCTTCATTTTGCGCACGGGATGCGCATAATCGATTTGCCGCTCTAAATTAGGGCCTTTCATACTATAATATTTAGACAGGTTTAGCCTAAACACCGGGGGGCAAGGGAGTGTGGTCATGGGAATATCCCTGCCACCACAGCGGGAAAAGTTCTAGAGGAAACACTGTGAAAAAGCTCACTGCAAATTAATTTTCACACGAGCTTTGATAAAAAAAATAAAATAAAAAGGTACTCCTGTTGTTATACAGTATTTATGTTTACATTTTCTTGTTAATTGAACAGCTGAGCATTTAATTGTGAACCAAGTGAAGAAGCCTTTTTATTATTTATTAATTTTTCACCTGATTTTTCACCTGTTCACTGAAATTTTTCATTTGATTTTTCACCTGTTCACTGAAATAGCTTGTTTCTATAAAACTAGGCTACTTGTGACTCATATTTGGCTTTGACTGAATATTTGCTCTCACTTTGCGGAAATATCGCGATATATATCGTATATCGATATTCAGAAAAATATATCGGGATATGACTTTTGGTCCATATCGCCCAGCCCTACACCATAGAGGATTGTACATTTATAATTGTGTTTCGGATGCTTTCTATTTTCTCGTTGAAGTAATTCATAAAGTCATTACTGCTAAACTGTAACGGTATATTTTGCTCTGGTGATGTCTGTTTGTTTGTTAGTCTAGCCACGGTGTTAAATAAAAACCTTGGGTTATTTTGGTTATTTTCGATTAGTTTGCGGAGATGTTCAGCCCTGGCTGTTTTTAGAGCCTTTTTATAACGTGACATACTGTCTTTCCACGCGATTCTAAAGACCTCTAAGTTAGTTTGTTTCCATTTACGCTCTAACTTACGGGTTTCTCTCTTGATAGCGTGCGTATCACTGTTGTACCAGGGTGCTTTAGTTTTCTCTCTAACCTTTTTTAATCTAATTGGTGCAACAATATCTAATGTACTAGAGAGAATGGTGCTCAAACTGCTAGTCATTTCCTCTAATTCATCTGTTTGTTTGGGTTCACTTAGCAATTTAGATAGATCAGGTAAGGTATTTGAGAATCTATCTCTAGTGGTTGGAAGGATTGTTCTGCCTGGTCTATAACGTGGTGCAACATGACATATTTCAGCAGTGCGTATTATGCAAGTCACCATGTAATGATCAGTGACGTCATCGCTTTGCGGTATAATATCTATATCAGTTGGATCGGTTCCATACAATATAATTAAATCTAGTGTATGATTTAGACGATGAGTGGGGCCACTGATGTTTTGTTTGACCCCAAAGGAGTTTAATAAGTCTGTAAACGCAGCACCTAAAGCATCATTTGTATTATCTACGTGAATGTTAAAATCTCCAACAATTACTGCTTTATCATCACCAATAGATCTGAGAGAAAGTCTGCAAACTCTTTTAGGAAATCTGCATATGGCCCTGGAGGTCTATATACAGTAGCCAAGGCTAGAGACAATATGGATTTCCTTCTTACATCTAAGAGCGTAACATTTAGTACAAGTACTTCAAATGAATTAAACCTGTGACCTGTTTTCTGAATAACATTAAAAATATCTTTATAAATTGTTGCAACACCGCCGCCACGACCGATCAGACGGGGCTCATGTTTATAACAGTATCCTGGTGGAGTAGATTCATTTAGACCGAAATATTCATTTGGTTTAAGCCAGGTTTCAGTAAGGCACAGAACATCGAAATTATTATCTGTGACCATTTCATTTACAATAACCGCCTTAGGTGTGAGCGATCTAATGTTTAGAAGACCTAACTTTAGAGATTGTTTTTGTTCACTGATATTTAGATTTTCTGGTTTAATTAGAATAAGATTTTTGTTAGATCCTGCACTACATTTATTGTTTGGCTTCACTAAACGAGGAATAGACACGGTTTCTATATAATGTTCCGAACTGTGCAAATTAGTTAAGTTTGGGCAACAAAGGGTGTGTTTTGGACTTTGACTTAGTCATCTGGTCTGTAACATCTTGGAGATGTTGTCCGACAGAACAGCCGCTCCGATTCTGCTGGGGTGGAGACCATCTGAACTATACAACCTGGGTCTCTCCCAAAACAGATTCCAATTATTTACAAAGAGCAGTTTCTGGTCATTACACAGTGACATTAACCATTCATTTAATGCAAATAATCTACTGAACTTTTCCTGTCCTTGTCGGTACGTGGGGAGCGGTCCAGACACGATGATCGTTGCTTCAGGAGCTGTGCTGCGTACCGTGTCGATCAGGGTCATGTAGTCCTTCTTCAGTACCTCAGTCTGCCGCAGCCTGATATCGTTCGCTCCCGCGTGCAGCACAACAGCTCCGACGCGCTTATCGTTCAGGATCTCGGGAACCTGTGCAACGACATCAAGAACACGAGCACCAGGAAAGCAGTGAGTCCACACCTTACCTTTATCCGAGGTAGCGTGGACATGACGGATCATGGACGTGCCGATGATCACGGCGTCGTCACGTTCCGGCTCGCGAAGAGGGGAGAAGCGGTTCCGAGTGGAGATCTCGAAGACCGGGAGGGGCGGAGAGGCAGCTCTGGTCCTGTCTCGAGTCTTCCGCTGTGTGATCCATGGTCCATGGTGTTGTGTTGGTGCCGGGGTGAATGAGGCCAGAGATGATCGCGTCCTTCTGGGCAGATGAACACACGGAGTCGAGGAAGTCGGGGTCAAAGAGTTAATATTACTAACCACTGATTTGTGAGCGTCGGCGCGTGATGCTTCAAGCGTTGAGCGCCGATCCAACAGCTCGGCTTTCTTCACCAGCAGACCACGGATCTGTTTCTCGACGTATTCCAGCTCCTGCTTCACCGAGAAGAGCTCGAATGTGTCTTCACCTGCACTCAAAGGTAAAGTTAGACACGCATCTGATTCGTTCGCCATTATAACGGATGAACAGTAAATTAGTAGTGATACTACAAATATCACTACTAATTTAGGACAAAATGCCGGATATAACCAGTATCCTTAGTGAAACGGGTGTAAAAGGAGACGGCCGATAGGCGAGAGGCCACGCGTGAAATGCTAGCGGGCTAAAGGCTAGTAGCCGAGATTCGGAAGTTTGGATATAAGTAGCGATATCAGAGCAATCGAATTGTTTTTTATGAGGAATAGTATCGAGGATAAGTTCACATGATATAAAAATCGAAGGTGCTTGTTTATAAATGAGTGGAAAAGAAGCAAATCAAGGATTGATGAAGAAATTCTCCGGAGCTACAAACACAAATACCGGTCGCACGCGCAGACAGAGAAAAGAGCTGCACAGTTCTGCAATAAATAATAATAAATAAAATCATAAAATATTGTAATTGGAAGTGAATTAGATTTGTGTGTGGCAACTGCATGTTAACAGCTGCTAGGAATTGCTGACATGTTTCAGAACGGTGCTGTGTTTGAGCCAACAAGACAGTGATTAAAGCAATATAAAGTTAGATTTGGAAACGTATAACGTTACACCCAACTCAGAAACCGAAAAAAAACTATTTTGAAAAAATGTACTTTCATGGTGTCAAAACACTCTTTGTCCAGTATCTTAACGAAATATTATCAAAACTTTCCGCAAATTGATCGCGGGAGACCGTCTTCTGGCAGCGAGGGAAAAATATCATAAACACAACCTCCATCAGTGGACACCTGTTGATGAAATGGCCCGGGTCCCCACAGCGCCAGCAGGCCGGCCCAGGCCTCTCCGCCATTCCGGTGGCGGGAAGTGGGTCAAGGGACTGGCGAGAGGAGAACGCGGGGCCAGGGGCTGATGGGGCACTCCCAGCACATGATACTCCCCGGGGGGGAGCGGGCGGCGCAGGGACCGGTTCAGCCGCGGGACCGGATCTCCAACAGGGCGCCGGCTGCGGTGGAACGCCGCCTTGGGACCTGGGAGCAGGGACAGGGCGAGAGAGAGGGGGAGAGGAGAGAGAGAGAGGATGATGGTAAGGGGTCGCCGACCCCCGGGCACGCCACCAGCTGATCCTCTGCCAACTGGATGGCCTGGTCCAGCGACGTCGGCCGGTGGCACTGGACCCACTGCGCGGTCTTCTTTGGGAGTTTGAACTGCTCGAAACGAACTGCTCCAGTACCACCAGCTCGATGACTCCCCCGACGTCGCGGTCCTCAGCCATCAGCCATCGGCGGCAGGCGTCCCGGAGCTGCTGCGTGAAGACGAAGGGTTGGCCGGCCTCCCCCAACTCGAGGGTCCGGAACCGCTGACGACTTTGCTCCCGGGGACCGGCCGACCCGCTGCAGGATGGCGCGCTTGAGGTCTTTGTAGACCAGGAGGCTGCTGACTGGTAGTTGGTGGGCGGCGATCTGCGCCTCCCCCGACAGCAGGGGGATCAGGCGCGCCGCCCAGTCAGCCGGCGGCCAGTCCCAGGCCGCAGCCGACCTCTCAAAGAGATCCAAGAAGGCCTCGGGATCGTCGAGAGGTCCCATCTTGTGCAGGGCTGTGGCCGCGGCCGGGACCCGGCCCCCCTGGTCTACCCAGCTCCGGAACTGCACGCGGTCTGCCCGTTGTTCTTGGAGGAGCGCATTGAAACGTCGCTCCTGCTGCTCCTCCATTTTCAACAGGGCATCCTGGTGTTGCTGGTGAAGTCCCGCGAGCGCCTGGACGAGCTCCGCCAATGGCGAGGACAGAGGGTTTCTGGCGGCGGCCTCTCCTTCCATCCCGGGTTTCGGCACCAGTGTAACGATGGTTCAGTGTGGGTGATGGAAGAAGACAAAGGGGTCGGCGAATAATGGAGCTTGTGGTGCTTTACTATAATCAATCTTTCCACGGCGACTCAGCGCTCTTTCCACTGAACTCAAAATAAATACAAAATGCAAATCAAAACTCTTCCCGCTGATCACAGCTTTCTCCGTCACAATCACAGATGAATTCAGATCCTCTGCAGACAGCATCGCACCGTCACCCACAGGCTCCACGGTCTCTCTCCCAGCACTGTTCACCTGGCCTGCTTAAATGCGCTCTCCTCTGCCAATCACTGAAATTACAAACAGGTGTTCATCGTTTGAACTTGAGCCACTTACTTCCCGCTCGGTTTCTCTCTCGCTCTCTCACCGCAGACACCGCTGAATCACGCCCCCCCCTGCCACAGTGACACTTTGGGGGAACGCCCCTCAGCGTAGCGTCTCTGAAGCATGAATGAAACTAAGCCAATCTCCGATTGGATCAACGTGATGACGTGATGTGTGATGACACATAGGCGGAAGCATATATAAGGAACCGGCACACACAAAATAACAGCCTCTGTGATGAAGCAAGCGCTCCCAGGCAGGGGAAGGCGTGGCCACGAGACGCAGTTCTCGTTCCCTTCTCAGGGAACAAGGGTTACAGTCATAACCTGAGGACGTTCCCTATCGAGGGAACTCAAACTGCGTCAAAGTGACACTTTGGGGGAATGAGTACCCACTACGCCACAACGCGTCCTGCCTGCCCTGGTGTGAAGCTGCTCACAGGCACACTCAGGACGCGAGCACAAGAGAGCCGGGTGTCGACGGAATGTCTAAGCTGTAAAACCTAATGAAGGTATGTGGGGTAGCCCATCCAGCTGCATCGCAGACTTCCTGGATGGGGGCCCCTGCGAGAAGGGCCCTAGAGGACGCTATGCCTCTAGTGGAATGAGCCCTCACAGCCAAAGGTGAAGGCATACTGCGCACCTGATAAGCTGTGGAAATCGCATTGACAATCCAGTTGCTGATGGTTTGTTTTGAGGCCGGAAGCCCCTTTTTGGGCGACCCGAAACACACCAGTAACTGGTCTGCTTTCCGCCATGAAGAGGACCTCTGAATATATATTCTTAGTGCTCTGACAGGGCAGAGCCTGTGAAGTCTCTCCTCATCTGTCGTCAGGTGAGGTGGAGGATGAAATGCCTGCAGAACCGTAGGCCATGCCACATTAGATGGCACCTTAGGCAGATAGCCAGGCCTGGGGTGAAGGATGGCTTTAATGTTGCCTGGAGCAAACTCCAGGCACTCGTTAGATATAGAGAGCGCCTGAAGATCTCCCACCCTCCTCAGAGAAGTGATGGCCAACAGAAAAGTGACCTTCAGCATTAGGTTCTTGGCCTCTGCCGACTCCAGCGGCTCGAAGGGGGCCTCAGCCAATCCTTCGAGAACTACTGCCACAGGTCCCAAGAGGGAACCCTGGTGCAAGCCACAGGTCTCATCCTCCAAGCCCCACGGAGGAAACGTGCACACACCGCCTGAAATTCACACTCGCCATTGTCTCAGTTTTTTAGGGGAGATTCACTTTGCTTAGACAAACAATAAATAAGACTGACAGTCACAGAGAGCTTAGCTGAAGAACAGAAAGCTGTCATTTTGTGTGTGCCGGTTCCTTATATATGCTTCCGCCTATGTGTCGTCTCGTCACACATCACGTTGATCCAATCGGAGATTGGCTTGGTTTCATTCATGCTTCAGAGACGCTACGCAGAGGGGCGTCCCCCCAAAGTGTCACTTTGACGCAGTTTGAGTTCCTTCGATAGGGAACTAATAGCACCAACATTAGAACAAAAAGTGCATTTATGGTAGGGATGGGCATTTCAAGTAAAAATAATATTTGATGATTGGTGGGAATTACTCGATTATTATCTGAAAATCACACCCCTGCCCTGTTCGCTCAAATTCCGCTCCGACATTAAATTTCTCTGTACTGTAGGCCTACTATTGTCACGGATACATATACTTCAGTGCCAGATTCCTTCACTCCGCCCACTGTCACGGTTGGTAAATCCTATGTCTACTTCTCGTCTCGTGTTTCTATTATTGTTGTGTGTGTGTGCTGATAGGGGGGGCGTGCCGTTCTATCAGCACTCATCAGCAATCATCATCACCAGCTGCAGCCAATCATCATGTGTATATATTCTCATCAACTTCTCATCTCCTTTGTCAGATCGTTGTTTGTGGTTCCTGGTGTGTTGTCTCCTGTCTTGCTCTGTCATGTTCATCTCTGGTTCTTGTTTGCTGTCGTCTGGATACTGTTCGTCGCTGGATTCACCACCTTCACCACTGCACGCTGCACCTGACCATCGGATCCCCTGCGTCACTAACTCGTTGCCTTTTTATTGACTGTCCCTGTGCTGATTTCATTATATTCATTAAAAGAGTTAAACTGCTATTGCTTCCTCGATCTTTCATGACACCCACCCGATCCTCATCCCCAGAATTCTAATCACCATCACCTGTCACCACCACCTACACTCAATCGCCATCTCATTCACCAGCACCATAAAAGACTCACCCGTTCACTTCCTCCGTTGTCTGGTCTCGTCGACACTACCGACCTCAGACTCCCACCTTTGGCAAAACCTACTTACCTGTTACCTACCTGATTCCAGTTCATCTTCAGATCCTTCGTCTTCCTGCTCTTCAGTCCGGTTCCTGTTCCTCTGTGTTTTGCCTGCCATCATCCTGCCGATTCCATTCACCCTACGTCAGATAAGAGACTCTAATTACAGACTGTTTCCATATATCAACAATACTCTTCAACTCATTTGCTCACCTGCCATTCTCCATTGTTCATATCTGCAATAAACCTGTTAAACTCACCAGTCTGTGTCCTCTGATCCCTGACAGAAGACCAGCAAAAATGCTACAGCCCACACCCAGCACCACCGCAGCGGCGATCTCACCGCCAGCTCCCCACATTCCCCGGATCAGTTCATCACCACTCGCTACCTTCACAACATCAGCTTCTTCATCCGCTGCCTCTGTATGTTTTGACCGTTTCGACCAGCGCCCTTCTCAGGCGAGGAGGGGGAGTGCAACGGATTCATGCTGCAGTATGAGCTCTATCTGGAGATGAATCCAGGAAAGTTCCCCACTGAGCGATCAAAGGTGGCATTCATAATCTCCCTTCTCAGAGGACGAGCCCTTTGCTGGGCACATGCTCTATGGAAGGATCGTGGTCTGGTAAGACAGACATTCTCAGCATTTTCAGCTCACTTCCTAGAAGTGTTTTCTCAGTCCTCTAATGCCATATCAGTACAAGATCAGATTTTTTAGATTAAACAAGGTAAATCTTCAGTGTCTTCTTATGCCTTACAGTTTTGCACTCTTGCAGCCACATGTGGGTGGAATGAGTCTGCGCCGATCACAGTGTATCGTCATGGTTTAAACCCAGAGATTTGGTTACAACTAGCTATCTACGATAGCTATCTACGAACACCTGAGAAATCACCATCTATATTTGAAGTTGGAGAAATGTGATTTCCACCAAAGATCCATCCAGTTTCTGGGATATGTCAACACCCCGCAAGGGGTCACCATGGACCAGAGGAAGGTTGATGCTGTCACTAACTGGCCGCTCCCTACCAATATCAAGGAGCTCCAACGATTCCTGGGCTTCGCCAACTTCTACCACCGATTTATCAAAGGTTTCAGTCATATCAGCGCTCCCATAACCTCACTCCTCAAATGCGGGGCCAAGTCTCTGTCCTGGACCACTCAGGCAACCATCACCTTCGGAGAGCTAAAGAGGTCCTTCAGCTCTGCTCCTACCCTCGTCCTTCCGAATCCTGGGCTCCCGTTCCTCGTGGAAGTCGACGCCTCCACCACCGGGGTAGGAGCAGTCCTCTCACAGCGGCAGGGGACCCCACTCCGACTCCATCCATGCGCCTTCTTTTCCAAGAAACTGTCCCCGTCGGAGCAGATTTATGACATTGGTAAGCGAGAACTGCTCGCCATTAAGGTCACCGTGGAAGAGTGGAGGCACTGGCTGGAGGGAGCCAAGCATCCTTTCACAGTCATCACAGATCATCGTAACCCGGAATACTTGAAGCTGAATACTGAATACTTGAATACGAGAAGCCAGGAGACTGAATACCTGTCAGGCTCGCTGGGCGCTCTTCTTCACCCGTTTCAACTTCAAATTCGCCTATCGCCCAGGACCAAAGAACACCAAGGCGGATGCTCTTTCCCGTCAGTTTCACCCGGATTCCAGCCCATCGGTTCCTGAAACCATCCTCCCTCCAGCCTTAGTCGTCAGCCCCATCCAGTGGAGTTTAGATGACCATATTGCCGAAGCTACCCAGTCTGAACCTGCTCTACCGGGAGGTCCTGAGGGACGGGTCTACGTACCCACTCGGCTCCGTCTGTCCCTCATGGACTCAGTTCATACATCTCCGGGCTCTGGACATCCAGGCAGCCACCAAACCCTCTCGCTCATCCAACAACGTTATTGGTGGCCCAACATGACCCAGGATGTCTCCCGGTACGTCAAAGGATGCTCAGTCAGCACTAGGGATGGGTATCGTTAAGGTTTTATCGGTATTACTACTCTTACTGATACCGCTTATCGATCCGGTACTTTAACGGTATTCTTATCGGTTCTTTTTGGTGTTTTTTTTTTAAGAATTAAGAACATAATTAAACTCTATATTTTGAAATGTAAAATAGAAAAAGCAAAACGAAGAAAAAATATATTTTTGTTATGCAGCAATGTGCAGGCTTTTTTGTTTTATATACAAAAAGGTCACATTAGAGAAAAAAAACAAGTACAAACACAAGAATACAATTAATCAAAGATACAAATTATATACAAAGTGCTTTAATTTGGAAGGTGTACTAACATATTTTTCAGGTAATTGTTTCTGTCTGAAAAGAAACCTTATTTAGTAATCAAATATAAAATAGCACTGTATAGTTTATCATAGATAGATTAATACTTATTAAATCTAAAGTTACTTATCCAAAAGCTGTGAGTGATTTTCTCTGCCTTTTGTTGTTTGATCTGCATTAATGGCTGAATCGTCAGCAGGTTTAGGCTATTAGACTGCTGCCCCTTTAAGACCGTGAGCAAATCTAATCGGTAACTGAAGCACCATCGTTTTCTCCCTATTATTTACGTCCATTTAAGACATAATTGTGTTTAAGTGAATAAACGTCTCGGTTACGGATGTAACCCTCGTTCCCTGAGTAGGGAACGGAGACGTTACGTCAAGGAGTGACGGAGAATGGGGGTTTCGCATAGAAAGCCAATCCTCTTCGAGTATTTAACAACGAGCCAATGGCGTGAAAATGCCATGAGACATGAAAGTACGCGTCCTTCAGGTCGATCGCTGCAAACCAATCCTGATGCCGAACACATTCGAAAATGCGTTTGGCCGTGAGCATTTTGAACGGCATTCGATGCAGAGTGCGGTTCAAAACGCGCAGATCCAGGATCGGTCGTAACCCACCGGTCTTCTTGGGGACAATGAAGTAGGGGCTGTAAAACCCGGACTTCACCTCGGCTGGAGGGACAGTCTCGATTGCACCCTTCGCCAGCAGGGTCGCAATCTCCGCTCTCATAACCGGGGCATTGCCACCGACTATCGTGGAGCGAACTCCCCTGAAACGGGGAGGAGATCGTGCGAACTGGATCGCATAGCCGAATCTGATCGTTCTGATGACCCAGCGGGACAGACCGGGGAGCTCTAGCCAAGCTCCCAGGAACTGAACCAGCGGGGTCATGCGAACCACAGACCCTGGCCGCGAGCCGAAGAGCTTCCCCGGGTAGAGGAAGCTAAACGGGTAGCGGAGGCGGGGACTCTCACAGTAAGATCATTGAGTCTCGATCTAAGTGTTGAGATGGTCATGTTCCCACAAAAGGGACATGACTCATCCACGAAAGCTGCTTTAGCATGACGAAGACCCAGACATACAAAGCAGCGATCGTGCCCATCAGAGGACGACAGAAATCGACCGCACCCAGAAGAACACGGGCGAACCATCTTTAAAAAGACGTGCCGCGTGTAGCTCTTTCAGAGGAGAGGAGGAAATTCACTCTTTCAGCGCCGAGGCGACCAAGGAGAAGCGCAAAGTCTGGCAGACCACTGCACAGATCGCAGGCAATGCAGAATCTCGCTGGGTACCGCCGTCACACCAACACTGAAGAGGACACTCGTCTCGAAGAGGCTTGTAGTGATATGGCTTGTGGAGTGAAGAATGCTCTTGGCTCCGAAGCGAAAACATACTGCGGTTGCGTTCACTTCCTCCTTTTATACCCACATGGGTGGGCGGAGTACGCTATGCAAATTCCGCAGACCCATGGCATTTTCACGTCATTGGCTCGTTGTTAAATACTCGAAGAGGATTGGCTTTCTATGCGAAACCCCCATTCTCCGTCACTCCTTGACGTAACTCGGAGTGACTACGAAAGGGAACTGTGTTTAAGTAAATCTCAGAGCTGGTCATTTTGACATTTTTATGTATATTTGATAGTTAAGGACACACGAAGCCCAAAGTATAGGCTACTTTTCTTGTCTTGTTGCAGTCCATTTCGGAGCACGCACCGCCTTGTGAACAGCGTCTCTTGCGCAGGCTTTTGTGTTTTTAATAGCCATTTTTTGATCTTGCAACAGTAGAAGACAGCATTTTGCAACAATCGCCGATAGGAAGAACTGACAGCGCTCCGCAGTGCTGTGAAGTAGGCTAAAGGAAGTTAAGCTGGACAGATCATGCATCTTGTTTTTTAACGTTTTTATCTCAAATATCTTCTTTTTATAATCTTTGGAAGCCGAAATACAAAATATATTAGAATAATATCCCACATCTAAAGTGTAACCACGCTGAATGTTTAGTTCTGTCCTCATTGTCACTCATTAAGCAACTGTCGTGTTGCGCGTGCTGTGGCTTTGCGTGAGAGATCGCTCTCTCTTCTGAACTGCAAATTTCAAATTTGCATCACAGACAAATGGTTTAATTAAAATATAGTTTATATATAGAAAAGACTGGCGATATAAACATGTTCAAGATAACGTTGTAATACGGTTCAGACAGTGTTGAAGAAGGAGACAGGGTCAACGAGTGATGGAGCTTGTGAGACTTTAATTTGTAACTCGTTCCACAGCGCCTCAGCGCTCTTCACAACAAACTCAAAACAAACAAAATACTGTAGAATTAAACTCTTCCCGCTGAACACAGCTTTCTCCGGTTTCCAGGCGTCTAGACTCTTCCCGCTGATCACAGCTTTCTCGGTCACAGCCACGGAGATCGATCGCTCGTCTGTACACAGCATTAGATATCCTAGGAATGACCTATCCTAGGTCATTCCTAGGATATCTAAGTCCAGTAAAGGAGGGAGGGCGTTCTCGCATCTAGCTCCAAAACTCTGGAATAGCCTTCCCGATACGGTCCGGGGCTCTGACTCGCTGACACAGTTTAAAACTAGACTAAAGACGCATCTCTTCAGTCAAGCATTCACATAATGCTCACCTGTCAGTCCTCTTTTATGCCATACCGAACCGTTTGCCACTGAAATTGCTTAACGCACCAGTGGGGCTCGATAGCCTTTTAGACAAACGGGTCGGTCCGTATGGCTGAGTTGCGTTGCGGAGAGTTCGTGAGATAGTGGTTTTCTAACACCGACACCCGTACAATGGAAATTATTATGAACATCAGCTATGCTAAATATGAACATCAGCTATGCTAATTATTTCCCATCTGCCTTTCTGCTGTTATCTCGGGACGCTTGTCCCGAGAAAAATGGCGTTCGTCAGGTCCAGCCTTGTATCCAGCATCTCACGGGGGTTTCGGATGCCCCACCGCCTGTGATGAGAAGACCAACGCCTGTGAAGAGACGACTCAACGCCTGCGATATGTTATGGGGCTGTTTTAGACATAAATAATATTTATATTTAATAGTTATATATAAACAATATGAATGTAAGCCAGAGGAGAACTGGCCCCCGACTGAGCCTGGGTTCTCCCAAGGTTTTTTTCTCCATCCAATCTGATGGAGTTTTGGTTCCTTGCCACTGTCGCCTTGCTTTTGGCTTGCTTGGCTTGCTTAGTCGGGATTATTTAGGATTATTTAGGATTACTTAATATTTAACAATATTATCGATCTGTGTTGTACTACTTTCATGTTATCACTGTGAAGCTGCTTTGATACAATCTGTATTGTGAAAAGCGCTATATAAATAAATGTGACTTGACTTGACTTGACAGCACTTGCCACAGTCTCATACAAGCTCCAAGTTCTCTCTCTCCCACTCTCTCCCTGCATGTGGCTTTTACAGTCTCCCTGCTCCAATCACTGCAATTAGACACAGGTGTTCATCATTTGCACTTGACCCACTTACTCTCCGCGCAGCTCATTGACTCGTCTCTCACTACAGACGCCGCAAAAACCACGCCCCCCTACCACATACCCCCACCGCCCGACTCAGGCCGGGGAACCGTCCGGCCTGCGGCCCCCCTCCCCCCCCATCTCCTCCTGGAGAGGAAGTCGGCCACAGCCATCTGCATCCCCGGCCTGTGGACCACCTGTAACTTAAAAGGTTGTAAAGCCAAATACCACCGGGTGATCCGCGCGTTGGTATCTTTCATGCGGTGGAGCCATTGGAGGGGCGCGTGGTCCGAACACAGGGTGAACTCCCGGCCCAGGAGGTAGTAGCGGAGGGTGAGGACAGCCCACCGGATGGCCAAACACTCCTTCTCAATGGTGCTGTACATCGTCTCTCTCTTCGAAAGCTTCCGACTGATGTACAGCACCGGCCGCTCCCCCCCCCCACCTCCTGGGACAGGACCGCGCCCAAACCCCTGTCCGACGCGTCTGTCTGTAGGGTGAAAGGGAGAGAAAAGGCAGGAGCATGCAAAAGCGGGCCGCCGCACAGAGCAGCCTTTATCTGAGTAAAAGCCCGCTGGCACTGCTCCGTCCACTGGACCGTATCTGGAGCGCCCTTTTTAGTTAGGTCAGTCAGCGGGCTAGCGAGGTCCGAATAGTTAGGTACAAACCGTCTATAATATCCCGCTAGCCCCAGGAACTGCCTAACCTCCTTTTTGGTCTTAGGACTTGGACAGGTTGCAACTGCAGCTGTCTTATCAATTTGGGGACGCACCTGTCCATGTCCCAAGTGGAACCCCAGATACCTTACTTCCACCCGCCCAATTGCAAACTTCTTAGGGTTGGCCGTGAGCCCAGCTCTTCTCAGCGTTTTCAGGACCGCACGCAAATACTGCATATGACGCTGCCAATCATTACTATAGATAATGATATCATCCAAGTAAGCAGCGGCATTTGCAGCATGCGGCCGGAGAATTCTGTCCATCAAATGCTGAAAAGTCGCCGGTGCCCCGAACAACCCGAACGGAAGCGTGACAAATTGGTGTAATCCAAACGGCGTGGTAAAAGCTGTTTTTTCTTTGGATATTGGAGATAAGGGGATCTGCCAATAGCCCTTCGTTAAGTCCAGTGTTGAATAAAATCGAGCGGAACCAAGCCGATCAAGCAATTCGTCAATCCTCGGCATTGGATAAGCATCAAATTTAGACACCGCGTTCACCTTTCTATAATCCACACAGAACCGAACCGAGCCGTCAGGTTTCGGTACTAAAACTATCGGGCTCGCCCAGTCACTGTTGGATTCTTCTATTACCCCCATGTCCAGCATCGTCTCTAATTCTGCTTGAACCACTTTTTTGTGTTCTGGTAAACGATACGGGCGGCAACGTACCACGGCCCCCGGATCAGTCTCAACGTGGTGCTGAATGAGATTCGTTCGGCCAGGTATGGGCGAGAACACATCCGCAAACTCTGCTTGTAAATTCTTAATGTCAGTGAGCTGCGAGGGTGAGAGGTGGTCGCCAGAGGGAGCCAGAGCGAAGGAATGGGGTTTGATATTCGCTTCTGGCCCGAGGTCCTCCTCCCCACTCACCACCGTCGCCAACATCACTGCCTCAGCCTCAACCCATTTTTTAAGCAGGTTGAGGTGGTAAATTTGCCGTCCCCCGCCCCTATCTGTTCGAACTACCTCATAGTTGAGATCCCCAACCCGCCGCGTGACCTCAAAGGGCCCTTGCCACTTTGCGAGTAATTTCGAGCTGGACGTGGGAATTAATACAAGGACCTTATCTCCCGGTGCAAATTGACGAAGTCTAGACCCCCTATTATATTGCTGTCTCTGTCTGTCCTGGGCCTGTAACAAATTCTCCAAAGATAGCCGCCCCAACGTGTGGAGTTTTGCTCTCAGGTCCAGGACATACTGAATTTCGTTCTTGCTAGCGGATGGTCCGTCCTCCTAAATCTCTCTCAGTACATCCAACACCCCGCGGGGTTGGCGACCGAAAAGAAGCTCGAAAGGAGAAAACCCCGTGGAGGCTTGGGGGACTTCGCGTACCGGAAACAACAGGGGTTCCAGCCACTTATCCCAATTTTTGGCGTCTTCGTGAACAAACTTACGAATCATGGCTTTTAACGTCCGATTAAACCGTTCGACCAGACCGTCCGTTTGTGGGTGATAGACGCTGGTGCGAATCGATTTAATGCCTAACAACTCGTAAAGTTCGCGGATTGTCCGTGACATAAACGCCGTGCCCTGATCGGTGAGGATCTCTTTCGGGATCCCCACCCGGGAGATAAATGAAAACAGCGCGCTTGCGACACTCTTAGCTGAGATATTGCGAAGCGGAACTGCCTCCGGGTATCGTGTTGCGTAATCTACCAAGACTAACGCAAAACGATGCCCTCGTGCTGACCGTTCTAATGGCCCGATGAGGTCCATGCCAATTCGCTCGAAGGGGACCTGCATCAGAGGAAGGGGGCACAATAGTGCTTTTGGAGTGGCCGGTGGATTAACCAACTGGCATTCGCGACAAGACACGCACCACCTGCGCACGTTCTCGTGAATGCCCGGCCAAAAGAATCGGGCCATGAGACGGTTTAGTGTCGCCGTTTGCCCTAAATGACCGGCCATCGGATTAAAGTGAGCCGCCTGGAAAAGCATTTCCCGACGGCTCTTTGGGACTAACAACTGGGTTGTATCTTCTTTTGTCTGGGCGTCTCGGGCCACCCGATACAACCTATCTTTAATTATGCAAAAATAAGGGTAAGAGAGTGGTTGGTGCGGGTGGAGTAGTTGACCGTCGATGGACTGGACCTTATCAAACGCATTTTTGAGCGTCTCATCCTGGGACTGCTCCAAGGGAAAATCATCGCGCTCAGAGAGAATATTTCCCTCTGACGCGCTCTGTTCCCCGGACGCAACACCCAGAGGTCCCGGTACAGCATCTCCCACCTGCACCACTGCTGTCTTCCCCTACTGCGTTGCTCTGATCGGTTGTAGGTTTACCGACTATCCAATTGAGTGCAGAGTTTGTTTGTTTTTTTTCCTGGTTTGGTAAAGACAAGCCTCATAATCAAAGCCGTACGGAGCAGTTTCAGACTCATATTCCGACAAGAATATGAGTATGACAAAGTCAGGCTAGTAATTGTTGCACCAAATAAAGAATCTGACAGATCTCCTATACTGTGCTTCTTCTATCTGAAATTTACCTCAGTTAAGGCCTCTTTTGGCTTTTGAACGTTCAGCGTCCAACATAGAGGGTCTCTCGGCACAAACAGAGAGACTAATATCCATAATAGCCATCTAACGCTTAGTACTTATGATGTACTAAATACATCAGGATTTACAGGACATGTTCCCGATTCCAGCTGATCTAAACTATGCAGCCTAATTTTGAATTGAGCAAGTCTATTGTGTGTTATGTGTATGCTAGGCCAAAGAGATGTGTTTTTAGTCTAGATTTGAACTGACAGAGTGTGTCTGCTTCCTGGACAATGTTAGGAAGATTGTTCCAGAGTTTTGGTGCTAAATAGGAAAAGGATCTCCTGCCCAGGGGTGCAGATAGCATTGGGGACGGGGGGGACATGTCCCCCTCAGATTCATAGTTACCCGATCCGTCCCCCGCCCTCACTATCCCTATTAAAAGTAAACAAAAATCGGTAAACCAGAGGATAACCAGTGTTTTCGCTAGCCAAAGTTATTGTTGTGCGTGCCCCGACCCGATCTGAAGCAGCAGCGGGACACGCACAATAATAATCTACTACACCGGTCACCATTACTTTGTACCCATGTTCTCACTACACGCTGTTCTGTTGTCAATAAACACACGATGCCATCATGCCACCGACGTTTACACTCTCTCTCAGTTACCCTTTTTCCACCAAAAAAGAACTGGTTCGGAACTGGTGTTGGTTCAAAGTTGGTTCGGAGTTGGTTCAACTTGCGAACCTTTTCAGAACTTGTTTGTTTTCCACTGACTAGAGCGCCCAGGGAACGACGTCGTTACGTCACTGTGTACGTCGCTAGAAACACTTGCAAGTACACTGCTTTGGGATTATCTCTAACTCATGTACCAAGAAGGCTTTAAAAACAATTGAAATATGTAAGTCTTTTAATCTTTTCCTTTTGATATGTAATCTTTTCTGATTAGTTATGTACCCCTGTCTTTTTTCTTAACATTAATTTGTTTTTTTCTTCTTTGCTTATAATTACAAAGGCGGACTCCATCGGGTTTCTGCAAATGTTTCTCCTGGCTTTGCGATCCTATATTATGGTCAAAAAAGATGTTTAGAACACATCTAAACCCACCCCCAGCCCCCGATGTAAGCATGACGTGGTAAAAGAACGGTTCTAGTCCAGCAAAGAGTTGGTGCCGCTTTGGAACCAGTTCTCCTGGCCGAGAACCGGTTCTTTGGCTGTCGAAACACAAAGAACTGGTTCGCGCGCAGGCACCAGCTCCGAACCGGCTCTCAAAATGCTTTGGTGGAAAAGGGGCTAGAGTGTTTGCTACTACGACTCCTCTTGAGTGACGTCCCCGGGGTCCTATGGCGAGCTATCTGCCTCCATCGTGCCTGTACTAGCGGACCGGTAACCATAGTGATCATATACAATCTAAGACTGAGCTGATCGGTGATTTTCTTAACTGAAAAAAAAATCGACTGTATAAATGCCACATT
Organism: Cyprinella venusta; assembly: GCA_038021265.1. NCBI lineage: Eukaryota > Metazoa > Chordata > Actinopteri > Cypriniformes > Leuciscidae > Cyprinella > Cyprinella venusta. The sequence continues at coordinate 7,128,346 of CM075870.1, read as the reverse complement.
AAGGCATCACCTTGTTTTTTTTTTTTTTTTTTTTTAAAAACCAAACAACATCCTATGCCTGTTGACTTTCCCAGATGTGGCAGATTAGATTTGTAAAGGGGAATAGCTAGTCTGAAAATAAGGCTTTTGCACTTAGTAAACACTGCAAAATGTGGAGACCATAATGCATTAAGATGAGTGGACAGACGCAAATAATGAATGAACACAAAAATAATGGTTGGATAAATCAAACAATTTATCGTCGTCAGGTAATAATGTTTTATCTAATAATTTAACCCATTGTTCTGTATAAATTGACTGAGGTATGTTCACTGTTGTGTTACCACTATAAAAATAATTATAATAAGTAAATTTATGTAGTGCAAGGTTTATGCAAACAACAAATAAAGGCCTACATAAACTTTTGACATCCTCTTATAGCAGGAAATCATATTTATATTTTATTTATTTATTTATTTATTTTACTGTACGGAGCAACGGAGGATATAGATTCTAAGATTATGGGCTATGAAAAACATTTCTCAATATGTCATACATCATTTGAAAGATATTTCTAATCTATAAATTGCAACAAACTTGTAATTAACACTTACATTTTAGTTATTATTATATATTTTTGAAATAGTAGTTTTAGCAATTGATTCTCTGTAATATGTTGTATTTCACATTGTTGTGAAAGTCTATAGAGGTATAGAGGTTTAACTGAAATACTTCAAAATGTTAACATTTTGTTGTCCTCTTGGCCAGCAGGCAATATCTGATGACAGTAAGGCAGACCCTAATAGTCAGTCAAGTGAGGATCTGCAAGAGGGCAGCCACAGTAAAAATATGTTGTTGTTATTTTAGTTTATTTTATTATTATTTTTATTTTTGCCTATAGGTTCTTTGCTTTTTTGTTCATAATGATAGACATTGCGAGATAAACAAATGTTTAAATAATAAATACTTTGCTGAAGACATGGGTCATGGCCATGGGTGATTGGAATACTAGTCAAATAACAGTCTGATCATGCATATCTAGTAGTGATCAGTAAGGCCTTTTTTATTTTTTTTTTATTTGTTTATTTTTTACCTTTGTTTATTGTTGTAATCCATGATTTAAAATAAGAATCCCCTATTTGCTTTTTAGTCCAAATCATTTGCCCAAATAACGCAAAGTAACTTCTTGAGCACTAGTTAAAGCCCAAATTATGTAAAATCACGAATTGAGTTTAAATCATTTGTTGACAGCCTGCCCCCCCCCCCAGTTGTCCGGCCAAAAGTCCTTACAGTCATGCCCTCCCCGCATATAGCCATTCTGACATAATAGTGTCTTACAAAAGTTAAATGACTATATTGTTTTGTATGATTTAGTGCTCAGGATAATTTTCACATCCTTTTGAAGAAAAAAAACCCTCTAGACTACAATATGCAGTTCTGAAAAGTCTTGTGAACAAATGTTTACTATGTGTTATATGGCCTGATTTCAATGAATTGACATTTAGTTTTTAGTTTTTTTAACACACATAAACATTGTTTTCTCATAAACACACACATGTACATACATGCTGCTAGGGCTGGGCGATATGGCTGAAAACTTTATCACGATATCAGTGTTTCATATCGGTCGATATCGATAATTATTGATTTTTTTATGATCCATTTAAAATAAGGACTAGGATAAAAAATCTATTACAATTAAACATTTTTATTTTACACTTAACCTTCCTCTGATTATAATCCCAAGACAGAAATGTCAACACAACCATGGAAAACTCAAATAATTAAAAACGAGGCTGAATCCAGCTTCTTATTTGCAGCTTCTTAGGTGGAACGGATAGCATCAATAAGAAGCTGGATTCAGTCTCGTAATGTACACAGAAGTCATGGTTCTGTACAATTTTGGTACAATGGAGTGAAAAGCAAAAAAGAAATATAAAAGGCATTTTTATAAATGTCTTAAGCCTTGTATTTTTTTTAAATAAGTTTTATTAATAAAGACATATAGAACCAGTTTATCTATAGTGCACTGATAATAGTTTTATGTAATTAGTTTATTAAATTAATAAAAAGACATTGAGATATGTTTTGTAATTGTACCTGAATTAATTTAAAATTAATTAGCTATATTTCAGATCAATATATATGTTTTCCTTAATTTGAATTAACTCGTTATTCTCATCAGAATTATAGATTTCCGTATTAAAAAAATACTACCAACACATTTTATTTTCTTTTTTAATGTGTAACTTAAAAATGAACAGATTAGAGCTCTGTTTTGAGGACAAGAAATTAAAATCAATGCGGTTTGATGATGACTGTCAGAGTCTATTTTTGTGACTGGCCAAAAGATGGAACACACAGACAGTTTTAAAAAAGGGTTGGATATAATTTTCTTTTAAAACAATGTATGTGTGCATGTGTGACAGTTGTAGGTTACTGTTTGACAAGACATACAGTGTGACTAAAGCACAATGTTGTGTTTTATTGCGAGTATAGGCCAACACAATTATAAGTAAACACTTTGCAGACTGAATGGTGTCCTGTATTACCAAAATGACAGCGTATGTTTTTATGTCTCCACTGTTTGATTGCACTCGCGTCGCGTGTATGTCTGTCTATCTCTCTCCTACACACACACACACACACAAAGTTAGATCGCGCACGTGCTTACTCTCTCTCGCGTGCACACACACATACTCCAGCCGACTCCAGCATTACAATCTTGACATCGCAGCCTGTTTGTGCATTATGCTGTGTTCACATCAAACGCGAATAGAGCGAATTATCCAATAATGTTTCGCAATTCTAGCCTGCACGGCATGCAGATGAAGGGCACTCATTTTCTGTTTATTAATCGCCGATTCGCCGGTTACTGAAGAGGAATCTAGCAGCACGAGACGACGAAATGGCGCAATCAGACACCGTTACATGATTGCCTGTTAGTGTGTCACTCCCTACGTCGCTAGGTTAACAGAGAGCGCGTGCCTTTGTTCACGAGTTCACACTTACATATAATTTTGAGTGAGTAAGATTCAATGCGTATTTGGCGTGCTGTCCGGAGGGAGGGCTCCGAGCTCGGAATTCTGCCCGAACCCAGAGTACTCCCCCCGTATGTAAGTGATATTTTAGAAAAAGGTATGTGGAGAACTACGAGTGTGGAGAAGGGGTGGAGGAGGGATGCTGCAAACTGCCAATGGATCGAGGTAAGACTGCTGAGTCTATTTGTACCCTCTTATCATTAGCTGCTGATTGCGGATTGCTGTCCACTCGTGTCAATTATCTGAACGTGCTCCTCCCGAACTTAGTTAATAAAACTTCATTTCACGAGTTCACACTTACATATAATTTTGAGTGAGTAAGATTCAATGCGTATTTGGCGTGCTGTCCGGAGGGAGGGCTCCGAGCTCGGAATTCTGCCCGAACCCAGAGTACTCCCCCCAAAAGGCTAAAGAGAAGAGGACAGCCGCCGGACTAAAAACCCCCCAAAGAGTGCCAAGGTTGGCAGGCTGGCATCTCGAGAAGGGGCCTGGAAGCTTGTTCAGGGAGGCCCGTGATGGTGGCTCACTGCCTGGACTGACGGCCCTTGTTGACTGCGAACAAGGTGCGGTTGTAGTATACTTCTCCAGGAGCTTTTCACGCTGCATCCGCTGTGAGACCAAATGCTCGCTGAAATGAAAGAGAAAACGTGAGTGCTCTAACGGGAACTTTCTCGCTTCATCTGCTGTGAGACAAATGCTCGCTGGATGAAAAGAGGAAAACTGAAATATGGAAAAATGAGTGCTTGCCCAGGAGAGTCTCGCACTGCATTCGCTGAGAGACCAACTGTTCGCTGAATGAAAGACAAATAATATAAGTGCTCTCACTCCATCCACTGTGAGACCAATGCTCACTGGACGGAAAGAGGAAGACAGGAAAGAGAAAAATGAGTGCTTGTCCAGGAGATTTTCTCGTACTCCGTCCGCTGTGAGACCAACTGCTCGCTGGATGAAAGAGAAAATATAAGTGCTCTACTGTGAAAGCACTCACTCCATCTGCTATGAGACCAATGCTCACTAGACGGAAAGAGGAAGACTAAAAAGAGAAAAATGAGTGCTTGTCCAGGAGATTTTCTCGTACTCCGTCCGCTGTGAGACCAACTGCTCGCTGGATGAAGGAGAAAATGTAAGAGCTCTACTGGGAAAGCTCTCACTCCGCCCACTGTGAGACCAATGCTCACTAGACGGAAAGAGGAAGACTAAAAAGAGAAAAACTGAGTGCTTGTACAGGAGATTTTCTCGTACTCCGTCCGCTGTGAGAAAACTGCTCGCTGGATGAAAGAGAAAATATAAGTGCTCTACTGTGAAAGCACTTACTCCATCCGCTATAAGACCAATGCTCACTAGACGGAAAGAGGAAGACTGGAAAGAGAAAAATGAGTGCTTGTACAGGAGATTTTCTCGTACTCCGTCCGCAGTGAGACCAACTGCTCGCTGGATGAAAGAGAAAATATAAGTGCTCTACTGTGAAAGCGCTCACTCCATCTGCTATGAGACCAATGCTCACTAGACGGAAAGAGGAAGACTGGAAAGAGAAAAATGAGTGCTTGTCCAGGAGATTTTCTCGTACTCCGTCCGCTGTGAGACCAACTGCTCGCTGGATGAAAGAGAAAATATAAGTGCTCTACTGTGAAGGCACTCACTCCATCTGCTATGAGACCAATGCTCACTAGACGGAAAGAGGAAGACTGGAAAGAGAAAAATGAGTGCTTGTACAGGAGATTTTCTCGTACTCCGTCCGCTGTGAGACCAACTGCTCGCTGGATGAAAGAGAAAATATAAGTGCTCTACTGTGAAAGCACTCACTCCATCTGCTATGAGACCAATGCTCACTAGACGGAAAGAGGAAGACTGGAAAGAGAAAAATGAGTGCTTGTCCAGGAGATTTTCTCGTACTCCGTCCGCTGTGAGACCAACTGCTCGCTGGATGAAAGAGAAAATATAAGTGCTCTACTGTGAAAGCACTCACTCCATCTGCTATGAGACCAATGCTCACTAGACGGAAAGACGAAGACTGGAAAGAGAAAAATGAGTGCTTGTACAGGAGATTTTCTCGTACTCCGTCCGCTGTGAGACCAACTGCTCGCTGGATGAAAGAGAAAATATAAGTGCTCTACTGTGAAAGCACTCACTCCATCTGCTATGAGACCAATGCTCACTAGACGGAAAGAGAAAAATGAGTGCTTGTACAGGAGATTTTCTCGTACTCCGTCCGCTGTGAGAAAACTGCTCGCTGGATGAAAGAGAAAATATAAGTGCTCTACTGTGAAAGCACTCACTCCATCTGCTATGAGACCAATGCTCACTAGACGGAAAGAGAAAAATGAGTGCTTGTACAGGAGATTTTCTCGTACTCCGTCCGCTGTGAGAAAACTGCTCGCTGGATGAAAGAGAAAATATAAGTGCTCTACTGTGAAAGCGCTCACTCCATCTGCTATGAGACCAATGCTCGCTAGACGGAAAGAGGAAGACTGGAAAGAGAAAAAATGAGTGCTTGTCCAGGAGATTTTCTCGTACTCCGTCCGCTGTGAGACCAACTGCTCGCTGGATGAAAGAGAAAATATAAGTGCTCTACTGTGAAGGCACTCACTCCATCTGCTATGAGACCAATGCTCACTAGACGGAAAGAGGAAGACTGGAAAGAGAAAAATGAGAGCTTGTACAGGAGATTTTCTCGTACTCCGTCCGCTGTGAGACCAACTACTCGCTGGATGAAAGAGAAAATATAAGTGCTCTACTGTGAAAGCACTCACTCCATCTGCTATGAGACCAATGCTCACTAGACGGAAAGACGAAGACTGGAAAGAGAAAAAATGAGTGCTTGTACAGGAGATTTTCTCGTACTCCGTCCGCTGTGAGACCAACTGCTCGCTGGATGAAAGAGAAAATATAAGTGCTCTACTGTGAAAGCACTCACTCCATCTGCTATGAGACCAATGCTCACTAGACGGAAAGAGGAAGACTGGAAAGAGAAAAATGAGTGCTTGTCCAGGAGATTTTCTCGTACTCCGTCCGCTGTGAGACCAACTGCTCGCTGGATGAAGGAGAAAATGTAAGAGCTCTACTGGGAAAGCTCTCACTCCGTCCACTGTGAGACCAATGCTCACTAGAAGGAAAGAGGAAGACAGGAAAGAGAAAAATGAGTGCTTGTCCAGGAGATTTTCTCATACCCCTTCCGCTGTGAGACCAACTGCTCGCTGGATGAAAGAGAAAATATAAGTGCTCTACTGTGAAAGCACTCACTCCATCTGCTATGAGACCAATGTTCACTAGACGGAAAGAGGAAGACAGGAAAGAGAAAAATGAGTGCTTGTCCAGGAGATTTTCTTGTACCCCGTCCGCTGTGAGACCGACTGCTCGCTGGATGAAAAGAAAAATGTAAGTGCTCCACTGGGAAAGCACTCACTCCTCTCACAAAGTGATGGCGGTTTCTGAGTGTCTAAGAACACGTAAAAATATATATATATATAGCTGCGAGCAGCGATTGCGGGCCCAAGCCGGTGGCACCGCAACCCCGGTGCCTTTAGTTACCTAAAGGCACCGGGATGGCGGTACCGCCGGCTTTGGCCCGCAATCGCTGCTCGCAGCTATATATATATATATATATATATATATATATATATATATATATATAAAGCCGGTGGCACCGCACCCTTGGTGCTTTTAGGGTTATTCTACATGACGTGCAAAAACATAACCCCCGCTTTGACTGTCAAAAAGAAGTGTGCTGAAGAGCTTGCAGCAGTGAAGGCTCTGCAAAAGTGCGGATCGAGGGCACATTTTAACCACAAAGTATGCATGAGCAACCTTCTGAAAGGTCAGGTGTACATCAAGGTCTACATCTGTACTGTGTTTACATTATAGTATGTAGGGATGCGCCGATCCGATACTCAGGATCGTTATCAGTTCCGATACTGCCATCTTTGCCGGATCGGGTATATTTACACCACTTTAATCAAACCACTCTTCTTTAAAACATTACGATGTGATTTTTTCCACATGTATTTTGTTACTCTTATTGAGCTATTTTGTCCGCATAAAAGATTCACTGCCAATCGTACGTGCTCACATCATTCTCTTTCTGTGAAAGCTGTATACTGCATTCACCAGTTTTCACTCTACAGCTATTGACCAGAGCACTGAAATTATTTCTCACTTAAACTACAATCAAATGGATTTTCCCACACATTTTGCATTAGTCCTCTGCATGGCATTTTATTATTTTCTGAGCAGCTTCAGAAGTGCATGCACACAGCCTAGAACACATGACACGCACACACAGTCACGAGAGAGGCGCGATCGAACTCTGTGTGTGTTTGTGTGTGAACAATGGAAACTCCATTTTGTTCATACAGGAAAATATTCAGACTAATGTCTTGTGGGAGCAACAGAATACATGTAACAGCATTATGTAATCAGGAAACAAAAATCCAGTAACTGTATATTATTACAGTGAGTTACATCAAAAAAAGTAATCAGATTGTAGTTACTTTTTGAAAAAGTATAAAGTACTTAAAGCCAATTAATATAAAATGGGACCCTTTTTTATGAAATAATTTGTAACTGTATCGGAATACATTTTTTAAAGTAACCCTCCCTAGCCTGGTCTTGTGTGGACGTCGTGAAATTAGAAAATAGAGATCGTTCATTTAGTTCTTTAGCCTATATACATGTTTTTATATCCACATATTTTGTTCTAATGTCACAAATAATAATTTTAGGGTTTACTATAGCCTACATTTCACTCAAATATTTTTGTACTTTCGAGCAATAAACTGAAAGTAATGTGAATATTGCCATTCAGGGCTGGACTGGGACAAAAAATCAGCCCTGGACACTTCATCCAGACCGGCCCACTATGCAAACACACACACACGTGCATTAATCTATACGTGCATTAATCTGCATGTAAAATTACTGATTAGATTTCATTTACTATCAAAACCAAGAAAAAACTATTAAAATAATAAACAAAGGGAATGGAAATGATTTTATAAGGCTTTATTGTAAATAACTGGTCTGAATTTATGTGCCACTTAATATTTTAATAGAATATTCTTAGGCTATACTACATATATTTCATGAAGTGCAACATCACGGTGAGGACCTACAGAAATATATATTCTGTAGCTCCTGGCAGTGATGTTTCACCTCATGAAATATAGTTTATATAATATAGCATAAGAATATTCTGTTACAATATTATGTTCACATTTATGACACAGACAGTAGATAATATTATGTTCACATTTATGACACAGACAGTATAGGCTTCTGCCAGGCACTTTCAGGGAGACAAATTGAAAAAATATGTATTTATGTGCATATTTATATGCAAAATACTCCTTTTTTCACATCAACTATGTGCTATGGTCATTAAATGGCTATCCTTTTCACTTAAGTCCAGCAAATAATTCATTTATTTTAACACATTTGGTGGCATCTGCCTCAAGTTATTGTCGTTGTTATGAAATACAGTCGTATGTTTGCATAGAATTCATTTTGAACACTATAATATTACATGCTTTCAAAATCTGAGGTAAATTATCCGTTATGGCTTGTGGCACAGTGACCTATTTTTAACTAAAAATAAATAATGTGTACTCATAACCAGTGTAATTTCTTCATTCTGTCAGCCGCGACATCGCAGAAATAGGAACCGTTTCTAAATTAGAAACTTCGCATGTCGCCGTCGCGTCTGGTTAGGACAAAAACTCTGATTTACATGGAAAAGATACCTTTTATCGCGTGTCGCGGCGTCGTGTGTAGTTAGGACATATTGTACTGTAACGGTAGTCGATACGCGTTCTTCTGATCATTAAAAAGAATGAGGTTATATTGACAGATGAATAGGCTACGCTCAGTTTATCAAATACGCTCAGTTTATTAAATGTCTCTTGCAAACTATGAAGAGACAATGATGAATCAATACACACTGACATGGCGATGCTGGACTGATTCTTTATTTGCACCATCATACAGTAATTTTGTCGGTTGTTTATTACAGATATTATTAGCATGCATTTTATTGATCATCAGCTAATTTCATCAATAGACATCAATAAGAGAGAGTGGCAACAGCCCTTGTAAGAGTCAAGAGATCATTTCTTTCTTTACTTGAAGATGATTGTGTAGATGATTAAGCGTCTCTGACTTACTTTCACTTTTATTTGCGATGTTTGCACGTTGGTTTGACGCTCAGCTGCTGCTTATCTGCGGTGGTGATGCGTGTCGCAGTAGCGCCGACATGTCTGACTATAACAGCCTGTAAACGCTCTCACTCGTTTATTTTTTAGCATTTTTGGGAGGAGTAAAATATACATGTGTGATATCAACAACCAGATTGCGTTTACACGTAAAGATCCGAACACAATGCGAGCCAGACTACCTCCAGATGGTCAGGCAAATCGATCACAATCCGATCACAACGTAATACCTTGCATTGATATTTCTTTTTTATTATCCGGATAACTTATCTGGATACAGATCGCATTTTAATACCAGGTGTAGGGGTCTCAGAGACGAGACCGGCGAGAAACTTCACGAGACCTGCGGAATGCCTCCACAGGGCGGGGAGATACTATACTGCCTATGGGAGCGGCCGCTTCTCCGCTCTTGATTCCGATTGGCCAGTGTCAGACAGTCAGACCTGTCAGTCTCGCAGCTGGACCAAGTTTATGGACCAAGTTAATTTAATTAATAAACTAATTTTATAAAACTATTGTCAATGCACTACAATTTAACTGGTTATATTATGCATTCACTTATAAAAATTAAAATAAAAACTTATTTAAAACATACCAGGCTTAAGAAATGTATTAAGAAATTACACAGCAGAAAAAAACACACAGCACTGAAATGGTTAAGTTAAGCCCCTCCCCTTACTAACACACAAACACAGAGAGAGACAGAGATGTAGGCTCAAAGGGAGCATGACCAGATTCAAACAAACATATCTTACTTTCTGTGGGTCCTAGTTAAAGAGTGTCAATTAGAAAGTTGTCCGGCTCGAGGAGTACAATATACATACTGATTTTTGTAACTGTAGATAAAACTAACAACCCAACTTTTGTCAAAAGGTGGCGCTACTGAGCCCTCACCACGCCCGTTTCTGAAACTTTGCACATGTCTACTGGCTAATAAATGTGATGTGTCTGAGGAGTTTCATGCAATTTGAAGCATGCTAAGGGTCTCAAAAGCATCCTAAAAGAATGGTAAAGTTTGATGCGTCACCACGGCAACAGTTTCAAAGATATTAAGAATCCATTCACAGGTCTACATCTGCCGTATGTTTACATTATACAGATGAAGTTTGAAGCAAATCGGGTTAAAATAAGAGGGTGATTTCAAAGCATTTTGAAAGTGACACACTTCCTGTTGCCAGTTGGTGGCGCTATAACTTTGACACACAATAGTCACATCCATGTGATCGTCCTCTTACGGCGAACACAATCCTGAAGTTTCATCAAGATCAGTTAATGTATGCTGAAGTTAGGACACACTTCCTGTTTCACGTTTCTCACCATAATTTTGTTTCCTCGCCACAGCCAAACCGTTCGAGATATCAAAAATCCCCTCGCAATTTTTGATCGTCTATGTCTTGACTTCAGGCTGACCGAGTTTCGTTCCATGCGGATGAATGCTCTAGGAGAAGTACATTAAATTCCATTGCAAGCATTTTAAAAAAAACCGTAAATATCTGACTTCCTGTTGGGCTGGGGTAAAAAGTAAAAGTGCGATGAATATATGAAACGATGAGATCGACATGTGTACCGAGTTTCATATTATTACATGCAAGCGTGTTTGATTTATGGACAAAGTGTTCAGACCCTGTTCCAGGGGGCGCTGACGAGCCGCCCTGCCACGCCCGGGTACCAGCTTCAGCCCGGCTCTGATGGCCGCGGGTTCTGACCCGTGTGCAAAGTTTCAAGAGTTTTTGAGCATGTTAAGGGCCCCAAAAGTGCCCGGATAGTCGTTAGAAAAAAAAAAAAAAAATATATATATATATATATATATATATATATATATAAATATAGCTGCGAGCAGCGATTGCGGGCCCAAGCCGGTGGCACCGCAACCCCGGTGCCTTTAGTTACCTAAAGGCACCGGGATGGCGGTACCGCCGGCTTTGGCCCGCAATCGCTGCTCGCAGCTATATTTATATATATACGCCGGCCCAACCAGACCGCGGCCCACCGGGAATCTCCCAGTAGTCCCGATGGCCAGTACATGCCTGATTTAGTATCTTTAATATATCGTCGCTGCCCGATGAAACTCACGTATGTCCAAAACGGTTACTTTTCAGGAAGTGGAAAAAAACATGTTATTTCAAAAGCAGCTGAACGTAGCATTCTCATGCTTGGCACAACATCTTTAAATGTAACCATATTCTTGCCAGTGTCATGATATAATCCATATTTGACCCAAAATCGAGTTTAAATGGACATACATGCATATTGTACTGTAACGGTGGTCGATACGCGTTCTTCCGATCATTAAAAAGAATGAGGTTAGCCTATATATATTGATAGATGAATAGGCTACGCTCAGTTTATCAAATACGCTCAGTTTATTAAATGTCTCTTGCAAACTATGAAGAGACAACCCAGCAAGCAATAGCCCTCATTTCACCGTCTAGGTTAAATAGAGACCCGATATAGTCCGGCTATGTGTAACCCACTTCTAGCCAAAATAACATTGAATCATGGCTAAATGTATTTTTTCCAAAATAACTTGCAAAATGTATTATATTCCATCATGTAAGCAAAGTCAACTGTGATTACAAGGTGTTTGGTTTGATTTCTTTGACATTTTCTATGTGTAGGCTGTGTGAAGACGCGATCTAGCTCGTATAGTCTGTCCGGCTATTTATAGCCCACTTCTAGTCGAAACTGATTAATTGTCGTTTTAATGAATTGTTGGGCAGGCAACGCATGAGATAGTTGATATCCCATCATGTTCGCATTGGTAAACATATCTACAAGGTGCCAGTGTCATATCATGACATGGTCGATTTGTAGTCACGATCCTCTGAATTGGATGGGCTATGTGCAGTCTGCTTTTAGCCCACTGGCGAAATCGAGGCAATCAGTGGTCTACGTTTAACGGCTTGGCTATAGCCCTGATTTAGACCAGCGATTAGTAGGCTATTGCCAAAATAAATCTTAAAATTGTTTTCTTGTTTTTCACCCACGCAGCTTCATGTTTGCTGTCACAGTCACACATTAATTAAAAATCTACGGTTTTATTTGACTGTTTTATTATTTTAAATTAAATAAAAATGCAATTACATTTCTCAACCGCTAGATGGCAACAGCCCTACTGAGACATGACTGCTGACAACGCGAGTCTTGATAGCACAGATCACCGGTCACGCGATCGACCATCCTCAAATATTTTAAACGAGGCAGAGCATTGCATTCAGCTGACGGTCGACGACAACAGGTAAAATACATTCCCACTTTTGTCTTTTAAGCATCTGTGTTTTCATTTTGACGTGTTAATTTTTTAGATAAATTATTTGTTATCATGTGTTGTTGGAATCGTGACATTTTAGCGGGTGTGTCATGGTACATGCACGTGTAGGCCTAACGTTACTGAATCCAAAGCTGTAAACATGAAACACATGCAATCTATTATAAAGTGTTATGAAATCCACAATTATATTTGGCTCTTTTCTTTAGATCATTGTGATATAAAAATAGCATTTCCTCACTAAATCTCTTGTCTTTGACAAAGTCCATCATTGATATAAATTATAAAATTGAATTTGTCTGAACATTGGCTTGTTGGAGAGCATAAGCTAATAGAGTAGAATAATGTTTGTTATTGTACAAGCAAAGTAAGATGAAGTTTCATTCAAAATGCCTTCATTAATTCAAGTTTGAAACTTTCAAATTAATTTTATAATACAGCATAAAAATACAAATGATTGGCTATATAAAATAAGCAAATCTAAAAAGTATCCGCCAGTATATCAATAATGCAAATAGCTCCGATGTGCATTAAAACCTAAACAGAACACAAGAACACACACACACACACACACACACACACACACACAAAACGTACATGTACTTTCAACAATGCTTTTCTTGTGCTAATTATTTTATTCTTATTTGGCAGATGCTGTGATGACCAACTTCCCAGCAGCAACAGAGTTTTCTATTTTATTATCTTAAGTTGTTCATGTTAAAATAATTTTATATTTTTAATTTTAATATTGGTGTGGTAATTTTTATGTTTTGAAGTTACGTAATGTTGTTCTTTTGCTAAATAAAGCCTTTTATATATATATATATATTTTTTTTGGAATGGCTTGTTATTTATGTGAACCTGTTATATTTGAATGAAAAGAATCTTTTAACCATTTTGTTGTCTATTGCATGTATATGTAGTCGTTTAATAGTTGTCTAATTGATGACTAGTCTATTCTTGGGCTACATTTAGACGTCTATTAGATTTTCACTGACAGCCCAAATTTAGCCTTGTTTTAGCCTAGACCCATATGCACTGCCTATTAGACGTATAAATGTAGTCGTTCAATAGCCGTCTAATTGTTGACTATAGTCTATTCTTGGGCTATGGTTAGATGTCTATTCTTGGGCTATGGTTAGACGTCTATTAGATTTTCACTGACAGCCCAAATTTAGCCTTGATTTAGCCTAGACGTCTGGGCTATGTTTTGACGGCTATTAGACGTCTTTTGGACGTAAAATTGCTTGCTGGGAATGATGAATCAATACACACTGACATGGCGATGCTGGACTATTCTTTATTTACACCATCATACAGTAATTTTGTCGGTTGTTTATTACAGATATTAGCATGCATTTTATTGATCATCAGCTAATTTCATCAATAGATATCAATAAGAGAGAGTGGCAACAGCCCTGGTAAGAGTCAAGAGATCATTTCTTTCTTTACTTGAAGATGAATGTGTAGATGATTAAGCGTCTCTGACTTACTTTCACTTTTATTTGCGATGTTTGCACGTTGGTTTGACGCTCAGCTGCTGCTCATCTGCGGCGGTGATGCGTGTCGCAGCGCCGTCATTTCTGACTATAACATAGCCTGTAAACGCTCTCACTCGTTTATGTTTTAGCATTTTTGGGAGGAGTAAAATATACATGTGTGATATCAACAACCAGATTGCGTTTACACGTAAAGATCCGAACACAATGCGAGCCAGACTACCTCCAGATGGTCAGGCATATCGATCACAATCCGATCACAACGTAATACCTTGCATTAACATTTCTTTTTTATTATCCGGATAACTTATCTGGATACAGATCGCATTTTAATACCAGGTGTAGGGGTCTCAGAGACTAGACCGGCGAGAAACTTCACGAGACCGGCGGAAAGCCTCCACAGGGCGGGGAGATACTATACTGCCTATGGGAGCGGCCGCTTCTCCGCTCTTGATTCCGATTGGCCAGTGTCAGACAGTCAGACCTGTCAGTCTCTCAGCTCGCGTCCGCTTCATGCGGCTTCATGAGAGAGACGCATAAGTCCGGAATTGGATGATTTAACAAATACTTACGATAGAATATATTTACAATTAATAATGATTTAAAAACAAAATACATAACGCGCCGGGCCGCCGGCCAAACCAGACCGCGGCCCACCGGGAATCTCCCGGTAGTCCCGATGGCCAGTACATATGCCTGATTTAGTATCTTTAATATATTTTCATAATTTTGAAGAAGTTTGGTGTGGGAATAATTAAAAATTACTTAAGAGGGGGGAAATAAAAATGTAAAGGCTGGTTTTGCAAAACATTCACATACAGTACAGACCGAAACAACCGACATCCTGTTGGGCTGGCTTAAAGTTGTTTGGGCTAATGAGATCTATAAGTGTACCGAGTTTAATATTATTATATGCAAGTGTGTTTGATTTATGGACCCAATTTTCAGATCAAGTTTATGGACCAAGTTAATTTAATTAATAAACTAATTATATAAAACTATTGTCAATGCACTACAATTTAACGGGTTATATTATGCCTTCACTTATAAAAATTAAAATAAAAACTTATTTAAAACATACCAGGCTTAAGAAATGTATTAAGAAATTACACAGCAGAAAAAACACACAGCAGTGAAATGGTTAAGCCCCTCCCCTACTAACACACACACAGACAGAGACAGAGATGTAGGTTCAAAGGGAGCATGACCAGATTCAAACAAACATATCTTACTTTCTGTGGGTCCTAGGTAATGAGTGTCAATTAGAAAGTTGTCCGGCTCGAGGAGTACAATATACATACCGATTTTTGTAACTGTAGATAAAACTAACAACCCAACTTTTGTCAAAAGGTGGCGCTACTGAGCCCTCACCACGCCCGTTTCTGAAACTTTGCACATGTCTACTGGCTAATAAATGTGATGTGTCTGAGGAGTTTCATGCAATTTGAAGCATGCTAAGGGTCTCAAAAGCATCCTAAAAGAATGGTAAAGTTTGATGCGTCGCCACGGCAACAGTTTCAAAGACATCAATAATCCATTCACAGGTCTACATCTGCCGTATGTTTAAATTATACAGATGAAGTTTGAAGCAAATCGGGTTAAAATAAGAGGGTGATTTCAAAGCATTTTGAAAGTGACACACTTCCTGCTGCCAGTTGGTGGCGCTATAACTTTGACACACAATAGTCACATCCATGTGATCGTCCTCTTACAGCGAACACACTCCTGAAGTTTCATCAAGATCGGTTGATGTATGCTGAAGTTAGGACACACTTCCTGTTTCACGTTTCTCACCATAATTTTGTTTCCTCGCCACAGCCAAACCGTTCGAGATATCAAAAATCCCCTCGCAATTTTTGATCCTCTATGTCTTGACTTCAGGCTGACCGAGTTTCGTTCCATGCGGATGAATGCTCTAGGAGGAGTACATTAAATTCCATTGCAAGCATTTTAAAAACAACCGTAAATATCTGACTTCCTGTTGGGCTGGGGTAAAAAGTAAAAGCGCGATGTATATATGAAACGATGAGATCGACATGTGTACCGAGTTTCATATTATTACATGCAAGCGTGTTTGATTTATGGACAAAGTGTTCAGACCCTGTTCCAGGGGGCGCTGACGAGCCGCCCTGCCGCGCCCGTGTACCAGCTTCAGCCCGGCTCTGATGGCCGCGGGTTCTGACCCGTGTGCAAAGTTTCAAGAGTTTTTGAGCATGTTAAGGACCCCAAAAGTGCCCGGATAGTCGTTAGAAAAAAAAAAAAAAAAAAAAAATATAGCTGCGAGCAGCGATTGCGGGCCCAAGCCGGTGGCACCGCAACCCCGGTGCCTTTAGTTACCTAAAGGCACCGGGATGGCGGTACCGCCGGCTTTGGCCCGCAATCGCTGCTCGCAGCTATATTTATATATATATATATATATATATATAAAGCCGGTGGCACCGCCACCTTGGTGCTTTTAGGGTTATTCTACATGACGTGCAAAAACATAACCCCCGCTTTGACTGTCAAAAAGAAGTGTCCTGAAGGGCTTGTTTATGTGTCACTTAATATTCTAATAGAATATTCTTAGGCTATACTACATATATTTCATGAAGTGCAACATCACGGTGAGGACCTACAGAAATATATATTCTGTAGCTCCTGGCATTGATGTTTCACCTCATGAAATATAGTTTATATAATATAGCATAAGAATATTCTGTTACAATATTATGTTCACATTTATTACACAGACAGTAGATAATATTATGTTCACATTTATGACACAGACAGTATAGGCTTCTGCCAGGCACTTTCAGGGATACAAATTGAAAAAATATGTATTTATGTGCATATTTATATGCAAAATACTCATTTTTTCACATCAACTATGTGCTATGGTCATTAAATGGCTTTCCTTTTCACTTAAGTCCAGCAATTAATTCATTTATTTTAACACATTTGGTGGCATCTGCCTCAAGTTATCGTTGTTATGAAATACAGTCGTATGTTTGCATAGAATTCATTTTGAACACTATAATATTACATGCTTTCAAAATCTGAGGTAAATTATCCGTTATGGCTTGTGGCACAGTGACCTATTTTTAACTAAAAATAAATAATGTGTACTCATAACCAGTGTAATTTCTTCATTCTGTCAGCCGCGACGTCGCAGAAATAGGAACGTTTCTAAATTAGAAACTTCGCATGTCGCCGTCGCGTCTGGTTAGGACAAAAACTCTGATTTACATGGAAAAGATACCTTTTATCGCGTGTCGCGGAGTCGTGTGTAGTTAGGACACGGTGTAAGCGGCCGCTTCTCAGGTCTAGAATCTGAACTTGATTCCGATTGGCCAGTGTCAGACAGTCAGACCTGTCAGTCTCTTAGCTTGCGTTAGCTTCATGCGGCTTCATGAGAGAGACGCATAAGTCCGGAATTGGACAATTTAACAATATACTTACGATAGAATATATTTACAATTAATAATGATTTAAAAACAAAATACATAACGCGCCGGGCCGCCGGCCCAACCAGACCGCGGCCCACCGGGAATCTCCCGGTAGTCCCGATGGCCAGTACATGCCTGATTTAGTATCTTTAATATATCGTCGCTGCCCGATGAAACTCACGTATGTCCAAAACGGTTACTTTTCAGGAAGTGGAAAAAAACATGTTATTTCAAAAGCAGCTGAACGTAGCATTCTCATGCTTGGCACAACATCTTTAAATGTAACCATATTCTTGCCAGTGTCATGATATAATCCATATTTGACCCAAAATCGAGTTTAAATGGACATACGTGCATATTGTACTGTAACGGTGGTCGATACGCGTTCTTCCGATCATTAAAAAGAATGAGGTTAGCCTATATATATTGATAGATGAATAGGCTACGCTCAGTTTATCAAATACGCTCAGTTTATTAAATGTCTCTTGCAAACTATGAAGAGACAACCCAGCAAGCAATAGCCCTCATTTCACCGTCTAGGTTAAATAGAGACCCGATATAGTCCGGCTATGTGTAACCCACTTCTAGCCAAAATGACATTGAATCATGGCTAAATGTATTTTTTCCAAAATAACTTGCAAAATGTATTATATTCCATCATGTAAGCAAAGTCAACTGTGATTACAAGGTGTTTGGTTTGATTTCTTTGACATTTTCTATGTGTAGGCTGTGTGAAGACGCGATCTAGCTCGTATAGTCTGTCCGGCTATTTATAGCCCACTTCTAGTCGAAACTGATTAATTGTTGTTTTAATGAATTGTTGGGCAGGCAACGCATGAGATAGTTGATATCCCATCATGTTCGCATTGGTAAACATATCTACAAGGTGCCAGTGTCATATCATGACATGGTCGATTTGTAGTCACGATCCTCTGAATTGGATGGGCTATGTGCAGTCTGCTTTTAGCCCACTGGCGAAATCGAGGCAATCAGTGGTCTACGTTTAACGGCTTGGCTATAGCCCTGATTTAGACCAGCGATTAGTAGGCTATTGCCAAAATAAATCTTAAAATTGTTTTCTTGTTTTTCACCCACGCAGCTTCATGTTTGCTGTCACAGTCACACATTAATTAAAAATCTACGGTTTTATTTGACTGTTTTATTATTTTAAATTAAATAAAAATGCAATTACATTTCTCAACCGCTAGATGGCAACAGCCCTACTGAGACATGACTGCTGACAACGCGAGTCTTGATAGCACAGATCACCGGTCACGCGATCGACCATTCTCAAATATTTTAAACGAGGCAGAGCATTGCATTCAGCTGACGGTCGACGACAACAGGTAAAATACATTCCCACTTTTGTCTTTTAAGCATCTGTGTTTTCATTTTGACGTGTTAATTTTTTAGATAAATTATTTGTTATCATGTGTTGTTGGAATCGTGACATTTTAGCGGGTGTGTCATGGTACATGCACGTGTAGGCCTAACGTTACTGAATCCAAAGCAGCTGTAAACATGAAACACATGCAATCTATTATAAAGTGTTATGAAATCCACAATTATATTTGGCTCTTTTCTTTAGATCATTGTGATATAAAAATAGCATTTCCTCACTAAATCTCTTGTCTTTGACAAAGTCCATCATTGATATAAATTATAAAATTAAATTTGTCTGAACATTGGCTTGTTGGAGAGCATAAGCTAATAGAGTAGAATAATGTTTGTTATTGTACAAGCAAAGTAAGATGAAGTTTCATTCAAAATGCCTTCATTAATTCAAGTTTGAAACTTTCAAATTAATTTTATAATACAGCATAAAAATACAAATGATTGGCTATATAAAATAAGCAAATCTAAAAAGTATCCGCCAGTATATCAATAATGCAAATAGCTCCGATGTGCATTAAAACCTAAACAGAACACAAGAACACACACACACACACAAAACGTACATGTTGTCACGCGTGTGGTTCAGGCAAGGAGCACGAGGAGACCGGAGTATCGGATAAGGATTACTTTTTAATCACAAACAGGCAGGAAGACAGGAGTACAGGGCCACACGGGCTAACAACAAACATGCGTTTACATCGACCGACCAAGACAGACTGGAACAGAGGAGGCTAAATACACAGAGAAATCAAACATAATGAGGTGCACACAGGTGAAGACGATGAAACATGACGAGGAACAGGTGGCTGATGAGGGAGTGAGTTCCGGAAGGGAGACAAGAGGATCCTGGGAAGTGTAGTGCTGAAGACGAGACAGACTGGTGCAGAAGAGGGCTGTGACAGAACTCCCCCCTCCCGGAAGGCGTGACCTCACGCCGTAGCACAGAGGAAGGAGGGGGGAAGAACTGAGGGCAGAGTAGGGCGTGGCCAGGGCGGAGCAGGCTGAAGGCGTGACCAGGGCGGAGCAGGCTGAAGGCGTGGCCAGGGCGGAGCAGGTTGAGGGCGTGGCGGAGCAGGCTGAAGGCGTGGCCAGGGCGGAGCAGGCTGAAGGCGTGGCCGAGCAGGCTGAAGGCGTGGCCATGGCAGAGCGGACCCTTCAGGTGGCCACGGCGGTGAGGACCCTTCAGGCGGCCACGGCGGTGACGACCCTTCAGGCGGCCACGGCGGTGAAGACCCTTCAGGCGGCCACGGCGGTGAAGACCCTTCAGGCGGCCACGGCGGTGAAGACCCTTCAGGCGGCCACGGCGGTGAAGACCCTTCAGGCGGCCACGGCGGTGAAGACCCTTCAGGCGGCCACGGCGGTGAAGACCCTTCAGGCGGCCACGGCGGTGAAGACCCTTCCGGCGGCCACGGCGGTGAAGACCCCTCAAGCGGCCACGGCGGGGCAGGCTGAAGGCGAGACCAAGGGAGAGCGGGTTGAGGATGAGACCAGGGCGGAGGAGATGGAGGGAGGACCCCTGGTGGCGGCGATGGGAACTGGGCTAACGCCACCAGGGGGCCGACTGACAGGGGCGGAGCAGATGAGCGAGGAGACCAGGGTGAAGCAGAGGGACTGACGACATCGGGTGCTGAGGAGGGACCGAGGGACCATGGGGACACCGCAGGCTCTGGTGATTGAAGTGACGACAGGGGTACCGAGGGACACGGTGAGGCCAAGGGGAGTGAGGGCTGATGGGTGACTGGAGGGAGTGAGGAGTCCGACTGAACCAGGGGGGTGGAATGACGGGACGAAGGCAAAGGATGGAAGTCCAGAGGTGAAGGGAGGATGACGAGGGAGTGAAGGGAATCCGGAGGGGCGAGGGAGCCTGGTTGAGCTGGTGGACTGAGGGACCATGGAGGGACTGAGGGAGGTGAGAGCCACGGGGGAGCCGATGGGACCGGGGGCCGAGGAAGTGTCCAGGTGGAGGAGGAGTGAGGCTTGAACCAGGGATCCAGTGACCAGGCTAGGTCGGGGAAACAGGCAGACGGAAACACAGACGGCTGGCTGATGAGAGGAGGCGGGAGAGGGAGGCTGGGTGGGATCCAGGTCACGGATTCTGGCTGGACGGTCTCGGGCTCTGGCTGGACGGTCTCGGGCTCTGGCTGGACGGTCTCGGGCTCTGGCTGGACGGTCTCGGGCTCAGGCTGGACGGTCTCGGGCTCAGGCTGGACGGTCTCGGGCTCAGGCTGGACGGTCTCGGGCTCAGGCTGGACGGTCTCGGGCTCAGGCTGGACGGTCTCGGGCTCAGGCTGGACGGTCTCGGGCTCAGGCTGGACGGTCTCGGGCTCAGGCTGGACGGTCTCGGGCTCAGGCTGGATGGTCGCGGGCTCTGGCTGGACGGTCGCGGGCTCTGGCTGGACGGTCTCGGGCTCTGGCTGGACGGTCTCGGGCTCTGGCTGGACGGTCTCGGGCTCGGGCTGGACGGTCTCGGGCTCGGGCTGGACGGTCTCGGGCTCGGGCTGGACGGTCTCGGGCTCAGGAGGGCTGGACGGGACCAGCGATGAGGAAAGTTCGGGCTCAGGAGGGCTGGACGGGACCAGCGATGAGGAGAGTTCGGGCTCAGGAGGGCTGGACGGGACCAGCGATGAGGAAAGTTCGGGCCCAGGAGGGCTGGACGGGACCAGCGATGAGGAGAGTTCGGGCTCAGGAGGGCTGGACGGGACCAGCGATGAGGAAAGTTCGGGTTTTGGAGTGGTGCTTGTGGCTTCCCCCACGGTGAACGGGGATTCACAACACACCAGCACCCACTCCACACAGGCGGCAAAATCATCTTCTGGACCGCTCCCTGGGAGGCGTGCCCGGGACCGCTCGCTGAGGCTGGCGATGTAGAAATCACACAGCGAGCGGTCCGAATAGTGCGTGAGGCACGCCAGCTCCAGAAAATCCCTGGTATGGGACTCCAGGGAGCGGTCTTCCTGGTCCAAACAAAGGAGGGCTACTGCTGGAAGGTCCATCTTACTTCACTTTGAGGTCGGTCGATCTGTCACGCGTGTGGTTCAGGCAAGGAGCACGAGGAGACCGGAGTATCGGATAAGGATTACTTTTTAATCACAAACAGGCAGGAAGACAGGAGTACAGGGCCACACGGGCTAACAACAAACATGCGTTTACATCGACCGACCAAGACAGACTGGAACAGAGGAGGCTAAATACACAGAGAAATCAAACATAATGAGGTGCACACAGGTGAAGACGATGAAACATGACGAGGAACAGGTGGCTGATGAGGGAGTGAGTTCCGGAAGGGAGACAAGAGGATCCTGGGAAGTGTAGTGCTGAAGACGAGACAGACTGGTGCAGAAGAGGGCTGTGACACATGTACTTTCAACAATGCTTTTCTTGTGCTAATTATTTTATTCTTATTTGGCAGATGCTGTGATGACCAACTTCCCAGCAGCAACAGAGTTTTCTATTTTATTATCTTAAGTTGTTCATGTTAAAATAATTTTATATTTTTAATTTTAATATTGGTGT
Organism: Cyprinella venusta; assembly: GCA_038021265.1. Taxonomy (NCBI): domain Eukaryota; kingdom Metazoa; phylum Chordata; class Actinopteri; order Cypriniformes; family Leuciscidae; genus Cyprinella; species Cyprinella venusta. The sequence goes on along the minus strand of CM075870.1, from coordinate 7,106,020 downwards.
GGTAATTTTTATGTTTTGAAGTTACGTAATGTTGTTCTTTTGCTAAATAAAGCCTTTTATATATGTTTTTTTTTTTTTTGGAATGGCTTGTTATTTATGTGAACCTGTTATATTTGAGTGAAAAGAATCTTTTAACCATTTTGTTGTCTATTGCATGTATATGTAGTCGTTTAATAGTTGTCTAATTGATGACTAGTCTATTCTTGGGCTACATTTAGACGTCTATAGATTTTCACTGACAGCCCAAATTTAGCCTTGTTTTAGCCTAGACCCATATGCACTGCCTATTAGACGTATAAATGTAGTCGTTCAATAGCCGTCTAATTGTTGACTATAGTCTATTCTTGGGCTATGGTTAGATGTCTATTCTTGGGCTATGGTTAGACGTCTATTAGATTTTCACTGACAGCCCAAATTTAGCCTTGATTTAGCGTAGACGTCTGGGCTATGTTTTGACGGCTATTAGACGTCTTTTGGACGTAAAATTGCTTGCTGGGAATGATGAATCAATACACACTGACATGGCGATGCTGGACTGATTCTTTATTTACACCATCATACAGTAATTTTGTCGGTTGTTTATTACAGATATTAGCATGCATTTTATTGATCATCAGCTAATTTCATCAATAGATATCAATAAGAGAGAGTGGCAACAGCCCTGGTAAGAGTCAAGAGATCATTTCTTTCTTTACTTGAAGATGAATGTGTAGATGATTAAGCGTCTCTGACTTACTTTCACTTTTATTTGCGATGTTTGCACGTTGGTTTGACGCTCAGCTGCTCATCTGCGGCGGTGATGCGTGTCGCAGCGCCGTCATTTCTGACTATAACATAGCCTGTAAACGCTCTCACTCGTTTATGTTTTAGCATTTTTGGGAGGAGTAAAATATAAATGTGTGATATCAACAACCAGATTGCGTTTACACGTAAAGATCCGAACACAATGCGAGCCAGACTACCTCCAGATGGTCAGGCATATCGATCACAATCCGATCACAACGTAATACCTTGCATTAACATTTCTTTTTTATTATCCGGATAACTTATCTGGATACAGATCGCATTTTAATACCAGGTGTAGGGGTCTCAGAGACGAGACCGGCGGAAAGCCTCCACAGGGCGGGGAGATACTATACTGCCTATGGGAGCGGCCGCTTCTCCGCTCTTGATTCCGATTGGCCAGTGTCAGACAGTCAGACCTGTCAGTCTCTCAGCTCGCGTCCGCTTCATGCGGCTTCATGAGAGAGACGCAGAAGTCCGGAATTGGATGATTTAACAAATACTTACGATAGAATATATTTACAATTAATAATGATTTAAAAACAAAATACATGACGCGCCGGGCCGCCGGCCAAACCAGACCGCGGCCCACCGGGAATCTCCCGGTAGTCCCGATGGCCAGTACATATGCCTGATTTAGTATCTTTAATATATTTTCATAATTTTGAAGATGTTTGGTGTGGGAATAATTAAAAATTACTTAAGAGGGGGGAAATAAAAATGTAAAGGCTGGTTTTGCAAAACATTCACATACAGTACAGACCGAAACAACCGACATCCTGTTGGGCTGGCTTAAAGTTGTTTGGGCTAATGAGATCTATAAGTGTACCGAGTTTAATATTATTATATGCAAGTGTGTTTGATTTATGGACCCAATTTTCAGATCAAGTTTATGGACCAAGTTAATTTAATTAATAAACTAAATATATAAAACTATTGTCAATGCACTACAATTTAACGGGTTATATTATGCCTTCACTTATAAAAATTAAAATAAAAACTTATTTAAAACATACCAGGCTTAAGAAATGTATTAAGAAATTACACAGCAGAAAAAACACACAGCAGTGAAATGGTTAAGCCCCTCCCCTACTAACACACACACAGACAGAGACAGAGACAGAGATGTAGGTTCAAAGGGAGCATGACCAGATTCAAACAAACATATCTTACTTTCTGTGGGTCCTAGGTAATGAGTGTCAATTAGAAAGTTGTCCGGCTCGAGGAGTACAATATACATACCGATTTTTGTAACTGTTGATAAAACTAACAACCCAACTTTTGTCAAAAGGTGGCGCTACTGAGCCCTCACCACGCCCGTTTCTGAAACTTTGCACATGTCTACTGGCTAATAAATGTAATGTGTCTGAGGAGTTTCATGCAATTTGAAGCATGCTAAGGGTCTCAAAAGCATCCTAAAAGAATGGTAAAGTTTGATGCGTCGCCACGGCAACAGTTTCAAAGACATCAATAATCCATTCACAGGTCTACATCTGCCGTATGTTTACATTATACAGATGAAGTTTGAAGCAAATCGGGTTAAAATAAGAGGGTGATTTCAAAGCATTTTGAAAGTGACACACTTCCTGCTGCCAGTTGGTGGCGCTATAACTTTGACACACAATAGTCACATCCATGTGATCGTCCTCTTACAGCGAACACACTCCTGAAGTTTCATCAAGATCGGTTGATGTATGCTGAAGTTAGGACACACTTCCTGTTTCACGTTTCTCACCATAATTTTGTTTCCTCGCCACAGCCAAACCGTTCGAGATATCAAAAATCCCCTCGCAATTTTTGATCCTCTATGTCTTGACTTCAGGCTGACCGAGTTTCGTTCCATGCGGATGAATGCTCTAGGAGGAGTACATTAAATTCCATTGCAAGCATTTTAAAAACAACCGTAAATATCTGACTTCCTGTTGGGCTGGGGTAAAAAGTAAAAGCGCGATGTATATATGAAACGATGAGATCGACATGTGTACCGAGTTTCATATTATTACATGCAAGCGTGTTTGATTTATGGACAAAGTGTTCAGACCCTGTTCCAGGGGGCGCTGACGAGCCGCCCTGCCGCGCCCGTGTACCAGCTTCAGCCCGGCTCTGATGGCCGCGGGTTCTGACCCGTGTGCAAAGTTTCAAGAGTTTTTGAGCATGTTAAGGACCCCAAAAGTGCCCGGATAGTCGTTAGAAAAAAAAAAAAAAAAAAAAAAAATAATCCTAAGGAAAACAATAGGGCCTTCGCCCTTTCAGGGCTTGGGCCCTAAAAAAAAAAAAAATAATCCTAAGGAAAACAATAGGGCCTTCGCCCTTTCAGGGCTTGGGCCCTAAAAAAAAATATAGCTGCGAGCAGCGATTGCGGGCCCAAGCCGGTGGCACCGCAACCCCGGTGCCTTTAGTTACCTAAAGGCACCGGGATGGCGGTACCGCCGGCTTGGGCCCGCAATCGCTGCTCGCAGCTATATTTATATATATATATATATATATATATATATATATATATATATATATATATATATATATATAAAGCCGGTGGCACCGCCACCTTGGTGCTTTTAGGGTTATTCTACATGACGTGCAAAAACATAACCCCCGCTTTGACTGTCAAAAAGAAGTGTGCCGAAGAGCTTGTTTATGTGTCACTTAATATTCTAATAGAATATTCTTAGGCTATACTACGTATATTTCATGAAGTACAACATCACGGTGAGGACCTACAGAAATATATATTCTGTAGCTCCTGGCAGTGATGTTTCACCTCATGAAATATAGTTTATATAATATAGCATAAGAATATTCTGTTACAATATCATGTTCACATTTATGACACAGACGGTAGATAATATTATGTTCACATTTATGACACAGACAGTATAGGCTTCTGCCAGGCACTTTCAGGGATACAAATTGAAAAAATATGTATTTATGTGCATATTTATATGCAAAATACTCCTTTTTCACATCAACTATGTGCTATGGTCATTAAATGGCTATCCTTTTCACTTAAGTCCAGCAAATAATTCATTTATTTAACACATTTGGTGGCATCTGCCTCAAGTTAGCGTTGTTATGAAATACAGTCGTATGTTTGCATAGAATTCATTTTGAACACGATAATATTACATGCTTTCAAAATCTGAGGTAAATTATCCGTTATGGCTTGTGGCACAGTGACCTATTTTTAACTAAAAATAAATAATGTGTAGCTACTCATAACCAGTGTAATTTCTTCATTCTGTCAGCCGCGACGTCGCAGAAATAGGAACCGTTTCTAAATTAGAAACTTCGCATGTCGCCGTCGCGTCTGGTTAGGACAAAAACTCTGATTTACATGGAAAAGATACCTTTTATCGCGTGTCGCGGCGTCGTGTGTAGTTAGGACACGGTGTAAGCGGCCGCTTCTCAGGTCTAGAATCTGAACTTGATTTTTGATTGGCCAGTGTCAGACAGTCAGACCTGTCAGTCTCTCAGCTCGCGTCAGCTTCATGCGGCTTCATGAGAGAGACGCATAAGTCCGGAATTGGACAATTTAACAATATACTTACGATAGAATATATTTACAATTAATAATGATTTAAAAACAAAATACATAACGCGCCGGGCCGCCGGCCCAACCAGACCGCGGCCCACCGGGAATCTCCCGGTAGTCCCGATGGCCAGTACATGCCTGATTTAGTATCTTTAATATATCGTCGCTGCCCGATGAAACTCAAGTATGTCCAAAACGGTTACTTTTCAGGAAGTGGAAAAAAACATGTTATTTCAAAAGCAGCTGAACGTAGCATTCTCATGCTTGGCACAACATCTTTAAATGTAACCATATTCTTGCCAGTGTCATGATATAATCCATATTTGACCCAAAATCGAGTTTAAATGGACATACGTGCATATTGTACTGTAACGGTGGTCGATAAGCGTTCTTCCGTTCATTAAAAGAATGAGGTTAGCCTATATATATTGATAGATGAATAGGCTACGCTCAGTTTATCAAATACGCTCAGTTTATTAAATGTCTCTTGCAAACTATGAAGAGACAACCCAGCAAGCAATAGCCATCATTTCACCGTCTAGGTTAAATAGAGACCCGATATAGTCCGGCTATGTGTAACCCACATTGAATCATGGCTAAATGTATTTTTTCCAAAATAACTTGCAAAATGTATTATATTCCATCATGTAAGCAAAGTCAACTGTGATTACAAGGTGTTTGGTTTGATTTCTTTGACATTTTCTATGTGTAGGCTGTGTGAAGACGCGATCTAGCTCGTATAGTCTGTCCGGCTATTTATAGCCCACTTCTAGTCGAAACTGATTAATTGTCGTTTTAATGAATTGTTGGGCAGGCAACGCATGAGATAGTTGATATCCCATCATGTTCGCATTGGTAAACATATCTACAAGGTGCCAGTGTCATATCATGACATGGTCGATTTGTAGTCACGATCCTCTGAATTGGATGGGCTATGTGCAGTCTGCTTTTAGCCCACTGGCGAAATCGAGGCTATCAGTGGTCTACGTTTAACGGCTTGGCTATAGCCCTGATTTAGACCAGCGATTAGTAGGCTATTGCCAAAATAAATCTTAAAATTGTTTTCTTGTTTTTCACCCACGCAGCTTCATGTTTGCTGTCACAGTCACACATTAATTAAAAATCTATGGTTTTATTTGACTGTTTTTCATTTTAAATTAAATAAAAATGCAATTACATTTATCAACCGCTAGATGGCAACAGCCCTACTGAGACATGACTGCTGACAACGCGAGTCTTGATAGCACAGATCACCGGTCACGCGATCGCCGATCGACCATTCTCAAATATTTTAAACGAGGCAGAGCATTGCATTCAGCTGACGGTCGACGACAACAGGTAAAATACATTCCCACTTTTGTCTTTTAAGCATATGTGTTTTCATTTTGACGTGTTAATTTTTTAGATAAATTATTTGTTATCATGTGTTGTTGGAATCGTGACATTTTAGCGGGTGTGTCATGGTACATGCACGTGTAGGCCTAACGTTACTGAATCCAAAGCTGTAAACATGAAACACATGCAATCTATTATAAAGTGTTATGAAAGCCACACTTATATTTGGCTCTTTTCTTTAGATCATTGTGATATAAAAATAGCATTTCCTCACTAAATCTCTCGTCTTTGACAAAGTCCATCATTGATATAAATTATAAAATTGAATTTGTCTGAACATTGGCTTGTTGGAGAGCATAAGCAAATAGAGTAGAATAATATTTGTTATTGTACAAGCAAAGTAAGATGAAGTTTCATTCAAAATGCCTTCATTAATTCAAGTTTGAAACTTTCAAATTAATTTTATAATACAGCATAAAAATACAAATGATTGGCTATATAAAATAAGCAAATCTAAAAAGTCTCCGCCAGTATATCAATAATGCAAATAGCTCCGATGTGCATTAAAACCTAAACAGAACACAAGAACACACACACACACACACACACACACACACACACACACAAAACGTACATGTACTTTCAACAATGCTTTTCTTGTGCTAATTATTTTATTCTTATTTGGCAGATGCTGTGATGACCAACTTCCCAGCAGCAACAGAGTTTTCTATTTTATTAGCCTATCTTAAGTTGTTCATGTTAAAATAATTTTATATTTTTAATTTTAATATTGGTGTGGTAATTTTTATGTTTTGAAGTTACGTAATGTTGTTCTTTTGCTAAATAAAGCCTTTTATATATATATATATATATATATATATATATATATATTTTTGGAATGGCTTGTTATTTATGTGAACCTGTTATATTTGAGTGAAAAGAATCTTTTAACCATTTTGTTGTCTATTGCATGTATATGTAGTCGTTTAATAGTTGTCTAATTGATGACTAGTCTATTCTTGGGCTTAGACGTCTATTAGATTTTCACTGACAGCCCAAATTTAGCCTTGTTTTAGCCTAGACCCATATGCACTGCCTATTAGACGTATAAATGTAGTCGTTCAATAGCCGTCTAATTGTTGACCATAGTCTGTTCTTGGGCTATGGTTAGATGTCTATTCTTGGGCTATGGTTAGACGTCTATTAGATTTTCACTGACAGCCCAAATTTAGCCTTGATTTAGCCTAGACGTCTGGGCTATGTTTTGACGGCTATTAGACGTCTTTTGGACGTAAAATTGCTTGCTGGGAATGATGAATCAATACACACTGACATGGCGATGCTGGACTGATTCTTTATTTACACCATCATACAGTAATTTTGTCGGTTGTTTATTACAGATATTAGCATGCATTTTATTGATCATCAGCTAATTTCATCAATAGATATCAATAAGAGAGAGTGGCAACAGCCCTGGTAAGAGTCAAGAGATCATTTCTTTCTTTACTTGAAGATGAATGTGTAGATGATTAAGTGTCTATGACTTACTTTCACTTTTATTTGCGATGTTTGCACGTTGGTTTGACGCTCAGCTGCTGCTCATCTGCGGCGGTGATGCGTGTCGCAGCGCCGTCATTTCTGACTATAACATAGCCTGTAAACGCTCTCACTCGTTTATGTTTTAGCATTTTTGGGAGGAGTAAAATATACATGTGTGATATCAACAACCAGATTGCGTTTACACGTAAAGATCCGAACACAATGCGAGCCAGACTAGCCTACCTCCAGATGGTCAGGCATATCGATCACAATCCGATCACAACGTAATACCTTGCATTAACATTTCTTTTTTTATTATCCGGATAACTTATCTGGATACAGATCGCATTTTAATACCAGGTGTAGGGGTCTCAGAGACTAGACCGGCGAGAAACTTCACGAGAACGGCGGAAAGCCTCCACAGGGCGGGGAGATACTGCCTATGGGAGCGGCCGCTTCTCCGCTCTTGATTCCGATTGGCCAGTGTCAGACAGTCAGACCTGTCAGTCTCTCAGCTCGCGTCCGCTTCATGCGGCTTCATGAGAGAGACGCATAAGTCCGGAATTGGATGATTTAACAAATACTTACGATAGAATATATTTAAAATTAATAATGATTTAAAAACAAAATACATAACGCGCCGGGCCGCCGGCCAAACCAGACCGCGGCCCACCGAGAATCTCCCGGTAGTCCCGATGGCCAGTACATATGCCTGATTTAGTATCTTTAATATATTTTCATAATTTTGAAGAAGTTTGGTGTGGGAATAATTAAAAATTACTTAAGAGGGGGGAAATAAAAATGTAAAGGCTGGTTTTGCAAAACATTCACATACAGTGACCGAAACAACCGACATCCTGTTGGGCTGGCTTAAAGTTGTTTGGGCTAATGAGATCTATAAGTGTACCGAGTTTAATATTATTATATGCAAGTGTGTTTGATTTATGGACCCAATTTTCAGATCAAGTTTATGGACCAAGTTAATTTAATTAATAAACTAATTATATAAAACTATTGTCAATGCACTACAATTTAACGGGTTATATTATGCCTTCACTTATAAAAATTAAAATAAAAACTTATTTAAAACATACCAGGCTTAAGAAATGTATTAAGAAATTACACAGCAAAAAACACACAGCAGTGAAATGGTTAAGCCCCTCCCCTACTAACACACACACAGACAGAGACAGAGATGTAGGTTCAAAGGGAGCATGACCAGATTCAAACAAACATATCTTATTTTCTGTGGGTCCTAGGTAATGAGTGTCAATTAGAAAGTTGTCCGGCTCGAGGAGTACAATATACATACCGATTTTTGTAACTGTAGATAAAACTAACAACCCAACTTTTGTCAAAAGGTGGCGCTACTGAGCCCTCACCACGCCCGTTTCTGAAACTTTGCACATGTCTACTGGCTAATAAATGTGATGTGTCTGAGGAGTTTCATGCAATTTGAAGCATGCTAAGGGTCTCAAAAGCATCCTAAAAGAATGGTAAAGTTTGATGCGTCGCCACGGCAACAGTTTCAAAGACATCAATAATCCATTCACAGGTCTACATCTGCCGTATGTTTACATTATACAGATGAAGTTTGAAGCAAATCGGGTTAAAATAAGAGGGTGATTTCAAAGCATTTTGAAAGTGACACACTTCCTGCTGCCAGTTGGTGGCGCTATAACTTTGACACACAATAGTCACATCCTAGTGATCGTCCTCTTACAGCGAACACACTCCTGAAGTTTCATCAAGATCGGTTGATGTATGCTGAAGTTAGGACACACTTCCTGTTTCACGTTTCTCACCATAATTTTGTTTCCTCGCCACAGCCAAACCGTTCGAGATATCAAAAATCCCCTCGCAATTTTTGATCCTCTATGTCTTGACTTCAGGCTGACCGAGTTTCGTTCCATGGGGATGAATGCTCTAGGACGAGTACATTAAATTCCATTGCACGCGTTTTAAAAACAACCGTAAATATCTGACTTCCTGTTGGGCTGGGGTAAAAAGTAAAAGCGCGATGTATATATGAAACGATGAGATCGACATGTGTACCGAGTTTCATATTATTACATGCAAGCGTGTTTGATTTATGGACAAAGTGTTCAGACCCCGTTCCAGGGGGCGCTGACGAGCCGCCCTGCCGCGCCCGTGTACCAGCTTCAGCCCGGCTCTGATGGCCGCGGGTTCTGACCCGTGTGCAAAGTTTCAAGAGTTTTTGAGCATGTTAAGGGCCCCGAAAGTGCCCGGATAGTCGTTAGAAAAAAAAAAAAAAAATAAAAAAAAAAAAAAAAAAAAAAAATAATCCTAAGGAAAACAATAGGGCCTTCGCCCTTTCAGGGCTTGGGCCCTAATAATCCTAAGGAAAACAATAGGGCCTTCGCCCTTTCAGGGCTTGGGCCCTAAATATAGCTGCGAGCAGCGATTGCGGGCCCAAGCCGGTGGCACCGCAACCCCGGTGCCTTTAGTTACCTAAAGGCACCGGGATGGCGGTACCGCCGGCTTTGGCCCGCAATCGCTGCTCGCAGCTATATTTATATATATATATATATATATATATATATATATATATATATATATATATATATATATATATAAAGCCGGTGGCACCGCACCCTTGGTGCTTTTAGGGTTATTCTACATGACGTGCAAAAACGTAACCCCCGCTTTGACTGTCAAAAAGAAGTGTGCTGAAGAGCTTGCAGCAGTGAAGGCTCTGCAAAAGTGCGGATCGAGGGCACATTTTAACCACAAAGTATGCATGAGCAACCTTCTGAAAGGTCAGGTGTACATCAAGGTCTACATCTGTACTGTGTTTACATTATAGTATGTAGGGATGCGCCGATCCGATACTCAGGATCGTTATCAGCTCCGATACTGCCATCTTTGCCGGATCGGGTATATTTACACCACTTTAATCAAACCACTCTTCTTTAAAACATTACGATGTGATTTTTTCCACATGTATTTTGTTACTCTTATTGAGCTATTTTGTCCGCATAAAAGATTCACTGCCAATCGTACGTGCTCACATCATTCTCTTTCTGTGAAAGCTGTATACTGCATTCACCAGTTTTCACTCTACAGCTATTGACCAGAGCACTGAAATTATTTCTCACTTAAACTACAATCAAATGGATTTTCCCACACATTTTGCATTAGTCCTCTGCATGGCATTTTATTATTTTCTGAGCAGCTTCAGAAGTGCATGCACACAGCCTAGAACACATGACACGCACACACAGTCACGAGAGAGGCGCGATCGAACTCTGTGTGTGTTTGTGTGTCAACAATGGAAACTCCATTTTGTTCATACAGGAAAATATTCAGACTAATGTCTTGTGGGAGCAACAGAATACATGTAACAGCATTATGTAATCAGGAAACAAAAATCCAGTAACTGTATATTATTACAGTGAGTTACATCAAAAAAAGTAATCAGATTGTAGTTACTTTTTGAAAAAGTATAAAGTACTTAAAGCCAATTAATATAAAGTGGGACCCTTTTTTATGAAATAATTTGTAACTGTATCGGAATACATTTTTTAAAGTAACCCTCCCAAGCCTGGTCTTGTGTGGACGTCGTGAAATTAGAAAATAGAGATTGTTCATTTAGTTCTTTAGCCTATATACATGTTTTTATATCCACATATTTTGTTCTAATGTCACAAATAATAATCTTAGGGTTTACTATAGCCTACATTTCACTCAAATATTTTTGTACTTTCGAGCAATAAACTGAAAGTAATGTGAATATTGCCATTCAGGGCTGGACTGGGACAAAAAATCAGCCCTGGACACTTCATCCAGACCGGCCCACTATGCAAACACACACACACGTGCATTAATCTATACGTGCATTAATCTGCATGTAAAATTACTGATTAGATTTTATTTACTATCAAAACCAAGAAAAAACTATTAAAATAATAAACAAAGGGAATGGAAATGATTTTATAAGGCTTTATTGTAAATAACTGGTCTGAATTTATGTGCCACTTAATATTTTAATAGAATATTCTTAGGCTACATATATTTCATGAAGTGCAACATCACGGTGAGGACCTACAGAAATATATATTCTGTAGCTCCTGGCAGTGATGTTTCACCTCATGAAATATAGTTTATATAATATAGCATAAGAATATTCTGTTACAATATTATGTTCACATTTATGACACAGACAGTAGATAATATTATGTTCACATTTATGACACAGACAGTATAGGCTTCTGCCAGGCACTTTCAGGGAGACAAATTTAAAAAATATGTATTTATGTGCATATTTATATGCAAAATACTCCTTTTTTCACATCAACTATGTGCTATGGTCATTAACACTAGAACTACCGGAATTCCATAACTACTACAACGACCATAGCGGTCATTCTGACCGTTCAAACTTTAACGTTCATTTGGCTGTATACTGAACGTCATTTTCGTCATGTCATATCTGCATTTGAACCTTTCTCTTTAAGTTTTCCAGTGACACTTATAATTCCTGTTGTCATGTTATAATGCCATCGCCCTTAAAACAAGCAAAATATTATATCATATTATAAAGCCAATACAAAAATATTTCCCGACAGGTACTGCCGAGGAAAGTTTTGCGTCAAAAATATTTTTTCACCGCACTCTCCACGTGAATAGACATGCAAAAAATCTAGGAAACGTCAAAGCTTCATACAGTAGCCTACAGCCCTGTTATACAAATACAATCAATGTGAAATCTAAAAATAAATAGATATACAATGTTAAGATAGATGATAATAAAGATGTGGGCTCATTTGAACGGTGGAAACCCCCCTATTCATTCACTGACGTTACGCACACACACATAGGAAAACACCGCTTCGCGTGCAGCTTCAGTCCCTCACACTACTTTGTGACATTTGGCACATGACTCCTTGATTTAATTTTTGCAGTTTCTCCTTACTTGGCACTGCCTTCATCATCTTCGTCCCGGACCGCTTACCCGACTCTCGCACCAGTTGAGTGGCTTTTGATTTCATGTTGTCGGAGCGAAATTCGCTTGCCAGTTGCGTGATGGAACGAAACTTGCTCATTTTTGCACTTCTACAATATGTGCGTGTTGATCGCGGGAAATATAGCGGACTTATGATATTTATAATGCGTGCGGTCAAAATGACCGCCATGGCCATTCTAGGTAGAAATAGGACGCAACTGTTTTGTGATTGTAATAAAATAACAGTGCCAGAATAAAATATAGGCTACACATATTTAGGAAAAGTCAGAGTCCTACAGCCACATTGATTTTAATAACAAATAAGTTATTACACTGTAAATTTTAAAAACGGTCAAAATGACCGCCTTGGGAGTTCTGGTGTTAAATGGCTATCCTTTTCACTTAAGTCCAGCAAATAATTCATTTATTTTAACACATTTGGTGGCATCTGCCTCAAGTTATTGTCGTTGTTATGAAATACAGTCGTATGTTTGCATAGAATTCATTTTGAACACTATAATATTACATGCTTTCAAAATCTGAGGTAAATTATCCGTTATGGCTTGTGGCACAGTGACCTATTTTTAACTAAAAATAAATAATGTGTACTCATAACCAGTGTAATTTCTTCATTCTGTCAGCCGCGACATCGCAGAAATAGGAACCGTTTCTAAATTAGAAAAAACTTCGCATGTCGCCGTCGCGTCTGGTTAGGACAATACTCTGATTTACATGGAAAAGATACCTTTTATCGCGTGTCGCGGCGTCGTGTATAGTTAGGACATATTGTACTGTAACGGTAGTCGATACGCGTTCTTCTGATCATTAAAAAGAATGAGGTTATATTGACAGATGAATAGGCTACGCTCAGTTTATCAAATACGCTCAGTTTATTAAATGTCTCTTGCAAACTATGAAGAGACAATGATGAATCAATACACACTGACATGGCGATGCTGGACTGATTCTTTATTTACACCATCATACAGTAATTTTGTCGGTTGTTTATTACAGATATTAGCATGCATTTTATTGATCATCAGCTAATTTCATCAATAGACATCAATAAGAGAGAGTGGCAACAGCCCTTGTAAGAGTCAAGAGATCATTTCTTTCTTTACTTGAAGATGATTGTGTAGATGATTAAGCGTCTCTGACTTACTTTCACTTTTATTTGCGATGTTTGCACGTTGGTTTGACGCTCAGCTGCTGCTTATCTGCGGTGGTGATGCGTGTCGCAGTAGCGCCGACATGTCTGACTATAACAGCCTGTAAACGCTCTCACTCGTTTATTTTTTAGCATTTTTGGGAGGAGTAAAATATACATGTGTGATATCAACAACCAGATTGCGTTTACACGTAAAGATCCGAACACAATGCGAGCCAGACTACCTCCAGATGGTCAGGCAAATCGATCACAATCCGATCACAACGTAATACCTTGCATTGATATTTCTTTTTTATTATCCGGATAACTTATCTGGATACAGATCGCATTTTAATACCAGGTGTAGGGGTCTCAGAGACGAGACCGGCGAGAAACTTCACGAGACCTGCGGAATGCCTCCACAGGGCGGGGAGATACTATACTGCCTATGGGAGCGGCCGCTTCTCCGCTCTTGATTCCGATTGGCCAGTGTCAGACAGTCAGACCTGTCAGTCTCGCAGCTGGACCAAGTTTATGGACCAAGTTAATTTAATTAATAAACTAATTATATAAAACTATTGTCAATGCACTACAATTTAACTGGTTATATTATGCATTCACTTATAAAAATTAAAATAAAAACTTATTTAAAACATACCAGGCTTAAGAAATGTATTAAGAAATTACACAGCAGAAAAAAACACACAGCACTGAAATGGTTAAGTTAAGCCCCTCCCCCTACTAACACACACACACACAGAGAGACAGAGATGTAGGCTCAAAGGGAGCATGACCAGATTCAAACAAACATATCTTACTTTCTGTGGGTCCTAGTTAAAGAGTGTCAATTAGAAAGTTGTCCGGCTCGAGGAGTACAATATACATACTGATTTTTGTAACTGTAGATAAAACTAACAACCCAACTTTTGTCAAAAGGTGGCGCTACTGAGCCCTCACCACGCCCGTTTCTGAAACTTTGCACATGTCTACTGGCTAATAAATGTGATGTGTCTGAGGAGTTTCATGCAATTTGAAGCATGCTAAGGGTCTCAAAAGCATCCTAAAAGAATGGTAAAGTTTGATGCGTCACCACGGCAACAGTTTCAAAGATATTAAGAATCCATTCACAGGTCTACATCTGCCGTATGTTTACATTATACAGATGAAGTTTGAAGCAAATCGGGTTAAAATAAGAGGGTGATTTCAAAGCATTTTGAAAGTGACACACTTCCTGCTGCCAGTTGGTGGCGCTATAACTTTGACACACAATAGTCACATCCATGTGATCGTCCTCTTACGGCGAACACACTCCTGAAGTTTCATCAAGATCAGTTAATGTATGCTGAAGTTAGGACACACTTCCTATTTCACGTTTCTCACCATAATTTTGTTTCCTCGCCACAGCCAAACCGTTCGAGATATCAAAAATCCCCTCGCAATTTTTGATCGTCTATGTCTTGACTTCAGGCTGACCGAGTTTCGTTCCATGCGGATGAATGCTCTAGGAGGAGTACATTAAATTCCATTGCAAGCATTTTAAAAAAAACCGTAAATATCTGACTTCCTGTTGGGCTGGGGTAAAAAGTAAAAGTGCGATGAATATATGAAACGATGAGATCGACATGTGTACCGAGTTTCATATTATTACATGCAAGCGTGTTTGATTTATGGACAAAGTGTTCAGACCCTGTTCCAGGGGGCGCTGACGATCCGCCCTGCCACGCCCGGGTACCAGCTTCAGCCCGGCTCTGATGGCCGCGGGTTCTGACCCGTGTGCAAAGTTTCAAGAGTTTTTGAGCATGTTAAGGGACCCAAAAGTGCCCGGATAGTCGTTAGAAAAAAAAAAAAAAAATCCTAAGGAAAACAATAGGGCCTTCGCCCTTTCAGGGCTTGGGCCCTAATAATCCTAAGGAAAACAATAGGGCATTCGCCCTTTCAGGGCTTGGGCCCTAACTAGTTTAAACATGGCATTGAGTGTATGAGCGGAACTGAGGGGCTGGTAGCCTGTGCGGAAAGCCTGAATACATTTGATGAGAATGTCTGGTGTTATGGGTTGTCCAGCGTCGGGGCAGGTGGGCTGGGATCTTAGAATCTTTTTAATCAGGGTTTGTGAATTGTTTATCTACACCGAAGGGGTGCCGTACATCAGTTTATGAAAAAACTGGATGCCGCTTAGATAACCTTTATTGGACCCAATTTGTAGGCTCTTAATATATTAAGGTAGGAGATAAAAGATTTGATTGAAAAGAGAAAAATCAGGGAAAGGGCAGTTGTAAGAGACATTTTTATCGTTTTCTTTCTTTACATTATCTCCAAGCAGTAACCTAGGATTGAAGGGTCCTGGGAGATACTGCTTGGTGGATAACTTTGATGCCTGCGATGTCCGCTTGGAGACCAATGCTCGCTGGACAGAGAAAATAATCAATTAGGGGTTTTAGCAGGAGTAAAATTCTGAATAGTGATGTACTGGAGAGAAAACATCACTATTATAGTAGTGTAAAAATTAGCCAGAGAAACAGACATACTATGGGAGCAGAAGAGACGTCACTGCTGGGGCAGTGTAGAAAATTAGCCAGAGACGCAAAGCTCCTGTGGGAGCGGAGGAGACATTGCTGCTGTGGCAGTGCAGACAATTAGCCAGGGAAACGGAGCTCCTTTGAGAGCAGAGTAGGCATCATTTCTGTGGCAGCGGAGAAAATTAGTCGGAGAAAGAGAGCTCCTTTGGGAGCAGAGTAGACATCACTGCTGGGTAATGAAGAAAATTAGCCAGAGAAAGAGAGCTCTTGTGAGAGCAGAATAGACTACACTGCTGTGGCAGAGTAGAAAATTAGCCAGAGAAGGAGAGCTCCTGTGGGAGCAGAGTAGACATCGCTGCTGGGGCAGTGTAGAAAATTAAATGGAGAAACAGAGCTCCTGCATTAGCGGAGGAGACATCACTGCTGGGGCAGTGGTAGCCAGAGAAAGAGAGCTCTTGTGGGAGCCAAGTAGATATCACTGCTGTGGCAGTGTAGAAAATTAGCCAGAGAAACTGATATCCTGCGTGAGCAGAGTAGACATCACTGCTGTGGCAGAGTAGAAAATTAGCCAGAGATAGAGAGCTCCTGTGGGAGCAGAGGAGACATCACTGCTGTGGCATTGGATAAAATTAGCCAGAGAAAATAGAGCTCCAGTGGGAGCGGAGTAGACGTCACTGCTGGGGCAGTGTAGAAAATTAGCTGGAGAAACAGAGCTCTAGTGGGAGCGGAGGAGACGTCACTGCTGTGGGCTTGTAGAAAATTAGCCAGAGAAAGAGAGCTCCTTTGGGAGCAGAGGAGACATCACTGCTGGGGCAGTGGGGAGACATACCTGAGCAAATTGAGCTGTGGTGTGAAGCCAAGCGAAGGGGGAAGTAGATTGGGGCCTGGTGGGCCGATGATCATCTTCTTGAGCGTAATTAAAGACGCGAAAAAGAGGGGAGATTAAATCTTTGCAGGATTATGCGCATCTTTATTAACATTTAAAAATGGCTTAGGGAGCTTTCACCCTGGCAGTTAAGACCGTAATGGGGCACGGTTCGCATGAAAAATTGCTAATGTGAATGCAGTCATTGAAAACGGGTGTGCACTGGGGTACCGAACCCAAGACTACCTGGAGGAGGGGGTCTGAGTTCGGTTGCTCCCCGCCGCGGTTTGCGTGTATGTGAAAGCACCACGATCTCGGGTGCGCACTTGTTCAGGAAGTAAAGTATCCTGCGCATGCGTTTTAGCTTATTGTGATGAATTCAGTTAAAATAAGTAAGGGATGACATTTTTAAGGAATTACCTTGGATACGAGCGAGAGTGAGCCTGCAGTGTATTCGAGTATTATGCGTGGAATCAGAGCAACATATCTGGAAATCCACTGTCTCCTTAAGAGTCCGTTTGCAAGTAGCAGAAGTCCACTTTCTGCTTTCTATCATGCGCCATGCACGTTTGCGATGATGTAAGATGCACGCAAACTCACCAGATCCGATAGAAACAAGTTTTGTGTGAAAAACAGACCCATGCTGCGGGGGGCGTCGGGAACAAACGCGCTCTGACAGCAGCAAACGAGCCCAGTGTAAAAGCCCCCCTATTTTCTCATATTATTTATTTATCACCGAGGAGCTGCTTTGACACAATCCGTATTGTGAAAAGCGCTATACAAATAAATGTGACCCGACTTGACTTGACTATTTATTTGTCATTTCTAAGGGTCGCGTTCCCCGCCGGTTTTTTTTTTTTTTTTTTTTTTTAATCAATAATCAGTAAAACCAAATGGTGAAGCTGTGGGTTTGAATTAGTCTGAACTTTATTTATTTACAGGTTACATGATTGTGTTGACAAATATAATCGATTACAAGCCGCGGTTTGTGTTAAAATCTCAAAGAAGGAGTCGATTCCCTTTAATGGAATCGATTCCAACCTTTGGAATCGACTCTCAATTCCTAACGCCTCGGAATCTATTCTTTTTGGAATCGATTCCCAGTCCTACTGTTTACATACGGAAGCATCGCGTTTAAGGAACGCAAATCATTTGGACAGAAACTGTTTAAAACGTGTGATCCTCCGATCACGATTTGTGTCCAGATAGCATAACTTGCTCGTCATTCAACAATTGAAGCGATGCGAAGTTCAATCAGGGACACGAAAGTTTTGAGCTATATAAGCACTCACAGAGTTGACCCGGCAGATGTAGAGAGTGTGTGGATCAGCCGGGAATAAATCTGCAGCGTGGCTTAACTTATGGCTTGTTGTGGCGGTTTGACGCTGGAGGAAGGCCCGTGCCTTTGCGTTAAGAGAGCCTTGTCTCTATGGCAGGAAATATTGAAAGGTCCGGTTTAAAGAAATACGCGGAAGTAGATTGCGGATGTTTCGCCCGTTTGTTTGGGCTGACGCCCACGAGATAATAACGTTACCATGTTGGCAAAGATTCCTAATTCTGAAAGACAAAAAGATTCTTTATCGAAACGGGAAGAGCTAGATTCGGACATGGCCGAATGCTGCAAACTGCCAATGGATCGAGGTAAGACTGCTGAGTCTATTTGAAGAGTTCAGATGCAAAAGCCTCTAAATGCCATTTGAAATTTTCTTCTAAAATGACCATTTTTATCAAGCTTGTATATTTAAGTTCAGTAATTTCACTTAAATGACAATTAATAGGTAATCTTCATTGCCATTTAAGTGAAATTACTGAACTTAAATATACAAGCTTCATAAAAATGGTCATTTTAGAAGAAAATTTCAAATGGCACTTAGAGGCTTTTGCATCTGAACTCTTCATTTGTACCCTCTTATCATTAGCTGCTGATTGCGGATTGCTGTCCACTCGTGTCAATTATCTGAACGTGCTCCTCCCGAACTTAGTTAATAAAACTTCATTTAATGCAACCAAACTTGCTTCGCAACTGTTCCGTCGAAGAAAAAAAATATCGAACGTTATATCGAACACATTTTTTATTGATATCGATCACGTGTCTATCGCGATACATATCGTTATCGTTTTATCGCCCAGCCCTACATGCTGCTCACATATTATTGTAGCCCTGTTTGTCCTGAATACAGTGTTATCAGACATTAGCCATTAATATGTTTTAAAGCAACTGAAAAAGGCAGAAATGTCAAGGCATGTCAAAACTTCTCCAGGGGCCCAAAACCCCCTCAGACCCCAGAGGGTTGAGCTCTTTAGGGTATCTGTTCTTGGCCACAGGTACAACTACAGATTCCTTCCACAATGTTGGGACCAAATGTCACATAACTGATCTGCACATTGTTTTAGAAATTTACCAGTTATCCTATCAGGGCCAGGGCTCTTTCTAATATTACATTTGTAAAACATAGTAAAACAGAATCGGCACTGATTGTAGGTTGAGAGGGGGCTGCACAATCACTCAAAACATCAAACAGATCACTCAGCGCATTTGTAAAATCATGTTAGTCATTAAAACATAAATAAAAATCATTTATAGCATTTGTTTGAATAAAACCATCAATAGAGATTGATCTACTTTTTGTATTACTGGCACATCATGGCTTTTAAGTTATTACTATGAAACTTATCCTCTATTTTTCTCTTATATTGAAGTTTAGCCCTTTAATTGCATATTTTGCATCTATTTTGGCTTCTGCCTTGTCCTCCTCCTCACCGTGTAGGAAGGCATTATATTTCTTGTGCAGTGCATCCTTTACTGCTTTATCTAACCAGGGTTTGTTATTTGGAAACACCTTATTACACTCGTTTAACTGGGATAATATAGTCTTTTAGGTAAAAAATATAAGAGGAAACTACCTCAACTGTGTCATCAAGGTAAGTAGATGAGTTGATAAAAACATGCCAGTCTGTGCTTTCAAGGGCTCCTCTATGTTTCTCAACAGCATTTTCAGTCCACACCTCCACTTCTCTTGTTGTCACTTTACCCCTTTTGAGGAGTGGCTTGTAGGTTGGAATGAGAGAGATAGTGTTGTGGTCAGAGGAGACAGAGCTACGGATTTAGCTCTGTCTCTAAAGTTTATATGCAACTTTAACTGAACTATAACATAAGTTAATAGTTTTGTTCAGTCTGGTAGGGCATGAGATATACTGACAAAAGTTGCCCATTGATTTGAGATTACAATCACAGATTACAGGATTAAAATCACCAATAAAATAAGGGGCATCAGAGGGACTGAAGCTTATCTGTCACTTAGTTAATAATTGCCACTGTGGCTTTTGCGTTAGCTTTGGGGTGTATATACATAACAGTGACAAATAATTGAGGAAATTTGCGGAGCAGATAGAAAGGGCGCATAGAAACTGACAGCTACTCAATGTCCGTTAGGGTTGGGAATCGTGAGAAATTTTCCGGTTCCGGTTCCGATTCCGGTTCCGCCAAACGATTCCGGTTCCGGTTCCCATTCAATTAAAAATATTAGTAAGAGAAAAATCCACAATCCCTTTTGTGTTTATTTGTTGTAGTACTTGACAAATGAGTTTAACAGACTGGTAATGTAAACAAATTCAACATATTATTAATCAATCTTTGAAAAAATAATAATTAAAAAGGAAATAAAAAAATTCTGCATTCTCTAAAATAATTTAGGATCTCTCCTTTATTGTATCTCCAACAGTGATACCCTCTCAGAAGGGGTAGAATATGCTTTAACACACATGTGTAGAACAGATTATTTTTAAAAACAGTTTGAATTATTGATTCATAAAGACTTTAATTATTGCATTATTACTGGATAAATCGGCCCTAAATAGCAGTTAATAAACAGAACTGCAGTGCATGCGTCTTGCGGAAGAACACAGTTGCCAGAGCTACTTCTCTCTGTTTATGTCCATGACGAGTCACGCAGGCATTGGGCTACTCCGCAGCGGCTGCGATCCATCCAGTCTAAACAAGTACGAGTATTAACGCTTATTACACGCTTTACGTAGTGATTCAAGATAAGACAAAAACACGGTTTGAAAAAAAAAGCATTCAAGATGCACTCGCTCATTGTATACATGTTGTAAATTCTGAACACAAAAAAGATACGGACTGCATCTGTTTTGACTACTACCGTCAATGTTTACTCAAACTATAATCTCACTAACGTTACTTCTGTAACGTTAATCATTTGAATATGTGTAACATAAATATTGATACTGTGTGATTATAAAGCAGTTTCATATCGGCATCGGCAACTGATCTCTCTCTCAGCGCAAACTGATTTGAATGTACGTGACTGACTCGGCGCGCGCGTGTGTGTGTTTACATTAAATGCAGCGCGTGTGAGAGCAAATCGCAACTTCAGTGGTGAAGTTTTTGTCATTTAGGAATAAGACGGCATAGGTGTTTGAATCGAAATCTTTTAAAGATTAATCATGCAGCTCTACTCTCTCTCTCTGTCTGTGCCTGGAGGTGAGATGCTAAAGGATAATCTACTCCCAGACATCGCCCTCATATCGCACCAGAACCGTTTTAGGAACCGAAACTTGGGAATTTTGCACGGTTCCCGTTTTTTCAAAAACTCTACCGGTTCTGGAAAAAAAAACGGTTCTCGGTTCCCAACCCTAATGTCCGTGCTACACACAGACTCTGAAAGTGAAGATTTTACACCACTGTTGGTAGACATATTGGCAGACACCCCCCACTTGGGGTTTCCCCGTGACGTCAGCATCTCTGACGTCAGTCAAGGCTGATTGGCACACCAAAGCCGCTGAGAGTCAACTCAGTCTCTAAATCCGCAGAAGTAAGCCAGGTCTCTGTATTTCTCCAAGTTCCTGACGTTAGCTTGGATCTCTTTGATCTTGTTCCTGATAGACTTGGCATTACAAAGTAGTATGGAGGGGAGGGGTATACGGTACCAGGCACTTAAACCTTTGCCTGATGCCTCCCTGTCTTCCCCGTCTTACAATTGTCATTGTGGCAGAAGATGTCTTTAATGAAGCCATCTTCTTTAAATAAGTCCAAGTGTGTTGGTAGCTGCTGTTGGACTTTCAGGCTCAGTAGAACCCCTTGTGGGTACTGAATTCTGCCCATGTGCAGATGGCAAGGATCAAACAGACACTGCATCACAGCAAACACAGTCCCCATGACAATAAGAAGCAGTAATTCCACTTCGGTCTTTAAGAATAGTGAACAAGTCAGCAATAGTAAAGCTTAACCAGATAGTTGTGTTTTGGCTTGATGATTACTAACATTAAAAGAAAAGAAAAGCAACATTTTAAACAAAACAAACAGACCACTACTGCACGTCGCTACTCACGCAGCGCCATAATTAGAGTGTTCCCGTAGGAGAGATAGGAACCTTGGGAACATATCCAGGCTAGGATCTCAAATTCGTGAGAGTAATGCCTAGTTCACACTACATGATTTTAAGCCCGATTTAAGCCCGATTTGCAAATCGTTGTGTCGCCGACAAGTCAGGGTGTTATCGCGTGCAAATCGCGGGCGATTAGCGGACGATGAACGCTCGCCAATCTGTTAGTATGAAAGAGCCAACAACGCAGCGAAAACGCTCGCAGACGCCTCGCAGACACGTCGCCGAGCCCTGAAAAATATCTAGCCTGCTAGATATCCAGAGCCGTCGCGCGACTCAAACTCAGTGTTGTCATGAGGACAGCCAATCATGGCATCGCATGGGTTGAGGACACCAGGTTAAATCTTTAGTTTTTCTTCTTTTTTTGCATTTTTCCCTCAGAGCAGATCATCGCGCAAACAGTGTGCAGCACTAGTTTCTGTCTGACGTCCATATTCACGTGTTGTGTTTTCTTCTTTGCTGGGGCGCAATAATTATTTATTTATTTATTGCGTGTTTTTTTTTTTCGTGACAAAACGTGGTTTGTAGACAAGATAGAATCGTTTGCTGACAGAGTTGTTGCCTCGTTATTTATTTGATTATTTTCAGGATTTAGACCGTAACATTACTGAAACAGAGTCACAAATGATTTGCTCTTATCATCTGATCGTGTTTGTATCTCTATGCAGTGCGTTGTCAACTCGTGTAGTGACCTCCTGTTGTGGATCAATCACGTTGTGTTGTGTAGTGTGAACAGCCAAACAACTTGAACACTCCTGATTTCACTGAGAGTAAGTCATGTAGTGTGAACCACACAGTTCAGCCCGACGTTTTAAAATCATGTAGTGTGAACTAGGCATTAGCTGGCCCGAATTCCAGGCAGGATTCATTGACCGAAAATGCCTACCCTCGAGATAGAGATCAAGCAAGCAGGTGAACTGTTTCTCTAAAAACATGATTTTTAACTCACTCCCTGCAGGGCACAAGGGAGGTCTCTGCAGTGTATTAGCACCAGAAATAAGTCCCAAGAGGGTAAAGAGGGGGTGCAAGGTAGATTCAGTCTCCTTGCTCCCCTCAGGAACACGATGATCAAATCGTGTTTCCCAAGGATTTGCATCCTAATGCATCATGATGTGCGTCAATAGAGAGGCAACATACATAATGAAGGTGGATGAGACAGCCTCACTCCCATCCATCTTGCAGGAAGCACTGAAATGATCAAATACCTTTGGATCTCCTCACAGAGAGAAAACTCAGTTCAACAAATAGGTTCCACTTCTAAGGGAGAGTATGCCTCATTTTAAGAGGGTGCTCACACGGAAGTGATGATCTTTATGGCATCATTTTTTTATTGTACCAGTATTGACCAGAATCTCCTCGTCCCATTCTTTTAGGACCATCATGCCATCATGCCCTGTCCATGAGAATGTACTCAGAGGAACGAGTCAGGGAAGGCTGTCGAGAGGAGGGTCTGGTTTGGCCAATAAGGGGCAACTAGCTGCTCCATCTCCTCTGAGGGATGTTCAGACAGGAGAAAAAACAACTGGTGGAGGGATGAGTCCGGAGTGGCTAAAGAAATAACTGTGCAGCCCCGAAGTGGTCCTGGGCGGCCCTCTGACTGCATTGACATCCGCCTTTTGTATGTGGACCCTAAGCCGGTAATGATAGACACTCGTTCTATGAGCCGTTGGACAGGTGAAACTAAAGGTCTGTTTACAGGTTGAGGGTTTGGTGGCAGGCCAGGGTGTTTTTCACATGGAGCACGCTGCACTGCATGGAGCGCACCTTGGGACTTGCCCATGAAGTCAGCGCTGAAGCGGTCTTCATATTGAGGAAGCCATGTGGCTGCATCTGCCATATGGCCCAGGAGGCTCTGAAATTAAAATTCAGTGGGACCCTCTCTCACTTCAATACAGCACCGACCAGACACACACTTCTTAGAGTTGCATTGGACCGAGTCCATCTCCAAAACTAGACAAGATATCCTCAGCCTATGGGCAGGTTTACTCTTTTTCAGTTGACCAGAGGACCCAACTGGCTATGGAGCACTCGAAGGGTAGGACATTGTACTGATACTTCTCATGCCACACAGAATAGCCTGTGGTGCGGAAGGAAAAGATCTGATGTACACATAGCTCAGGTCAGACACTGCAGACCAATCTTGGAGCATTCGACAATGCACTCTGTGTCAGCAGGACTGTAACGTGCACACACAAGACAGGAGCTTACGTGACTCCACTGAGCGACAGAGGATGCTTGAGAAAGTGGATGACCAGGTCCTCGAAACACACCCAGCTGTCGACTGGCGAAAAAGAGGAAGCTGAAGGGTTCATGGCTTTGCAGGGTCACACACTACCAGTCTAGCCCTCTTGGGGTCCAGGAAAGTTTTTTACTTTGAATATGTGGGTGCCGTTGGCTCCACTTTTTTGGTACCAGTGGCGGAACAAACGCACATAAGACAAAAACTTCACCTGGCCCACCTCCGAGTGAAGGGAGTGGATCCGTGAACATCTCCTAAGAGCATCCCTCCATCCTGGGTGGCCTGCTCAGGAACGCTTTCGCTGACGCTTGCCACCTGGCTTGGAAGCACCCGAAGCACCCTTTCTGCGGCTGGCTCCACACTGAGACCAGGGTAGAGGCTGCTGCGATGGTCCAGCGGGAGCGGAGGCAACTGCAGAGCGATGCCCTTGATGATGATGCCCCAGGTGGAGGATCTGCCACTGGTGGACAAGTCGAGGCAGCAGCAGGCCACCAGAGCAGGATGTGCCAGATGGCCTACGTCTGCTTCAGGGTGGCAGAGAACTGGTGGGCAATGTTCTCCATTGCATCGTCAAATATTCAATTCAATTCACATTTAATAATTCACACAAATAGCCCAAACTGTGAAATAGGAGAATCCAGGAACCGAACTATGCCCACTTCTCTCATGTCAGCCAGGTTGAGCCAGAAATGGCGCTCCTGGACCACAAGGGTGGACATTGCCAGACCGACCGTGTGAGCTGAAACCTTCTTTCCCTGGAGGGCGAGTTCCTAATGGACCTGAAGCAACTCCATGGCATCCAGTGAGGAAGCGGCATGCCCACAGGCTTTGTAAGCCTCACTCATCAGAATGGATGAAAACTTACAGGCCTTGGAGGGGAGGGGAGGATTCCCCTTCCATTAGGTAGCAGTCGCTAGACACAGTTGCATCACAACAGACCAGTCCACTAGAGGGATAGCCTCGTAACTCCTTACCTCGTAATTCTTCACTGTAACTCTTTCCCCATCAAGGGTAATGAGGGGGGAAGAGCTACTCAGACGATTTCTGGCAGAGAAAGGTGCCATCCATGCCCTTGTCAACTCCTGGAGTGGCGGGCTAAGAACCAGACCGACCAGCTCCAAAAATAATCATCCATCCGAGACGGTTCAGGACATGGTAGTGGGTTAAACTCAAGCCCTACGCCTCGGCGGCTTTCTTGAGCATAGGTGCCATCTCTGGCCGGGCGGATTACACTTCTCTGTTATCCTCAGGTCACCCAGCCCAGACGGCACTCCAGGCATCTTTTGGGAAAGGTAGCCCAGAAGAAACATCAGAATGGGGCCTGGGAATGGGAACTCCACCTTCACGAACAAAGGCGTGTCTTGACCTCAACATCGAGATGGTCGTATTCCCGCAATGCAACTAGTGTGTGCATCCACTTCCGTATTTATACCCGCGCCGCGGGGGCGGAGTGTGTGATGGAAACCACGCATGCCAATTCCATTGGCTCGTTTTCAATAGTACTCGAAGATGACTGGCTTCCTGGCGTGATCCTATTCAGTCAACGTCAACTACATCGAACGTAAACAACTGAAAGGGAACCACGGTTACATAAGTAATCTGAGATGTTTTGTTTTTATTTTTATTCTGTTCGCAAGGGGGGAAATGAAACTGTGTCTAACTTATTTTTTCTACATCTTAAAGGATTAGTTCACCACAAAATGAAAAGTCTGTCATCATTTACTCACCCAGAAGTTGTTTCAAACCTGTATGAATTTCTTTTTTCTGTTGAACACAAAAGAAAATATTTTGAAGAATGTCTGTTACTAAACAGTTAAAGGGGGGGTTGACTGTTTTTTTTTTCTTTGCATGATTGTGTTTATGGGGTGCGATATAACATGTATTCATGTTTTTTTCTTTTTTTAAAAGTTTTATTTTTCATAAATTTCACCTTTATTGTAAGCTGCGTTCTCCTCTGTCCCCTGAAGAAACGGTTGACTTCCTGAGTCTGTGAAAACACTCCCTCAGAAACAGGCAGTGGGCTCAGATTGGTTAGTTTGGGCCGGTGTGTGGTGATTGGCTAAACTGTCGCTCACGTTGTCCGGAAGGTTAACGCCCATTACCTTTATGGGCAAAACGTGCCTGCGCTCCGGTCCAGATGTACAGGTCCTGTAGTGGGACTGTGGGAGAGTGGGGACGGACGGAGCCAAGCGGTGATTAAGAGGGTCAAGTTCAAATGACAAACACCTGTCTGTCATTTCAGTGATTGGTGTGAGGAGAGCGCATATAAGCGGGCCGTGCGGACAACATTTTGAGAGAGAGAGAGACTGGCAGCTCGTGCATTTATCCTATGGAGTCGTATTACCGAACGCGTGACATTTGAAAGCTGTATTCAGCGGGAAGAGTTTTCACTGCAACCGTGTTTGGCAGTATTATAGAGTATTATCCCCTATTGTTTATTTTTGCCTTTGACATTCTGAGTTAACTTTATTTGAGCGCGACCTCGCGCTGTGAAAAGAGTTGTGTAAATAAAAGTGCACGAGTCCCAGTATTCTCCTTTCATCACCCACACATAACGAACCTGTTCTTTCATCACAAAGTGATGATAAAGTATACAGTATATACATGAAAAATACATTTATAAAATGAGTACATATACAAAGTCAGGTCCAAAATGTTTGCACGCGTTTGTCGTAGACACAAAATAGCATAACTAAGTGGATATAAAACCAGCACTGACATTTGACAAAACTAAAACATTACATCTGAAATTAAACATGCAAATACATTTAAAATGATTAAGTCTTAGCCTACTTACAGGTTGTGGCCCAATAACTGCTGCCTCTGGTTTTAAAGTTGAAACTGCTTCATGTTTTAGTAACAGTTTCTTGTTGAATCCGGTGTTCCGGAATCCGTGGGAAGCCGGAACACAGAAGACCTGACAGCTGGGTGAACACACATACACAACACACTCGACGAGCCCGCAGAAATATGATCCTGCCCTTTTCTGCATATTCCGGAGGGAGGGTTGATAGAGATCTATGGG
Organism: Cyprinella venusta; assembly: GCA_038021265.1. NCBI lineage: Eukaryota > Metazoa > Chordata > Actinopteri > Cypriniformes > Leuciscidae > Cyprinella > Cyprinella venusta. Next base: position 7,078,674 of record CM075870.1, on the reverse strand, counting down.
TTAGTGACATCTAAAACCCAGCTGTAGTCCCAATCAAGTCGTTTTTGTAGGCAATATACAGTACTTCCTGATTTTTTAAAGGGATACTCCACCGGTTTTCATATTAAACTATGTTATTCCCTTAACTAAGACGAGTTGATGCATACCTCTCTCGTCTCAGTGCATGCACTCTATCGCTCTGTATTGCCGCAAAACTGTGTTAGCACTTAGCTTAGCCCAGTGCATTAAATATGGGCCCAAAAGAGAAGCGACCAAACACTTCCTCGTTTTCCCTATTTAAACACAGTTACTCGATTAGTGTAACTCGACCTAGGCTGGTGACACAAAATAAAACGTTGTGTTTTTCTAAGCGTTTAAAATTGATGACTACTGTATGGCGGAATACCATGAAAATTGCTTTAGAGCATTTCGACTTGGCGCAATAATACCTTCACTCGTGAAAAGTCCTCTTACCGGCTCCCGCTTCCTCTCCCCCTCCCTCTTATTTCCGTCAATACCATAGGTCAATACAACCAACGTGACATGCGACAAGCGGGAGCCGGTAAGAGGACTTTTCACAAGTGAAGGTATTATTGCGCCAAGTCGAAATGCTCTAAAGCACGTTTTATGGTATTCCGCCATACAATATAGTCATCAATTTTAAACGCTTAGAAAAACACGTTTTATTTTGTGTCACCAGCCTAGGTCGAGTTACACTAATCGAGTAACTGTGTTTAAATAGGGAAAATGAGGAAGTGTTAGGTCGCTTCTCTTTTGGGCCCATATTTAATGCACTGGGCTAAGCTAAGTGCTAACACAGTTTTGCGGCAATACAGAGCGATAGAGTGCACGCACTGAGACGAGAGAGGTATGTATCAACTCGTCTTAGTTAAGGGAATAACATAGTTTAATATGAAAACCTGTGGAGTATCCCTTTAACGTTCGGGCATCGAGTTGCTGGGTGCTATTTTATTTAGTGATTGTAATTGTTTTCTTTTCTTTATAAAACCTCTTTCTGGAATTACCTAAAATGAAGTTACCTCGCCATTAATTGGACCACTCAAAAGGTAAGTTCCTCAGATTTTGCTTTTTAATTTTTTTTCTCTAGCAGAGCTGTAGAGACTTGTGATGTTGGGCTGATTGATAGTGTTAATTATTTGATGTATTTGCACTTTAATTCATTGAAGAGAATAACTATATTTTTCTTCTATGAACAAGACTGGAGTCCTGTGGAGTGTGGAGGATCTAACGTTAGAATCTTTCTCCTTTGGAGAAGTGCAACCGTTGAGTAACCTCACTGCATTTTTATTTACTTGGTTTACTTGTTACTCAAAACAGAGCTATGTGGATTTTTGATGTTTGGCTGATTACTTTTGCAAGTAATTGCTTTCATTTATTGACATGTTAATGCTTTCCTAGTTTTTGGCTTGCTTGGATGAAAAAATATGTTGTAGAGTTATACTATGTTTCTTCTCTAATACCCCTTTTCCACCGAAAAAAGAACTGGTTCGGAACTGGTGCTGGTTCGAAGTTGGTTCGGAGCTGGTTCAACTTGCGAACCTGTTCAGAACCTGTTTGCTTTTCCACTGAGTAGAGCACCCAGGGAACGACGTTGTTACGTCACTGTCTATAAGTACATTGCTTTAGGATTATCTCTAACTCGTGTAGCAAGAAAACTTTAAAAACAATTGAAATATATAAGTCTTTTAATCTTTTCGTTTGATATGTAATCTTTTCTGATAAGTTATGTACCCCTGTCTTGTGTATTTTTTTCTTTCCATTTATTTGTTCTATATCGTGACTGTTTTCTTCTTTGCTTATGTTTCAAAATAAATAAATAAATAAAAACGCTTGCGTGTTTCTGCAGTTTCTCCTGGCTTCGCAATGGTCAGAAAATATGTTTAGAACGCATCTAAACCCGCCCAGCCCCCGACGTAAACATTGACGTGCTATAAGAACGGTTCTAGTCCAGCAAAGAGTTGGTGCCGCTTTGGAACCAGTTTTCCCGGCCGCGAACCGGTTCTTTGGCTGTCGAAACACAAAGAACTGCCAGAACCAGAGAAAAGAGTCAGGAAGCCGTGTACAGTAAGTGTGTTCAGTCTTGTTTTTGTCATGTTTCTACAGTAATAGTAAGTTATTTTCCATAGCATTCAAAAATAGACCAGAGATGCTTGTACTATATGTATATTTGGCAATTTTGGGATTGCATTAACCATAATGGTTACTTAACAGCCATCGTTTCAGGTACTCTGATGAGAGTGAAGAAGAGGAGCCAGAAAATGGTAACTTTGTATCTCTGAGGATGCCACAACCTTTAAACTTGCGTGGTATATCAGCCGAAGCTTCAAGCTCAAGCCAATTGCACCTGCAGAGTAAGGAATGATCTCTTAACATCGAAATAAATAAAATAATTAATATTAGAGAAAACATTTTAGTGCTAAAGAAATTCCCCTCTACTTTTATCCATTCTTTCAGCTCCTCCATCTTGCCGAGTGTCTAGGTAAATACTGTTCTTCAAAATAATATTTTAATACAGTGGCCCATCTATGTTAACACAGCAATGGTCACTCTGTTTCAAAACAATATATTGCATCTACATTACAATCTCAGATTTTCAATGTCAATCCATTCATGGGATTGAAATAGGTAGTGTATACCAAAATGTTGAAACAAACAAATTCATGTTCAGCATGACCAGAAATGTTTTTGTTTGCCATTGTTTGGCCTTATAGCTTACATGGCTTGCAGCCTACCGTGGTTAACAGATCACGACCATTTAATACCAATTTCTCTCCTTTAGCACCTGACCATGGTGCAGGACAGCAACACAACTGTTCACCACCTCAACTCCCTGCACCCGCATTGAACATGTGGAGAGTTACTCAAGGTAGGGACTGATTTCTGAAATATTAGTGAATAAAAAGGCCCCATGTGTATTATCAGTCAACAGTTAACAGATGACTACCATTTAATTAAAATATGTCCCTCTCTCTTACACCACCAACCTCACTATGGGCCAGGAACGGCAGTCCCTCCACCTCCCGCACAAGCCCTCAACATGCAGCGAACAGAGGAAGGCTGTTCAAGCCTGAACTACAGACCAACATGGTGAGGGGGAAGAATGGCTGATAACATTTCCTGCACTGGTGAGCAATAACTGACAAACACTGGAGGGTCATTTTGTGCCACAGATTTTGGAAAAAATTCCAACAACCATCACATATTTTCATAACTTTGTCAATAGCTTTTGTCAATAACTAATGTCAGTATAATGAGTAATGAGGATGAACACTGAAACGTAATATATTTTATACACTACATTTTAGCTATATTTCATGTTTGTCTACAGCGAGGTCCACATCCTTATGCTGCTGAAAATTATTAAACAGCAACAAAACCAGCTTGTGACGAAGGTGGACTATCTCAGCAGCAGCTGAACAGCACCCCAGGGCTAGATGTCGAGATGCCTGACAATATCCGTGTTCCCCGGGAACAATTGGAGACAGTGGAGACATTTGAACTGCTTTTAAAGGAACCATCAAATGGCTCAGTGTGACAGAGAGTGGTGAGATGTCTTATTTAATATGAATGTTGCCATTAGGTTTATTGATTGTCCATGATTATTGCAAATATTCTACTGAAGCAGTGGTAAGATACCATAAACATATCATATCTGCCACAAACAAACATATCTGTCTGTTTGATTACAGGTGCTGTCAGAAAAAAAAAACTCAGCCACAGATGTGGAGGTCACCAAGCATGCAATCAGGTGGTTGAACCTGGCAACAGATCGGGCAACAAAGAGACGTGTCCTGCCTCCATCCACACAAACTGAGTAATAGGAGAAATGATTAAACATTAAAGCATCTTTTTATTGAACTTCTTGTCGTTTACCAGTTATTCATTTTCTGGTATTTTAGTTGTACATAGTGCAGCATTTCATTGAAGTTGTAGCCTAATAGATAAAATACTTTATGTTTGCACCAACCTAGGACTATAAAACACTAAATTAGGTTTTGACCACAAAATGAACATAGATTAGTTTATCCCAGATAGGCAACTTAACAAAACCAGAATAGGCTATAACCTATAACTTTCCATAAATATAAATTCAATTATATATTTCCATTGAGTATACCTTTTGTACAGTAAATTTATGTCCTGTATTGAAACTTTTCTGTTAGGCCTATTTACAATATTGTTGGGTTAATTGCTGGTCTATATTGCTGTAGTACTAGCCTAGGAAAGTATGGGATTAAAATCCTGCCATGATTCAAAACTGAAAATAAAGTTCTGAAAGGTTGAAACTAAATGTTCAAAACTTCAAAATCTTACAAAAAACGTTTTGCAAGATCGAAAAATAAGATTTGCAAGCTTGCAAAATATATAAAAAAAATAAAAAATATATATCTGCAAACATTATGTTGTTTTTGAGATTTCCTTCTTCAGAACTTCAACATTTTTTTACGATGTTGCGCATTCATTTTTTCAGAGTTTCAAATTTGTCAGTGTTCTCCCACTGTATTAGTTTGTTTTCCAGATTTGAAACCTTGCAAATGGTGATCTGAAAACTGGTGTGCGAATGAATGAAAAAAAGTTTTGTAACTCTGAAAACATAGGTTTGCAGGCTTGAAAAGTGGTTAAAAAAATAAAATCTCTGCAAACATATTTTTGTTCTTGAGTTTTCCCTCTTCAGAAGTGCAACACTCTTTTTTACGGTGTTGCGCATTCATTTTTTCAGAGTTTCAAATTTGTCAGTGTTCTCCCACTGTATTTAGTTTGTTTTCCAGATTTGAAACCTTGTAAATGTTGATCTGAAAACTGGTGTGCGAATAGGTGAAAAAAGTTTTGAAACTCTGAAAACTGAGAGTCGACAGGGCGAAACTTATTACATTTCATTACATTTGCACTCATTTGCAATCTATTTTTTCAGAGCTGAGTTTACAACACCCACTTCGCGGAGATACGCTCTCACAGTTGCGAGCTTGCGATTCACGTGATTTGTGGCAGCGTTGTCACGCAGCTCTGCTCTGAAACGACTGAGCGCAAATGAAGCATCGCAACCTTGAAACTTAAAGAGCAACATGCAGGTTGGACACCCCTATATAGCATAGTGTATGTTGACGATAAAACAACAAGATTTTCTGAACTAGAGTAATATATATTTAGCCATTAACGATATTTTGAGAAAAATTGTGATAAAATAACTCCCACGTCTACGACGCACTAACCGGAAGTGACGATTGGCGAGGGAGTCTGTTCAAGTTCAGGCTCAGGTTACAATGGATGCGAACGACGAAACCGCGTTCTGCGATGTTGAAGAATATGTCTATGATGACCCACAGGCAAATAATTATGAGCCTTCTAGGCGAGATAGAAGTCAGGGGGAGCTCGGGAGACGAACAATGGGCAGAGGAGAGAAGTAACGTTAGAGTTGTGTTGTCGAGAAAACCAGTGGCGAATAGGGCAAGTGAGTTCATGTAAGTTAGCACCGCGGCTAACGCTGGTTCATCTACTGTATGGCTATACCTTGGTGTTTTGCAATAAATCTGCTTTAGCAAACATACATTTGACTTTGTTCTTGATTAAACATCTATTTAGATTGTCTTAATTTAAGCCAGTCTTAATTTAAGCCAGCAACATTTTGTCTTCTCATATTCTATGCTGACAGTGATGCAGTCCATCCAAGCTGGTTAGCACTATCCACATTGATCATGCCATAACAACAAATAAATAATGCTTTTCAAATGCAGTTTGTGATACCATTTAAAGCGAGTGAAATGTGCGCCACAAATGACCACACATATCACAAATGATATGTGTGGTAACAGACGCGGCAGTGAAGTCTGCTCTATTCACCTGCACATAACGCACCCAAGACCGAAAAGCCTTGTTTCTCCTTGAAGGAAAATGATGGATATGATGTCCTGACAGGCTGGAATTCGTGCAACAACCACAAACACAATAATTTACCATTATGGCATCTCTAAAACTCGATCTAAAACTATATGTCTCTCACTACTGCTCTAACTACATCAACACCCAGCAATGAGAAAGCGGCCGCGAGCTCATTTGTTTTCCTCGGGCTACGTCATATGACGCGTTGCTTGCGGGAGAGGCGTATTCCAGAGCCTAAGCGCATTTTCATCAAAATCTCTACATCAAATGAGATTTCATTAGTAATTTTTACATAAGTGTTTTTAAAAGACATCTGCAGACAATTTAAAGTATTAATTCAGAAATAAAATCAACCTGCATGTTGCTCTTTAAAAAAAAGCCTGGAGGGAGGGCCTTCTGCTCTTGGCCAATGCTTCGCTGTCTGCTGACGTACAGTCCAATCACAAGTCGTATTTACTGGAAACATCAGACATGGGATTGACCGACTGCTCCGCCAATGACGAAAGCACACAGGATACGCAATCAGGATGCACGGCTCTCTGGTCAGAAGCCAAACAAACCAAAAGTAGGACTGTGCGAGGAGACAGCGGGGTTTAGGGTTTACCACAGATTTCAAGCCGCGCTGACATGTCATCTGCGTGGTTCAATGGTCCGAGCCGCGCGGCCGATTCGTCAACGCAGAACGGACGTGCGTGTTTCCTAGCAACACTCAATGGTCAGCGCGGCGCGAACAATCCTCACCAACGCTGCACTGACCAGTTTAGACAGCAGTGCAAACCATACATAGCCTAGGGCCTACATGCAAATAAATGTACAATAAAGAATACCCTCCCTTACAAAAAATGTGGTTCTCTGCTGAAGTTTAGGAGTTGCACAGTAACAGAAAAGTACCAAAAAAAAATTTCTGGACTTAATAAGATAAATACATAAAATTAATAGAATTAATCTGGCACCATAGGGTTATCATGTCCACCAATCCATGTTTTATCAGCCTTCAAAAATCTGTAGGCCTATGGTTTTAAACCCAATGTTTCATATAATATTCATATTCCCATTCATAAAATCAACGTTTGGGGGTTTGCGTATTAACTGTTGGCAAACTAGCTTGTTTGTAGAATTTGTCAAATTCTTATTTTTACATGTGCGCTTTCCCATACTGTTTCCTTGTGTAAGCATCTGGAACATTTATTAAACATGTAGAATACTTTCCAGAGCATTACATATAGTATTATAAATTCAGACGTTTGTGATATATAAAAAAATTAAACATAAGATTATCTTTTTTTAAATTAGACTGAACACACAGCAGTTTTTTCCTGTGAGTGAGACTGGAAAACCCGTAGTGGATTAGAGCAGAGTGATAACAGAACGCTTTAGAGTGCAGAGAGGAACGGGCTTTTGCTCCAGTCCTGACTTTGCGTCCTTGCCGTTAGGAGCTAAACTCGAGATTAGTGTATTTTTTAACTAATTTGCGGTAAAACTAGTCGATCACGAGTGGCTCATCAGGTAGATCTATAGACGAATCCGACGAGCGTCCTTGTGTAGGCTGCCATCTTGTGGCGACGCCATTACTGAGCTGTTACACCGGCATAGACATATGCACCGGTATGTAAACAAACGCACCCTCGATGACAGCTACAGCCAGGCAGACTTGTTGGGTTGATGATTTTGGACATTGGCCTCCAGTCACAGATGAAGGTACAAACGATCTTACAGATTATTTATGAAAATAGCTTGGCAAGATAGCTAGGCTAACGTTTGCTACCGAATAAACTAAAAAAATCTGTCCATTTGGCAACAATAAATAAATAAATAAATGAAATCAAATAAACAAATTCATGTTTTTCATTTGTGTCCATTATTTATCTCATTTTTACTTTGCAACGGGCATGGGTAAGGTAACGTTACAGCTAGAAAGTATACACAATATCGACCAACTAGTGTTTTTAAACCATGGAAAGAGGTCAATATAACAGCAGGAGAACAATTATGTCACATAACATTACATTTAGCTCAGCAAAGCCATTTAATGACCATAGCATGTTAATTAAATAGAAAAAATAGAAGATTTTGCTGATCATTATATCACACATTTATTATATTTTTTTACTTATTTCATTAAATAATTGTTATTATATGCGAATGTCCGCGTCTTGTACTCGCCCAGGAAATCTGTGTAAACCGTACGGCACCTGACAGGGGCAGTCGACCCTGGGTATTCACAATGTTTTCTCTTCAAAATTGAAATTTTACTGCCACCATTGAAACAATTTATAACGGAAACTGTTTACCCACTTGACATTATACAAGGGCTAACGTTGAAACATTAGTGACAGTCGTAAATCGCGGGCTGTTTATTCCTGTGGACGCAAGATGCAAATAAAACAATAGAATGCAATGGAGCAACGCTACTCAGCAACAGCTCAGTAATGGCGCCCGCTTACTTCCGGTAGTTTCGCCGGATTCGTCTATACATAAACTCATCTTTCAGGGATTTGACTGGCCGGGTTCACACTTCAGTGTGAGAAATCGGGGGTGTGGCGTGAGAGCGTGAGAATTGGCCCAATTTTGCATGAAACTCACGAGAGTTGAGAGTTGGCAACCCTGCAATCATGTGTTTGACTAACGTTAGAGATTTTACGGCATTAGACGCTATGCTGCTGCGTCTCAATAAAGATTCTAGAGCGTTTTTTTTTTTTTTTTTTGTCCGATTCAGATCAACTCCAAAAAGGAGGACAAATGAGTGTCTGGCTTGAGGCTGCGCCGGACGCCGGACACGGAGCTTAAAATCCGGACTGTCCGGCCAAAATCCGGACGTATGGCCACCCTACTTATACCAGAGCCCGTCTAACGGAGAGCCTTGGCACTTCCTATTAGCCCCATTGTGTATCATCTTGGTTGCAGTTCCATTAGAATTCCACTGGAGGTGATCGCGGGCGAGAGCAGAATGAATGGGAGTCTATGGGGCTAAACGGCTAAATGTGTCTCTTTCACCAGCTTGTCGTTAAATTAACATAGGCCTAGATTTTATTGTTGATTCCGCAAGTTCAATATAGATTATAGGCCAAAAGTTGAATGAACGAGTACTTATGTCCTTTTGATTTCTTACAGGTTAGGACGTTGTTGGCCGGAACATTCTGCTATTGTGTGACGTCATCAGATTTTTGAACGGATTTTTAGAACAGATAAGTGAACTTAAAAATGCAATTTTCAGCTGAGTGTATTATCTTAGCCATCCCTTTTGAATGCAGCTTTCAAATTACTTGACAAAAAATTACATCCTGAGAAAAGTGGATTTCTGAGGGTGAAACCCCATTGACTCTTATTCATTCTGCACTCGACCGCGAGCGCCCCCGCATGGACAGAGACGTGTTACTGCAGCCATTCCAGAACCCGGAAGTAACCAGCCAGTGCCAGTTCTCCTCAATTAGACATTCTTATACGGCGTTTCATGAATGGGCCAGTGTCGGCTAAAAGCAGTTGTACTCGCGCTGGCTTATACGGCGTTTCATGAATGGGCCAGTGTCGGCTAAAAGCAGTTGTACTCGCGCTGGCTTATAATCGGCGCTTCATGAATGGGCCAATGTCGGCTAAAAGCAGTTGTACTCGCGCTGGCTTATATACGGCGCTTCATGAATGGGCCAGTGTCGGCTAAAAGCAGTTGTACTCGCGCTGGCTTATATACGACGTTTCATGAATGGGCCAGTGTCGGCTAAAAGCAGTTGTACTCGCGCTGGCTTATATACGACGTTTCATGAATGGGCCAGTGTCGGTTAAAAGCAGTTGTACTCACGCTGGCTTATATACGGCGTTTCATGAATGGGCCACTGTCGGCTAAAAGCAGTTGTACTGATGTCAGGTCCGTACTCGGCGTTAGTATTCACCGTCGGCCCGAGTGCGTTTTGTCACAGTCGGGCCACCACAACAAGAATTATGGAACTCAGGCGCCTGAAAAAAAAGAAAAAAAAAAAAAGAAAAAAAAATTGGGCGGTAAATTCCTAGGTCTCGGCCGGACATCTTCAGAAGATTTCATTTTCGGGACTCGGAGGAACATTTTCAGCGGCAAAAAGGCAAGTAATTTAATTAATTTAATGTTCATTATAGTGCTGTATTATGTTTGAAATGTCTAAAAGAATTGTGTTTTAATATCTTTAACAGTTAGGTCGTGATGATAATCAAAACTCGCTGAGATAGGCTATGAGCGCAATCTCATAGTAGCTCATTGTGTAAAATGTAATTAACATCTTGTTTTAATATTATAACTGCTGATCTGTATTCAGTGCACTAGCTGCTCCAGTTATTGAGTGTTTGCTCATTCAGTGCCAGCGTCGAGCAGCTAATTGTTATAAGTTAGGCTACGCGTAGCGCTGTCTGAATTGATTCACTTGAAGTAATAATTCAAGTATTTAAAAATAGGAATATGTGCTAAAACAAACATACGAACATTGATTTATTTTGTTATAACACGTCCGTGTGGAGCTCCAAAACGGAAGAACGTTAGGCCGAAATTGCTTCATCATGTGTTCGAATATGAATTATGTGACGGTATTTATCTTATCAGTAAAAAAATCTGTGACCCATTGAATTATACAGCCGACGGAGTCCCGGAGGGCACATTACAGAACTGTCAATTTTCCATAAAGAAACTCATCATTTGAATAATGCATATATATCCAGCACCTAGCAGCTGCAGTATTTCAAATATAACTAGAAAAAAAAGTTTGATGACACAAACTTTAAGTTGGCTTGAGAAAGCCGGACCAGAGCGTTTGAAGAATTTTGAAGTTTGAATGAAGTTTTAAAGATGGATTAGAAAGAAAGAAAGAAAGAAAGAAAGAAAGAAAGAAAGAAAATGATTGGTTAGAAAGAAAGGAAAGATTAGGTAGAAAGATAAATAAATAATAGATAGGAAGATTTGTTTCAATGAAAGAAAAATTTGTTAGAAATACAGATAGATAGATTAGTTATAAAGACAGATAGATTAGTTAGAAAGAAAGATAGATTAGTTAGAAAGAAAGAGAGATAGATTAGTTGGAAAGAAAGATAGAAAGATTAGTTAGAAAGATAGAAAGATTAGTTGGAAAGAAAGATAGATAGATTAGTTGGAAAGAAAGATAGAAAGATTAGTTAGAAAGAAAGATAGATTAGTTAGAAAGAAAGATAGATTAGTTAGAAAGATAGATTACTTAGAAAGAAAGAAAGAAAGAAAGAAAGAAAGAAAGAAAGAAAGAAAGAAAGAAAGAAAGAAAGAAAGAAAGAAAGAAAGATGGATAGATTAGTTAGAAAGAAAGATAGATAGATAGATAGATAGATAGATAGATAGATAGATAGATAGATAGATAGATAGATAGATAGATAGATAGATAGATAGAGATTTAGATTTAGCAAGAAGCTAGCATGATTAAAATGTAGCTAACATCATGCTAGCATGATTAGCATGTTGCTAGCATAATGCTAGCACAATTAGCATGTTGATAGTATCATGCTAAAATGTTTTTAGCAAGAAGCTAGCATGATTAGTATTGTTGCTAGTACCATGCTAGCATGATTAGCATGTTGTTATCATCATTCTAGCACAATTAGCATGTTGCTGGCATCATGCTAACATGTTTTTAACAAGAAGCTAGCATGATTAGCATGTAGCTAACATCATGCTAGCATGATTAGCATGTTGCTAGCATAATGCCAGCACAATTAGCATGTTGCTAGCATCATGCTAGCACGTTTTTAGCAAGAAGCTAGCATGATTAGCATGTTGCTAGCATCATGCTAGCATGTTTTTAGCAAGAAGCTAGCATGATTAGCTTGTTTCTAGCATCATGCTAGCATGATTAGCATGTTGCTAGCATAATGCTAGCACAATTACCATGTTGCTAGCATCATGCTAGCATGTTTTTAACAAGAAGCTATCATGATTAGCATGTTGCTAGCATCATGCTAGCATGTTTTTAGCAAGAAGCTAGCATGATTAGCATGTAGCTAATATCATAATATCATGCTAGCATGTTTTTAGCAAGAAGCTAACATGATTAGCATGTAGCTAGCATCATGCTAGCATGATTGGCATGTTGTTAGCATCATGCTAGCATGTTTTCAGCAAGAAGCTAGCATGATTAGCATGTAGCTAACATCATGCTAGCATGATTAGCATGCTGTTAGCATCATGCTAGCATGTTTTCAGCAAGAAGCTAGCATGATTAGCATGTAGCTAATATCATAATAGCATGATTAGCATGTTGCTAGCATCATGCTAGCATGTTTTTAGCAAGAAGATAGCATGATTAGCATGTAGCTAGCATCATGCTAACATGATTAGCATGTTGCTAGATTAGTTAGAAAGAAAGATGGATAGATTTGTTAGAAAGAAAGAATTTTAAGTTTACAGCAATTAAATGCTTTTATTTATTTTAGTTAGTGTACTCAAATAGTTAACCGTCTGACGTCACGGACGTACGACGTGCTCCTCCTTCAACTTTGCAGTTGCAAGTGCGCGAAAAGACGCCATTTTTTATTGCTCGCCTCTCTGATGAAGTTGTTTTAAGTTAAGTTTGCCAAACGTGAAAACTCGATCATATTTTATAAAAATAGAATAGGTGGTGATATTTTACGATCGGGAATTTGCAGTGGTGTTGCCTGTGAGGACCTTTGATGGGAAACGCGGTCTACAGTTTTCTGAACCTGCTGGTGACACTATTTTCTTCGTTGTTCTGCCTACCATTTTATTACTCTTCTCTCTGGGCACGCTAATCTGGTAAGTTCCCTGTTTTATTTTCTGCAAATAGTTTTAATGTCTTCACAGTTGATGTATTTTATGCATTTGAAAGCAAATAAGAATGTCTTGTGAGAAAATACGACATTTTACAAGTGTTGAAGCAACTGTATTTAGTTATTTTTTTAGATATCAAGTCTGTCTTTTTGCATGGGTTAATGTGCATCGTATTTTATGCATTTGAAAGCGAATAAGAATGTCTCGTGAGAAAATACGACATTTTACAAGTGTTGAAGCAACTGTATTTAGTTATTTTTTTAGATATCAAGTCTGTCTTTTTGCATGGGTTAATGTGCATCGTATTTTAAGCATTTGAATGCAAATAAGAATGTCTCGTGAGAAAATTAGACATTTTACAAGTGTTGAAGCAACTGTATTTAGTTATTTTTTTAAATATCAAGTCTGTCTTTTTGCATCGGTTAATGTGCATCGTATTTTATGCATTTGAATGCAAATAAGAATGTCTCGTGAGAAAATAAGACATTTTACAAGTGTTGAAGCAACTGTATTTAGTTATTTTTTTTAGATATCAAGTCTGTCTTTTTGCATCGGTTAATGTGCATCGTATTTTATGCATTTGAAAGCAAATAAGAATGTCTCGTGAGAAAATTAGACATTTTACAAGTGTTGAAACAAGTGTATTTAGTTATTTTTTTAAATATCAAGTCTGTCTTTTTGCATCGGTTAATGTGCATCGTATTTTATGCATTTGAAAGTAAATAAGAATGTCTCGTGAGAAAATTAGACATTTTACAAGTGTTGAAGCAACTGTATTTAGTTATTTTTTTAAATATCAAGTCTGTCTTTTTGCATCGGTTAATGTACATCGGTAATCTGCGTCGATTTGCACATTAAAAGTTTTCGGGCAACATATTTTAATGACCTCAAAATGGCAGGCTGTGACACAATTTATTTGGCACGCATGAAAATTAAATTGGTGGTTTTCATAGAGGTTTGACAATAATTTGATGCACTTTGTGTTGTACATTTTTTTTTAGAACAGGCATTTATAAAATTGTATTTAAATAGTTTGCCAAAGCCATACCAGCTTGTGTTATTTAGCGGAGGCATTTTTGTTTTTGCTTTTAAAAAGCAGATTTTGCAGTATAAAAAATATTTAAATTAAACTAAGATTTCAGATCGACTGAGCATGATGCCTATTAAGTTACATAACTGATTAGCGCCGTGTATTCACATTTTTACTACTATTTTGGCAAATATTACAACCTGACTAACTTCTCAATCTCTCTCTTTTTCAGGCTAAAAGTGAAGCAGCTGGCAGTTCATTTGGGTATATCTAAATATGTTTCGATCTTCATAGTGAATGGTAAAACTTCTGAAATCTCTGTGTAAACAATGAGTGACGTACGTGCAAGAGATCACTTCCGGCGCATGTGCAGACCGGAGCGCCTGTGCCTTCAGATCAGATGGACATGGCTGTGGTTACAAGAGGTAAAAACTATATAAACACTGTTCGTTTTCTCACACAAACCGCTTTTGTTTCTTGTCTTAGGCCGTCAATGTGTACTTACATTTACGAGTCATTAAATCATGTTTAATTTGGACTTCTCTGTGCATGCTCTTTGAGGTGGTGACCATAGACCTCCATTATATGACTGACAGACAAGAATGGTTTGACCTAAAAATATCAAAATTGAAAATACTGTGGAAACAAAGACACCTACATCTTGGATGGCCTTGAGGTAAGCTAAAACATATCAAAAAATTAATTTCAAAGTGAACTATCCATTAAAATGAAGATTCTCATACTCGTGTCTCTAATTCTCACACTGAAGGAAAACATGGACGTCCATGTACGACGAGCTGCCATCCTCCGTGCTCTCCCCGCATATCTGCAAGAGGATGACTTCAAATGTCTCAAGACGTGGGATGTAAGTGTTGCACTGTTTGATTACCAACAATCTCACATGGCCATTCAGATGTCATCCTGGTTCAAGTTCAATGTTTTTAATATATTAATTAGAATTGACTTTATGCACAGCTGCACTACTTCCTGAACTTAGGCCAGCTCCTTGTTTCCTGTCTGCCATTATTGGATAAATTGATTAATTCAGGTGTGCCTGACCTCAGTAGTCACAGCAACAATAATCAGATATACCTGAATTAATCAAGTTTGCCCAATAATGGCAGAAAGGAAACGAGGAGCTGGCTGATGTTCAGGAAGTAGTGCAGCTGTGCATAAAGCCAATTGTAGTCACTGTATGGGATAGAATGGTTTGAAATAGATGTAAATATTTGTCACTTATTAGCAGTCATCCTTTGGAGGTTTAGAGTAACAGTTCTTTGTTCTTGTCTTCAGGTTGAATAATCTATTGAACCAGGCATTGATGACGTACCACTCGGTCTCCTCTCCATTTGTGGCAGTTCAACAGATGCTACGTTCTTTTGCCCAGAGAAAATTTGCAGTTGTACTTGAGGGTAACATGGTAATCGATTTTCCCACATTCATCAATGCATTTATCATGCTTTTTGGACTAACTTACGCATTGGATCTAAGTTACCCAAAAGAGTTTGCAAACACATTTGACTTTACCCAGAAAGTCTTGATGGGTCTGGAGGATGGGTAGCTAAGGCCCAGAGTATTGAGTCTTAAAAATGAGCTTTTTGCAGTGGAGTAACCTCAGTGTTTGAACAACGATTTTTTTTACATATGTTTTTTGAAGTATGATTGTTCAAAATACAGTTTAAATGTGTTGCTGTGTTTTGATGTGTTATACAGTATGACAGACAACGTAGTGCTTTGCAGTATACACTGTAGTATTCATATCTTTGATTTATGTATGCTAATACATAGCCTAGTACATAACATAGTAGATCATTATGTGCAGTTTAGTAAATCATTGAGAAAAATGTTTGTCAATATTGGATTTTTACACTATTTTCCAATTGTTTAATTCACAGAACAGTTTCTCAGTTGATTTAGTATGTAAAAAATGACTACCATGGTAGAACTTATATACATACCACTCAGAAATGATGGTTTAAAAACTGTTTTTATATATATTTTATATTGTATTATAATATATAACCCTTATATTGTTAAAGGGATAGTTCACTTTGAACTTTGAAACGGTTTGACCGAAAAATATCAAAATTGAAAATACTGTGGAAACAAAGACACCTACATCTTGGATGCCCTTAAGGTAAGCTAAAACATGTAAAAAATTAATTTCAAAGTGAACGATCCCTTTAAGTACTTGACTGGAAGTGTTTACAGCTGGGAGATACCCATATTGTCCAGTTCTAAAATTGATAGTTATTTCAGACCATTTCTGAAGGGCCTTCAGTATGTCCAATTGACAAACAATTTATTGTTGATGTTTTGTGGTTACTTTAATAAAATAATTGTAACAAGGTTCAGGGAAGAAGGAGGCAGGAACCGGATGACAATTCAAAAATAAAACTTTATTTAAACAAAATACACAAATTACCTGCCAGCAGCCCCTCACGGACGACTGCTGGCTACCCAAAATAAAACATAAATACCGGCCAGCAGCCCCTCACGGA